>CM053581.1:228542312-228659543 GCA_028627135.1 Pseudochirops cupreus
GGGCCCCCCCCCCCCCCCCCCCCCCCCGCCGTTTTTGCCCATAGTTGGTTTTTAAATAAATGCTTATTGAATTTATTGGAGACTGGACATTCTCCATTTCGGTCTCAAGTGATTTTCCCTTCCCTAGACACAAGAGGGTACTGTGGTCACTTAGATTTTCTCCTTGGAGAAAACCAAGAGGGAGCCTTGGTTACCTTATGCCCAGGATGGTGGACCGCACATCCCATCCAAACAGCCCCGTGGTTATCCAAAGCTGCTGGGCTTTGACTGAGCCCAGCTCCTTCCAGCACCCCACGCCTTTATTAGTTCTGGACTCCCAGAGCAGTGGCTCCTCTCTACATAAACTTGTAGACAGTTCTTGCCTTGAGTTTCTGTGAAAGTTTTCCAATCCTTAATTGTATAATTTCTTTCCTGGGGTCATATCCATGCAAATCAACATAATTTTATATCATTTGGGTGTCTGGATATTATAAACTATGGCCCTGAATGCACTCTTGAAGAATTTGCCAAGCTCACAGTCTTGTGGCCAATTCAACGCAATATAATAATCATTTATTAAAGATCCATCTATATACCAGACACTGTGATGGTTGTTAGGGATACACATTTAAAAAGTGAAAAACGAGTTCCTGCCTTCAAGGAACTTATACTCTCATGTCAAGATCATACTCCGTAGAAGACGATCAACATTGATGCAGTGTTGATGGGACCGTGAATTGGTAGAAATGAAAATGAACAGGAAGAAATGCAGAACCATGTCCAAAAGGTTACTAACCAGTGCCCTTTGACCTGGCAATACCATTATCAGGCCTATACCCCTAGGAGATAAACAAAGAAGAAAAGGACCCATATGTATGAAAATATTTATGGCAGCTCTTTATGTGGCAGCAAAGAATGGGAAGCTAAAAGGATGCCCATCAACCAAGCGATGGCTAAACAAATGATGACGTATGAGTGTAACAGAACCCACTGTGCTGTAAGAAATGAGAGGAGGGAGAGGTTCCAGAGAAGACTTGTAGGGACTGATACAGAGTAAAGTGAGGACAATTTAGACTACAACATCAAGACTGGAAAAATGAAGGAAAAGATTCACAGTGTCCAGCCGTGATTCTAGAGGACCAATGATAAAGGATGCTGCCCACCTGCTGACCGAGGTCCTGATGGACTCAGATGCAGAGTGAAATGCGCGTTTTTGGACGCAGCCAATGTGGGAATTTGTTTAGCTTGACTTTGCTTCTTTGAGAGCAGGGTTTTGTTTTTCTTTTCCTTTTTTTCCATTGGTAGGGAGAAAAATTAAGGGGGGAGGGAGGAGGGAATACACATTTACATAGTGCTTGGCCTGTGCTTGGCATTATGCTAGCACTTTTATAAGTATTATCTCATTTGACCCTCACAGCAATCCTGGGGGATAGGTGCTGTTTTTACACTTGAGGAAACTGAGAAAAACAGAGGTTAAATAACTTGTCCAGGGTCACATAGCCAGTAAATGTCTGAAGTCAGATTTTGAACCCAAGTTTTCTTGACTCAAGGCCCACTGCTCTTTCCACTGTGCCACCAGCTGCCTCATAAAAAAGTTTGATAATTGAAAAAAATAATAAAGCAAATCATATCCCACAATGAGCCTGACCATCGTGGTGTTTGTAAAGGGAATGGGAATTTGTGGGTGCTGCAAATATTGCCCTGGCATTACAGTGTTATGGGATGAAACCTGAGGGTTTGGAATCAGAAAACCTGATGATGAACCTCAGCTCTGCTGTTTACCTTGGCAAAGGCCTCTGATTTTCCGAATCTCCAATTTCTCAGTTTGTAAAATGAAGGGGATCTCAAAAGTCTCTTCCAACCCTAGGTCATCTGATCCTATTATAGCCATAGATACCAAATGTCACAAGAGAAATGCTCTGGGATTAAAGACATGGATGGTCTGTTATTTATTCACTGCTGCCCAGCAAGCTGGTACAATTGGGATTAGAACCCAGAGCTGCTCTGTCCTGATTCCCTAACCCCATTCTTCTCCTTGTCTCCCTAGATTGGCTCCCCTACACTGTTGCTCTATATAGATGCTGGCTCAGCAACCATGGTACAAAGGTTGCTGAAACGAGGGGAGACCAGTGGACGAGTAGATGATAATGAAGAGACCATCAAGAAACGGCTGGACACATATTACAGTGCCACAGAGCCAGTCATCAAATTTTATGAGGGTCGGGGTATTGTACGCAAGGTGAGAGTCTGGGGGTCGGGCCAGCAGAGCCTTGGCTTATGTTTCAAGGGGCCTCAAAAGCATCAAGGACTGGTTGGGAGATACTAGGCCCAGATCAAGAGCAGACAGGAGGAAGAAGGCAAAACCAAGCCTGAGGAAGGAGGGAGGAAGAGAGCTGGTTCTTGGCCCCTCTGGATACTGGGTATTAGTTCCTTCAGGTAGGCCGATTAGGATTTGAGCTAGAAGGGGACCTTAGAAGTCATCTGATCTAACCCCCCATTTTACAGTTGGGGAAACTGAGACTCAAAGAAGTTACGTAATTTGCCCAGGGTCACCTACCTAAGTAAGTAGCGGAACCAGGATTTAGGTCTGCGCCCCTTGACTGCAGGCTCTGAAAGCTATTTTCCACCACATCCCATTGCCTCTCTAGGCACAATGTGATTGTGAACTACCCCCACGCAAGTCTTCAAAACCTCAAGTTAAACAGATCATTTAGTCCCTTCTTTTGACTCTGTCCCGGACTACTATAGTCTCCAGAGAAAGAAGTTACTATCTTCCTCCCTCATATAGACGGAGGTTCTTTCTGATATCAAACCTAAATCCCTCTTGTTTGTCTCACATGCCAGATATGGGTGGGGTGGGGTAAGGATAACGGACCATTAGCCCTGCCTCAAAAAAGCCCTTCAAGGCCATGTGTTCTACCCACCCTGGGTGTCCAAGGTCAGTCTAACCACCCTTCTGTCTTCCCACAGATCAATGCTGAAGGCTCAGTGGAAAGTGTCTTTGAAGAAGTCTGTACCCATCTGGATGCCCTAAAGTAATGGGGTTTGGAAAACCCTGGTCATCTCCCCTATTTCAGAGAAACTCATCTCCCCCACTCCTCCAACCCCAAGGCAGGAGCAACTGCCCCTCCTGCTTGCCCTTCCTAGCTCCTCCCCCACCTAGCTCTGAGCTCTGTGCTCAGACAGAGGAAGTGGCTTTATCCTGTTTTCATGGACACAACTTCACTAAAGGAATCTCCAAGGACATTTGGTTTTAGTTCTTTGATTCAAAGTAAAGTTCACTGACGATGTACCAGCATTCCCCAGCTCCAGCATGACCTTTCTTTTTTCCCTTTAGCCAGGGGCAAAAATTCTGCCTGTGTGATCCTCTCCACCCCTGACCCACCCCCTTAGCCTTACAGCTAAGACTTCAGAGTGGTCAATGGAAGGGTAGACATTGGGCTGCTTTGCTCCCCAGCCCATTAAGAAAGACCTGTAGCCACCTCCTCCTATCTGTCAGTATCGTTCTCCCTGAACACCCAATGTTACCATTCTTTCATCACATTATAGTGGAAAGAGTTAGGGTGTCAGGAATAGGTTCTGGCTTTACCATCATCTAGTTGTATGACCTTAGGTTTCCCCATTTATAAAAATAAGAGGATGGGATTGGATGATTTTTTAAGGTCTCTGCCAGCTCTAAATTCTGTGACCTGTATTCATAGAACTTGGAGCACAAAGCTCAGGGACAAATGAAGGGACCTTCATTCTTTTTCTTAGCAGGGAAGTAGTAGTGATGGTGGGGATGATGCTGGAGAGATAGACCGTCAACTCATGGTCTTGCCTCCTAGAGATAGGTTGATGGGTTTTTTTTCCTGGCAAATGGATAGGTATCCATTATATATTCAGTCATGTGCATAGTGTTTTGGGTGGTGGTAGACCAGGGAGTTGTTCAGTCTCAGCTGTATTAAGAAAAAACTTCCCTGGGACTTTCCACCTCCTCAAGCTGTTGTACTAAATGTCTCCTTTCAATACTTCTGCTTCCTTACCACCCATTCACTCTCATCCCTTAAAAGTATGGTTTCTTGGGGCGGCTAGGTGATGCAGTGAATAGAGCACCGGCCCTGGAGTCAGGAGGACCTGAATTCAAATCCAGCATCAGACACTTAACACTTACTAGCCATGTGTCCTTGGGCAAGTCACTTAACCCTAATTGCCCTGCCTTCCCCCCTCCAAAAAAAGCAAAAAAAAAAAAAAAAGAATGGTTTATTTCCTAATCACTATCCTGAAATAGAATGTGTTGTGTTCTGGTGGAAAGAACATTGATTATGGAATCTGAGGGCCTGGATTTGAGACCTGGCACTGCCACTATGTGACCAAAGACAAATCCCTTCCCATCTCTAGGCCTCAGTTTCCACTTTTACAAAATCAGAGAGCTGGACTAATGATCTCTCCCAACTTTAAATCCTGTGATTTTCTTCAATGATCTCAATGTCTTGTTGAGATTTTTTGATATTACCTACTTTTCTTAGTATGTCCCTCTACTCTTCTCCCCTAGAGCCATCCCTTACAGCAGAGAATAAGGAGAGAGAGGGACAGAGAGAGAGAGAAACAGCAGCACCAATAACACAATCAAAAAAGTCAGATTATATGTGGTGTTCCCTGCCTCTTCAGACAAGGGTAGAGGTGCCTTGGTGCTTTCTCAAATTTATCTTTGGAGACAAGTTTGATCATTAGAACTTTGCTACATTCCTTTTCATTTCTTTCACTATTGTTGAGCTCTCCATTTACATTGTAGTCATTCTGGCAGTATTCGTTGTTTTCCTGGCTCTACCTACTTCGCTTTGCATCAGTTCATATAAATCTTCAGAGCTATTCTGAATTCATCAGCAATGACTTTTTTTGTTCTTTTTTTTGGAAGGGCAATTGGGGTTAAGTGACTTGCCCAAGGTCACACAGCAAGTAAGTGTTAAGTGTCTGAGGTCACATATGAACTCAGGTCTTCCAGACTCCAGGGCTAGTGCTCTATTCACTGTACTACCTAGCTGCCCCAATGGCTTCTTAATGGCACCATCCAATGGCCTTTTCTCAGTCCACATCCTCCTTGACATCTGTAGCTTTTGAATACACCTGATCACTTCACAGTTCTTGATAGTTTCTCCTCCGATGGTGCTTTTGCCTCTGACAACTTTTTCTGGTTGTCCCTCACTATTTCATAGGCTTCTTCCCTATCTCCATTTAAGTGTGGCTGTCTTTCCTCAGCCTGGTTCTCTATTTTTCCTCCTTAGTGATCTCCACTCTTATGGCTTTAATTATCACCACTTTCCAGATGGACTTTTAAGTATATTTTAGGTTCTTCAACGAGCTCCATTTCTTACGGCCTGCTAGATATCTTTATCTTTATGATTTTGAAGGTTTTTATCATCACTAAAATTCTGGGCCCTCTATTCTTATTTACTGAGGGGGAAGAGGAATTGGGTTAACTCTCCAAACAACAGTGGCCTATTTGTCTCAAACCCAGCATGAACTGATCTCATCCTCATCCTCTCCAAATCTGCATCTCCCCTCTTTCCAACTTCCTTATTTTTTTCAATGGTGTTGCCATCCTAGAGGAAGCATGTCAGAGTGTCTATAATCCTGGATTTGGAGCCAGAAAGATCTGGGTTCAAATCTTACCTCAGCTATATATGAACTGTGTGTCTCTAAGCAATAATAGCAATAGCAAATATTTACATTTATAATCTCATTTGATCCTCATGACCACTTTGGGAAGTAGGTGTTATTATGATCCCCATTTTACAGTAGAAAAAATGGAGGCAACGAGGTTAAGTGACTTGCCCAAGGTCGCACAGCTAGCAAGTATCTAAGGTTGGCTTTGAACTCCGGTCTTCTTGATTCCAGGCCCACACCTCTAGCTGCCCACAGTGCCAGATTACAAAGTAGTTGTTTAATAAAAGCTTATTGACTTGACTCTTGCCTACATTCTCCATGTGTCTGAAGAGGAGGCTGACTTAAGGTCCTCTACATTCCTTCCTCGCTCTAAATGTATGATCGCGTCACTCAGTCTGGAAATGCCGGGTTCTTCCCTGACTCTTCTCCTCCATCTCCAAGAGACAGTTGGTTCCCAGGTTCTGTTAATTCTGGTTCTATGAGCACTGCTGCTCTCCTGTCTTTTCTGTGCTGTGCATTCTTACTACCATGTCTAATTTAGATCTTTATTGATTACGGCCTCCTAACTGGTCTCCCTCCCTCCTGCTTTTCCTCTCTCTGCGCCATCCTTCACACTATAGCTCAGTTAAATTTCCTAATGCAAGCTAGGTGGCTCCCCAGTGGCTTAGAGTGCTGGAGCTGAGGTCAGAAGACCTGAGTGCCAATGTGACCTCAAATACTTCTAACTGTGTGACCCTGGGCAAGTCACTCAACCTCTGTCTGCTTCAGCAGATGTAAAATGTAAAATGGCAGATCATAGCAACACTTAACTTTTAGCACGGTTGTGAGGGATCAGACGAGAAAATGTTCGTAAAGTACTTAGCACAGTTGGTGCTTAACAAAATTAGGGCTTATTTCCTTACTTCCTAATTTGCAAGTTTAATCATGTCACTTCTCTGCTCAGAAACCTTCACTGACCCATCGTAGGCACCACCTATTCTGTGAAGCCTTCCTCATCCCCTCTGGAAGTGATCTCTCTCTCTCTCTCCTATCTCTTCTCTCTCTCTCTCTCCTTCTCTCTCTCTCTCTCTCTCTCTCTCTCTCTCTGTCTCTCTCTCCTATGCTTGAACTCTCCTTTGTCCCTAGCACAGGCTACCTTGTATCCTACTCACTTGTGTTATGTGTCATATCAGTATTAGATTGTAAGCTCCCTGAGGTCAAGCACAGTCTTGTTTCTCATCCTTGTAAACCCGGCACTGAGCACAGAGCCTGGCTCAGTAAATGTCTGATGAATTTGTTTGTAGAGAAGATCTGCTCTTCTACCCTAGAGAACCTTAGGATTTTAAGCTGGACAAGACCTTGGGTCATTTAGTCTAATTCCCCTTCATTTTGTAGAGAAGGGAATGGAGACCCCTTGCCCAAGGTCACATGCAGAGCTGATGGCAGAGTCAGTAATGGAATTCAGACTTCCAGATTCCCAGACCGAAGTTCTTTTTGCTCAGACATAGAGTATATAATGAAATTAATATTAACAGCTCCCTCCCTAGCTGCCAAGGGGCTAATTTAGCTGGCTTAGTGTCCTGAGGTCTGTCCCTGGGGACAGTCCATCAATGAGGGAATATGATTGGCCAGCACCAATCCAACATGTGGATGCTGGCCCCGAGTGCCCTCATCACCCCCTTGACCGGGGACACTGGCACGTGTGCCTCAACCCCAGGGCGTAAGAGGCCCCAGAGGAAGGGATTGTCTTCCAGATGAAGCAGGAGTGGGAGAGGAAGGAAGCCTGGATCAGTGAAGGGTCTGTGTCGCCTCCCTCCTCACCCCTCCTCCCCTTGTAGCAAGAGGCCAGGGAGTAAACAGGAAAGACTGGCTGTTCCATGATGGGGACTAGGGGTGTTAGAAAGAGTCAGAGGCAAGGTGTGGGGGGAGCACTGAAGACGAGAGAACAGGAGGAGAAGCCCTCGCCCTTGTTAGTGGGGGGAGGTCAGAGAGCCTGGGCTCCACTGGAGGCTACAGCTGGAAGGGCTTTAGAGAACATCTTATTGAACCCCACTCATCTTCCAAATCAGGAAACTGAGGTCTAGGTAGGAAAAGGGACTGGTTCAGTCATGCAGTGAATCAGTGGCAGTGGACAGGTCCCTCGATTCCCCAGTCGGATCAATGCCTTTTCCTCCCTAGAGCTTTCTCTATGTCCTTTCCTAGGCACCAGCAAGTCTGGATCTCATTCCAATTTTCTACCAGATGTGCCCCTCACCCAGGCATGTAGCCCTGTACCTGTGCTCTTGGAACACCAAGACTGAGGGGAATGGTCAATGCCACCTGAGATCTTGGTTTGGGGGAGTGTTGTACAGTTTGAGAGAGGAGTCTTTCCACTGATAGAGAATGATAAAGGAGGTCAGATGGCCAGTCCAGGGTGGTGGAAGACCCAGACATGTCAATGCCTAACTCCAGACTCTGGCTGCTCCCAAGGGGCTGCTTGCCTGGCACCCCTGCTCCTTCCTTTTGGTCAGAGAGGGAGGCTGTGAAGGGCGGCCAGTCCGGAGCCAGGACAGACCAGCCCCCCAGGACTTGGCCCCTCCAGATCAGATAAGGCCCCGGGAGGACAATAGAGAGCACAAACAGTGCTGGGGTGTTTAGTCCGACAGGGTGCAGGGGGCGGCAGAGCCAGGCTGAAGGCGCCGGCCCCAGACAGAGGCCCTGACTTGCCCCTTCATGGGCCGCTGGAGATGATGAAGCTTAATTCCCTTACACCTCTATGAGTTCACCTAAGTTTATCCTTGGAACAAGGACCCACATTATACAGAACCAGAGTGGAAACACATCTTAGAGGCCACCTGTGTTCGACCCCTTCATTTTAGGGATGAGGAAACTGAGGACTAGAGAGGAGGAGGGACTTACCCAAGGTCACCCTGAGAATCAGTAGCAGAAGTCCTAAGAAGTGGGAATTTGAGCTATCACCAGGTGAGTGAGTATTTAGGGGGCATTTGGGAGACCATTTGAGTCAGGTCAGTCCTGGGAGTGACAGTGGGAAGTTACCTAGTGGAAGAGGTAGACAGGAGAACTTCTACTTCGAAGCTATCCTGTGCATAGCTCACCAGGGGTACCAGAATTTGTGGAACAGAGGCCAAGATCCTAGGGACCAGAAGCAAAGGACCCCTTCAAACAAGGACAGTGGAATTTCATGGTAAGGGCGTCACTTTCCACCCTGCCTTGTTCATTCACAAACAAGAGTAGGGGGTTGGGATCAGACACCTTTTCATGGCCCCTGGCTCTGGGCCGAGACTGGAGACAGGAGGCTGGCCTCAGTGGTCCTCAGGGACAGCGCCTACATTCCTGGGGTGGCTAGCAGCCAAGGGGACAGCCACTCTTGAAGTCCCTCCCCCTGGGGTCTTAGTCTGAGAGGATGTTCTCTCCTTGATCCCTCTCCCCCCTCCCCCAAGATTCCTGGTCAGCAAGGAAGCCGGAAAGAGCCAGATTCACTGACCAGTCTGTGAAGGAACCTCTGGGGCTCTCCTGAGGAAACAGAGCTGTCTGCCCCGGAGAAACTTAATTAATGTGTTCTCTTAGAGGCCCTGGGTCATCTGATAAACTTAGGCATTCTAAGACCCAGGGGGTCCTGGATACTGCTGCATTTGGGCTGGAGGTGTGATCTTGAGGGATAATACAGATAATTTTGTGTTTATATAGTGCTTAAACATTTGCAAAGTTGCTTTTCTGGAAGAAAAGAAGTCCGAGTGCCATTTTAAGCTATTAAAGCTAAACCTCAGGACTTCACTAAATGTGAGGTAGGTGGTTCAAGAACATGGTGTCCCAAAAGTCTTAAGGCCATTAAAATCTTGAAACTGCCCTGAGACTCTTGTGACCCTCTATATTATTTTACAGGTGAGGAAACTGAGGCTCTGAAAAGGCTGAGCAAGTAATCCATAATCACATGGTCTGTAAGTGCTTGACGCAGGATTAGGCCTCAGTTATAAATCCATTGTCCTACCCGGTATCCCACACAGCCTCCTCTCCTTTCTAAAGGTGGTACTTACAGTAGGAGGAGCACTAGATTTGAAGTCAGGTGGTCTAGGGTTAAATGAATGAATGAAGGTGGTTGAGGATCCTGGCTCAACCCATTATTTGATCTTGGACAAATCATTTAATCTCTCTGGTCCTTAGTTTCCCTATCCGTAATAAAACCTACCTTCCAGGAAATGGTGAGGAGAAAATGAGATGATATTTACATCATCATCCTCATCATCATCATCATGATTATTGGTGGTGGTGGTGGTGGTGGTGGTGGTGGTAGTATTTTATTAGCCAGTGTAATGTTAATGGATATAAGATCTTCCCTGCCCATGAATAAGCCTCACATGGAGCCCATTAAGGGAAGCTTGCTTAGGGGAGGCTTGCTTGTAGGAAGGCTTTCACATCTTTTGTTAATTTCTAATTAGGCACTGAGCCGGGAGGGTTTTGATACCCTCTGGTTTTAAAAAGGCTATATATACTCTGAGGTTAGTATTTTGCTTTGGGGCTCATTCATTGGAAGAACGTTCTTGTGATTTAACCAGATGAGAGTCTGGGTACCTGTTAAGGAGACCCCTGGCATTGAAAAACCCAGATGTTTGTGCTTCTCTCTTTGGTAACTATGTATGTATTGCCTTGGTCAGACAGTTGGATCTGTCTGTTGATCTGTGCTAATTTCTCAGACAGAAGCCCTGTCTGTTGGTCTTTATTTCTCTGCTTGTATTTTCTCTGAAGTTCAGGGTGCTAACTTTTCCCCTGAACTAGTAAATGTAATTTTAAAAAAGATTGTTGACCCCTTAACGGCTATCTTTCATAGTAAAGCAGATCTAAGAACCTGTGCTAGCAGCCATCCTGGGTATGCCAGTGTGGTTGCCGCTACAGCCAGTTAGCTAGATGGTCTCTATCTCTCTTACTTCTTTGGGGAAGAGGGAGGGAGTCATGAAAATGAATTCACAAATTCATTCAGGAGAATGTAGGTTCTCCTGTGATCCCCTACCTAGGCCTCAGTTTCCTCATCTGTCCTCATCTCATTAGAATGCTGAACGAAGGTCCCTACATTTTAGAAATAAGAGCAACTGACCATTTACCACCCAGGTTCACACCCATGACTTAATTTCTCGTCACCAATGCCCTATAAGACAAGTAGCATAACTATTATTAATCCCATTTTGCAGATAAGAACCCTAAAGCCCAGAGAAGTGATGTCACTTGTGTTAGTTCATACAACATGCCAGCCAGGGAGCCGAAGCTTGAGCTCAGGCTCCTTCCCTTCCCCACCCCCCTACCCCCCACTTTGTGCATGGGGAGTTATGGGCAGGTAAGTGAAGGTTGTTGTTTTGTGGGCCAGCATTACGCACTTGGTGGATTTCCTCCCAGATCCACACCCACACCAGCCTGTGTTGGGTGCCTGCTGTCTTTGATGGGAAGTTTCACTTCCCCATTGGAATTGGTCAGAGTGGCGCCCTTGGCTGGTGTTGTCTCTCTGTCTCACTCTTGCCAATGATGTCTGGCTTCCCATTTTACACACTTGAGAAACTGAGTTAGTTTTCATGAAGCTACTGAGTTCAGAGTCAGGATTTAACCCCAGGTCCTTTGGTTCCAAGACTAGTCCTTGTTTCCCCTGACTCTTTCTTAGTCAGGCAGGTCATTTCATCTCCTCATCCTTGAAATGGAAGAATTATCCTAAGCCCTAAGCCCACAGATCTAATGCTAGAAAGGGCCTTAATGCTCATAAAATCCAACCTCTTCATTCTACAGATGAGGAAGCAAAAACCAGAAAGATTAAGCAATGGCCAGGATCATGTGGGTTATTAGGAAATGACAAAAGTGAGATTTGAATCCAGGTCCCCTGGCTCCAAATTCAATGTTCTTTACCCTGTACTCTTAGGGATCTTATGTGATCTGCCAATAAATCCTCTCATTCTGCCATCAGATGGGTGGTGAGAGACACCAGGATAAAGGGACAAAGAGAAGCTGATATTTGGTGGACTAATGGAGGTGGGCTGTGAAACCTCTTTCCCTGCCCTGGTCCCCTGTTCTGGGGAGAGGGCCTTGTGGAGAGTGGTCACCATGGGAAAATGTATGAAGGGGATTTTAGAAAATTCCCTTGGCTTGCCCACTATCACTTGCCCCAGAAGAGGGGAGAGTATCAGTTCAATTAAATCAGCAGGCAGCAGAAGAGTCTTCTGCTTTTTTTAGTTCTCTCTCCCTATCTCTGACACTCCCAACACCCACACCTCAGCCTCCTCTCTGCACAGCCCCTGAACTCCACCATGCCCTCTCCTCCCTAATTTCAGGAAAAGGAACTGGACAGCAGGGTGCCCATTCCCCTCCTCCACCCTAGCTGGGGCTTCACTGAAAGGCTAAGGGGGAAGCAGCTGGAATCTCAACTCCATTGTCTTAGATGGATCCCTCCCCTCCAACCTCGCCTCAGTTCTTTCCTCCCCTAGGGATCCTCTTTTTGGCAGATCTTGCTCAGTGCCCAGATTCCCGACATTTCCGAGGGTGGGATATAGAGACCATGGGGGCATCAGCAAGGGCCTTCCTCGGCTCCTTGCCTGGGGGCTGGCCAAGCCTCTGGAATGTGTGTTTGGGTTCCTGAAGGGAGCTGCCCTCTGTCCCTGAGGAGACTCAGCAGTCCTCAGACTCTGGCCCCTCCCTTCCTCTCTTCCCCCCACCCCCCCCAACTTCTGGTGGGCTGTCTTTTCACTGGCGAGAGACCTTTGGGATAAACAATGGGCACGGCCTTTGATCTCGTTAGCCACTGTCCAAGAGGAGACACCAGGAGGCAGCTGGCTGGATAGGCTAGGTATTGAGGGAAGGGAGCTGTCCAGGGGTGGGGAAGGCCTGGGTGAAAGGAGCTGTCCAGGGGTAAAGCCTTGGTCTCTTGGGACTGGGGAGACCGAAGAGAGGACAGTAGACACACGTACTATCAAATCCATTATCTGTGCTAATGAAGGACAGTCTGGAAAATCCAAAAGCAATTGGATAATTTTTTTTAAAGTAGCAAATGCTATATATTGGATATAGATTATGGATTACATTAAGTGATTTTCCCCTCCCTCTGGCTTAGGCTGTTCATCAAGATGAGTTTGCATTCGCTGAGCAGAGAATCCCGGGGCTGGGGCAGCGAGCTGGGAGTAAAATGTGCCGCAGATACGCCACCTTATTGATAAACAAAGATTTCAAGAGTGGGTTTCACTCTCAGTTCTCTGTCCTCACAAGTGTAGCTCTGTGTGGTCAGAACCAAAGGGCTCCAGGGCGAGCTGTTCTGTTACCATCTCTGGTGTTCTTTTTCCCTCTCTGGGCTTTGGTCCCCCCTCCACTTTCATGAAGCCTCACGACCACCTCACCCTAAATCAATGCCCCTTTCTTTTGAACTTTTAATGTCTGAGGGCTTTGGACACCTCCTTCTGGCCCTTAGTCATCACTAGCTCTGGGAGTGCTTTTTAACCAGAGCGAAGAAACTACTTTCCCTTGACCAGAGTATCAGATTAGGTATATGGTAAATTTAATGAATTCTTGTTGAATAAATGAATGGACAACCAAGGATCACTCTCTAAAGAGTGCTTTGAGATCCTGAGAAGAAAGGCATCAGATCCCTCCTTCAAACGGTACTGACTGTCCCTCTGATCCACCAGCCACCAGCTCTTACCCCACTGCCCCAAATAGGGGTATGAGTCCAACTGACCAGAAAGTAGGACTCCCAGGGATTTCCCCTCTTGGGGACAGATACTTCTCAGGGGCTGATTGACAGAGCCAGATGTTTCCTGCCAGATGTGCCAATCCCAGTCACTAGAGTCTGGAGAGTGCCAAAGAAGGGAGGTGGGATAGGAGTGGGGGAGGGGGGTAAAGGAGTTCTGTCAGGCCCTGACAGCCCCCCAGTCCCAAGCCCAGACTCTAAACAGCACTTCCTCTCTCTCTTTGGCTGGTAGCCGCCCTAAAGCCCCTCCTCTAAGGAAACTCATTTCCTGCCTCCCCAGGTCACTCCCCAAGCTGGGCTGCTCAGGAGCAGCTCACTTCAGAGAGTGCTCAGCCTCTGGTCAACTACCCCAGCGAGCCTTGAGGACAGAGCTCTCTCTCTTTCTCTCTCTAACAACCTCTCTCCTCACAACCCCACTGGATTCACCCTCCCCTGAACCCCCGATATCATCCCATCTTTCCTGCCTCTTCCTCCATCTTCTCCCCCCCACACTTCCCCCACCCTTGAGAAGGCTGGAGCAGGGAAGCTGCTGGACCCCTTGCCTCTGCCCCTTTGGTCACAAGGACAACCCACGCCATCCAGCGAGGCCCCCGGCCACCTTACCCCTGGACACTGGATAAGGTCCCGAGGACAGACAGACAGAGAGACAGCATGGAGGGAACCTTCTACATCGCGATGTTCCTGGCTGCTTGTGTCTTCAGCCTGGCAAGTAGGTGGCTCACAGTCCCCACGACTTGCCCCGGGACCCTCTCTCACTCCCCTTCTCCAGTGAAAGGTCTCTCTCTGCCATTACGGAGTCCTTCTGCCTTTGTTAACTGGTGGTTCTGGGGGCCCGTCTTTCCCTCTCTCTTGGGCTGGAATCAGTTTGGCAGGGTCTCCTTATCCTGGGTTCAGTCCAGCCTCCATTTTTGCCTCCCTTCTAGTCTCCAGCCTCTTGCTGGTCTCAGAACACAGCCAGAGAATTATAAGCAGAGCCCACCATCTCTCTACCTCTCCCCACCAGACCCACCCCACTGCCAGGCTCATTCTGCTTCTGAGAAAAGGAGAGCTCCAGTAACAGCTTAGTAGAAAGAACTCCCTGAGAATTGGATTTTTATCCTGGTCTATCAACACACTTGGACAAGTGACTCAATCTACCTAGGATTTAGTTTACTTTGTAAAATGAAGTATTTGGACTCCATAATTTCTATGGATCTTTCCAAATCTAAAGACCCATGTGTGATTCTGTAAATAGTTTCCCACTGATTCTTCAGACCAGATGATCTCCTGGGTTCTTCCTGTCTTTAGGGGCTTGGTAGGGAGAAACCAAGACCACTTTTTGCTTTTGTCAGAATCTTTTCCCCCATTTCATTCCCCTGCCCCCAGTAAAGATAGTAGTGGCTTAGAGGGAGAAATGTATTTGGCTTGATACCAGGACCTAGACCCTGGAGTCTCACTCCTGAGGGGAGGGAGAGGAGAGGACCAGAGTCTGAGGACAATAGGCCTGTGCCTCTAAGAGGAGGGACACCCCTCCAACCATATACTCCACAGTTAATGACTCTGGCTCCCAAGCTAGAGATGACTAAAGCTTTATTCATATGGAAAACCCCAGCTCAATACTTCACCTCATATACAATCTGGGGAGATTGATCAGGAGAGGGAGGTTGGGGTGAGGACTATAATGAAGGGCCAGCTCCTTCAGCATGGGGTTAAGGGTTGAGACTGGAGATGACTTGGCACCTTCACAGTGTAAAGAGCACAGGATTGAGCCAGGAGACCTGGGTGCTAGTTCTGATCCTTTCATGATTGGGGTGATATTGAGCAAGTAGCCCTACTACCACAGGCCTCGGTTTCCATATCTATAAAATAATGAGGAAGTCAGACCATCAGGGTTTCAATGGTCCTTTCCAACTTTACCATCCTATGTCCCAACGCCCACCATAGGTATAATGCTGTGTTCTAAGGTCCTTTCCAGCTCTGACATTCCATGTTCTAAAGTCATGCTCAGTCCTAATATTCTATGATTCAGTGGAACCAAGAGGTTATGTTCACCCTAGGGCCACTTGAGATTGTTCCTGGCTCCTCTGTTTCCCAGATTCTCCTTGAGACTCTCCAGAAACCTGCTGAAGGGATAGGAGAACTGGGAGACACTAGGGAGGACCCCCTACAAAAGCTGCTATATGCCTTTGCATTGCTGAAGCCTGCCAAGCCCCCCAACCCCTCCCTTGGAAGGAAGAGGACCTTCAGAAAGTCAATAGCCTTCCACAAATCCTCCCTCATTCTCCCTTCTCACTTTCTCTCATCAAGAAACTTCTCTTGTAGCCCCAGATCCTGGAACATTCCTGGACCCTGGGATCCGAGGGTCATGGACTGAGTTCTGGTTTCCCACTCTAGTAGGGGTGGGTGTTTGAGGCAGGGAGAGTTTGGTCCAAGAGGCCCAAGAAAAGGGTGGCAGAAATACTCTGAATTCTGTAAATAGAGGAAAAGAGGATTTAGAAAGAAAGAAAATCAGCAGAGTTCATCCAGGAGTCAGGAGATAGCATAGACTGCCAAACCCCTGGGTTCTCTTTCTTAGGTCTGTATCCTGATCTCTTGGGAGATACCACAGAATCATAGACTGAGTTCACAGGAACATTATAGATCATCTGACCTTGGAGTTCAATACTTACCAACCGTGTAGCATTGGGCAAGTCACTTAGACTCTGGGCCTCAGTTTCCTTATCTATAAAATGGAGATAATTCTTGGAGGGCTTTTCAAAGTGCTTCATAAACTTTAATGTATCTTGTAAAGGTGAGTTTTCCTCTTCCTCTTCCCGTTACTTTTATATTTAACACTCTCAATTTATAGATGAGAGAACCAAAACCTATACAGGGGCAGTAACTTACTCAAGGTCCCATAGCAAGTTGACGGCAGAGCTGAGACAAGAGACCGAGGCCACTCCACTACTCTGGGCCTTTTCCTTCTCCCTGTGGCTGCTTCATTTTGCTGCCAATTTTTGACCCACTTTGATTTTTCCAGGTGTATAAAACGTACAAGTTGTACTTACTGGGGCAGTTTCTGGTTTGTGTCCTATCAGAATAGTATGCATGTAAGGAAAGTGGATTTGCACATGACTGTTTGGCTGATTGCCTGTGCTGGAGAGGATGGGGGATGAGCCCCATCGAGAGTTAACAAAGTTCAGTAGAGGCCATGTCAGCCCTGTTCTTTGGAGCCACCTTCAGGACCTGGAATCCTGCTCCATCTCCTCAGGGCAGCTGACTCTTCCTTCAGAGGCCCCTTCAGTGGAAAGAGCACAAGATTCAGAGTCCAAGGGCTTGAGTTTGAGTCTTAGTTCTGCTTCTTGCTGTCTTCATTTTTCAGCCTCAGCTTCCTCTATCTGTGAAATGAAAGAGTTTGACTAGATGGCCCCAGGGTCTCTGCCCGCTCTATGATCTTATCTTACCTTAGGGAAAAAGTAGCTTTGACCAGCAAGGTCAGGGGACACAGACACACACACACAGACACAGACACACACACACACACACACACACACACACACACACAGACACACACACACACACACACACAGAGTCAGCCTCTGGAAAGACTTGGGGGATGAAGATTCCAGAATTGTTTTGGGGGAATATTGAGATGATAATATTCCACATTTATATGGTGTTCAAAGGTTTGCATACATATCCTATACATGACATCTCCAGCCTGGCATAATGAATCAAGAGTTGGGTCCTAAGTTAGGAAGAACAGGGTTTGAGCTCTACCTCTGACACTGACTATGTGACTGTGGAGAAGTCACTTACCCTCTCAGTGCCCAAGCAACTCCCTAAGACTCTAAGTGGCCAAGCATTACTGATCTTCATTGGCAGAAGGAATCTTCTCATTGAAGATTCTCTACATTGATAAAATCTCACACTAGGACCACAAAAACCTCCAAAGATTTAAAGGACACTTCACTCACAATACCTTGGGAACTAGATAATACAAGATTCCAGCCAGCTAGGAACTAGGCTTGTGATTTCATTTGTACAGGGAACTATATTTCTATGTAAGTACATGATATCTGTATATACGGTGAGCAAGCTCCCTCTGTCCAGGGCAGACGTGTGACTGCCCCATAGCCCCTGCTGCCTATGACACAATAGCAAACCGGGTTAAAATGTAATTGGGAAATATTTAACAAAATAAATTAAACTACAATATGACAAAGATAATATATTTTAAAACTAAGTCATTATGTAGTTGGCAAGGGATCATTATGTTCAGATTAGTGACCTATTTTTTTTGGAGCTTGACACCACTGACCTAGAACCCTAAAAAGTTAAATGACTTATCTAGGGTCACACAGCCAGGTAGAGGCAGGATTTGAACTGAGGTCTTTCTGGCTTGGAGGCCAGCTCCCTATTATTTATGTTATACTGTCAAATAATTTATCCGCATCTTACATATAAAGAGCCTGAAAACAGGGGGTTAGTTACTTGCTAATGAAAATAAAAATGTTTATAGACCTAGCATTGTAACCTGGGGCTTGGGGCGACCTAGTTGGGACAACCCAAAAGAGATTAGAGGGGGTGAGGACCTAGGACCAGGGCCAGAACCCTTTGGGTCAAATTCTTGCCCATATCCCATACCCAACCCTCATCTACAATGAGAAGCAGCAGCGGGGATGAGAGTCAGGGCCAGATTTCTCCAGAACAGGGCTTCTCAACATTTTTGGTGACACAGGTTCTACCTGAGGCAACTCGGTGGTACCTCAGAGGAGTAGATAGACAGGTAGAGTTCTAGGCCTGGAGCCAAGATAGATCTGAGTTCAAATCCAGCCAGAGACACTGTGTGACCTCGGGTCTTGATTTGTCTCAATTTCTTTAACTGTAACAGAGGGATACCAATAACACCCATCTCCCAGGGTTGTTGGGAGGATCAAATAAGGCAATGATCGTAAAGCATTCGGTGCAGAGCCTGGCACAGAATAAGGGCTATAGAAAGGCCAGTTATTATTTTTATTAGAATATTTTTAAAAGAATCATAATGGAAAAATGCTAAATTTTAAGTAAAGGGTAATGAAAATAAAGATACACTTTTCCTGCCCAAGTTCACAGATCCCCTGAAATCTAACAACTCTCGTTCTAGATGGTAACAGGGCATCAATCTGAAGGAACCTGAAATACTTTTGTTGGGGTTGGGCAATGGGGAGAAATCAATGTCCTGAGCCCCCACCCCTGGACATTCTTCAAAGTGGCTTAGATCCTGGAGATCCAAGGAGATAGTTTTGACCTGGTCTCAATTCAAAGGGAAGATCAGAAAACTCCTAGCATATTCTCTAGCCTTCACCTGCTTTTTTCTCACAATCTTTGTCTCCTCCCCACTGAAGAAGGGACCGTGGAGGTCATCCAATCCAATCTCCACATTTTACAGATGAGAAAACTGAGGCCCAGGGAAATTAGGTGACTTCTAAGGTCATGCACGAAGATAAGGGGCAGAGAGAGTGTTTGAACTTATCTCCCCATGCCAAATGTCTGTGTTCTTCCCACCATAGCACTCTGTCCCAACTCTCCAGCCCAGGATCCTTTTCTTAGGATCATAGAATTTGGAAATGGAAGGGATATTGGAGATCATCCTGCCCCATCTTCTCATTTCATAGGTACAAGATGAGGGAGGTAGGGCGACACTACATTTCATTCACAAAAGAAGAAGCCATCTTAGTAGACTGCAGGCTCAACATCCATTTTAGTCAATGATGTGACACGGTAGTTAAAAAGGCCAAAAAGACCAAGGAAAGTGACAGTCCCCTTGTGTTCCCTCTAGTCAGAACATGCCAGAACAGTTCTGGCACCACATTTCAGGACACTGACAAACTAGAATTGGCTTCCCATTCATTACATTTGAGGTTCAGTTGAAGGAAGTTGGCATGTTTAGCCTAGAGAAGACTTAGGGGGCACATGAGAAATGAATGAAATATCTCAAGGGCATAATGTAGAAGATGGATCAGATTTCCTCGGCCCAAGAAGTCAGAGCTAGAAGCAGTTAAGAGAAGTTGTGGGGAGGTAAATGTAGGTTCTATGTATGGGGAAAATTTCTGGCTATTGGTCATCCACAAGTGGAATGGGTACCTTGGGAGGTATGGGATCCTCCTCACTTGGCATATTTAAAGACCAGATGATACTTGTTTGGGATACTATAGCGATGATTTCTGGTCAGGTGTGGATTAGACTAGATGGCCTCTGGGGTCTCATCTGACTTTGAGATACAACATAGGAAACTGAGGCACAGTTGGTAGAGCACTAGACTTGGAACCAAAAAGATTCATCTTCCTGAGTTCAAATCTGGCCTGAGACACTCACTAGCTGGGTGACCCTGGACAAGTCACTTAACCCTGTTTGCTTCAGTCTCCTCATCTGTAAAATGAACTGGAGAAGGAAATGGCAAACCACTCTAGTATCTTTGCCAGGAAAGCCCCAAATGGGGTCATGAAGCATCAAACACAAGTAAACAACAAATGCACTGGATCATTGGACCTTAGGATCCAGTTAGGTGAAGCAATTTGTCCAAAGTTACATGGAGTGGTAAGTGGCTGAGCTAGGGATCCAGATCCAGATCCTCTAGTACCAAATCCAGTGCCCTTCCCACTATGCCACATTATCTCCTTCCAATCTGACCTCTCTGTCAGTAAGCCAGTCAACAGAGCACAATGGGTATTTTCTACGGACTGAGAGTGTTGGAGCTGGAGGAGACACTGGATATCATTGAGTCCAACCCCATCTCTGTACAGGGCCCAGACAGGAGAGAAGACTTGCTCTAGGTCACACGAGTCAGTGACAGAACCAGCCTGGAGCCTGTGTCTGCTGCCCTTTGTCACTAGACCTGAACCCCTGACTCTTTTTGATTTATTTCTCCATATTTCTTCTTCCCAGGACACATTAGTTTATGGAGAGTTCAGTCCTCAAACATTGACAGATCTCATGGCATCATTAACACCCTTCTGTCTCCAATCACCCTACTGGCTGGCTGGCTGTTTCCCATAGGAGCCTCCTCCCTCAGACCTTTCGTGTTTCCCTGGTGCCTGCCTAATTGTGATTAAGCGTTGTTTTGATACCGTCCCCCCTGGCTGGCCCCACTGGCCATGGGGAGACAGGATGGGGCGTCACACTCCCTTCTGTCTCCCCATTCTCGTCTGTGGCGGGGAGGAGGAGGGTGAGGGGGAGAGAGCAGGCGTTCGAAAAAGCCCCAAAGGACCAAAATAAACTGGCGCTTATCTGATCTCCCAGCTGGCCCTGTTATCTGATCATTACATAATGCGGTCCAGCTGGGCCTCTCCTTGCTAATAGAACAAGGGCTTGGGAAGAAGGGATGAGAAGAGAGAGAAAAATGTTAGTTATTTTTTTTTCACACTACTAGCACTCAAATCATTACCATTCACACTTAGATGTGTCCGTCAATTGTCCTGTGATACTATGATTTCCCAGACCAAAGCATCCCTCCTTGAGTCCAGCTCCCCATTTGTATTGTCTTCTCCTCTTAGAATGTGAACCTTCAGAGGGCAGGAACTGCCTTGCTTTTTTTTGTACCTGGATCCCAAGCACTTAGTACAGTGTCTGGCACAAGTGCTTTTTTGCTCATTTATTTATAACACTTCTAGATTTATAGAATCTCAAGAATTGTAGAGTCAGAAAGTCAACCACAGAGGCCAGAAATTTTCTTGAGTGACCTGTGGCACCTTAAGGTGTGTTACAGTAACTTCTAGGCAACAGGGGGTACCCAAGCTCTTCCCCTTTTGGTCACTGACACTCAGATGGTGCCTGCGCTGTTGGTATTGACCTGGTGAAGAGACGGAACTCTTCCTAGAGGGGCTCATCATATAGCTGTTTCTATATCTAAGGGTCTATATTCCCTGGGACTAAGAAAAGGGATCCGGGGTTGGATGAAAGAGAGCCCAGGGGTCAATAGCAGGTTCCTCTCACCCTCATCCCCCTACCCCCCTCAATCAGGCTTGCTTTGGTTCCCCACCAGAGCCCATCTTTGATCTCGAAGAAAACAGGAAGTGAACAGGACAAGATGGAGACACAAACTTCCAAACAGTCTCCCCTTCTCCATCTTCCTCCTCCGGGCTCTGCGCATTCCTCAGGACGAGGTGTAGGGGGCCTGCTTCCTCTCCCCTTCCATGCCTGGCAGAGTAAATTTCCACTCTCTTCCCTCCCAGCTCAGAGCTTCCTGCTGGCCCCAGTGAGGGGAGGCCCAGAACACAGTCCGGTCATCCCCCTATTTCCCTTGCTCCCTGGCATCATGGGATCATAGGACTCACAGCTAGAAAGGACCTTAGACATCATCTAATTCACTCCGCCATCAGTTTCAGCAGAGGAAATGGAGACCCAGAGAAGGTAGATAACGGGCCCAAGATCACAGAAAATTAGCAGAACTGGGCTCAGAGCTCCCTGTCCACAGGCTCTGCCCCAGTGTCCCCCGGGACTGACTCTGAAGCCATCAGCCCCTTCCCAGACCTTTTACATTGGAGAAGCCTTTCCAGATCATCTATCCCAGCTTCCTCATTCCACAGAGCAAGAGATGAAAAGGGATTTGCCTAAAGTCCCAAGCTGGGAAGCAGCAGGCCCAAGCCTGGAAGCCGGGGCTCCTGGCTCCTGGCCCTGGGGCCTTTGTAATCTAGCATATAACGGTACCTTTAAATGACTGAGCCGAATGTCCCCCATCAGCCACCCGACTAGTGTTTTCTCTGATTTAAATAGTAATAAAACCAAATATTGGATTAGCCATTTTTGTGTACCCATCCCTGTGCCCAGCACTCAGAGAAACAGAAAAAGGCACAGTTTCTTCCCCCTCCTGTTGGCAACGCAAGGACACACACACACACACACACACACACACACACACACACACACTCTATCCTTTCTCTCTACATTTTCCCCACTCACTGTCAATCCATTCATCAAATAACAAACATTTATCAACTGATTACTATGCTTCAGAAATGCAAAGATAAAAACAAAATAGCCTGCCCTCAAGAACCTTACAGTCTTTCCTGTTAACTCCCCTGCTGATTAGGGGACTGAGGGGTGGGAGAAGAGACAGACCTAGAGACCCAGCCTGTGTGACTGTGTCTGGTATTCCTCACTTATAAATGAGGTGATTGGACTAAAAGGCCTCCGAAGTCTCTTGAGGCTAGGTTAGCACACTACAACAACTCTTTTCCTCAGGCAAGGCAGGGGTGTTTGGGGGGTGGGGACAGGATACCTAACTGTCATTCCGAGGCAGGCATATATCCGTCCAGCCAGGCATCTGGCAGACACATGGGCAGGGCCTGGAATTGTAACTCTCCAGCAAGCTGTAGTTGGTAGGTATAACTGTAACTGGAGTGCCCCACCCTACTTCTGGCCCAGGGTAGTGCCAAGTTAATAGAGTGTCTATATGAGGAGGTATCCCTCTACCTCTGGTTTCTGCTGGCTGAGTTCTAGGGGAGTTGAAAACCACATACTTGGAAGGATTCAATGGTTATCCTCAACATCTTGTTAACGCCCAGCAGAAAAAAGTGAAGGTCCCACCCTAAACTACCTCCACCATTTAGTGGTGTCAAAAGAGTCAGTGAATAGCCTTGTCCTTATCAATAAGGATGTAGTTCTGTGTCATAGGCACTGGAGTGTGTGCTCGGAGAGACACACGGTTAAAAAAGGAAAACCACAATACTTGGAAGAAAACCCAGAGCTTTTACAGGTGGAAGAAATGGTTGAGACCATGTAGACTTACCCCTTCATTTTCAAGATGAGCCACCCAAGGCTCAGGAGTTCAGTGTCTTGTTGGAAGTCACAGGGTTGGCTAGAAGTGGCAGAGTTAGGATGAGACTATCAGTCTTGGTCGAAAAAGCCAGGGTCCAGCATGACCATCAGATTGGTCCCGTAAGAGGGCATGGGATTTCTTTTCTCCATCACGTTTACCTTTTTATCTCCACCCAGTAGGATTTAACATTCAGCTAGTTTGGAACCCAGCTAAAGAAGATCCAACTTAAGCAATGTCTCTAGGACAGGACAAACTTGGGGCTTAGTGCTCCTCTAGAAGTCTTGGGGGGGCAATTGGGAGGCCTCCAAAATGGGGTCCTGGTGTGACCTCAAGGCTTAAGGGATCAACCAATCTGATGGTAGGAAAATGGGTCAAATTCCACTCTCCCCTTGGTAGCCAACCTTGGGGTTTGTCTCCAGCATAACCACACTCTTATCTCCCCACATTCCCTGACTCTGCCATTTTCCTCTGCTATCCCTTCTGAACCAGGTACCAGACCCTCAGGGGAGTTATGACGTAACTGCTAGCTTTGCATCTACAGCAGCTGCCCTATCCAGTACACCCACCCCCTTACCCTCCACATCACCCTCATCTTTGTGGCAGAAGGCCTGGGACAAAGTTGTTGTTCAGTTGTGACCCCCTTTGGGGTTTTCTCAACAGAGATACTGGAGTGGTTTGCCATTTCCTTCTCCAGTTCATTTTACAGATGAGGAAACTGAGGCAAACAGGGTCAAGTGACTTACCAGGGGTCATACAGCTACTAAATGTCTGAGGCCAGATGAACTCAGATGAACTTCCTGACTCCAGGCCCGGCACTCTATCCCCTGCACCACTCAGAACATGAATGGTCTGCAAATATGCATCAGAGATTTCCAAGGCCACTCCTCTCCAGGACTTCCCTATTACTGTCATGGGCACCATCGTCCTTCTAGTCACCCAGGCTAGTGATCTGGCGTCATCTCTGACCCCTTACCCTCTCTTATTTCACACAGATGCCAAATCATGTCATTTCTCTCTTCCCAGCATCCTCAACATCTGGAATTTGAGCTCCCTTCTTTTTACTCTTAGAGTTCCCTTCTCCCACAACCACTATCCCAGTTCAAATGCTTATCACCTTTCTCCTGGACTATTATAATAGTCTTCTAACTGGTCTCCCTACCTTAAATCTTTCCCTCTTCCAAAGACATGATTCTCTTCAGTCACTTCTCTGTGCTTAATCAACTCCAATGGCTCCCTAGTGACTCCAGAACCAAATATCATTTCAAATTTATCTCTCATTCTTTTCCAATTTGTATTTTTATAAGGTTTATAATGTACATAATTACTAGAATAGCAGTCTATGAAATAATTTCTAAATATATAAAGGTAAAAATATTGGGAATGTGTGCTCAAAATTGGTTTGTTTTTTTTTTTTGTTGATGAGGTACATGACCAAAAAAGTTCAGAGATCCTTTTGGAAAAAGCTCTAGACCCCAAGTGAGAGACTTGGCCCCTTCCCTCACCTTTGGTCTTTCTGGGTTTTGATGGCATTGTTTACCAGATGTCGAATAAGTGTGAGTTAGGCAAAAAGAGAGTCCAGGGTGCTGTATTGGATAAAAAGTTGGTTTAAGTGTCCGGAGAGTCTGGGTTCCAAGTCTCACTGCTCACAGATAACTGACTGTATGACCTTGGACAAGCCCTCAGGGCCCCAGAGAATGGGTGAGGAGAAGGAAGAACTACCTAGTTCCAGAAAAAGAAACTTCCATTGCCTCTTATGGGTTACAGCACTCAAGACTAAGAAACTAAGTCATGATTCTCTCAAGCTCTGGGTCCCACGTCAACCACTGGACTGCTACAGCCAGGGCTGGTCACACGTGTGAGTGAGTCACATCCTCAGCCATATATATTCCCACTGAGTTGTGATTTCCTGACACCATTATCTTCCCTTAATCACAGTATTCACTTTTAGTAATTTAGGAGAAACATTACCCCTTTGCCTACCACCTTACTCAATGTAAAGCATGAAGAAATGGCAAACAGAATTACAGGACCTAACACTTTATGTGGACTGGGGCAGAAGGAGAGAGGGGAGGGAAGAGAACAGGCATTTATTTTTTTTAACTAGTATTTTTTTCCAATTACACGCAAAGACAATTTTTAATGTTCATTTAGAAAAAGTTTTTGAGAGCCAAATTTTCTCCCTTCCTCCTTTCCTTCTCCCCTCCTTGAAACAGTAAACAATTTGATATAGGTTATATATGTGCAATCATGTAAAACATATTTTCATATTAGTCATGTTATAAAAGAAAAAACAGACTAAAAAAAATACAATGAAAAAAAACAAAGTGAAAACAGTACCTGTATGGTATACACTATTATGATCCCTCTTTAACATTAGAGAAACTGGGGCAGATTAAGTGACTTGTCTAGGATCACACAGCTAGAAATCCTGTGAGGCTCATTTTGAACTCAGGTCCTCCTGACTCCAAGCCCAGTATGCTATCCACTGCCCCTCCTAGCAGGTCCAAATTGTGTATGATTATATTGATATTCCTGTTCCATTGTACCATTGAAATGCTACCACGAGTGACTTGAAGCTTAGAGAATACTATCATATCTAACTTCTTATATGCTGACCCTTACCAACCCTTTTAGGTAGGCAGGGGAGAGATTTTGATTTCATTTTACAGAGGTGAAAAACAGGCCTTACTTGCCTGAAGTTATGAGACAAAAAGCAGGACTGCTGGTGACTTGTCCCAGATATCGGGGCGGGGGGGGGGTGGGGGGAGGGTGGTCAGGATCCAAAGTCCCCCTACCTGATCCCTAGAGGCCGTGAGGGGAAGGGCAAAGGAGTAGTGTTGAGGCTGGAGGAAGGGGAAAAGAGACAGATTATAGGTCTAGAACTAGAAGAGACCCTAGAGTCCCTTAGTTCAACTGTCCTCATGATTCGAAGAGATTAATTGACTTGCCTAACAAAGGCACACTGGTAGGAAAGGATCAGAAGCACAATTCAAACTCAGGTCCTTTGATTCAAGAGTCAGTACCCATTCTGTTATATCACGTTGCCTCCAGACCTAGGCTGTCCACTCCACTAGTGAATGGACTGTCTTCTGGGCCCATCATACCTCTCCCCCTGCCCCTTCTCGAGTATTTTGGCTGTAGATAAAAAAAAAATCCTTTGTTATGCTTCTCAATCAGAATCGGGATTAGAACCTGAGTTTCCTGCTCTAGGACCTTTTCCACTTTGAAAGCAGGGACCATAGTACCCAGTCACCCCAGCCTTCTTGCTCCTCCATCTCTCCCTCCCTGCCCAGATGAGGACACTGGCCCTAAAGGTGACTATGTATATTCCCAAACAGGTCCTCTGGAGAAAGCTACCTGTGACATGGATCTCCCGGACTCTGAAACAGGAAAGGTGACATACACCACAAATCAGGTCTCCCAGGGTTGCCTGGGCCAGAAATCCCTTAAGTCTACCCAGGAAGTCCACATCCTCAACCTGAGGTTTCCAAAGGTGAGTGATCCCTTGACCAGCTGGCTGCAGGGCCAGCTGTTACAGCATGCTCAAGGGAAGGCTCCCCAACCTGACACCCTCTCTCAGCAGTTAACAGAACCTCAACCAGCTGTTACTGCCAGGCCTTGATGGCCTGGGGAGAGGGCAGTGGCATGGACATCTTACAGGGAACAGTGTAGCTCTTTCTGACCAAGATACCCACCAGAAAACCCTTTGGTTCTGAAAATTTTCCTCAATTTTCTGAGTGCTGTCATTAACTAAATGGGTTTCTTTGTTGTCTGATTGGGGTTGGTAAGGCCAAATGACAATCATTCAACAAGCATTTATTAAGTGCCTAAATGAGTACCAGGCATTATGGAATACAAAGACAAGGGAAATAGTTCTTGTCCTTGAGATACAGACAAAAGCCAGATGGATAAACAGACAGATGGTGGGATGGATGGACGGATGGATGGGTGGGTGGGTGGGTGGATAGATGGATGGATGGATGGATGGATGGATGGATGATGGGTGGATGGATGGATGGGTAAGTGGGTGGGTGGATGGATAAATAGTTTGAACAAACATCTATTAGGCACTTACTTTGCACCAGGCACTGTGCTGAGCACTAGGAGTACAAATACAAGCAAGCAGGACAGTCCCTACCCTCAAGAAGCTTCCATTTTAATGGAGGAAGACACAGAAATGTTGATGGGTAGTTTTGCTCAGCATTTATTCCCTCTTAGCCTTGGAGCTATAATGGGCATGTGATGACAAACATGAAGCTGTCTCTGTCCTCAAGGAGCTTACATTCTGTTCATCTATTTCATATCTGCTGAGGCTTCTTGCAGTTCTGAGTCCTATGATCCTCTCTAGGACTCAGGGCAGGGGCCCAGCTGCTTCCTTCCAAGCAAGACACAGAAGGAGCACTGATTGCCCCAGGTTGCACAGCCTGAGAATCCTTAATCTTGTGACCTTTCTTGACCTGAGGCCTCCTCTATAGGTCATACTCCAAAGGAAAGAGAATTTCTCTCATGGAATCTGACGATTCCCTAAAGTTATGAGTTTTACATATGTGGCCTAGTTGGACAAAGCCGATACAAGTCCTTGGTTAGGGGGTGTGAGGGGAGGTAACTTCCCCTCTCAGGCAGGCAGCATGTCACCTTCAAGTAGATGAGCCATCAGGAAATGCGCCCTTGTCTGGCTTGGCTCTCCTATCTCCGATGGTTCTAGAAAGCTTCTCCTGGGAGCAGGGACAGGAACAAGCAAAGGGGCAAGGCTCCGTTAAAGGTGCCCACCAAGTCATATCATGACCCACAGGAGACAGGAAACTACTGTCGGGTGTCTCATAGGTTCCAGTCAGGCCCCCTGTTCTGAACTGTGATAAGATTGCCTCAGTATAAACACTCCTCACAAACCCGGGCCAGTGGGACTGATTCAGCTCTTACGTAGATTCCAGTATCTTAGTATCCAGTATTCTTATCCCTTGAACAACATTGGCTGGAAATGCTTAGATTTGAGGATTTTCAGATTAATAAGACAGTGACTCATTCTTGATGACAATGGCCAATCCTGTCAAAAAAACAGACCAGGGAAGGCTCCTACTAGTCCTTGGGCAAGGGAGTGGGGGGTTCCTGCCGCTTCCCTTGGGGCCAACTGGGGATATGAATAGAGAGGCACTAACCCTGTGATTTCACTGGAATAGGGAATTCCCAGGTGAAGACACTCCCTCTACGAATACAGATCGGTACATTCTCTGTAATTCTCACAGTTACATAGAGAGCCAAGAGACTGAGTGATTTGCCCAGAGTCACACAGCCATTAATTACTTTTTTTTAAAAATGATCATTTATTTATTTTTAACATTCATTTAAAAATTTTTTGAGTCCCAAATCTCTCCTCTTCAGCCTCTCCCCCACCCACTGAGAAGACAAGCAATGTGATATCAATTATACATATGAAGTCATGTCTAAAAAATGCATGCAAAACATATTTCCACATTAACCACGTTGCAAAAAGAAAAATTAAAAAATGGAAAAATCATGCTTCAATCTGCACTCAGACTTCATCAGTTCTCTCTCAGGAGATGGATAGCATTTTTCCTCACAAGTCCTTCAGAATTGTACTGGATGGGAGTCTTGATCAGAGCAGCTAAGTCTTTCATAGCTGATTATCATTACAATGTTGCTGGTACTACTTACAATGTTGCTGTTACTACTTACAATGTTCTCCTGGTCCTGCTCACTCCATTTTGCATCAGTTCATATAAGTCTTCCCAGGTTTTTCTGAACCCATCCCTTTCATCATGTCTTATAGCACAATCACATACCATAGCTTGTTAAGCCATTCCTCAGTTGATAGGCACCCCTTCAGTTTCCAGTTCTTTGCCACCACAGAAAGAGCTGCTACAAATATTTGTGTACATATAGGTCCTTTTCCTTTTTGTTTTTGATCTCTTTGGGACACAGACCTAGTAGTGATATTGTTGGGTCAAAGGGTACATATGGTTTTCTAGCCCTTTGAGCATGGTTCCAAATTGCTCTCCAGAATGGTTGGTTCACAATTCCACCAACAACAGAGCCATTAATTATTAGAGGCAGGACCTGAACCCAGGTCTTCTAGGCTTAGAGGTCAGTTCTCTGTTATACTGTGTTGCCAATTGATACCATAACAATAATAATGATAAAAATAATAGCTAAAAATAAGTTAGCATTTACATAGCTGTTAAGGTTCCAGAAGTACTTTTACAAATATTATCACATTTAATCTTTATTACCAGTGGTGTTAAACTGAAGTAGAAACAGGAGTCACTAATTTACACCAAGGGATCCCTGCAAGCTGCATACTGACTTAGTTTCAAAATACGTTATGCATGTTTTATTATATTTTTACTTATTTTGATAAATATTTCCCAATTTCATTTTATTCTTAAAGAGGCTGTGTTAGATACCTCTGTTCACAATAGCTCTGTGAGATGCTATTATTTCCCCCATTTTATAGATGAGGAAACTGAGGCAAGCAGAGGTTAAGTGACTTGCCCAGGATCACACAGTGAGTGTCTGATGCTGGATTTGAACTCAGGTCTTCCTGCTGCCAGGTAGAGTGCTTGACATCCCCTTATAGTGTGGGAAGTATCCAGGGCCATCCCCAGTTCTCCTGATCTGTATCTTGGCTCCAGAGGAGAGAATGAGACTGGTGACTTTACACAGCCCTGCCTTACTTAAGTTCAATTCACCTGAAAGTCAGGACATCACCTTCCGATGTCATGGTCCTTTTTAAGAACAACAATGTTCCCCTATGTTTCCTCATCCTCACAATGACCCTTGTCTGCAGGAACATGATTATTAGAGGGGCCACATGTTATTCTGTTGGGCATCTAGGTGGCACAGTGAATAGAGGGCAGAGCCTGGAGTCAGGAGGACCTGAGTTCAAATTTGGTTCCAGACACTTACTAGCTGTGTGACCTTAGGCACTTAACCCTGTTTGCCTCAGTTTCCTCATCTGTAAAATGAGCTGGAGAAGGAAATGGCAGACAACTCCAATATCTCTGCCAAGAAAACCCCAAATGGGGTCACAGAGAGCTGGACATGACTGAAAATGACTGAACAAAATATTCTAGTAGAGCAGGCTGCAGGAGGCGGTGTGGACAGTGCACAGAGCCCTGGACTCAGAGGTGAGGAGATCTGCGTTCGAATTTGGCCTCAGACACTTATTAGCTGGTCACACCTCTTACCCTCTCTCTAGTGCAGCCCTCACTGATGAAATGAAGGTAATGAAAGCCCCTACACCTACTTCTCAGAGCTCTTGTGAGGAGGCTTTGCAAACCTTTAAGCATGATTTAAATGCTAGCTATTATTGTTATTACTGCTTTTAATATGTAACGGGAAAGTTCAGGAGACCACACATATAAAGTACTTTGGAAAACCTGAAAACGTCCCATACATGGGAGTGTTTATGGTTGTTCCCATTTTTTGGATGAGAGACTGAGTTCTGAGGTGTAGTGACTTGCCCGAGGTCACACGGTGAGACTGTGGCTAGAATACAATGCACTTCTTCCCTGCTTTCTGCCACTTCTCTGGAGGGTCAGACAAGACGGGAATCAGAGTCCCGGGGCTTGGTGAGCAACAGCTTGTTGGTGTCTGGGTTGGGGCTGACAGACAGCCGGCTCCTGACCGGGCTTGGGTGGGAGGGGGCCTGGAAGAGGAGAGGGAGGAGGACCAGCCACATGGCTCCGCTCCTAGAAGAATTACTGGAAGCTGCTTTCTATAAGTGACTCCCAGTGTGCAGGGGACAGAGAGACAAAATTCCCTTTCCTGAAGTTGCTGGGTCCATCAACAATGGTCTCTGGAAAACACAGGCAACAAAAATAGAAACCGAGGCCCCACATGGCCTGGGGGGAGGGAGGGAGGCCTGAGGTCAGGCGGGGCCTGGAGGCCTGCTCTGCAGCTCGCGTTTTCCCTTCTGGAAGCCACATGAGCCTACCCGGGATCGTGGGGGTAGGGGGAGGCCTTCTGCTGCCGGGCATCTATTAGGGCCAAGCTCAAGAAACCCAGCACACAGAACCAGCCTCCCTGGCCGCTGTTCTTGCTCAGTTGTTTCAGAAGTGTTGGACTGTTCATGACCTTGATTGAGATTTTCTTGGCAAAGATACTGGAGTGGTTTGTCGTTTCCTTCCCCAGCTCATTTTACAGATGAGGAAACTGAGGGTTAAGTGACTTACCCAGGGTCCCACAGCTAGGAAGTGTCTGAGGCTAGATTTGAACTCAGGTCTTCCTGACTCCAGGTCTGGCACTCTATCCACCATGCCTCCTAGGTGCCCAGAAGAGACCATAGAGATCATCTGATTCTTAAGGAATTACTTGAGACAGGGAGAGGTTAAGTGACTTGCCCAGGGTCACACAGTTAGCAAATGTCAAAGGCAAGATTTGTACCCAGGTCTTCCCAACTCCAAGTCTGGCTTTCTGTTCCCTATGCCAAGCTGCCTTGGTCAGAGTGCTTATGCATGCATGAAAATCAGGCCAGTACCGGCAAAAACAGGTCTCCTTTACTCTGAAGGTACTCTTTGTGTTCCTATGACATGATTCATCTGCAGGCAGTCCTGCTTCACTGCTGTGTTAACTGCCTAGTTCTCTTGTTGTGTTGCTTCAACCTCACTGGGCCTCAGTTGCCCTCTCTGTAAAATGGATGACTGGTCCTTTCCAGCCCTAGCATTCTAGGATCCTGTGAACAGTAAGATCAACATTCCGGTACCAGCTCTTAGGGATTTTCCCAGATGACTTTTTCTAAAAATCTCCACAGATTTGTCAGTGACAGAGTGAGAGGAAGGGGCTGCATGAGAGTCCTGGCCCCTGCACTGTCAGCAGTGTCCAGCTCTCGGGCAGAAAGCCTTCATTGCCGCAGATGATGAACTTGCTATGGCTGAGTTCATCTTGGTCACCCGCATGGCTGGGTTCTCCACTCTGATGCCCCGGGCTCACAGCGGTGCCATGAGGGTCATGCGCTCCTCTTCCTCCTCCTGCCCTGGCAGGTTCGGTGTTCCCAGGCTGGCATCAGGCCTGATGCAGCCAGGCTGGTGCTGGCCTTCTTCCTCAGCTCTGTACGTCTCCCCTGGCATTGCTGTCCCTACGTCTTCTCTTTTCTACTTGCTGAAATCCTCTCCATCTTTCTCTCCATGCAGTTTTGTCTTCGCCTCCCACAGGAAGCCTTTCCTCACTGCTCTGGGTGGTAGTGATCATGGAACCGTAGCATCTACAGGTCAGAAAGGACTTCAGAGTTCAGCTAAACAAACACTCCCTCAACCACTCACCTTCTCTCCACTCCCTAACTGAACACCACCCCAGTAAGATTCTCATCACCGCTCCCCTGTCTCCCTGCCTCAAGTCTCTCTCTATGCCAGTCCATCCTCTGTTCAGCTGACAAGTGATTTTCCTAAAGTACAGGTTTGAATAAATAACACGCCATCCTCCATCTCCTTCTCCAGCTTGCTCAGTAAACTTCGATGGCTCCAATTACCTCCAAGATCAAATATAAAATCCTGTTGTTGCTGTTTTTAATCTAAAAACGCTCCACAACTTGACCTCTTCCTACCTTTCCAATCTTCTTACATTTTACCCCACTCCATGCACTTTATCATCTAGCTACATTGGCCTCCTTTCTGTTCCTCACACACACAAACCACTCACCTCCCACCTCCCTGCACATTCCTCCCCACCTCACCCCCCTTCCCATAACACTGTCCCCTCCTCGATGCCTCTTAGCTTCCCTGGCTTCCTTCAAACTCAGGTCAAATCCTGGGTGTATCTTCTGGTCCCCCTGCCCCCACCGCACCAACTTTCCTCCGAGATCATCTTCCTTGAGAACAGGGACTGTCTTTTGCCCTTTTCTGTACTCTCAGTGCTTAGCACAGTGCCCGCCACATGGCAGGCATTTAATAAAATCTTATTGACTAACTAAATCTATATATTGGATATGTGCATAATTATCTACATCTTTTCTCCTCCATTAGACTGTGAGCTCCCTGAGGGCAGGACTATTTGTTTTCTCTTTCTTTGTATCAGATTCTGTGCTTAGCACAGAATTTGGCTCAGTGGATTATTAGGCACCAGGCCTGGAGTCAGCAAGACCTGAGTTCAAATCTGACCTTGGAGACTCACTAGCTGCCTGACACTGGGCAAGTCACTTAATCTCTCTTTACCTTCATCCAGTGGAAAGGGAAATGGCAAACCACTCCAGTGTCTTTGCCAAGAAAACCACATATGGGATTATGACAAGGCAGACACAAATGAACAACAAAAAATGCTCATAAATGCTTGTCAGTCTAATGTCTGACAGCCACCTGCTGCAAAGCAGAAATCTCCTCTGCTACATGCCTACCAGGTAGTCATCCAGCCTCCACTTCCAAGAGCACCAGAAAATAGAGCTCTGTTGCAGGTCCCTTGCCCGTTGTTGGGCAGTTGGAGATTTTTTGTGTTGAGCTGAAATGTGCCTTTCCGATGCTCTCATCCACTACTCTTCATTCAGTACTCTGGGCCAATCAGAACAAAGACTGATAGCCTTTCCAGTGCAGCTATCTTCTCTCTGACTGTTCCCAGGCTTAATTGCTCCAGTTCCTTCATTTCCAATGCCTCTTTGGCACCATTATGAGTTCACTCATCATCCTGGTTTGCCCCTTATGGCCAGCCTCCAGCCTGGCGGTGCCCTTCCTAAGGTATGGTAGCCAGCTCTGCACTCAGTACCCCAATCCCGAATCTTTCCTGCTCTTAATTCTAATTCCTCTCCTGTGCCTGAAAGGTCATTGTTTTTGTCTCTCTTAGAAAACTGAAAGCTCTGTGTGGGCAGGCCACATGTTACAGACTGCAGCGTATACCTCACAGTACCTCACACAGAGCCGATCACAGAAAGCCTTAGATATAGATCTGTTCAACGGCTTTAATAATAGTTCACTATCCAGGGTGTCCCTAAAGTCTGGACACATAGGACATCTCATTAACTATGCATATTTTCAAGAAATGAAATGAAATTTTCAATGTTTTATTTAATTAGCATAAATTTTAGCCATGACAATTTCATGTGGAATAAAAACTTTCGTTAGCTATTGGGGACTATTTTCCATATTAATGAGATTAATTTAATTAATTAATGAGATTTCCTATATGTCTTCCTATGAAATCTCATTTATGCTCATGAAATAAATGTTGTTGAAAATTTCATTCATTTAATTTCTTAATGAGATTTTCTATGTGTCCCGACTTTAGGGACACCCTGTACAAAATGGCGTGTTAATCTTGGCAACTCAGTGCAAGTGTGAGATAGGAGCTGGAGCAGGGTTACTTGCTGGCTCTGGAAAGCCACTTGTCACATGTTCATTGTGAGTGTTTATGCCTCAAAAGTCTTCCAAAGCTACAAATCAGGGCTTGGTTTATTGGTTTATTATTGATTGTTTTACTGATTTGTCTAGACTTAAGAAAGTGATGAAAAATGCTAATCTGCTAAAGTAAGTTAAACTTTAAAGTATGTCCTTTTGTGCACTTCCCCCCCTTGGGGAGTCAGTTGTTAAACATTTACCAGCGCACTACTGAACTGTAGTTATGATTTTTGAGTACAGGGATTGTGAGGATGTGGAAGTTCCTTCTGCCAGTGCAGGTTGGCACCTCCTCTGCTGCTATTTAATTGATTAGTCACGTCCAACAGTTTGTGATTCCATTTGGAGTTTTCTTGGCAAGATACTGGAGTGGTTTATCATTTCCCTCTCTAGCTCATTTTACAGATGAGGAAACTGAGGCAAACAGGGTTAAGCGACTTGCCCAGGATCACACAGCTAGGAAGCATCTGAGGATGGATTTGAACTCAGGTCCTCTTGACTCCAGGGTTGGTGCTCTATCCACTGTACTACCTATCAGCCCAACTAATAACAACAACAGCAATAAACATTTGTATGGCTTTTATTATGTGCCAGGCTCTGTGCTAAGAGTTTCACAATTATTATCTCATTTGATCCTCATTTCAACCCTGGGAGGTAGATATCTTCATTTTACAGTTGAGGAAATAGAAGTTAGGTGACTTGTCTATGGTCACACTGCTGGTAAGTGTCTGAGGTCACATTTGAACTCAGTTCTTCCTGACTGCAGACCCAGTGCTCTATCCACTGCATCCATTTAACTGCGCCTTAAAGAGCTGCCTATAGAGATGGTTTCAGAAAAACCTGGAAAGACTTACATGAACTGTTACAAAGTGAAGTGAGCAGAATGATGAGAACATTGTACACAGTAACAGCAACATTGTGATGATGATCAGCTGTGAACCGCTCAGCTTCTCTGGTCAGCGCGAGTCATGACAATTCCAAATGATTCACAGTGAAAAATGCTATCCACTTCCAGAGAGAGAACTGACGAACTCTGAGTGCAACTGGAGCATAATTTTTTCACTTTATTTTTCTTGTTTTGTTTTCCACCATGGCTAATATTGGAACATGTTTTGTATGATTTCACATGTATAGTCAACATACATTGCTTGCTTTCTCATTGCGGGGGGAGGGGCTAGAGAGAGGGAGAGGATTTGGAACTCAAAATTAAAAAAAAAAAAGAATGCTAAAAATATTTTTTTCTGTTAAGAGTTGCCTAAAGCACTGACAGTTTTAGTGACTTGTCCAACATCACACAGCTAGTATGGAGCAGGTAGTGGAAGGGAATCCAATCTTCATCTTCCCACCAAGACCAGCTCTCTACTGTCTCACAGCTGCCTGTCATCATACAGGGCATATGTGATTATCTCCACTTTACAAGTCAGGAAAGTGAGTCTCAGAGCACTTGAGTGACCAGGAACATATACTTTAATAAATGCAGAAGTCAAAACTTGAACTCAGATCTTCCTGGTTCCAAATCTAGTTGTCTTCATCTAATCTCATATTTGGCAGGTAAGTGGCTCAGTAGATAGAGTGCTGGGCCTGGAGTCAGGAAGACTCATCTTCCTGAGTTCAAATCTGTCCTCAGACACTTGTTAGCTGTGTGACTCTGGAGAGGTCCCTTAATTCTGTTTGCCTCAGTTTCCTTATCTGTAACATGAGCTGGAGAAGGAAATGACAAACCACTCCACTATCTTTGCCAAGAAAACCCCAAATGGGGTTACAAAGAGTCAGACACAGCTGAAATAACTGAACAAAAACAAAATCTCATGCAATTGGCAAATGTATTTTCATGTTCCAATCTCCCCTCAGCAGGTTACAATGGGTATTACAACTCATGCTCAGATTTTTACCACTGGAGTGACCTGAGACCTGAGAATTGATTCTCTGATGATTCCTAGGACAGAGTAGGGCTCGAGGATACCTAGTTTGTGCAGGAAATCATTGCATCTTGAGTGAGATCTGGTTATAACGAATATCCAAAGTAGTCCAAAAAAGTCTGGGGAGGGTGTAGAAGCAGAAGACTTCTCCCTTTGTCTCCATTTGTGAGGGGGATTATGGACTGGTTCTATATGTGTTCATTTATTCATTCAATAAGCATTTATTAAATTCCTACTGTATGCAAGGCTCTATGCCTTGATGCAGTAGAAACAAAGCAAAAACAAAAACTCAAGGAGTATACATGTATGCATGTATACACAATGCATATGTGTGTATATACAGTTGTATATTTATATGTATGTACACACACATGTATAATATATGCACAACACATATATAATTGCATACTTATTTACCTCAGAAATAGGCTTTAAATCAAGGCCACGCAATATTGTGTACACATGTGTGTATATGTATGTACACATACATATATGTATTGCTGGCACAGACATGTACATGCACATATGTTGTGTGCATACTGGTATGTGTATTGGTATGTGTGCACATGTAGGTATATTGTATGTATATATGTGCATTGTGATGCACATACACACACATCTTTTTTAGGACCAGTTAAACCTTATTCTCCACCATTGGGTCATAGGATTTGGAAGGGAATTTAGAAAATATCTAGTCTAATCCTTCCCAATTTATCTTTAAACATGTTTTATTTATACCTTCTGTATATGCCTCCATTCAGATAAAATCTTTCTCTGTGAAAAAGAAAAAGAATCAGCAAAAACACCCCACACCATGCCCACATCTGATGCTCTAGGCAGCATTCTATGCTCGGTGTCCCCTACCTGTCTACCCAGAGCTCCCTGCCCCAACCCTGCCATTTGACATATGGTCACACAGGAATGAGCAGCAAAGACAATTTTTCTGACTCCAAATCCAATGTACTCTCTGCCTCCTCTAGACTGTTAAGCAATTGGGCAATAAGAGGCATTGGGAGGAAGGGGTTGGAAATCTATCCCCACAAATCAAAGGGAGAACCTCTCACTGTACCCTCAGAAGAGCTAATGTTGGTTGCTATATGAACTCGGACTGCTGTTTTTGTCTCTTTATCTCTCTATCTCTTTTTTCCCAGGGTGTCTCAGAATTGAATCTGACTATTCAGGTCAGCAAGGAGAATGTCCCACAGCCCAGAGATGTCCATGTTATCCTCAATGTCCAGAGTCCCATTATTCTCTTGCTGCAGGACCCAGAAATTCCAGTCAACCTTTCCTTGGTAAGGGCTTTGGGCAAGAGTCATGGGAAGATTGGCAAGAGGGACAAGTATGTCCCATTTGGACAGATGCAGGGAGAAGTATTGGCTGTAGCCTTGGTTAAGGTATATCTCTATGTCCTTGGGTTTCCATCTTATATTTACTGTCTCAAATCTTTTCATACTTTTTTTTTTGCTCCCAGGAAAGCAAATATAATAATCTTGGTCTGACCTACCTTATAGAGCCAGATCAAATGAGATTATAGTTGATATGATCATTAATACCCTTTGTGACCTTGGACAAAGCAGATTCCCTTCCTGAGAGTCAGTCTACTCACTTGTCGAATGAGGATGAATTAGATTAGGGGGTTCTTAACCCTTTTTTGGTTGTTGTCATAGACCCCTTTAGCTGCATGGTGAAACTATGCACTCCCTAGAACAATATTTTTAGATGCATCAAATAAAATACATAGGATTAAAAAGGAAACTAGTTATAATGAAATATATTTATCGAAGTCCTTAAGAAAACGAATTTGCATACCCCAAACTAAGAACCCCTGGACCAGATGTGTTGAATGTCCTAGTGAGCTGATTCTATGAAATTCTAAGTAAGGCATGAGAGTTCTTGAAAAAGTTAAAAAGCACAACACAAATGTGAAAGATTATTGTTGCCTCTCCAAATGGTGACTTCTAGGGTCCCTTTTCATACAAAGTGAATTTAGTTAGAAGTTCTCCAAACCTCTCATTCTCATTTCATCCTTGGTTAGATCCTCTACCACCGGCTCCAGACTTAACCCTTGGGAATGGGCTGAGGAAGGGGGAGGAAGGGGGAGAGGAAAGAGGAGAGAAAGTAGTAAGACCACAAACTCAAAGAATCTTAGGATACCAGTGTTAGGAAGGGACCTTAAAACTCATTTAGTCCAACAGCCCACCCAGGACAAGAATGCTTTCTGCAGCATCTCTGACTAGTCATTCAGTACCTGCTTAAACACCTCCTGTGAGGTCTCATTCCACAAGGCAGCACATTCTATTGTTGGACAGCTCTAGTTACGCTAATGGATCAATCAATAAGCATTATTTAAATCACTTACTATGTGCCTGACACTATACCAAATGCTGGCAATAGAAAGACAAGAAAAAAGAAAAGAAAAACGGTTCCTGCCCTCAAGAAACTTCCATTCTAATAAAAACGAACATTTATATAACATTTTAAGGTTTACAGAGCACTTGATAAACATTATCTCATTTGAGCCTCATGACAATCCTCTTATGAGGTAAGCACTACAGGTGTTATTCTCCCCATTCTACAGTTTAGGAAGCTGAGACCCAGAGAAGCTTAGTAATTTGTTCTTAGTCATATTAGCTAATAAGCATCAGAGGCAGGATTAAAAACTGACTCACTTCAAATCCAATGCTCTTTCCATTAGACCAAAACTGCCTTTGGGGACCAATTAATCTAATAGGGGAGACTATAGGAAACACACTCAGAAGATACAAGATACATGCCCAGGAAGCACATAAACAGGCAAGCTGACGAACAGCTGGCTTAGACCCTGAAGCCAAGTGCTGAGAGAGAGGATCTGGAAGAACTGGACAGAACCCCAATCTCTGTCCTCCAGACTCAGCGAAACTCCCTGTCTCCCACAGCTAGGATTGCTTCCCCCTGCCAACAGATATTAGCAGCTGTTGATCTCAGAAGAAACAACATAAGAGGAGGGGAGGGGGATAGAGGAGAGAGAAGATTGGGGTGGGGGGGGAGCGGCACACTAGAGAGAGATGAGAGACAGATAAAGTGGAGAAAAAAGAAAGAGACAGAGAAAGAAGAATAGCGGGAAAGGGTGGTGGAGGCCAGAAAGGGAAGGGAGAAAAGACAGAAAAAAAAGACAGAAAAACCACAGGAAAAGGCTGAGAGAGGGTCAGAGACAGATTGAAAGGTATGTGTTCAGGAATGGGAGGGGGAATCAGACAGTAAATAGCAAATCGAAGTCTGTTATCTTTCACCAGAAAGATAGTCCTCTGACACCATGTAGTTTGACCCCTTCATATTAGATGGGGAAACTGAAACCCAGATCTGGGCATGGGCTTGCTCAAGGTCACTCCATGGCAGAGCCAGGACTAGACCCCAGGGCTCTTAACTGGATGCTTTCTGCCAGAGCATCTTAGGATATGTGGAGCTATACACTCCCTCCCCTCACTCCTCCCTGGGTACTTTTCTTGCCTGCTGGCAGCCTGCCTCTGTCCTGGTGAGTGATCTGAGCCCTGAGCCAGTGGGGACCTGAGCATGACGCAGAGGACATGAGAAGGGGCCTAAAGTCCAGGGCAGGAAGGTATTAGCCAGCTCTGGCTCCAGCTGGGGCCATGGGGCCTAGTGCCCAGGGGAGGGGGAGCAGCCAAACTCCTTCCTCTCAGTGGCTAATAATACCCTGGATGGATAGACAATGGCGGGAACAGTGACTGGTATCTGATGGAATACAGGGCCCCAAGCATCACTTCTGAATGCCACTTCTTCAGCTATCCAGAATTGGAAAAAGACAGGACCACACAACCAGGGTCTCTCCATGAGAGGTCCCCCTCAACCTCCCCTCTACCCTTGGCCTTGATCTAATCTAACAGACATAGGAACTGTAAGGATGAGGGTTAAGGAGAAACCCCAGGGCTAACCTTCAAAAGGGATGGATACATTGCAAGGGGGCTTGCCTATCTCTTTGTAGACCAGAGGGCTGCTCCCATTCTATAAATCAGAAAATGCTAAGACCCCTAGGGTCTGGGGGAGAGAAGCTAGGGGCAGTGGTAGGGATGAGGGAGGGTGGAAATTAAAGGAGGCAGGTCCAGTTGGGAGATGGGGGAATCTCAACATGGCCCTATGACTAGAAGGGGCCTGCAGATGGCATCCAATCCAACTCTGTTTCCCAACTACCTCAGACAGCTGTCGCTCTGTCCTCAGTTTTAAAGAATAGCTCATCAGCCTGGTGTTTGACCCCTTTCATCTCCCCTTGCTCTTCTCTCGTCGGGTCCTGAAGGCCCTAGTTGCCCCTCAGCTGTCCCTTCTCAGGCGTATTTCTTCCTTTTCTAAATCTCACTCATCCTGCTTAAGAAGGCAGGCCCCTCCATGAGAGGCCACTGCTACCCCTGAACTCTTGCTACACTTCTGTCCATGCCACTTAGAGAGCCTTTGGACCTCTTCTGTCTGACATTGTTCTTTTCTTAGCTGTCCAAGCAGACAGGAAGCGCCCCACAGGCAAGGACTTTCCTTTCTCTGGCTCTCCCATGGCAGATAGTAGGTGCTCTGGAAATGAGGGTCAGAGGATTGAAACAGCCTCTCTTCCCCAACCCTCCTGCTAACCTCTCCCTTTGCCCTCTTGTCCTTGGCCCCAGCCCCTACCCCATAAGGAGTGGGGAAGAAGGATGGGGGAGGGGGCTGGAGGGATTCATCAAAGACACATTTCTTGAAGAGCAACTGGGCCCTTCAGAGAGGGTTCAGGCTCAAGGTCCTCCCTAAGGGCTACTACAGCATAAATTCCATCCCATAACATGCACATGAGGTCAGGTTAAAATGAACACTCAGAGCTTTACAAAGGGAGAAGAAAGTACCCAGGGAGCAGTTTGGGAAGTAGGGTGGAATAGAAGGCCAAGGGCAGACTCGTTGTTTTGGTGATGGGATGTTATGGACTGGTTATATATATATATTAAAGTCTTGACTTTTTAACTCCAGTTGAAGAACCCTTGTCCAGGGATGTGTTTAACATCCAGTCAATGTTTAACAATCGGCTTTCCCCATGAAGACACACTTTTAAGTTTAATCTGCAATATTAACATGTTCTCCATCACTTCCTTAGGCCTGAATAATCCAAAAACTAATAAATCAAGTCCTGATTTGTAGCCTTTTCTGATTTCTCAGGTGTCAATGCTCACACTGAAAATTTAACAATTGACTCTCTGGTCCAAGCTGGCTCCAGGACACCCCTGCTTGTCCTTCTCCCCATCTGCAACCTCTCTGATTTACAGACAGTTATCTGGTCCCCTCAGCAGAGCTGGAACTGACATGCTTCCCTTCCTCAGGGTAAATTTCACAAAATATGCCCAGGAAAGCAGGACAGAAAAGCACCTGCAACTTTCTAATGCAGGTGAATGTCCTGCAAGGGACCAGGGCCTACATCTCTCCCCATAGAGCCAAAAAGTGTCACTCCATGGGAAGTGCTCCAATTCAGCCCCTGCTACATTAAGACACATTCAGCTGAGGGTGAGCCACAGACCCTGACACATAGAAAGATTAATCCCAACCGGAAGAGCTCACATGAAGACCACAGTGTGGCAACCCCTGGAGAAGAAACCTATCTGGTAGCTTCCAATTTTTATCAATCATTTGTGCTAACTAGCTGCTAGGTCCAGCTGTTTCTACCTCACTGAAAGAGCATAAGGGCTATCAGTACCCTCTAAATTTTTATGACCTGGGTCAAACTGACTCTACTCTGGGTTTGGCTCTGCTTTTCTCAGTATTGACAGCCTTTCCACAGGATATCGCTGCTCAGAAGAGCAACTTTCTGAGAATTTCCCTCATCTCCTTAGGATCCTACAAAGGTCTTCTTCAAAGAACCATATAGCAACTACAGTTTCTTACCAGACTTCTCCCAAATGGAAGAGCTTCTCGACTGGGCCCAGAGAATCCATGGGAACATTACCTCATATGCAGAGATGGATGACCCCCAGAGCATCATCCTCCGCGTGGGTCAAGGTCAGCTTCCTCAAGGGAGGGGCCTCCTTGAGGCACAACCTTCTTTTCCCCCAAGTCCCACTCCATTTCCTTGTAGCAATGCTAACATCCACTGCTAAAGCTGGAAAAGACCTTAGGAACCGTCTTCTTCAACACTATCCCTTCCCCATCCCCCAATTTTTTTTTCAAGGATGAAGGAAACTGGGATCTGGAAAAAAGGTGAAGCGATTTGCTGGAAGTTAGTACACAGTGTGGTGGCAGAGGAAAATGCTCTATTTTTCTTTTTCTTGACATGAATAATACCATTTTAGACTAACTTCCAATTCTTTCAAATATGTTAAACAGTCCCTTCTAACCTTAATGTTATACCTTCCTTTACCCCACTTTTCATGCGGTGTGGCTCAGAAGATAGACTCTACTCTCTCTCAGACCCTTGGAGACAATATCAGACTGACAGATTAGAAAGTCTTTGTAGCCATTCCCTTGGAAACCCAACAAACTGTCCCCAAGGCCAATGATTGTCCCATTGTGAACCAGTGTGACCAAGTCCAAGTGTGTTTTGTACAAGTGTTTGTAGTAAATTGTTCATCGTCAGAAGCCTCCTTGACCCACATAGACACGCCTCTGTATGTGCCAACTGTTGCTGCTCCTGGCCCAGTCTTGTAACTTAGAATATAGAATAAAATTTTTTACTGATGTATTCTAAATTGCATTGAAGTAGGTCTCTTTGCCCTGTAAGCAGAAAGAACAGAGGAAGCAGCAGAGCCAGAGGTTGAATTAAACTCTTTTGATTCCCAGTCCAGTGTCCATGTCAGCAGAGGCTCATGATGTCAGCACTTTTCAGGCTCCCAGTAGCCCAGGACTCTCCACTCCAGCAGCCTCCCTCCCCTCCAGCAATGCATAGAAATGGCAAAGCCCTTGTAAGATATTTTGGAATAAACCCTCATCTTGCAGGTGAGGACACTGTCAAGGTTATACAGCAAGTTAGTAGCAGGGCTGTGACTAGCACTCAGGTTTTCAGACATTATTGTCTGGAGGGCAAGACTTTCTCTAACTGGTCCTCCCACCATTCTGAAGGTTCTTAGTTTCCTTAATGCTGGTAGCTGTGCTGGGCCAGAAGATCCATCTTCCTTTGGGAGGTCCTGAGCCCACTGTGGGTGGGCAGCTAAGCGTGGCTGGTTGGATGACCTCTTAACCCTATTCTCTCTATCAATTCCTCAGCCCTAGCGTCTGCAATCCCGTGTGTCCCCGAGTCTAACTTCAACATGGGCAGCTACCTAACATGGGAGGCCATTGCACCAGGGGTCAGAGGCTGTCGCTTCAGCAATGTGCCGGGCAAGAAAGTGGCTCACATTCTGAAGGTCACACAGGGTTCCTCAAGCAGGTAATGTAGCCAACCTAGGAGCCCCAGTCTGGTCAGGATTACAAGTAGCCCTCTTGTCTCCCTGGAGTTCTTCCTATGTGTCCATGGCCAGCATTTGTTACACCTAGGTCTCATACCTTTGCCAGTGACTACACTCATCCTTCATCAGCTTGTCACAGCCTGCTCCCATCCCCTGGGGTTGCTGCTTTTCCAACTTGCTCACATGGTTTCTGTCACCAGTCTCCATAAAATGATCCCATTGCTCAACTCCCAATGGCAGGACAAATTCTCCCAGGAGGTTTCTCCTCCTTATGCCTAATTATGTGGGTATTGGGGTGGGGGTTCTTGTAGCCTTCAGACAGTGGAGGTGAAGATGGACCTGAGCTGCCCTTTGGGGAATCCAGCTCCCACACTGGATACTGTGCTGATCCTGCAGGGACCTCCCAATGTCAATTGGCTGATTGACTCCAACCACAACGTGCAGATCGGGGTGAGCCCAGGTTCCTACCCCCTCCTTCCTCTGTCTTCGCCTCACCTAGGGATGGGGGGAACTAACTCTTTGATACCCCATGTGGATAAGGTCAACTATTTTAGCCAACTCTCAGTCAGTTTTCACCATATAGTTTATCCACTTTTGGGAAGGTCATTGAATTAAAGACTGTTAGAATCAGAAGGGCTATGGAAAGAGGGGCTTAGGAGCCCTGGGAGAGAAGGAATGGAGGGTCCCCCGCTCTTTGGGACTAAGGGCAAGAAGGAAGAAAATGGTTTTCACTGAACATTGCTCCTTTCTCTTCTCTCCCATTCCTAACTTTGCTCTTCTCTTCTGTATTTACCTTTCTATCTTCCCTTGATCTCTTTCTCTTCCATCTTCTCACCCTTTATCTTTGCTTCTTCCTTTCTCGGCCTTCCTCCCTTCTTCTCTCTTTTCTCTCTCAATTCCTGCTTTCCTTCTTCCCCATCATCCTTTCTCTGTCTCTCTCTCTCTCTACCTCAGACCACAGGTGAATACTCCTTCAAGATCTTTCCCAATAAGAACATCCCCGGCTCCATCCTCTCTGACACAATCCAGGGACTACTTTATGAAGCCCTGAAGAAATTCAATGCTAGCATCATTGCCTCCTATGTGGAGATTCCACCTACCAGCCACATTGCCCTGATGGCCCCAAGTTGTGGTGAGACTCCTCACATTAAGATTTCTTGATCCCTTCTGGGAACCTCTTGGGCCTTCCCCAAAGCTCAGCCATGATCCAGAGCCTTGTAGTCTGGACTGGTCGGAAGGCCTGTATGACTTGGAACCAATCTCTTTGGGTCTTAGCTTCCATGGCTATAAAGTTATGAAGTCTCTAAGGGCCCTTCTGGTTCCAACACCCCCTGAATCCACCCTTTGTGGAGCAACCAGATGGAAGTTGGGGTGGGAAAGAGTTGGAAATGTTGCGCTCCTCATCCTAATCTCCTGATTTTTCCTACAGCTCCCAAGGTAGAAACCTCACCTTCTCCAGTGCTGACAACTCCATCCACGATGACTTGTTATTTGCCTCTGCTGAGCTCCCTGCTTTTGCCCCAGTGCTCCCCAGACAGCATGACCCTAGTCTTAAGGAAAGAATTTATCTTGGTATGTGCAGGTATTTGAGGGCTGGGGAAGGGGGAGGGGAGCACCTGCAAAGAGTGTGGAAGGCAGAGTTAGAGTCTGAGGCTGGTCTGGAGATGTGGAAGAAACAAGTCAAATCCAGGAATACTTGGGTCAGCTTCGGTAGCAAGATGGCACAAATACATCTGCCTCAAATGTCTGTCTCTACCATGAAATCTTCCTTGATTTACCCTGCCAGGAATGACCTTCTCCCTCAGGCCTCATAGAACAATTGATTTTGCACCTCTGTAATACTCATCACTGAATATCACATGTTTGTCTTATCCCCCAACTATACTTTAAATCCCATATCTTAACATGTATGTGTTGTCTTCCCCAATAGAATGAAAGCTCTTAGAAAGTAAAAAGTCTTTTCAGTTTTTTGTCTTTGGATCCTTGTGCTTAGCACATTCTAGGCACTTGATAAATGTGATTTATCAAAACTTAAACTCTCCCCATCAAAGTGCCTTGCACAAAGATGTTTGATTAAGGAATGAATGAAGAATATTCACAAAACAACATCCTGGGTCTCAATTTCCCTCTCCATAAAACAAGGGAATTCAACCTGAACTCTGAGGTTGTTTCCAGTCTCAACATTCTCCAGTTTCATGATTTAGCAAATTAGATAGGTCCCCCTGGCCTGACAGTGCCCTGCTCCTTCCCAGGTCCTGAAGTGTCAGATCAAACATCTCTCCTTCCGGGACCCCACTTGCCAGTCACAAGAGAAAGCTAACCAGCTGGTCTTAAGCAGTACCTTCTATGGATGCGGTATGAATGTGAAGAAAGGTGTGATTTTAAACAATGAGGTGAGTGGAGGCTTGAGCCTCAGTGAACCAATCACCCCATCCAAGAGCCACTTCCATGGATCTGCCATTTCTGCCAAATCTGCCAGTTCCAGGCTGTTCTAGTTCTTGAGGGTTTTTAACTGGTCTTTAAGTTACCTCTTCAAGCCTCAAGAGCTCCCTTACATTTTGGAATTCCTAGGTTGGATGAGTGACTGTTTCTGGCTTGCCACTAACTCACTCTATGACTATGGTTGGGCAGTTAACTGGCCCTACATCGCCAGCCCTCAGTTTTTCCTTTTGTAATATGAAGAAATTTAATTACACTCTCTTCAAGGTCTCAGTCAGATCTGACATTCTATGTTCAAGTTCTTGATTTCTGTTCCCCTAGGTGGCTGTAACCTTGACCTCCAGCTCTGTTCCAATTCGGGTGAGCAAGAACTCTCTTCCCTTTCTCTCCTCCTTCCCTCACTAGATTCCTGTATTTTAATCCATATTCTCTGGTCTAAAACTTGGCATTCCTTGGTTCCCTCACTGACTGTCAAAAGTGGGAGGAGAGGGGAGGGGGACATGACTGACCTTTCCTGCCCAGCAGTACATACTGAGTCAGCAGAGTCTGGTATAACTGTGTTCTGGGGTAGGTGGGGGTTCCTTATCTCTAACTTCTGTAACCCTGGTTATTTTATTTCTTAGCATATTTCCATGTCTGTAGAAATAGAGAATTTATCCACACAATGGTCCATCACATTCCTTGGCATAGGGTGGAACATCCCCAACTAAGACACAAAATACCCTCCTAATCAATGTGTCCATCACCTCGAATGAATTTGTCACACATGGGATCTCTCTGATCTTCCTGGAGCAACTGAGAACCATGTGCCTGCCTCCCTGTTCCTTACAGATAGAGGTTGAGTGTCTTAACACCAGTGCCTTCTCTGTCCATATGGAAGCCTACAACAGCCAGCAATTCCTTCGAACCTCCAGCACCATTGAGCTGGGTCAGCGGGTCTATGTGCAGGTACAAGTCTTCTGGCCTCTACCACCACTGCCTATGTCCTCAGGAGTGCTTCTCACTCAAGAGATAGAATGAAAGGGGAAGGTCCCAGGGTCCACATCTCTAGTCATTGTCCTGCCCGAGCTCCCCCAAGGCTGGTCTTGGACCAAGGCCTCCATCCTTCTTGTTCTTCTGAGTCACTCTTTCCACAGGTGACAGTGACCCCAGCAATTGAAGAGCTCACTGCATACCTGGACAGCTGCTCCCTGGACCTGGGGCCAGAGGCTGACCCTGTGGAACTAATCCAAGATCAGGTGGTCAGGAGTCCTCGGGTGAGCCTCTTGACAACACACTCCAACAAGATCCAATTCAGTTTCCTTCTCCGGGGTCACATGGTGCCCACACCAATGGCCGCCACACTTACCTGTAATGTAGGACTGGTCCTCCAGGCCAAGCATGAGGTAAGATGGAGGCCCTGGGGCCCTCTGGAAAATTCAGATCAGCAAATATATATTAGGAAGTGGGAAAAAAAAAGATCTCATAGTAGCTGTTATCTGGCTAGCTGTTATGAGCACCTAGCAATACAACAAACACTATGTACAGTGTTTAGAGATAGCTGGTGGTGCATTGGATACAGTGCCGGATTTCAGTAAGACCTGAATTCAAATCCTCCTTCAAATACTTTCCAGTCATGTGACTCTGAGCAAGCATCTTAACTGATCTCAGCCTCAGTTTCTCCATCTGTAAAGTAGAGATAATAGTAACCCTTACCCCACAGGGTTGTTGCAAGCACAAATGAGATAAAATATGTAACATGCATTGCAAATTCTAATTGTCACTCCGTTGTTCCAATCATGTCTGACTCTTCATGACCCCATTTAGGATTTTCTTGCCAGAGATATTAGAGTGATAGTATTTCTTTCTCCAGCTCATTTTACTTCCAGAGAAGAAACTGAGGCAGAATTAGGTGATTTGCCCAGGATCTCACAGCTAGGAAGTGTCTATGGCCAAATTTGAACTCAGGAAGGGGAGAAATGCTACATAAAATGCTAGCAATATTATTTCTTATCCAACATTAACACAGATAGCTGTATTTCACAATATCACATGATAACTGCTTTAAGTTTCAAAGCTGTAGAAACCTACTATGTTCGAGATGCCATGGGGGTACAAAAGTATGTAAGACATGGTCCCTTCTCTCAGGGAATCTGCCATCTAGTTGGAGAGATAGAATTCACATAAAGGTGACTAAGGTAAACACAGGGCTGGATGGGGAAATTTTGAGTTTCGTGGTATGTCCAGCAACTGCTCTGGAGATTAGGAGTTAGCAGACATTGCTGTGAGCCAGGGTGACCAGGAGAGGTAGAATGAATTGAAACTTCAAGAATGGGATAGAGCAGAGCTGGGTGGAGGGAAATGAGGAAGCTAGCTGAGATACCAAGCTACAAAATGCTATCCTTTCTTCTCACATCCTAGACCAAGACTCTTGTTAAGACCTCTATGAAGTTAAACATCAGCAATCCCATACCAACAAGTGAGTAAGATTTTGGCCTCTTCTCCATCCCCCACCCCTGCAGGAGTTAAGAGATGGGTAGAGGGTTTCTGAGGCTGAGATCTGGGCTCCCTCAACTGGAAATCCAGACCAGCAGCATGTGGGGAAGGTGACGTTGGCCCAGGACTGTGTCTGGGAGCTGGGGACTCATGAAAGAACAGAAGGGAGGAGAAACTCTAAGATAAGCCCTGAGAAGAGACACTGGAGCAGCGCCCAGGTGCCCCAGGCCCATCAGACTGAGGAAGACCAGAGAATTAATCATAACATATCAGGGCTGGAGGCAAGCTCAGATCATCTATCTTGCTTGTTTTTACTTGTTAGTGTTGCTAAGCAGGGAAAATATCTCTTCCCTTGAGATGGCCACAGCCTCGCCTTTTGGCTTCACATCTGAGCTGTTCTGTATACGAGACTCTCCTGGGAGTGGGGCAGAAGGGGATGGAGGGACCTGTAGCTCTTCTTGGCCCAGTTGGCTTCCTACAGAAGAGGGCTCCAGAGAGTGGTTGCTACCCTGGGGTGTGTGGCTCGGTTTCCTTCCTTTCTGGAACGTGCCTGGGACACATCTCTCCCCTTCCTAGTAGCCCCCAGAATGGATGACTCTCCCCCCTTCCTTCCCCCATGGCTTCCGGGCTCTGTTTGCTTACCTCCCTAAAGACCCCTGTCCCCAGCGAGCAGGAAGAGTCGCTGACCCTGGGGTCAGCGCTGATCCTCCCCCTCTCCCTCCTCCCCTCCCCTTTAAGGCCAGAGCCAACATTCCCTAGAAAGGACCCAGGTGTCCAGGAAAGAGAGGAGGGGCCTTTGCTATCTTAAAGGCTTTTGCTTCTTCAGAAGAGCTAGGAGACTTGGTCACACCTTTTAGAGAGCTCCCCAAGCACTGCTGGGGAGAAGGGTTGGTTCCCAGTTTAAGAGAAATAGAAGGAAAGAAACCAGAAGTGCCACAAAATATGAAAATCATAATAGAGCTCTATGGTTAAACTTTGGGTGAATATTCTTCAAATTTAGTCAGGGAGGGACAACTTCCAGACTGAGCATAATCCAAGGACAGCCGATGACTACATTAGATGGGCCTTAGCAAGACTTGACCACAAAACCTGACCTTGTGGAGAGTGGCAGGCTTCTTATGGTTAACCTGGGATATATCACATACATACCCCAACTTCCCACTGCCCATGATGTTAAGACTGAGAGAATAGATTCTCCATCTGGAAAATGATGGGGGGCCCAGAACTAGAATATAATATCAAAAAAAAATTATCACTGACATGAAAAACCCTCAGGGATCGAGTCTGGACAATGTCCAGAGACATTGTTCCTTGAAGTTCCTGCAGAATGGCATGGAACCTTCTTTTGACCTGCCACTTCTTATGTCCTGCTATCCTAAGGCTTAGGCATGCCTGCTGTCCTGGGAATCACATTTGGAGCCTTCATCATTGGAGCCTTGCTCACTGCTGCCCTCTGGTACATCTACTCCCATACCCGTGAGTACCCTTCTCCCTCTTGGCCAGCATCCCCTCCCCTTCCCAAAAGAGATGGGTGAGCCCTAGGTCTCCAGACTAGGTATTTGGGACCCAACCTGAGCCAGGAATCCTAATGTTCAAGTTTTCTCTTTCTGGGTGGGGGATCAGTTACCTCACTCTCCCATGGAAGCCAGTCCAGGGGTTATTAGGATGTGAGGGGGAGGCTGGGAGAGAAGTCAGTAGGTTTGGAACTCTTTGCAAGAAGAGGTGGGGTGGCTTATCACCACTCCAACCATCGGCCTCCACCCAGGTCCTCCAGGCAAGAGGCAGCCAGTGATGGCCACAGCACCAGCCTCCGAGAGCAGCAGCACCAACCACAGCATTGGCAGCACTCAGAGCACACCCTGCTCCACCAGCAGCATGGCATAACCCACCCTAACTCCTCCCCACCGGCCCAGACTGTACCATCTTCAGCCTGAGAAGGCTCAGTTGGCACCCTTTGCCTGGACCACGTCTCCAGATTCCAGGAACCGTGCCTGTCTTTTTCTACACTCTGGACTTTAGAAGACTCAGCCTGGGCCCAGCCTCTTTGGACCAAAGATGGTTGATGGGTGTGGGGATGGAAGTCAGGGACAGGGCGTCATCATGAGCCTGACACCCTCAGAGACAAACCGCAAACTGCCTACACACACCCATATGCAGAAATGGGTGTTGGCAGCGCCTTCAGGAGAAACTGGCACAACTGATAACCAGGAGCCTGGGCCCGACTCTTACACTTTCGGTGAATGGTTGTGTCCACCCAAACCCCAACCCTAAAGACAATCCTGTCCCAGGGCTCAATGAGTCACAGTTTCAGGTCATGGACAGACCCTCTCTCCCCACCTCTAACTCAAGAGGGGACCCGTCTCAAAGCACCTTGAGTTCATCATTGGGAATCCAGGTTCTGACAGACGACCTCTCAGCTGGTCATGGAGTTTGGGGGTGAGAGGCACACTTCCTGAGCTGTGTCTACGCCTCGCATTTGTTATTGCATAAATGTATGTTATTTTAATATTGGTCCAGAGTTTTCTGACCTCTGGAGTTAGCAGATAGAAGGGAATGAGTGAAATTTTATACCCAAAATCAGCCTGCCTACTTCACAATGGCCCCTGGAGTGTTTAAGGAATTGGGGGTGGAGGGAAGAGATCAGAGCTAAATTCTCTTTCCAGTGGGTCATTCACCCAACTGAACCTATAGCTATGTGGCACAAGCTTGGGCCTGCTCTCCTTTCTTCCCCATTTGGATTTGCCCCGAGGCACTCCCTAGCCCATAGCTCCCCCCCAGGACATGTTCCCTCTGCCAGTAGCCAAGGCCTTACGCAACACCAGCTTCCCTTCCCCTCATCCTTCCCAGGCTGCTGCAGGCACAAGACAATTCACCCATGGACCCCAGCACTCACCTGCCCCTGGCCCTCCAAGAGGAACACAGCTCAGGAGCTGGGGGGGGCTGCACCCCAGGCTAGCCAAAGGGCCTCCTAGTCAGCAGTGGTCTCCATTCTATACATGCCAGGAAGAAAAATGACCTTGGAACAAGCACTTGTAGCTCCTCTAGGCCAAAAGGCCACAGGTGATGAAGACACAGGACAATGGGTGTGCTTCCCAGCAGGCCACGGGATGATTGAATCCCGAAGCCATATAGCCCCACCCTCTACTCTCACTCACTGCTGCCATGCCTGACCTGCATACATACATACAGAGCCCTAAATCATCCTCTTCACTTTAAAGATATGGGCACTTTATACTTATGAACCCCTTTGCTCCCAGCAACCTAGGGAAGGTCAGCACCATCATCTCCCTTTCTCATGTGGGGAAGACTAAGAAAAGTCAAGAGGCTTGTCCCACACATGGCTTGTAATTTGGTGGAGCCAGGATTTGACCCTGTGGTCTTCTCACTCCACATAACTGCAGTTAGCATTTATCCAGCCCTTTAAGGTTTGCAGATTAATTTCCAAATAGTGTCTCATTTGATCCTCACAAGGAACCTGGGAGGTAGGTGCGGGAGATCAAGTATCTTGCCCAGGGTCACTCAGCTATTTACAGTGCCTGAAGGAGGATCTGAACTCAGGTCTTCTCAATTCCACCTCCAGCATTCTTTCCACTCAACCACCAAGATACCTGGAAAGAATGTCCAGTGTTCTTTCTCTATCAGAGAGAGTAAAGGGTAGGGGAGGTAAAGTTTAACTGCTCCCAGGCTTCCAAGAATACTTCTTCACAAGGACACCAGGACCCAGTTAGATCTTTCACTCAGAACTCTTAGTAAAATTCTGGAGCATATCTGGCATAAATTGGACTGGGCATTCAGGTTCCCTCATGTCCAGGGTGGACCAGAAAGGAAGCAGGCTTGTGGGATAAAGGAATGTGGGAAGTTTGAAAGGACTGGATTGTGTGATCTGGTCTCAGCATTTTCTGGAGGGGAAACTGAGGTCCCAAGTGGGTAAGTGAGTTATCCAAAGGTAACACAGATCTTAAGAACTGGGACTCAAAATCCAGGCTTTCCCTGAGCTACATTACATGGATCTCAACCTTTTTGTCTGGGCAGTCAGAGAAGCTTGAGGCATAACTCGAGAAAAAAAGTTTTTTAATTAAAAAAGCTTTAACTCACTACCATCTTGTAGTCCATGACTCCGCTCTGCCCCCTCCTTAAGACCAAACCCCACCCAGGGTCAGGGCCCTCAGTTTTCCCAGAACCCTCTGGGAGGAGGAAATCTATCAAGCAGCAGGGCCCTGGGCCTCCAGCCAGCCTGCTCACACAATGCACTGGGCCCAGGCCAGGAAGGCCTCCGGCTCCACAGCTTCCGGGCTCCCGAGGACACCCAGGCGGGGGCTAGGGGTGTCAGAGTCTGGGTGCTCTCTAGGGCAGCACTGAGGGGTGGGGGAAATGTTTGAACAGCAGCAGTGGAAGGGAGGGTGCGCCTCCTCCCAATTTCCAGTGACAAGACAACTGAGGCACAGAGTGGGTTGCCTCAAGGAGACTTGCACAAGTCAGCACAGTTTGTTAGTAGAAGTATGAGTTGGGCCTGAGACCCAGAAATCCTGATCAGTCTTGCTCTGGTGAGATGAGCTGTGCCCACTGGAGACTAGAGAAAGAGCTTGGTGCCCAGCTTGGCCACCCCTGGCCTCCCAGAAAGAGGAGTCCAACACACACACAGCTCCCTTCTAAGGGGGGTAACCCAAGAGGAGGCCTTCTCTCACCTCACCCCCACCTCCCCACTGCACCTTCTTCAAAGTAGGACACCTACAGGGCACAGAAAGCGCAGAAGCAGAAGGAGAAAGGCACCTGTCAGATGTGGAGGAGTTTGGGGAAGATGGGGAAGACAAGGGGAATGGGAATGAAAAGGCCATAGGCAGAGGGAACGGTTCCCTCCAGGAATGAGCTCCGGCCCCATTACTGCGACAGTGTGGGATCGAGAAGCTTTAAGACGCCACCCACTAGGTGAAGACTGCCAGTGACCAGAACCTGGATGGAGGAGGCTTCCTTGAGGAGGACAGCCCCACTGCTGGCCACGGGGTGGGAGTGAAGCCCCCGGGGAGGGCTGGGAGGCTGAAAGTGGGGGTCCCGGCCCTGGCTGATCCATTGCAGGGCATGGGAGATGCAGCTAAAGACAAGGGAGTTGGCATTGAGAGGACGGGGAGCTGAGGGTACCAGAAGAAGAGGCCCATGCAGGGGTCCACTGCTGGGTTCTGGGGCCTGGGCCAACCAGGAGTCCACACCTGTCTTCTCCTCTGCTAGCCGGTTCCACTGTTTCTGGTTTTCCAGACATCGTGTCAGCATGTGGTCCAAGGTAACTGTAAAGTTCTGCTGGTCTAAGGGGTGGGGGAGATGAGGGAGACAGGACAGTAGGATGAGACTTCATCACCACCATAGCCAGGGGGAATAGGACAAAATGCACAGACGGGAAGAAAGCTGAGGGTCACAGGGGAAAGGTCATCCAAGTTCAACTGAGCAGCACAGTACAGCAGAAAGAGTCCCAGATTAGGGATCAAAATATTTGGGTTCTAGGCCCAGCTCTGGCACTAAACTGGCCGTGACCTTGGGTAAACCCCTGGATTTCAGTTTTCCCACATGTAGCATGAGATGAGTGGAACTGGACGGTGTCTCAAGTCCCTTCCTGTTTTTCTCACACCCTTGACTGTTAAGAATGAAAGAGGGAGAAGCCCCTCTTTAGATGCCCGGGACTGCCCTCCTCCCTCCCAGGCTGGAGTTTGGCATGATGAAGCCACTCTTGGGGGATGGGCTCCTAACAAATGAAAAGGGAGGGGGCACATGGGATGAGAAGAGCATTCCTCTCCAGTCTTTGCATTTCAGTTGTCCTCAAAGGCACTGACTGCAGGTCCAGCACAGAACAGTGCTGTCTAGAGGGTAGATGGGATTCCTGGGGAGGGGAGGGTAGGAGGGTACAACTTCTCCAGCTGGATTTGATGGGGGCATCTGACTGTCTCAGAGGGCTCCTGTGGAACAGACCAGGACCACCCCGACCCCCTGCCCCTCACCCCACTTAGTGCTTTGGGGTCCCTAATGTCTCTCACCTGCATTCCCCACAGGAGACACTTCAGTCAGGTTGGGGCAGAAGACAGCATAGTCAAACTGGCATGGCTGAAAGATCCATGGGGAGGAAGAGTACAATTAGGCAGAGGAATAGTGCCTGTGCCACCCAGAGCCCCCAGCCCTTGGGGAGACTAAAGACTAGGAATCAAAGATCTTGGTTCTAGGTGAGGCTCTGTTACTGACTAGCTGTGTGACCTGGGTGCAAGTCTGTTCTCTCCTGGCCTCAGTTTCCCCAGTTAGGCCATGTGAGAACTGTATGAAAGGGCAAACTGTGATGGTCTCTTTATAGTGCTAATAGTCTGGGGTTCTAAGAGAGGACCTGGCTCCCAGATTGGGAAGCTGCCCCACCTGGTGGCCACTGAGGGAACTGCAGGGGCCTTCAGCAGTGGGGCTCCAAGCAGCCCCCTGCCAGCCCCTTCAGAGGCTACCTTACCTGCAGCAGTTTGAGCAGGGCCGCAGTGTCTCGTTCTCCAGTGGCATTGAAGAGCAAAACTCGAACCGCGGGGCCACTGTGGGCAAGAAATTCAATTCAATTGCACAGACATCCATGAAAATCCCTGCTGTGTGCCCGGTGGCAGGCAGTAGATTAAAAAAAACTCACCCTCCCCTAAAGGGCTAGTAGCTGGTAAAGTCAGAAAAAAGTGCTTTCTAGGAACATTTGAGGAGAGGGAAAAGTAAGAGAGAGGGAGAATGAGACAGACTACAGAGGAGTGGGAGAATATGAGAGGAGGACTGAGAATTCCAGCTGCTAAGTTCAGGAAGGGTCCCATGGAGGAGGCAGCACTTAAGCTGTGCCTTGAAAGAAGAGGATTTTAACAGAAATGAAACATAATATGACTTCCAGGCATGGAAGGAAAAGGAAACTCCTCCCCAGTTCTTGAGATGGGCACCCAGTGACTCATATCATACCACTGGCCTCTGGGATCAGAGCCCCAACACCTCAGAGCAGGTAGCTGGTGTGGTGGACAGAGGGCCAAGCCTGGAGCTGGGAAGACCTGAGTTAAAATCTGACCTCACATCTACTATGTGTGTGACCCTGGGCAAGTCACTCAACATGTTTGCCCGTTTCCTTAAATGCAATACGAAGATAACAACAGGGTTGTTGCAGATAATAACTGTCATGTGCCCAGGACATGACGAGTGCTACATAAATGTTATTAGAGATACAGAGGAACAGGACAGCAAGGCTGAGAGGAAAGTGAGCCAGGCTGGAGATAAGCCCAGAATCTCACCAGCCATGGCTCTCCCACCTTCCCGGAATAAGTGCGCCCCGCTCTCATAAAGGGGCTCACCTGCTAAGCTTCTCCTGGTTGAACACTGCTCGGCGGAACCACCGCACCCCGGCCTGGATGCTGTTGGTGGTGTGAGCCCCATCCAAGTACCAGGTGAGGGCCCCTCGTCTCAGCATCTGCGTCCGGCCGAGCCACTCCGTGTCCTGCAGCCCTGGAACAAAGCGGTGGGACGGGAATTCAATGGTCAAGTGCAATCTGCTCCATGAAGGCTGCCGTGATCTCCCTCCATACTCCCAGGCAGGAAATGCTCCCTCTCCATCCTTGGAACCCCAAACACACAGAACTCTTCATAAGCCCCCGAGAGTGATGTAGTCCAAACTCCTTATTTTTTATGTGAAGTTAACTGAGGCTCAGAAAGGATAAATGATTTGTCCATAAAGTAGTAGAGTCAGAATTAGAACCCAGCTCCTCTGATAAATGACCCTGCCTTTATTTTGTACATATTTATGTGCATCCTGTCACCCTCCCCCCACAGCTGCCTCCTCTTCATCACAGGTAAGCTCCTGGAGGCCGGAGCCTGTTGTGATTACTGTCATTACACTCCTAGCATCCAGCAGTGCCTGGTGCATGGTTTAATAAATGTTTATGGACTGATTGACTTTAGAAACAAGAACCGAAGAATAAAAATTGGTCATAAAATAAGGGTACTATAGTGACCAGTTGTGATTATCTGGGCAGAAACCTCAACAGCGTAGAAGAGGTCAGGTCACTAGGCCTCTGCAGGGGGTACAGTTTGATGGAAATCTCTCTTAAAAATATAAATCCCTTTACTGAAACTCGACATTCACCAAATAATTCACCTCAGAGCTGCCATTTCGTCTTGTGGAAAAGTTGGCTAATAGACGCAGGTGCCCAGTACTGGTTCTTGTCCCAGACACAGAGGAAAAAGGTGAATCAAGTGCCACTCTAGTCCATCAGTAAATTCCACGTGAGCCGGGCTGGTAGGAGTCAGCTGCCCAGAGCTTGGGCACTGAACCTGCCATAATGGGCACTGGCTCCCCAGGACCTGAGGGGACCCCATACAAGGGGCAGGTGAATGTCCCATGAGGCACAACCCAACCCATGGCTGCTGCCCCTCACTAGAATCATCATCTTCACAGCAACCACGAGAAGGCAAAAGACACTGCACAACAAGAAGCAATATACCCAAAACTAAATTAACTGGGGAAGAGCTGGACAAGCTGTGGCATATGAAAGTAACAGACTATTACAGCAGTGTAGGAAACAATGACTACAGGGAATTTTGAGAAACATGAGAAGACTTCTAAGAACTGATGTGCAGAACAGAATAATCTGTCTAGAATTCTCTAATGTAACTAAAAATTACCCTGAAAAAAGTAGCTGATCTCAGAATAAATTCGATGACTAATTTTAATCCTGGAAGACAAATGAAACATACTTCCTGTTTTTTAGCAGAGAGGTGGGTATGGGTGCTGAATGGTACCCGTGCTATCAGACAATGCTTCTGTGTGCATCGATTCTATTTTAATTGTTTTTCTTTGTCGTAAGGGAGTTCTACAGAGGTGGGAATATTGGGAAAAGACTGTGGAAAGAACAAACCAATTACATATTTTTTAACACTGGCAAAAATACTGCAGTAAACATATCTATTAGGACTGACCTGGCACAAACTTTTGAGAAACAGATGTATTCCCAGGCAAAGGATATGCAAAGACAGATCTCAAAAGAACACAAATTTTTATAAGCACTCAAATTGTTCAAACTCTCTAGTAATCTAAGAAAAGCAGATTTTAACAAATATTTTGGTTGAACAATGCTAGGATTTATTTAAATGCTTGGCATTTAAAAGCCCTTCACAATCTGGCTCCTGCCTACATTTCCTTATTTATTTCACATTAGCCTCAGCTTCCTGTAGTCTCTTTGATAGTCAAGCTGGGCTATCTGCTGTTCCCTGACCTTAACATTCTATCTCCCACCTGGGTGCCTCTCCACGGGCTGGCTCCCATGCCTGGAATGCACTCCTTCCCTTTCTGCCTCTCTACCTCTTAGAATTTTTAATTGCCTTCAAGTCTCAACTCACTTTTATGAGCCTCTAGTTGTTCACCCCTTTTCAAACCACATCCATTCATCTGCACCTGTGCAGAATCTCCCCCCAGCAGAAAGGAGGCTCCTTGAAGGCAGGGGCTGTGCTTTGCTGCCTTGTTACCCCTAGTATCCTGGTGGGAACTTAATAAAATGCTTGTTAAAATGAGCAAGTTACATCCCCTTATGCCCATTAAATTGCCAAAAATGGTCAAAATGATACAATTTCATGTTTTCAGGACTGTGTGGAAGGAGCCACTCTTACACAGTTGGCAAAGCTGTGAGCTGGCTGGATCTTTGGAGAAGACAATCTAGCAATGTGAGGTTGGTCATCCAACTGATGGTGGCGGTACTCTCAAGCCAGGGATCCCACCATCAGGGATACACCCTAAGGCTGTAAGGGGAGGGAAGAGCCCTCTCTGTACAAAAATATTTCTAACAGCTTTTCTGGTCATTGCAAATAACTAGAAAATGGACTTCACTTCCAAGAAGTGAAAACAGCTGAACAAACTGGTCCTACGTCAATGCAATATCATTCCACTAGAAATAACAAACAGGAAGAAAACAGGAAGAAATATGCCAAGATTTATGTGAAGGGATGCAGAGAGTGAAAGTGTAAACAGAAAACATTCACTGACTGTGACTGTTAAAGAGAAAACAGCAACAAAATCTGACAAGTAGATGTGCAAAAAAAAGCAGAAAAGGAAAAAGAAAAAAACAAGCGTTTTTGTTAATGTTGTTTTGATAAACTACATAGTTTATGGTTTTAGCAGGATTTGATTGTTTTGTGGATAATTTAATAAGCTTATTTTTTTTGTAAAAGACACGTGACGTCTGAAAACAAGGAGGTTAAGAGCTCTATGGCCATCTCTAGCTCAAAATCTATGATCCTATAACATTATCCTTACTCCTCAAGGCCGTTCCTGTCTAGCTGACAGAAGCCAAAGCTCATGGGCAAGACAAGTTGAGGGAGCCCCGAAGGGCCGCAGCACATGGCGCTAAGGACGGCGAGCGGATCAGAGGGTGTCTGGAGGTGATGGCGTGGGGGCACGTCACGGAAGGGCCCGAATTGAGCTGGGCTGAACGGAACTAGAAAAAATGGAGGAAATGAAGGAAGTCTTTCTAGGTGAAAGTGAAAAGGAGATTAAAAGCATTCAGACCACAAGTGGGGATGGGTGGCAGCTAGGAAGAAAACTGGATGGCTACCAATAGGTTAGAGTCCAGACCGGTCTGCCTACACACAGGACTGTTATGGGGAGGCTTCAATTGACAAATATTTACTATGCATTTTCTATGAGGCAAGCATTGTACTAGGCACCAGGGACAAGATGACAAAAACATTCTTTGCTCTAAGGAATTTACATCCCAAGCAGGGAGCAGCATTTATGTGATGAAACACATGCAAAGCAGAGGTGAGGTAATGCTGGCTGAGAAAGCCCCATCAGCAGGGGTGGAGCAGGAAAGGGGCCCTGTAACAGGTGGCACTGAGCTGAGAGCTGAGGGGGGCCAGGGAAAGCAGTCCAGGGATGAAGCCCTGCATGTAGAGAGGCCAGTTAGGCAGCCCTGTGGAGAGAGCACTGCGGCTGGAGTCTGGAAGACTCAAATTCAAATCTGGTCCCAATCACTTACTAGCTGTGTGACCCTGGGGAAGTCACTTAACCCCTGCCTGCCTCAGTTTTCTCACCTGTCAAGTGGGGAAGAATAACAGCAATTACTTCCCAAAGCTAATGTGAGGACTAAATGAGATATCTGTAAAAAGTGCTCAGCACGAGGCTGACACAGTAGGTGCTCATTAAACCATTCCTTCCTTTCTTCCTTCTTTCCTTCATTAAGCGCAGTTAGGAGGCACACAGATACAGAGCTGGACTTGGGAGTCCAACCTCAGTTCAAATCTAGCCTCAGACACTTAGTGGCTGTGATTCCGGGCAAGTCATTTAACCTGTTTCCTTACCAGCAAAATGAAGGTAAGAACACCTAAGCACCAGACAGACCTTAGATAGCACTCCCCAACGTCAGCTGTTCATACAACTGACTGTCAAGGAGGCCAGTATGGCTGGAACAGAGAGTCCATGGAGTGTAATGTGTACGGTGGCTGGAAAAGCAGGATGAGGACAGGATGGGAAAGAGAGGTGTTGGGACAAGGGCCCTGAGTCCCTTCCTCCTCAGACATCCAATAGGAACCCTCCCCCCCAGTTACAGGGGATGTCAGGGCACTCACCCTGCTTCATGGACAGGGTGGGATAGAATACTGGAGCCAGGGGCAGGGCCCTCCGGGAGGTCAGCCTGGTCGCCTTCAGCTCCCCAATACCTGTATGGGAAAGGCAGCAAAGTGAAGACCCCATGTCCACTGCCTGCCTCACCCTCCAGCATCAGGAGAAGCCTATTAAAAAATAGGAAAAAGGAAAAGAGCCAAGTAGTACATATAGGAGACTCCCTGATGGCTTTCCTCATTCTCTCCTAGACTCACACCCCCAGATTCACAGGGAGAGTGGCCCTTTACATAAGGGCCACCAATCCTCCCAGGCCCTGAGATACCCAGATTCCCCCAGCACTCCTGGCCTGGTGAGGATGGGAAACTCACTTCCCTTTAAATCAACTGAGTTAAGAGTTGACACTCTACTTGGTAATTAAAGAAACATACAGTTACAAAGCTAGAGAGAGGTAGTGTTGTAGTCTTGGTCCTTGAACAGACCTAGTGGAATTATCTGCCTAGGCTATTCCTCCCTCTCATATTTTTTTTTCTTTTCCCTCTCACATTCTTAAACCCACTTCCATCTTGTCCTCTCTGTCTCAATTCCTACAAGGGTGATGAGGGGCAAAAAGTCTTTAGGCAGCGTCTGTAACCACTTACTGACAATCACTAATGCTACAGAGAAGATTTTTGCTCAGACTGGACTCTGAGGTTCCTCTGAGCTCTGGAAATGTTAACAGCTATTCTAACTGCCAGCTGATCGGTTCCCTGGCACCTCAAAGACCTTTGGCACCATACATTAAATATGTATACATATTGGACTGAATCCAGTAGGTGGCCATACCCAGCAGAAAAAGGACCACTACCATGTGAGACCATTTCTGGACACTGCCTTACCCTTGTGGCCCTGTTGTTGGAGCCAGCACCGGGCCAGTTGCAGAGCCAGGGCAGCATTGCCCCGCTGGTGATCACCTGCCAACCCCAGGTGCAGGGGCTGCGCTTCTTCCTCAAAGGCCTCCAGTGGGGGGCATAGGTACAGTGGACACTGCAGGGCAGAGGCAAGCAAAGGCTTATGAGGGATTTCGTGAAATTCAAGGTGCTCTCCTGCTTCCTCTCTCCCTTGGCAAATCCTAGCCAGCTCCTCCAGCTCCACCTTCCAATCCCATTTGTTCTATGGAAGATGCTCCACTGGAAAGGACACAGATGTGAGAGCCAGGTGACCTGGCTTCAAGCCCCAGCTCTGTCCCTGCAGTGCTTTGGAACCAAGACCCTCTGACTGGGTCTCTGGTTCCCCATTTGCAAAACGAAGGGGTTAGACTAGATGACCCCAAGGTTCTCTTCCAGCACTAAAAACAAGGCTGGGGCTTTTCCTGACCTTATCACACTACTCTAAAGGACTTTAGAGATTTGCACAAACTGACATTTACCACATGCTGCCCTTCTGAGAGTCTGATGCTTAATTCTGCCTCTTACAGCTGAAGGGACCCTCCAAAGACCAACTGGTCCAGGCCTGACTTTAGGCAGGTCACGTAGCCTCACCCTCATTTTACAGATGGAGGAAGTGAGGCTAACAAAGGCGAAACAGCTTTCTCAAAGTCATACTGTCAGACAGCAGCAAAGTGGCCCTAAGAGTCAGGTGTCCTGGTCCAGTCCATGCTGCCTCCGAGGACAGAGGGTGCATGGCTTAGAGGTACTGACTGAATGTGGATGAAGATGGGGTGTTAGGATCAGTTAGGGCAGTGGTTCTCAACCTTCCTAATGCTGTGACCCTTTAATACTCATATGTGGGCAGACCTGCCTGGAGACAGACAGAGGAGCAGTGTCTTGGTTCCTAAGACCATGGGAAATGTGTTTTCCGGTGGTCTTAGGTGACCCCTGTGACCCCTATGAAAGGGTCGTTCGACCCCCAAAGGGGTCGCGACCCACAGGTTGAGGACCACTGACTTAGGGCTTGGGAACAAGGACAGGCAGTGGCTCGTGTCCCTTGATGGACTGTCAGCCCGAGACAACAGGGTAGGTAAGGGCAGATAAGACATGCTCTGGAGGGGATCTTGATGGTGTACATGATCCAGGGAGGTGACAAAGTTCCTTCCCTGCCAAAATCCAAAGGCACAGTTACTCACCCTGAGCTTTTGGGCTTGGTCCTTCAGTACCTCCAGAGGGGAGTCTGGCTGGGACACAGTGAAAGCTGGGACTCCAGACTAAAGAAAAAGGGGATTGTAAAGGAAGTAAGGAGCCAGGACCAAGCCTGGAGTCCTCTCTCTAGCCTCCCATAGCCCAGGTCTCTCAGAACTGTTTTGTAACACCCTTTGTAGATAACTCATTCTTTCCAGCCTACCTTCCACCCTACATTTCCAGTTTTAGCTTATATTTCTACTGCCTGTGAACCCTAAGCTCCAGGACAAACTGGTCTACTCTGTTCCCCAAAAGGCAATGTTGGCTCTCCCTAATCTGTGTGTGCGTTAGCTGACACCATGTCTATGAATCCAATACCCTCTCTCTCCACTTGTCGTATCTGCCCAACTCAATCCATCTCTTCCATGAAGCCTTCCTTGAATTCCCTGGTTGATACCCCTCATCTTCCTCAGACCTCACACGATAATGGGCTCAGAATCCAACACACTTGTCAGCTTGAATGACAATCCTCACATGAAGCCTTTCCTGATCCAAAATTACCTTGTATTTACTATGTATCTATTTCATATATCTTATCTTCTCCCAACAGAAGCTCCTTGAGGGCAGGGACTGTTTCATTTCTGTCTTTGAAATCCCAGTGCCTGGCATACAGCATGGGCTTAATAAATGCTTAATTGTTATACAATACTGCATGATAGTTGGGGCTTATGCCTTATCCCTTAAACTAGACTTAAGCCCCTTGAGGGCAGAACTGTGTCTTTTCTAAACTGTGCAGCTTTCTGTTGCTGGAGTAGTGAATTGGTCCAATCATTCTGGAAAACAATTGGGAACTATGGCCAAAGGGCTAGAAAACTGTGCCCTTTGACCCAGCAATGTCACTACTAGGTCAATATCCCAAAGAGATCAAAGGAAAAGGAAAAGGACCTACATGTACAAAAACAGCAACTCTTTTTGCGGTAGCAAAGAATTAGCAACTGAAAGATGCCCATCAACTGGAGAATGGCTAAACAAGTTATGGTAATATGATTATGGTGGAATGCTATTGTGTTATAAGAAATGATAAAGGGGATGGTTTCAGGAAAACCTAAGATGACTCAAACAAACTGATGCAAAGTGAAGCAAGCAGAACCAGGAAAATATTGTATACAGTTAACAGCAATTTTATAACGATGATCAACTGTGAGAGACTTAGTAACTAATCCATACAGAGATGCCGAGGTCTAGTGCAGTGACACAGCAAAGGTGACACAGTGAGGGGGTAGCAGAGTTAGAGGTCTACAACCTGCATTTCTTGCTTCCCAGTCAATTAACCCCACCAACATCAGCAGGCAGAATTTACACAGCACCTACTTACTATGTGCCAGGAACTATGCCAAACACTTGTATTGGTAATGGAATTTGGAGATGCCTCTGTATTGGCTTGGTTTTTGGGTTGAGCGTTAAAACCCAGAGCTTGTGAATCCCACTTGTGGGATGGACTTGTTGACTTGAAGAGAGGGCTGAACTGGGAGGAGCCGTGAATTGGGAGAGAGGCCCAAGCCTAGAGAAGGCCAGAAGGACTTTGGCAGAGCAGTATCCAGTATCATGGAGCCTGAGTTGCTGAGAGAAAGACTGATGAGAGCCCATTGGAACTGTCCAGGACTTTTGAGAACTGCCACCCAGAACTGCCAAGGACTGAGGAGGCATGGCTGTGATGCTGGTATTTTGTCTGTCTGTTTTGATGTTGTTTTGCCAAATTCACCTGATGGTGAAGGACAGTGCTGCTGTTGTAGAGGTCCTGGAACCTTGCTGTTGGTTCAGCAGCCCTGAAGAAGGATTTTCCCATTGTATGTTTACAGAAATCCTGGAAGAGGACCTTGCTGATGTTTTCAGGGGTTCTGGGACTGTTCTACAGGCAGAGTGATTTGATGAGGACACTGGCTATGGCTTTGTTGAGCCTTGTCTCCCCAGGAACTGAGATTGCTGAAGGGTTGCCTTGAGTGAAGATGAAAAAAGGCCCTTTCCTTGGGTATTCAATGCTGAGCTTAACCTTGTTGTAATTTGTTGTAACTTAAGGGTGGATGGCCTTTTGTGCTCTTCAGCCCCTTTTGAGATTCAGGGGTGGGAAGCCTTTCAGTTTTCCTTTGTGCTCTGTGATTGACCAAATGAAAGTATTTTGTTTATGACTGGAGACTAATCTCCGTTTGAGAAGAGACTTTTGACTGACTAAATGAATGTACTGTCTAGGGGTGGAGTAGTACCTGGATTGAATTGAGAACTTACTTGGTAAAGGAACAAGTTACACTGTATTTTGACTTTATCTGTTCTGTGAAATGTTTGCTGAATAAATGGGGTTTACTATGCTGGTAATCCAAACCTTGGAAGTTGCCTTTGCTTGGCATTACAACACTTGACAATTATTATCTCATTTGATACTTGCAACGACCCTGGGAAGTCTATGCTATTATAATCTCCATTCTACAGATAAGAAAACGGAGACAGACAGAGGTTAAGTGACTTATTCCAGGTTATGTGAGTATCAGGGACTGGATTTGAACTGAGTCTCCCTGGCTCCAGCCACAGGGCTCTATCCATCTCTAGGCCACCAACCTACTATTTTCTGATGCTCTTGTACAAGTCCATGTATCTGTCTTTTATCACATCTTATCTATAAGACAAGAACATGCTTCCTCAGGGGACTAGAAGGAGTTAGTGGTTCTCTCCTTAAAGCCAGGAAAAGCCAGATTTCCCCTGCTGCCGTCTGTCTCCAGGCCCAGAAACACACTGTCAACTCAGCAGCAAGACACTTGAAAGTTGGCATCAGCTCTCAACTCCTGAGATAGAATCCCAGTTCTGACATTTATTAGCTTTGTGACCTTGGGCAAGTCCATTCCCTTCTCTGAGCCTCAGTTTCCTCATCTAGAAATAGGAACAAGACTACCTCAGGAGTGTGGAAGGTAAAGTGCCACAGAAATGTGAAGTCAGGGATTTTTAGTCTTTTGATTGCCCACAAGAGTTATTACCTTAAAGATGCCCCCTTTCTGCCATGCAATCTTTTCAATAGTGTCACCCAGGATGTTGACATGGTCTATGCCCAGAGATGATATCCCACAGACCACTGGCTTCCTGGGAAAAGGGTCACGGATAAGAGAGAAAGGTCGATGTTGGCCCCACATCCCTCTGTGGAACTCCCATAGGGCCACCCCCTTCATTAATCCCTCTCTACCTGTTGTGGGTAGCCAGAGGACTGGGATCTCTATCTCTCCACCCCTATTCCATTACCTGGGGCTAGAACCAGGGGATTCTCACCTGACAATGTTGGTACAGTCATAAGCACCACCAATGCCCACCTCCACCACTGCTAGGTCCACCTGGAAACAGGCAGCCAAAACATCAAATGTCAGTCCTGGTATGAGTTTGCTAACATTTTGTATAAGTGGCTAAGAACACATCCCCTCTCCTCCAACCCTCCCACCCTGGCTGACACTCAGGAGCAGGCACAGACCATGGCACACTACAGTCCCAAAGCTGCCAGCCTTGGAGAAGCTACTGGTCAATAATGCCCAAGACATCACAGAAGGGGGTGATTAGGCTCTGGGCCTAGGGAGGTAGAGTTTGGGATAATGGATAGAGAGAGACATCCTGGAGAACCATACCTTCTCTTGGAGGAACACGTGGAAGGCCATGATGGTAAGGAAGCGGAAGTAAGGGGGCATGCTGACACAACTACCATCCTGAGGCAGAGAAGAAGGATCAGGAGGTGGGGGGGAAAGAGACAGGAAATGAGAGACATCATGGCATGGCAGAAAGAACTCTGGACTGAGAGTCAGGAGACCCGAGTTCTAATTCCACTTCTGTCACTAATTTGCTATGCTGACCTTGAGCAACCATAACCTGTTGGGTCTCAGTTTTCCCAACTACAAAATGATGCAAAATGAGGGAGTTGGACGATATGGTCTCTAAGTCCCTTTCAAGGAAACAATTCCAGGGCCCACCCTTACCCTTGCTGACCCTAGATCCAGAGGCTGAGACCTAGAGAAGGCCAGGGACCAACCTCTCCCTCCAATCCTGCTCTGAGTCTCCTCTACCTTAGTCTCCTCTAGCCGATTGTAGAGCCGCCAGAAGTATTTGGTAAAGAGCTCAGGGCTGATGGGTTCACCATTGATACGGATTCGCTCCCGAACCTGCACTAGATGAGGAGAGCTAAGAGGACAGAGAGACCTTTGTGAGACATTCTCCAGCACCTAGAGCCTCCCCTGTTTGTGTCCCAGAAAAAGCTGGGGGTTTCCTCCTGCCTTGAACCCCACTACCTGTAGAATCCAGTTTTCAGGCCATAGCCACGGAGAATACGTTCTGTAAAGGCACAAGTGGAGCCCTGGAAAGACACAGAAAGAAGGATGAAGGCTCAGCTACTGCCAAGCCTGGGCCTTAACCATGGCCACCTCTGACATATAAAGCCCACATCTCCCTGATCTTACCTTCCCTTTGGTCCCAGTCACATGGATGATCTTCAGTTGATCTAAGTCCTCTATCTGAAACAGAGGGAGACATCAGCTCAGCAGGAGAGACACTGAGACACCATGCTCCAGATTTCACCCGTCTGTGGTTCTGGTTGATAATGGCACCTGTGATGGGCTGTGTATGGGGCAGAGGAAGTCTCCTACCTCTACTTACCTGCAGCCCACTTCGGACTAAATAATGCTTCATGGCTTCGAGCTGGACCTGTGGGTCTCCCCGTTCTTGCTTGATCTGCTCTAGGAAGCCAGCATTGGTTTGAAGGGTGTTAAGGGTCCGCACAGCATCCTAAGGACCAGAGAGGGTTAGAACTGCACAGGCATGGGATATCCAGAGGAAGAAATGTCAACAATTTAGAAATCACCCTCCCTCTGCAGCCATTTCCTTTTACAGATAAGACTGAGCCTATCAAAAGTGAAATCACAGGATCATACATTTAGAGCTAAAGCTGGTTCTACCCCCTCACTGTACAGATGGGGAAATGGGCTCAGAAGTTAAAAATGAGTTGCTCAACGTCACACAGATAGTAAATATCAGAGGAGGGATTTGAGCCCAAATCCAGGCCACCTTCCTGACTTACTTAAGGTGATGAGAAGCAGAGCTAGGCCTAAGACCCCAGGTCTCCTGAATCCTGGTACAAATCTCATTGCACTATGTTTGCTGACTTCAGGCTAGCCAGTACCAACCACCGTTCCCAACAATTAATAATACTTTCTTTAACCTGTCACAGATGGGTGAGAGAATTAAGCCTGGGGCTCTCCAACCTTGTTCAACAAGACTCAATGAGAAAAGGAACAAGTCAGTCTAGTGGCATGTGATCCCTCTAGCTTCTGAGTCACCAGAATGCTCAAAAGCTCAGTCTCTTCCACTATTTGCATTTGCCCTACATCCAAACAGATTCAAAGAAGAGGAGGGAGCCTGTGCACTAAGGTCTCGGTTTCAGGGTGACTGGCCCTATCATCCTCACACTCCCCCAGAACCAAACCAATGGGATGTCCCATTGTACCGGGGACTGGGATTGGGGGCAGGATGCCCCCGGGCTGCAGAAAGAATTAGAGATCATCTGATTAGATGATGCCTTTATTTTACAAATAAGGAAATGAGGTCACAGAAGTCAGGTCTACTAGGAAGTCTGAAGTTCCTTAAAGAGAAGAGAAGCACGCCTCAGGGCTATTATTCTGGTTACTCTAGCTGTAAAAAGTAGCAGCCACGCCAGCAAACTAAAAGGTAGCTTGCCTGAGCAGAAGGAAACACTATTAAATGTTTCACCTGCAAGTTACGTTGTTTTTCCAAAGGAATGAGTTTTGTCTAACCTTACCTGAGGTCAGGGGAACATATAAGAAAGCAGATGGAATCATAAACCTCAGGTCGCTTTATGAAAAGGCGCTGATGCTATGATGGCTATTTATACTCCCCTCTCACCCCAAGATCCAATGTCTCTCCAAGGCCTTCACAAGACTTCCCTGCTGCCAGCTATGTGGCCTGGCAGGTGTCAAGCAGAGTTGCCCCTCTGGCAAGTACGAGGTGTTCTACTCTGGGCAGTCACAGGATGCTTGGCAAAGCCAATGGGTGCAAAGTTGGGGTCTGGGCACCCTGTTACCCTGGCACCAGGAAGAGCAGAGACAAAGGGGACACCATCCCGAGAAGTTGGCAAAGTCCCTCCTGGCCAAGCCTATGGTGCCAGCCTGGGCTGTAGGCTCCTTGATCCCTTACTCCAAAGCTTGGACTCCTGAGTTCCCCACACTCTTGTATCCCCCAACTCTTGGGCCCACCAGAAACCTGGGAGCCCCCAATCCCGCTAGATTCCAGGGTGCCCCCAATTCCTGACCCCATCATACTCCTGGGCGCTCCAAACCCTGACCCCATTAAATTCCCGGGCGCCCCTCCCCATCCCTGATTCCACCAGACACCAGGGCACCCACCCCTTGAACCTACTTGACTCCAACCCCGACCCCACCTAGACTGTAGGGGCCCTAGGCTCTTTGCAGCCCCGGATATCCCGGAATTGCTAACGCTACGTGGCCTCAGCCGCCGCTGGCCACGTGTCCGCCCGGCCTGACCGGGGTCACGTCGACCGCCCCGGTACCTGGTACTCCATCCCGGGCTCCTGCGGCACCGGTCGTGCACTCAGCCCCCGCCTCGCCGGCCCGCTCCCGAGCGGGGGCCCCGCCGCGAGCCGCAGCGCCGCGTGCAGAGCTCGGCAACGGGCCCAAGACATCCCGCCAAGGAAGCCGAACCCAGGTGCCAGCTGCCGCCGCTTGTCTCCGCGACCCCGCCTCTGACCCACGTGGGGCCTGCACCGCGCCTACGATGACGTATCCACAATGCCCACCAATCCTAGACTTGGAGGTCTTCTCTTTTCCACCGATGGTGGAAAGGTCCCTCCGGTGGCCATCTTTGTTCGGGGCGGAAGCTAACGGGACTTAGGGGCCTTGGGAGGCGCTGCGAAAAGCCGGTGATGCCATGTTTAGAGGATTCTCTAGGTTTTCTCGGTTCCTGCTCTGAACGGGGCTGATGTGCCTTTCTGTCCCTGCTGGGGAGACAGCCTCGTCGTACCTTCAGGAACCTGGTTGAGACCCTTGACCTCTTCCCTTTGAGGTTTCACCCCCTCCTCTAGGCTTACGACAGTTCACACTCTGCCAGCCTGTCCACATCTTCAACAAACGAGAGTATTTGGTGCAAACCCATTTTACGAATCTGGAGACTGTAGCCAAGAGGACGGTAGTAAAGTGGAAAGAGTACTTGCTGTGGTCAGTAGACCCGGATTCAAAACTCATCTCTGATATATCATGTTGCGGTCTTTGAAGGCAAGGACCTTTTTAATTTTTTGTTTCCCCAAGCTTTAGCACGGTGCTTGGCACTTAGTAGGTACTTATTTCCCGCAAAACTCAGAGCAAGTCGCTTAAATTCCGAAGCCCCTTCCCCCCCATCCTCTTTAGTAAAAAACAAGGGAGTGGGATTAAGTGGCTTGAGGTCCCTCTTAGTTGTACCCCTATGATCCTAAAAGTACCTCTTTAAAATTACAAATGAGTTTGATAGAAGAACTGAAATTAAGAGAAGGGAGTAAAGTAAAATGGATGGATGAGTTGTTACCTCCATTCTCTCCCTGCGGGATGCCTTGCAATCCTTCACTCACCCAACCCCGTGGAGCACCGAATTGAACCGACAGCCACCTCCCAGTCTCGATTTCTGGGCTCCCATTAACTACTCCCCAACATGATTTCATCTCTTGCCGTCATTTTTGGATAAATTGATCAGGTCCAGCCCTTTAGCGTCATCCCAGCCCTTTCTAAAGCAGACAAGCTCGACAGAGATCAACAGAGCCGCAACTTAGAAGTGACCTTGACCCTGGAGCAGTGATCCATCCCCTAGGTTAGCCACAGTGAGGCTAACTGCACCGTCCTCACTTAAACCCCATTTAACTTGCATATCATGACATCACCTCTCAGAAGTAATGGTCCTCTTCCAGAAGGAAGGACAAACAACTATTCTAATTGTACCTTTGTGCTCACCGGGAAAGATCTTATGATAAAAGAAGGAAGCAGAAAGAGAGGTCCCAAGGCATGTTCTGGTTATACTATGCCTTCACTCTACCCCATTGTTTTAGCAAACATAAACCTCATTTAAAGAAAGAAGGTTTAAATATTTATGAAGGCCTGAGAGTATTTTCAATATTTCAGGAGGAGGAGGAGGGAAAGGTTGTCCAGAGATCAATCACTAGTTAAGATTAGACCGACCTTATATACATGCTATACTTAAAAGTTTGAGACTACTCGGCCTTTTAAATCTCTTACTGATAATGCTGGCCTTCATTACTATTGGCTTTTGTCTCCCCGCCCCTGTAAAATGAGAGTCTTGGACTACATCTCTAGGGTGTCTTCCAAGCTCAAAACCCTGTGAACAGGGAACAATTTATACCCCGTTTTTAAAATTTCTTTTAAACTCAACTCAAACAATACCTCCCTAGGTGATATCCGCTCTTATCATCCCCTCCATTACTAAGGCCTTCCCTTACCCCAAAATACTGTTGTTTATTTTGCATATACACGTATTTCATTTCTGCCTTTGTAACCCCAAGGCTTACTTAGCACAGTGCTGACCTTATGCTGAGGTGCAGGCTCTGGGAGCCCCCTGGAACTCTCCTTGAATCTTCCCACATAAGCATTTGCCTGAGGCCATAGGCCTTTCATTGTGGCTCTGCCCAAATCTTTAGCTAGCCCTTTTGTCCAGCAATTTCCCACCCTAGATCCTCCAGTTCCACCCTTGAACTGGCCTAGCCCACTATTGTCTGTGGTCTCCAGGTAGCCTCCAGCAACTTCCCACCCTTAATCACTCAGTTCTGGAGTCTGACCTCATCTGACTCCTGAAGACCCTCCCCAAACTACCACCCCTAGATTCCCACAACCTTACTGTATATAAGATCCCATCTTCCCTTCATGTGGTTGAGAGTGCCATAGAATGACCTGGCACAGGCTTACTCTGTGTCAGACTTGCTCTGGCCCGCTTGCCCAATGCAAGCGTCACAGATACCTAGGCTCCTTAAGAGTCTACCCCATATGGCAAACTTTCAATAAACTTTGCTTTTCTTTGGCTGAGAGACTTGAGTCGAATTCATTCAGCAGGACCCATTCAGAATGTTGGTATTATGGGGTCTCCAGAGCACCTCTAACCCTCTTTATGGGTAACCTCATCACTTATATTAGGAGATTTTTTTAAATGTTGGTTGATTTAAGAAGCAAATATTGATAGGAGAGAGGAGAAAGGTTAAAAGTCTCAGAGTATGTTGAGGATTGACATCAAAGGAAAGTAAGGCTTCAGCTTCTATAGGAGGACCTTGAATTAAATTTGAGGAACAGCTCCCTAATAGAAACATCTGCTACGTGAAGGTTGAGAGGGGGCACTGGGAGATTGGGAGGATTGAACTTGATGTCTCTCAGGTCAGAATGGAGGAAGCCAGAGCTGACCCTTGAAGGAAGACAAGATTCTGAGTAGAGATGAAACAGTATATTCCAGGAACTGGGATTTGCTAATAAAAATGCAGGAAATAGAATGCTTCAGGGGACAGACAGAAATCCAGTTTGGCTGAAGAGTCTATAAAGAGAACAATGTCGAATAAGGCCAGAAAGATATATTGTAGGTTATAAATGCTGGCTAAAGAGTCTGTATTTCATTGTGAAGAAAATAATTACTGAAGGTTTCTGAGTAAGAGAGTGGCATGCTCAGATATGTGCCTTAGGAAGATTCCTTTGGCAGCAGGCTGGAGTAGGGAGTGGGGAAGGTGGACTGGGGGGAGAGGGGAATTGAGGACCTAGAGGGCCATATGTGGCCTCCAGGCCCAGGTTCTCCACCCCTGAACTGGACTGACAGGCAGTTAGGCTATTTAAATGGTCTACTCTAGGTGGAAATGGGGAAATAAATAAATGTGGTTGTATTGGGGAGAGGGTAGGGAAGGAGAGATGTTGAGATATCTGCTTAAAGTGCTTCAGCATTCTATCCACTGTGAAGGAAATTATGATTTTCATGTTAATCAATGTGATACATGTAAAGAATTTACTAATCCATTAGATTTTTCAGAATTGCCTCTTTTGGCCTGAGTCAGAAGCTTACAAGGTAGCTGAAATAATTACACTTTGACAATACTGCTGGTATACCTAAAGTGAAGCCAATCAAAGATTGTAGAACCTGTTTCCATTGCAGAGTAATGACCCCCAAAGACTTGAACAAGACTGTTTGCACAGAACTTCAGGACACCTGTACCTTACTTAGTATTGTGGGATTTGTGGGCGGGTCTTGGGAAACTACTCTGGCCCCAGAAAAGATTGTTTGTAATCTACCTTCCCCAATGCCTTCCCATTGTGATTTATGTATATAATCTCTGTCTTCAGTTCTCCAAGGTGAAATTCAGATCCAGAGAACTTTCGATTTGCATATATGTTCCTCATAATGAAACGAATTATTAAAGAGGTATGTGATTATTGGCACTTGTCTCTTAGAGACTGGCTCAGTAAAATCCTGTTAACCCCATCAATCAAGCATTTATTAAGTACCCCACTATGCCTAGAACTGAGGTAGGAACACACACACACACACACACACCCACACCCACACCCACACCCACACCCACACCCCCTCAAGGAACACACACACACACACACACACACACACAAGGAACACACACACACACACACACACACACACACACACCCTCAAGGAACTTATCTAGGGAGACAACCTGGTCGCAGATAAATCAACACAAAACACATGTAGTGTGAATACAGGGTGATTTATTACACTGGGAAGCCCCAGCAGCTGGGGAGACCAAAGGAAAAGGCTAAACAGCCTCATGGCTGTGTGACCCTGGACAAGTCACACACTGATTCTCCCCAGGATTCCTTAACACTCTTAAAAAATTACTGACCTCAAATAACTTTTGTTTATGTGAGTTATGACTATTGACATTTACTGTATTAGAAATTAAAATGTCTTAGTATTATGAAAATAGTTTTTAACCTCTACTTTCTTGTTCATTCTCCACATTGCTACCAAAATGATGAGTAAACAACGGAAAAAAAATTTTGACCATAGAAAGTTACTAAGGTGACAAGGAAGAGCAAAACAATTCCTCAGAAGGAGATAACAAAGTCAAAGCTTTTACATCCAAAGTCTCTAAGAAAATATGAATTGGTCTAAGGCCATGGAAGAGCTCAAAAAGGATTTGAAAATCAAGTAAGAGATTTAGAAGAAAAATTGGGAAGAGAAATGAGAGTGATGCAAGAAAATCATGAAAAACAAGTCAACAGCTTGGTAAAGGAGACACAAAAAAATACTGAAGGAAATAACATTTTAAAAAACAGACTAGGCCAAATGGTACAAAAAGCCAGTGAGAAGAATGCCTTAAGATTCTGAGTGAGGACACAAGAGGCAAGCCTCAAAGCTTGGACCTTTCAAGGTAGGTTTGTGTGTGCTGAGGAGAGGGGGAAAAGGGAAAAAAGGGAGAGAGGGGGAGAAAGAGAGAGGAGAAGCACATGGATTACTTGTGAGCTCTGGATTGCCTCAAAGAGAATATTTTTTAAAAGAGAAGTGGGAAATGGGGACATGAGGAAAGTTTTACATAAGACTTGTTTTTTAAAACTGGGATCTTGGTAACTCATATTTCTATTTCCCATGGTTTCTATGAAAATTCCAGAGAGGATTACTTATCTTTTCGGCCATTATTTCATGTTTTGGTTTTACGTTTTTTGCCTTTTTACAACCAGTGTCTCTGATAAAGGCCTCATTTCTAAAATATAGAGAGAATTGAGTCAAATATATAAAAATACAAGCCATTCCCCAATTGATAAATGGTCAAAGGTTATGAACAGGCAGTTTTCAGAGGATGAAATTAAATATATCTATAAGCATGAAAAAAATGCTATAAATCACTATTGATTAGAGAAATGCAAATCAAAACAATTCTGAGGTGCCACATAACACGTATCAGATTGGCTAAAATGACAAAACAAGAAAATGATACATGCTGGAGAGGACGTGGAAAAATTGGAACACTAATGCATTGTTGGTGGAGTTTTGAACTGATCCACCCATTCTGGAGAGCAATCTGGAACTATGCCCAGAGGGCTTTAAATAAGTGCATACCCTTTGACCCAGCAATACCACTTCTAGGGTTGTATCCCAAAGAGATCAGAGAAGTGGGAGGAGGACCTGTACGTACAAAAATCTTTCTAGCAGCTCTTTTTGTGGTGGCAAAGAATTGGAAATCAAGAGAATGCTCATCAACTAGGGAATGGCTGAACAAGTTGTGGTATATGAATGTAATGGAATACTGTTGTGCTATAAAAAATGAGGAGCAGATGGACTTCATAATAACCTGGACTTATAAAAACTGATGTTGAATGAGAAGAACAGAACCAGGAGAAATTTGTTCATAATTACAGACACAATGTATGTGTGACGACTAACTTCGATAGGCTGGGCTCCTCTCAGCAGTATAAGGTTATAAGACAACTCCAAAAGCCTCATGATGGAAAGAGATATCCACCCCCAGAGAAAAGAGCTACAGTGTCTGAATATAGACTGAAGCAAACTACTTGCTCTCTTTCTTTTTCTTCTTTTATTTTGATTCCTCTTTCCCATTGTTCATTCCATTGGTTATAATACTTTACAACCTGACTAATGTTTAATGTGAAGATATTTGTAGATCCTGTATCTGATTGCACGCCGCCATGGGTGGGGAGGATAGGGACGGGGAGAAAATTTGAAACTCAAGGAATTGTGGAACTGAATGTTGTAAACTAAAAGTAAATAAATTAAATAATTCATTTAAAAAGTTGGTGAGCTGAGGAAGAGTTTCTGTCCCATTTAATAAAATGAGTTTAAATCCCAAAAACCCAAAGCAAAACTTAACGGCATCTGTAAGGGTAAGTAGTAATTAGGGGGCTCACTGTTTAAACTCGTCTTTAAAAACTGAAGAATCTTTATGCGTGGGCAGTGCCAGTCTCTATTAGCTTTCTGGTTGTTCTCTCAGCCTTGGGTCTCTCCATGTGCCAATCAGATGGAAAAAGAGGCACAAAAATTTACTGAAGAAAAAACTTCTTAAAAAGCAGAATTGACCAAATGGAAGAGGAAGTAAAAAAGTTCGCTGAAGAAAATATTTCCTTAAAAATTAGAATTGAGCAAATGGAAAATAATAACTTTATGAGAAATCAAAAAACAATAAAACAAAACCAAAAGAATGAAAAAGAGCCTAGACATTATCTTTCAAGAAATTATGAAGGAAAACTATCCTCATATTATAGAACCAGAGGGAAAATGGAAATGGAAAAAATCCACTCATCACCCCCTAAAAGAGATCCCAAAACGAAAACTCCCAGGAATATTGTGGCCAAATTCTAGAGCTCCCAAGTCAAGGAGAAAATATTACAAGTAGCCAGAAAAAAACGATTCAAGTATCATGGAGCCACAGTCAGGATAACACAAGCTTTAGCAGCTTCTGCATTAAAGGGTCAGAGGACTTGGAATATGATATTCTGGAGGGCAAAGGAGCTAGGATTACAGCCAAGAATCACCTACCCAGCAAAACTGAGTATAATCCTTCAGCGGAGAAAATGGATATAGGAGGGGAAGGGGAAAAGAGAAGGGAAGGGATGATAGAAGGGAGATGGAGTGAGGGAATAGTCAGAAGAAAAACACTTTTGAGGAATGACAGGGTGAAAGGAGAGAGAGACTAGAACAGGATTAAGGGAAATGCAGTTAGCAATAGGAACTGTGAAAAAATTTTTGAAGCAAGATTCTCTGATAAAGGCCTCATTTCTCAAACATATAGAGAACTGAATCAGATTTATAAAAGAGCCATTCCCCAGTTGATAAATAATCAAAAGATATCAACAGTTTTCAGATGAAGTAACCAAAGCTATCTATAGCCAAATGAAAAAATGTTCTAATTCACTGTTGATGGGAGAAATACAAATTAAAACAATTCTGACGTACTTCCTTATTCCTATTAGACCAAATAGGACAGAAAAGGAAAATGACAGATGTTGGAGATGATGTGGGAAAAATGAGATATCTATGTACCACTGGTAGAATTGTAAACTGATCCAACCATTTGGTGGAGCAATTTGGAACTATGCCCAAAATTTGGAACCATGCAATACCACTACTAGGTCTGTATCCCAAAAGAGATTTTTTTAAAAAGTAAAGGACATATATGTACAAAAATATTTATAGCAGTTCTTTTCTAGTGGCAAAGAATTGGAAATTGAGGGGATGTCCATTAATTGGGGAATAGCTGAATAAATTATGATGGAATACTATTGTGCTCTAAGAAATGATGAGCAGGATGCTCTCAGAGAAACCTGGAAAGCCTCACATGAGCTGATGCAAAGTGAAATGTGCTGTGTACAAAGTAATAGCAATACTGTAAGATGAGCAGCTGTAAATGACTTATTCTCACCAAAACAACTCTGAAAGACTTATGATGAAAAATGCGATCCATCCCCACAGAAAGAACTGATGGTGTATGAATACAGATTGAAGAATAATTTTACTTTATTTTTCTTGAGATTTTTTTTTTTGGTCTATGTTTTCTTTCACAACATAATATAGAACAACTACACATGTATAACCTATATCAAATTGCTTGCCTTCTCAATAGTGGAGGGGTGGGGAGGAGGAAAGGAGAGAATTTAAATTGTTTTTGCATGTAAATAGGGAAAAATAAAATACTAAATAAAATTTTTTTAAAAGATCATAAGTCTGATCAAAAAACAAAATAAAATTTTTATTACCAATCAATCAATAAACATCCATTAAGTCAGGCACTATGCTAAGCACTGGACTGATGTAAAATGAGCCCTAAACTCAAAGTCAGGATAGTTGGGTTCTAATCTTACCCTTAGCTCTACCACTAACTTCCTGTTTGAGCAAATTGCTTCCCTGCTCCAAGCTTTATTTTCATAGAAGTAAATAGACTCTTTGCTGCTGGAAAGGACCTTAGAGATCACACCTAAGTTAAATCTCCTATATAGATAACAAAACAAAGACCCAGAGAGGCTGCTAAAGACCTCACCTCTGCATCTGGCTGAAATGCAGATGGCAGCCTGCTGGAATGACCTCAAAGACATGAGATATACATAAATAGTAACCACCCTCTCCCATCAAGGGTGGATTCATAGGATTCTAGGGCCAACTTCAACAGTGGAAGTTCTGACAATTTGATTTTTCATCGTCCAGAGAATTGGGGAGAGGAATCTTACTCCTTGTGGTCACTTCTCCATTATTCCCATGTGGATTATCTTTACTAACCTTTGGGACTTCCTCCTTCACTCACTGCAATAGGATCAAGACAGGACTTGGAGACCGGGGTTGGTGCCTTAGGAAGCCTTTGTATTTTAAGGCCAAATGTACTTTTAAAAGTAAAAATCATCTATGACTTTCTTTTACTGTCTATATTTTGTCTGGCTGGGAAGTCAAGGTCCTTTTTTCACTACATACATAAGCAGGTAGAACCACTGACATTACTGGGTGAACCACTCAAGACCTAACAAAAACCAAGCTATCATACAAGAAGGGTCCCCACAGGCCATTTTGTCACTGGTCTTTCCCCTTCACTATTGAGTTACAGTTTCTGGATGTTACTTCCAGTACCAAAGACATCAGCGCTGAGGAGGGTTGGGCAATAAGCCAATGGCTCTGAAAAGTCAAGTCCAGATGTAGAACTTTTGAAAGAAAGGAACTAGATAGAATCCCCCTACCCAATACTAGAAGGTGCTGCTCTCAGATAGTCCTGGGTTGGAAAGGACTCTTGTTATGACACCTCTAGCCACTCTAGGATCTAGAAAGCTGGATCCCTCTGGTTCACATCAAAATGTTTAGGGTTCAGTTTACATACCTCAAAGGAAGCATTTTTATCCCAACTAAGGTAGGTAGATATGCTCCGCCAAATCATAGTAACTTTAAACCATAACTTGAGTCCTTTAAGGTACAGGATGGATATTGGCCAAAGCCTCCACAGCTCTCTCATCCTGTGGTTTCCTAATCCCCATCTGTCTGTGCCCCTAAAAGGGAGCCACAGGGAAATCCACTCCTCCCACCAGCTCCCTGGTTAAAACTGACTCCTCCCCTGGACAGGCTGACCCCCTTCCCAAGGTTATACACCCACAGTTACTAAAGCTAATGGAAGCTGGAAGTGGAATGAGGATCTTTCCAGGCAGGAGCTTAGACTAGGGAGGGCTCCAACTCCAGGCTCTGAGAAGCATTTCAGATGTTACCTGACAGTTTAAGCAACCAGCTGTCACCCACTCAACAGCAACAGCTCTTCAACACTTGCTTCCTTCCCACCACCAGTAGGCCCTACTCAAAGGACAGTCTTACCTGGTATGTTTCTTCCCTCATCCTTCTCCTCCCCTCAGAGGCTGGAGTCAAGTTGCTCTCTCTTCCTGTTGCTTCATTATTGGTTTCTGGAATTGCCAGGGGTTAAAGGACAAAGGGGAAGGGACTGAAGGTAAATATTTACTGAGGTTGAAGAAAGTGGGCAAGTGTCCAAAACATAAGAGTTGGGAACTTTTAGCCAGAGAGGGCCACGCTATACAAATGTTGGCTATTGTTATTATAAAATAACCAAGGGAGAAAGATTCCAGCCCTTAGTAACCTGTCACAAAGTCTCATGACTCAGGTGTGGCTAGGAAGTTTTCTGGTCTCTAACCTAGATTTATTCCTAACCCAACTTTAGCTCCTGGGGTTAAGAACCTGACAGTTTTTAACCTGGGGTCCATGAACTTTTAAACAAATATTTTGATACTTATTTAAGTATAACTGGTTTCCATAGTAATACTATTATTTTATTTTATGCATTTTAAAACATTCTGAGAAAGGGTCTATACTTGGAGGAGTGGGGAACCTTTGGCCTTGAGGCCACATGTGGCCTCCAGTGCAGCCTTTTGACTGAATCCAAATTTTACACAATAAAGCTGAAGGTTCCCTACCCCTGGTTATAGGCTTCACCAGATTATCAAAGGCAAACTTGTTATAAAGAAGGTTAACAACCTCTGGTTTCAATTCTTATCAGAGACAGATATGAGTCTGTCACTATCTATGTTACAGGGATAGGAACTTGACTTTGTGACTTTCATTAGTACAGAGTATGTGTCAGGATGGGGTGGGTGGGACTTGAACCCAGGTCTTTTTGCTTTGAGACCAGGTGTCTATCCATACTGTAATAATTTCAAATTCGCAAGACAGGCCATTGCTCTTACCTCAGAGCCAACACTCCTCTATTCTTTGGTCTTTCTTTCCCTCATTGTGAAACCACAGATCCAAGACAGCGTAGGTTACAGTGTCCTAGAATCCACACAACGGATAGACCATTTCATTTACTCCATGGCTATGGCACTGTGATTGTTTTCAGTGGAGATCCCAGCCCTTCTTGGGCGTTGCTGTTGCCTCCCTGCAGGCGAGCAGACATTTTATTTATTTATTTATCTATTTTTTGCTCTTTTTTTTTTTTTGAGGGTGAAGGCCAGGCACCTGGGGTTAAGTGACTTGCCCAAGGTCACATGGCTAGTGTCTGAGGCCACATTTGAACTCAGGTCCTCCTGACTCCAAGGCCAGTACTCTATTCATTGTGCCACCTAGCCGCCCCAACAGCAGACATTTTACCCATCACCATGCCAGTGCTTTTGTCTTTTCAACTTTTGCAAGACCTGCCTAGCTGGCACAGAGTTCACTTCCTCCAGGATAACAGGTTTACCCTGTCCATCATTACTGGACACCTATTATGTGCCCAAGAAACAAGACATGGTCCTTTCAGGGAATTTACAGTCCAGTTGGGGACAAAGGACATACAAATGGGGGAAAATGGTCTTCTATTGTGAGTTTTAAGGGTCAGATGAGGAGTACAGACATTAAGTGCAATAAAACTGATTGCTGTAGATTGGGCTAGCAGCGAAAAGATTTGGGGTTTGAACAGCTGGGCCTTGAAGAAGATGGACAGGATTTGGATTACTGGAGAAGAGAGGTTAGGAAATATCAAAGGAGCTAAGAATGCACAAATTATGATTAGGGAGCTATCATACCAGTTTGGACAACGTTTGTTGAACTGAAAACTGAATGGAGCTGACCAATGGATGGTTGGGGAATGGGGGGAGGGAGGAATAAAGCAGCAAAGAGGTGGACTGAGGCCAGATTGTCAAGGACTTTGAATGCCAGGCAGGAGCTAGGACATTATCCTGTAGGGAGTAGAAAATTGGATTAAAAGTTTCTGATGAGATAGTACCTGGATTAAAGCTCTGGAATAGAGCGAAAGGGAAGAGACAAAAGGCAGGGAGATTAGTAAAGTGACAGTTTAAATGATTCAAATGTGAAGGGCCTAAACTAGGTTTTGGTGCTGGGAATGAAATGGGTAGGTTTCACCTCCCCATCCCAGTCGACAAAACCAAGGGGAAAATGATCTCCTGTAATGAGAATACCCTTGATGAGAAGAAGGAACCCTTAGTAATGTTGGTTGGCCAATCTAACTCCTTCCTGGAAGCCAGTAGCCTTGGGGGATTAAGTCCTCTAGTGCCCAAGTCCCCAGACTTCTTTGTTTCGTGCTGTTCTAAGTGTCTCAGTAATTTTTTCACAGCAGCCTGGGCCAAATGAGACAATTCTATTTATTAAGAAGTTAGGTCAAAAATGTTAACTGTCCTGTGGCGCCCTCATGAGGAGATGCTCGATGCAGTGCCCCAGGAAGCTGTGATCGCAGAATTTGGAAACTGTGACCCTGGAGCCTCAGAATTCTGTTTCTTTCTTGTAAAAAAGATAATTAATTTATTTTTAGTTTTCAACATTCACTTCCATGAGATTTTGAGTTCTAAATTTTCTCCTCTTCCCCCTCTTCCCCCCTCCCCAAGACGGCATGCAATCTGATATAGGCTCTACTTATACATTCATATTAACCATATTTTCACATTAGTCATGACGTAAAAAAGAATTAGAAGCAATGGAATGAACCACGAGAAAGAAGAAACCAAACAACAAAAGAAAAAGGAGAGCAGACAATGTGCTTCCACCAGCTTTCAGACTCCAGAGTTCTTTCTCTGGATGTGGACGGCATTTCCCATCATGAGGCTTTTGGAGCTGTCTTAGATCCTTGCGTTTCTAGAATGTTTCTAAAAGCCTCATTCTCACAGGTATGCATTTGATGCCCAGGCCATGGTATCACTTCCCCATGTCACCTCAGTCCTTGAATACACACCCAAGGAATGCACTGACTCCTTTTGTGATATGGCCTCCCTCAAATGCTACAAGTCTGGGTAGCTGTATCTGTTAGCCTCCCATGACGACCTAGGACCCCTGCGCTCCCAGATCCCTCTGTGATGGATTCTTGGGAGGGAGCACCTCTTTACTAAAAATCTACAGGTGGCAATTCAAGAGGTCCAACCCTTCTTTGTCCTCCACAGGGCAACCATAAAATGGTGAGGTGGACAGATCACTGAAACTACAAGCCACAAGACCACGTCCTGTTCTAGTTCTACCACTAACTGTCCATGACCTTGGGTCAGTCTCTTTGAACCTCAACATTTGATGTTTATTACACAAAATAACCACTCCTATCCAATGAGGTTATTGGAAGAATCTAATGAGGGGCAGCTAAGAGGCACAGTAGCTACAGTACTGGATCTAGAGTCAGGAGAGACTCATCTTCCTGAGGTTCACATCTAGTCTTAGACACTTACTAGCTGTGTGACCCTGGGCAAGTCACTGAACCCTGTTTGCCTCAGTTTCCTCACCTAAAAAAATGAGGTGGAGAAGAAAATGACAAACCACGCCATTATCTTTGCCAAGAAAACCCCAAATGGGGTCACGAAGAGTCAGACACAACTTAACAATAACCACAAAAATGACGGTTAGCGGACAGATATGGAAGCCATTTGAAAAATATGAATTACTGAGACCTCAGTGGGGTCTTTCCGCCTCATCCTTGAAACACAAAATAGAACAGGATTTTGATAAAACCATGCAGACAGGGTTCCAATGTTGATTCTTCTTGGATTTTCTGTTAACAGCAGCCTTTAAACAAAAACAAAACACTATCACAGTGGTTGTAATGTTGCCACACAAAACTCAGCAAAACCAATGCACTGTTTAGAACAGGTCTCATGCCATGGCAGGGGCCTACTGGGAACCAACATGTTTCACACGTGACTGACTCACATGTCTGTAATCACAGATGACAGAGAGACTAGAAAGGCCAGATTGAAGCTGAGTGTGATGACTGAGGCCTGATTCACAACAAGCAGACTAAAAAACCCAAAATTGTCTCTTCACAATTAAAAAAACTTTTCAAGAGTGAAGGAATATTTCTCTACATATACATTATGGAAGAAATGTAATCACTTTTAAAATACGACAAATTATTACCACAGTCCAAGAGCGGACCCAGCACACCCCTTAGTCTTTAAACTACAAACAAGCCCCCTTACTTCTATACTAGACAAATGTGAGGGAGCTCTAATGGAGAGAGGAAGGTATTAGCTTTGAAGGGCAAAACTTATGGATGCTGCGATGGCTAAAGTGCTCAACCTGGTATCAGGAAGACCGAGTTAAGATCTGGCCTTAGATACATATTACATGTGTGATCTTGAAGAAGTTGTTTAACCTTTATCTGCCTTTGTTTCCTCATCTATAAAATGGGGATAACAGGACCTATCTCTCAGGGTTATTGTGGGAATGAAATGAGTTTATAAAATGCTTTGCAAACATTTAAGCACTATGTAGACAATTCTTGCTTTATGTAAATTTACATTGTGCAAATTCAACTTTATATATGGAATTCTGAAAGAAGTCAGCATTCTAAAAAACATCTATTTTAACTTTACTGCCCAGAACTATGCTCTCTCTCTCTGCTCCTGCTCCCTAGCTTGCTGCTCCTCAGCCTCCCAACCTTCTCACCAAAGAAACAAAATAAAACAAAGAAAACCACCCTTTCTAGTGAAAATAAATGGACTGTCACCTTTGATCAGGGGCTTGGCTAGAGACCTGGCCTGGCCCTATCCCAGTCTGCCCACCCACTGCTGCCTTCTCCATTCTGGCCAGACCTTCCCAGTGACTGGCCCAGACCCACCCTGTCCCCAGCCTATCACATGTCCTTGAACCCTGCCCCCTCCCTTCCTCCACAGGCTTCAAAGGGGGGAAATTCACAATCTGTAAAAATTACTTTCCATAGAGGCCTGCAGATCTGTTCACTTAATTAAGTAAAGAGAACTCTTTATACAAACTACTAAAAAAGGCCAGTATCTGGAGTAGAAACCCACACCTTAAGAACTTTAAAAACTTTCTGCCTTAGTTACCTCATTTCATCCTTAAAGGCTATTGAAAAACAGCAGGGATAATTATCTCCACAATCACAGAACCTCCTAATTAGAAACCAACAGGTGACCATCTGGCTTTTACTGCAGGCCACTACCCTCCCTCCTGAGTTAGCCCATTTTTTGGACAACTCTTTAATTATTTAGTTTTTCTCTACATAAAGCTTCCCTACAACTTCTATCTATAAATAATCCTGTCCTATGGGCCTAAAAGAATACAAGCCCTCTTCCACATGAGGTCCCTCAAATTACATACCAGTCTGTTTCCTCTTCTTGAGGACAATCATGCCTAGTTCCTTTAAGTGCTGCTTGGGTGGCACGAATTTAATGCCCTTCATTATTCTGGATGCCATCCTCTGGATGCTTTCTAATGTTCTTCCTAAAAGGCAGCATCCAGAGTTGACCAGTGTGTTTCCAATCTGGTATGACCAGGTCAGCAGGATAGTCCTGGACACTGCCATTATCTTATTGTGGCCCAAAGTTGTATGAGCTTTCTTGGATGCCTATCCCTCAGCCTAGAGCTCATTAATAAGAGCACTCGCCCCAGCCCTCCCAGCTTTCTCAGGCAAATTATTATCTAACCATGCTTTTCTACCTTGTGCTTATCATTTTGATTTTTTTAAAAACTCAAGTCTAAGACTTTATATTTAGTCCATTCAAATTTCGTATTATTAGACTCCATCTCATGTCCTGTCATTTTAAAATTTCAACTTAAATCATCCTACATGTGGGCAGGATGTTTAATAATAACCATGCATTTATATATAATTACCAAGTCATTAATAAAATAATCAAGCAGATTCCAGGGACACTTCATTGAGTTTCCCCCAAGATGACAGCAACCAATAAATGACCAATCTTTTCTGTCCAACCATTTAATCACCTCTGAACCATTTTCTAGGCCACATCTCCATTTTTTCCATACCACAAGCTTTGCAGGGACATTGGTATTATTCCTACAGCCTTACTCCAATCCACCTAAAGCAGCAGTTCTCAACCTGTGGGTTATATTCAATTTGTAACAATGAAAATACATCCTGCATTTGGGATTATTTACATTATGATTCATAACAGTAGCAAAATTAGTTATGAAGTAGCAACAAAAATAATTTTATGGTTGGGGGTCACCACAACATGAGGAACTGTATCAAAGAGTCACAGCATTAGGAAGGTTGAGAACCACTGCCCTAAATCTTGCTATCTTGCCCATTCCGTTCCCCAACCTACTCTTAAAATCGTCCTGGCTAGTGGGATCTTTGCCTCCTTTCCTCAATTTTAAATTACATTTTAGAATTTTCAATAACAGAAGACAGGCTCACTTTGCAGATCCTAGTCTCAGACAATTAGCACCATATTTACTCGTCTCTAATCTGCAGCATTTCTTATCACCTCTGCCCTTCAGAGATCAATGATAGCACTTCAATCACTCCATTTCCCAGGTCTTTCAGTAACTAAAATATAATTCATTACTCAACTGACATGACTCAAAGGCAGCCAAGGCCTCTCTCGCTATCTCCTTTATCTTACTGATTCTCAATTAGTAATTGCTGTGATTATTATTGTAGTAGTATAATTGTAGTAATTAGGAACTGTTGTAAAGGATAGCCTTTACAAAGATCATTCTCCTTGGCATGTCATACAGAAGCAAAATCCTATGAGAACAGCAGCTCTGCCTTCTGACCAGTTTTGTCAGATCAGTCATCTCTCTCAAGCATGGCTGCCACGTCTACTTTGATCTTTCCTCCAATGTGGTCAAGCACATTTTTGTTAGGCTTAGCTGCAAAGCATTAAACATTTTACAGAAAAGGAAACCACAGCAGAGGTGAAGGGGGTTGTGCAGGGCATACAGGTGGGAGTTAATGCAGAGCTATTTCCACTACCTCACCATGATGCCCTTAACATCACAAATGAGGCCTTCAAGCCTAATACAAGGTAGGAGAGTGTGAAAGCTACAACTGTACCATAGAAATACAGAACAGTCAGCCAGCTATGAAAAGTCAACTTTTAATTACAACCAGTGTTGCCAAGCAAAAATCAAACAGAGGTTAACATGATACAATTCCTCTAAAAAGAAAACCAAAATTGCTCTTCTGCCCTCCAAGCTACAGTGGGATCAAGGAGGGACCGCACCCAAATGATTCCTTTGGATTCCCAGGGGTTCACTCCACGGAAGAGTATCTTCCAGAATACACAGTACGGGGTGTCGTATCTTCCCATCAGTCAGTAGGAACACTCTCCATAGGCAAGAGAAGGTGTCAGGGATTTTTCTAATAACAGAGGTCCCAAAGCTATGCAAAATAATCTAACCCTCTAAGAGAGGAAGGAAGAGAAGCCTATAGGATTTCTGGGATGACCCAGAAATAGGACAGCCCCTGGGGATACTTTATGCCCGCTCCCCTCAAAAAAGGAAATCTCTTACAGAGGGGAAGACAATGCCAAATATCATCCAGAGATGTGGGTCCTGGAGATGGAGTAGGCAGACGTGATGTCTTTCCATCAGTCTAGCTTCATCCCTACTAGCTAGCTTGAAGCCATTCCAGTCCAGGCTAAATGCTAGCTGGGATCCCTGATGCCTAGAGCAAAAGTTTAAAAAAAATCTATGTGCAATGGGAAACAATTAAAAATGCCCCATAATCTCAGCAACATAATAGCCACACGTATATATACATATATATAAAAAACAAAAACCCAACCCCCAAAAGGACCAATCTTGTGTGTGACCTCAGAATACTCGGTCAAACTCTGTCTGATTAGTGGCTGCTGGGTTTCGGCTCTGATTGGCTGGCTGCTGGGGCATGTGCCCACCCCCTCTCCGTCGGGGTGGAGCCAGGTACTCAAACATGGAAGTGCTGTGAGTGGAGAGCATGTTCTTGAGGTCCGAGGGCATGGGGTCTGACCAGAAGAAGTCGTGGTTGAGAGCGTCATCACTATCAATACGCTGGGTGGGGTCCAGCACCAGCAGTTTGTCAATGAGGTCCAGTGCATAAGGGTCCTTGACGTAGGCTTTGAGCCGCTCTTTTACCTTCCGTTTCTGTCCTTTAGGGAGGTCCAGTTTCTCATACAGCTCATATTTATCCACATTGGGCCACACCTACATGAGAGAAAAGAGCCTTTAGATGGTAAGCTTGGGGAAAGGGGCTTTTACATGTTAATCCAGTTGAGCACAAATGGGGCCAAAACCTAAACTTTTAATCCAATTGTCTCCAACTAAACTAGGAAGTCATTTTGTCATCTTTGCCCCTGCCTAAGGTGAAAGCTAGTCCTCCCAGCACTAAAAAAAGCGACGGGCCGAGGCTGCCCCACACAGCACAGACAGCAAGCAAACTGTGAGCTGGAGGGGAGCTTTTCTGCCACCTGCAAGACCCCTTTCTTCTTACCCAGCTCCTCACAGCCACCCATCCTAAATGCTTTAGAATATGTTCTAAAAAGGTGGGCCTCTCTAATTTTCAGTATCTAGCACCCTGCACAAAGCCTAATATAATATGATATGACATAATATAATATAGTCAAATGTAGTTGTTTTTAGTTATGACTGAAAATTTGGAAAACTAGCAAAAAAATTTTTGGCAGACTTGTTTTATTTCTAACTTATGTTTTAATTAAGTGGGCTTTACCTAGTAGTGAACCCATCACTTGGGAATCATGGGGTGAGATGGTGGCAGGTTTCATCTACATTCATTTGTGCCCACAAAAGCTACTGAAACACAGAATGTGTCCCAAGGGCTACAGATGGGAGTACAGCTATAACATCTGCATTTTTAGGGGACTGATGCTCTTGTACTTGGCAAGAAAGTGGCAGTCATCAGATTACAAAAGGCAAGACTGAAGGACTGTGAGGTTGGCAAGAAACTTACCTCTGGAGTAATGGAACCACAGAGCTGACTGATGAGGGTCAGTTGGTGCTGCTCTGTGTTGCCCTGCATAATAGGGCTACGGGTCCACATCTCTGCCATGATGCAGCCTCCACCCCAAAGGTCTATTGGGGGGCCATAGTCACGCTCTCCTGCGGACAACAGCAAAAGAGACAATTGTAGTTACGGAGCTTATTCCATCTGGAACCCCTTAGCTCTCATGCAAGCCTCCTGGGAAAAGAGAAAGACAGATGGAGTGGGTCAGTTTTCCAGTCTGTCTCTTCAATGCAACTAGTCTTCTTGCTCCACCCTCTATTGTCTGGAACTAGAGTCAAAAAGAACCGAGTTTAAATCCGGCCATAGATATTTACTAGCAGTAGGACCACTCACTCCGTTAGCTTCAGTTTCCTCATCTGTAAAATGGGAACAATAATACCACTTACCTCATGGAGGTGGTGAGGATCAAACGAGATAAAGATAAAGCATTCTGCAAACTTTAAAGCACCACAGTTGGTTATATCTGACCTCATTTTACAGAGGAGGAAACCTAGACAAGTGACTTGCTTGAGATCACAGAGCTAGTTCAGGAACGGCCAGGATTAGAACTTTTTGATTCCCAGTGCTCTTCCCATGATACCACAGCTTCTAGGACTATGAAAGAGGGTGCTCTCCAATACTAAAAGCCATGCCATCTGTCCCATTTCCACCCCCACCCCCCAGGACCCAATGTCCTCATACATGTCCACCTGACGGGGCCGTACCAAGCAGCAGCTCTGGGGGCCGGTACCAGAGGGTCACCACTCTGTTAGTGTAGCGGTTTGGCTGGCTGTTCTTGGCCAGACTGAAAGCCCGGGCCAAACCAAAGTCAGCCAACTTCAGGACCCCATCCCGAGTGATGAGCACATTAGCAGCTTTCATGTCTCGATGCAAAATCTGTTAAAAACACACACATGCACAGAGGTTAGTGCCCTTTGGCTTGTGTCCAGTGAACGTGGACTTACACGGAAATCAAAATACAAGACTGAAGCCTTAGGAAGCCTCTGGTCCACATTCTACCCACTGGGTCAGCATCTCCTCTGGTCTAGGCACACACATTTACTCTTCTCCAAAACCCTAGTTATCATATGAATTCCATTCCCCTCTTCACCTCCTAAAAATCATATTCCCAGAAGAATGTCTGACCTTGTAAAAAAAAAGACATTTTAGTGGAAGGGGTAGTAGTGAGATTTCTGGGTCAAACCAATGGACTTTTTAAAACTAGAAACAGCAGGAACCCACAGGCTATTTGCTTATATAGTCATCCCTAACTGAAAAACCATTTCTCCTTCTATACAAATTCTAACAATCCTTCAGGACCTGGGTCAAATCCAATCTCTCCTCCTTTGAACTCCTACAGCACTTACTAGCTTATCACTCACCTGGACTTTCACTACAGCCTAGGCAGGCAGTCTCTGCTATCCTCTTTGCCTTTATTGTCATTCTTCTGGACTGTAACAAAAGCCTCCTAATTGGTGTCTCTGCCTCAAGTCTCTTCCCCTCTCAAATATATCCTCCACATAGCTGCCAGTCAAAGTGATTTCCCTAGATAACTAGGGAATCTGACTAGGTAATCCCACTACTCTATCTCCCTACTACCTCCAGGATCAAACATAAACGCTTCAGGCTGGCACTTCAAGCTCTTCCAAACCTGGCCCCCTCCTACCCTTATGGCTTTATTATATACTATTTCCCTTCACACACTCTTAACTGCTCTCACACGACACTCCTTTCCATGGTGGCACCTCTGCACTGACTGACTCTGACTGTACCTTGTGCCTCAAGGCTCTCCCTCCTCACTTCTACCTCTTTAAATGTCTCCTTCTACATCAAATCTTTCCTCACCCCCTTAGCTGCTAGTACCTTCCCCATCAAAATCTCTTCATTCATTTAGCATATACTTGGAGAAAAAGGGATGACCTTTCTTGTGTTGCAGACCTCAGACAATCTGATGAAATCTACAGATCTCTTCTCAGAATGTTTTTAAATGTATAAAATAAAATATACGTTGCAAAGGAAACCAACATACACCTTAAGTTAAAAGACTCCTATTAGAGATGCATATATGATGCTGTCCCTCTGGATAGAATGGAAGCTGTTTGAAAGCAGAACTGTTTCACTTTCAGTTTTATATTCCCTGTGCTTGGAACACAGTAATAAGCATGTGTGTCTGTCTTGTTTTTTAAGGTGGGCTGTAAGCACTACAAAGGCAAATCCTGTATCCATCTCAGTCCACCCTCACCCTCCACTTTTTAGCATTTAAGAAGCCCTCACGAATTGGGCCCTTCCACCACCCCAGTGAGCCCTTCAACATTTTGTGGTTTAACTACTGCCTCAGCCTCTCCATTGGTCTCTCCTGCTCCAAATTATCTTGCACAGGCTGACAGAATACTCTTCTTAAACCCTGCATGTGACACCCTCCTTGATGTTAAACAACCTCCTCAATCTAACATTTGAGGATCTCCACAACAATCTGGTTCTACCCAACCACAACAACCTTATCTCCTACTTACCCACAAGTTCCCTCTAAAGAAAGGTTCCAGGCAAAAAAGTGGCATATTCCTTATCTCCCCATTATAGCACAGGTATTCCCACCCCTACCCTTTGTTCAAGATTTCATGTTATGCCATAGCCCACCTCCTCCCCAATTCTCCCTGGTATTTTTAAGGGCAGTCTGGCTCACCTTGTTCCGATGAATGTAGTAGAGACCATTGAGCAACATTTGCATCACCTTCTTGATCTCCGACAGAGTGAACTTGACATGGGCATTGCTCAGCAGCCCAGCAAGGTCATGTTCACAGAAATCAAACACCAGGTAGATGCTACCTTTGCAGCGGTTGTAGGGAGAGGCTATGATGGGATGAGAGAGAGAATGGTAAAAACCCAGAACCTTCTTCCCCACAACCAGTGCTAAGGTGAACTACTACGCATATCCCTACCAACCCCAGGAGCAGTGCCCAGAGGGATGACCATGATGTTTGGAGGGCACCATAAGTCCAATAAGAATTTACCACCATGGACATCTTTGGTGCAACAGAAGTAAAATAATCAAATGAATAAAAATCAAGAGAAACAGTATTAGGGAGAGGAAAAAGCCAGCACCCAAAGGAACACAAGTTCAGACCAGTAATCAGGAAGAATATCATCAGGATTTTATAATTTAGTTTCCAGAAATGGAGAAAGACACAGAGGTAGGAACAAATCTTATACTACAAGAAGATAGAAACGCAAGTTACCTTTGGTCCTACAGATCTCAATTAGGTTAACCACATTCTCATGTTTGAGAAGCTGGAGAATCTTGATCTCCCTTAAGGCAGTGATTGGAAACTGGTCAGGAAAAGAGAGGGGCAAGAATGAGGGACCAAGGTAACACAACTTAGGGCAGCTGGATTTCAATCCATCCTCCATAAAATTGCCAAAATGATTTATTTCTAAAAGACACATCTAATAATATCATCATCTTTATTATTTTTCAAAAATTAACCTCTGTTCATCTCCAGTTTACATCATTCATTTCCACGAGATTTTGAGTGACAAATTTTCTCCCCATCCCTCCCCTACCCATCACCCCAAAACAGCAATTCCACTGTACACCCCCTTCCCCAATCTGCTCTCTCCCACATCCTCCCCCATCACCCCTCTAACTTTCCGGCAGGGCAAGATGGATCTCCCTACCCCAGTGCCTGTACATCTTATTTCCCAGTTGCATGTAATGTAAACAATAATAACAATTTTATGTATATATATACACACACACACATTTTTTCTCATCATCTTACTTTGTAAAAATACTTACTTTAAAAGCTTTAGTGGTTCTACTGTCTTGAGGATAAAATACAAGTTCTTCTATTTAGCATTTAAAGCCCTTCATAACCTGACTCCAACCTGTATTTCAAGACTGATTTCATATTATTCCTTTTTCCAAGAAAACTGGCTTCTTTATTTTTCCATCTATATAACACTCCATTTCCCACCTCCACATCTTCAGTTGGTAGAAAGCTAGCCCTCCTTACATATACCTCTTGGAATTGAAAAATTTCTTCAAGGCTCAGCTCAAGTACCACCTCCCACGTGAGAAGCTAACTTTTCAAATGAATGAATACGGAGAGGGAAAGGGGAAAAAAACCAAGATTTTTCTACCCTCCCATCCAACCAGACTAGAGGTCTAGTTTCTGGAAAACTCTTTCCTCCCTACACAAAACTGTTAGAAACCTAGGATGAATCTGAATTGGGGAAAAGGTCTTTAGAAGTCATGTGACATCTAGCACCATCTCTGTGTGACCTTGGGCAAAGCAAGTTAATACTTCTTTCAGTCTCAGTTTCCTAATTTTTAAGATGAGGGAGCTGACACTTCTAAAGATTACTCCCACAAATAAATGTTAAGACTCTAGAGCTGTGTTTCCAGAAGCCCAAAATCAGACATACATTTGGATTAAAATTGGAAAATGAAATCTGGGGAATTACAGAATTCATAAATATTCTAATTTGGCCCAAAATATGGGCCAAATATGACAAAGCACTTACAAGGCTCTGCTGTTTGGCTCCAAACACTTTACCAAACAAGCCATATACCTCAACTCAACCATTTCAATACTGATGAATTAATACTTTTCCCTGGTGTCCAACTTAACAAATATTCATGAACAGTCCACCCCTCTTGTTAAAAACCCTATGCTATGTGATCGATGAGATAAAAAGTTTATAGACACTGCTTCATCCTTCCACCTTGTTTATTAAGAGGGCTAGAATCATTTCTTTGGGATTAAACAGATGATGGATAAAGGTTTCTTGACAATAATTTCCTTCTGCATAGCGACTATACAAACGCAGGTGCTCACCCTTCTATTTGTGAAATTCTATAAGGAAAGCCATGTCATATTTGAATCCTTGCTGATAAAAGTTCTGAATTACCCCTTCCTAGTTTCTGCTAGCCAAATTCACTGAAATGGAGCTTTTCATATAAATCTTAACAGACTAATAGGGTAGGAATTGAATTTTTCCTAAGGGGGTCAATATTCTCTTGTCAATATAATTATGGCATCAGAATTCTTGCGGTACCTACCACACCCTCATTCCAAAGCCTTTTTAATCGGTGAGAGGTGAGGAGTATCAATAGGAAGGGAAATTAGGTTATGTGCATACTTCACTGAAAGGTGGGCTTTGGTAACAGCAAGTTCACAGATTGTTCGGACTTGAAAAGGTTAACAAGGTGTTTAATGACATCAATGGTGAACTTTGAGGTATTAATCAGGCCTTGAGGTACAGGTGTGAACAATCAAGGTACATAATAAGTCTCAAACATAAGAAGTCAACATCTAGCAGAACTCCCAGCTGACTTAAGGTTCTCTATGGATGTTAGTCAGACAACACAGACTGAACAAATTGAGAGGACAATGGGGGCCAGGGATTCACATTCCCCTCCAGTTTAGGACCCAGATTCTATTCACTTACCCCCTCCTTTTCATTTTCCATCAGCACTTTCTTCAGGGCCACCTTCTTGCCAGTCTGTCGGTGTTTGGCCTTGAAGACTTCACTGCAAGCCAAGGGATGTCAAATTTGCTTATTCAGGCTCCTTTTTTGCCCAGCACCCTCCTCCCAGAATTTATCAGAACTGGCAATTACCCTTTATCCTAAGTTGTTACATCAATTACTAGAGCTAGAAGAAGCTTGGAAGTTATCTACTCTACAAACCTCTCACTGCACAGATGTGGAAACTGAAAAGGGGTGGGGTGTGAGGTGGGGAGTTGAGTACTCGTGCCCAAGATCACATTATGAATTAGTGGCCAGAATTCCAGGCCCTTGCTCTTGCCACCAAACCATACCCTTACTTTAACTCAAAAAACACAAACAAAATAAAAAGCCTGTCTGTAAAAAGATTCACCTTCACATCTACCCCTAACTTCTATCTTAACACTCTCTTACTTTCCATCCCTTCCAGCGCCTCCTTTGTTCAGCTCCTCCCCTACCAGAAGCTCTCTCCCCCAAACCGAAGCCCCTTCACCATCCCTGGGGGCTTCCCCTAGCCCGCCTCTCTTTGCTTTCCATTAATCTGAACCTCCTTTCCCTCCTGGGCGTTTCTTGCCAGGCTGCTCTAACCTCCAGGGTCCCCGGCAGACTCACCCCAGGGGCCGGACCTCCAGCCTCCCTTTGTCGGACAGCCTTAGGGCCCCAGCCTCAGCCCAGAGAGACCCCCTCAGCCTCGAGGTCCCCGTAAGAAGGGCTCAGCCTCGAGCCCCAGGCTCTAGAGTCAGGCCGTTAACTTTCTGGACTCGGCGCCCTTCCCAGCGGGCGGTCCCCCCTCGGCCTCCGGGCCGCGGACCCACGGCTCCACTTAGGCCTCGCCCACACCCCTCCCCTGAGTCCCGCGGGCTGCTCTGCTCCAGCCCCGGTCCCCCGTCCCGGCTGGCCCCTGGAGGGCCCTTTCGGTCCCAGGCCTCAGGAGGCCCCCCGCCCCCTCCAACCCCCCAGTCCTGGCCCGTCCCGTCCCGTCGCTCACCCGAAGGTGCCCTGGCCGATCTTGGCGAGCTTCTCGTACTTGGACACTTCGTCGCAGAACGGGCATTCCACCGTGTCGTACTGCTTGGCCATGGCGGCCTCGCCCGTGCCTCCCGCTGCCCCACTGGCGGCCCCCGCTGCCCCCGGCCCGGGCCCCGCTGCAGCTGCCGCCGCCGCCGCCGCTGCCGCTACCGCTGCCGCCGCCGCCGCGCCCCCCACGCTCCAGCCCCCTCCTCGGCCCCGCCACTTCCGCCTCCCGGGCCACTTCCGGCCCCGAGGTGCCGGCCCCGCCTCTTCCGCTCTGCGGCCGCCGCCGGGACCCCTGGGACTTGTAGTTCCCGGGAGGACGGAGGCTGCTGGGGCTGTAGAGCCGCCACCGCCGCCGCCACCGCCACCGCCGCCGCCAACACTACCAACACCTCCGGGGCCGGGAAGGCGGGGCCCCGGGATGGGAGCGGGGGCGCGGGGCGGCCCGTCCCGTTGCATTGGCCCGACAGCTAGCCCGTGAAGCTGCTCCGGAGCGGATCCCGGGCGAGCCGCAGTCTCCTCCTCCTCCTCCTCCTCCTCCTCCTCCTCCTCCTCCTCCTTCTCGGCTCCGGCTTCTCCGACGCCGCCGCCGCGGGGCTGGGGGCGGGGAGGGGAGGGCGGGGGGAGCCGCCCCCGGGAACCGGAGCCAGAGCCGGGCCCGGGGACGCTTGCTCCTCTCCTCCTCCTCTCCCAGGCCCGGGCTGGGGCAGGAAGGGAAGGAGAGACTGAGACAGGAGGAGGAAAGGACACCGAGAGGGGGTGGGGGCGATGGGGGGAGCCTGGAGGGGAGGGGCTGGGGGCGCGTTATAAAGGGGGGGGGGTGGGGAGGTGCCGCCCGTCCTCGCCCGCCTACTCCGCGGGCGCACCTGCCGCGACTCCGCCCCAGACCCGGACCCGGACCCGCCCGCTGGGTTGGGGGTGGGGGTGTTCACGGTGCGTCACCAGCCCCGGCCGCGGCCCCTCCCCCCGGGGGGGTCCGGTCCCCACCTCCCCTCGTCCCCGTAAGTGCCGGGGAGAGGAAAGCGAAGAGTGACGTCTGGGCCCAAGAGCCCGGACGCCTGGGAGTCTGGAATCGAGCCCTCGGTTCGCCGACGCGCGTCCCGTCTGCCGCCCAGCCGTGCCTCAGTTTCCCTTTCTGCACCCTGGGCCGGGGCACCAGGAGCGCCCCCAGTCTTAGCCCTCGTGGGGACAGTGAAAAAGCGTAGCCCTTTCCTGCCCGCTCCCGCCACCCCTCGGGCTCCGAGTTGGGAAAACGGCCGAGAGGCGCACGGAGGAGGCGCGGAGTGAGCGGGGGCCGAGCCGGGGGGCGGGAGCCGCCTTCCCCCCGCCGGCCCCCCGGGTTCCCTTGGTTGACATGGCAACCAATTGCCGCCAGGGGGAGCTGCGAGACCAAAGGAGCGGAAGGAGGGACGGGCCGGGGGTAGGAGGAATCGGCCTGGGAGGCCTCTTGGGTGCAGGTGGGCAGATCCCCCGGGGGTCTTTCCCATTTTCCTTTGGGACTTAAAGACCCCGGAGACCAGAGTGCCCAGCCCACCCTCTCGCTTTTCAGAGGTGGATAGGGAGGAGAGAGAGAGAAATACTCTTCCTTCCGCTGCCTCAGTTTCCCCTAGGACAGGGCGTTAACTTTGCAAACTCACCATGTCTAAAACTGACCTCCTCACTTTCCTCCAAAATGAGCAATCCTTTCAGACTTCCCCATCTCCATCACATCCTTCTGGGTGAAGACCTCTTCTGGCCCGGACCTAGACGGGGAATTATTCATGTTGACCACAAGGAATGCTTTTTCCATGTGTGTGCTTGTATGGAGGGGGGTAGCTCCTGCTGTGAAAGCTCCCTCCATTACAGATCAACAACTAATCTGATTTATAGTATTAGAGAGTTCCTGGGTCACCAAACGGTTAAGCGACTTACTTGCCCGTGGTCAAAGAGCCAGTATGTGTCAGGAGGGAGAGCTTCAAAACTGACTTCAAAACCTGCTATCCACAATGACTGGCTATCCGTCATTATGTCACAATACCTCAATCACCACAACAAAAACAAACATATTTAAATCAATTCTCCCTTTTCGTTGGACAATGTGTATGCCTTCCAGTGGTGAAGACCTTGGAGATTCTCCTTGGAGTCCTTCCATAAATTCTCTATAGTTATTCTTCTTGCTGCTATCGATAACTAATTACAATTAAACAACAATAGCTCTCGTTTTAGATGATAATTTATGCTTTACAAAACAGGTTCTCACAACTCCATGAATTCAGTAGTGCATGCATTAAACCCCTACTTTACAGATGAGGAAAGGTCTCAGAGAAGCAAAGGGGGCTTGCCCATATTCATGTACTTAGTAAGGGATGAAACTAAGACTGGAACCTAGGCATGTCTGGTCATCAAAGCATGCCCAGTCTTCCTTTGAAGTATCCATTTAATACCTTCTTCCCTCCCTAATCCCCGACTCCCACAATAGTTCAGTGGATTCCCTCTCTGCACCCTGATCGGGAGCTGTCAATCTGCTCTCCTGGCCTTTCGGAAAGAATCTAAGTGATTAGCTTAAGGAACTTAAGCTTCCTGATACCCAGACCCCTAGGGATCTTTGCTTTTCACGTAGATTATTTCAACAAAGTCCTTCATGGCCTTCCCCTCTATTCTTCCTCTGTCCTGTTCCTACAAAGGCTATTAGATTAACCTCTTTGAAACTATGTTATTTCCCTGTTGGAGAACACAAAATGGCTTCCAACTGCTTCCAGCATTCAATCCAAACTCCTTAGCCTAGAGTTCAGTGCTCTCTGTAACACCTCTCCAACCTTGCCTCCAATATTGCTTCCCCCTATCTCTGCCCTCCATGAATTCTCCACGAGGGCTGGTTTCCCCACCGTCCCTGGGGAACACTCCTAGGACTTTCCTGTTTCTTGGCCCTTTTTTTTTTTGTTCGCAGCGTTTCCCCTACCTGGAGAGCAGAGCCTGGCACGTCCTACATAGGCAATTCAATTCAATTCAGCAAGCATTTATTTAAGTACTTACTATATTCCAGGCACTGGGAAAGGTTAGGAATGAGGACACAGGTAAAAATGAAAGACTCACCCTCTGAGAACTTACACTTTAAGGGGGAGAGGAGAATAACCTACACAGAAAATTAAATACAAAATAGATAGGAAATCATTCCCAGATAGGGCGCACTAGCACCTGGGGGGGGTTCAGAATGAGTATCCTCTAGGAACCGGCAGTTGAGCTGAGCTTTGAAAAGAGCTAGGGATTCCATAAGGAATGGGTGAGGAGAGAGAGCATTCCAGGCATAGGGAACAACCTGGGCAGACACAGAGACAGGTGATGAAATATTGTGCATGGAAAACTGGGAGCAAATCAGTTTTGCTGGATGCTTCAGTGTGAGGGAAGGTGAAGACTAATAAGGCTGGAAGGAAAGTTTGGAGCCAAACTGCAAAGGGCTTTACAAGTCAAATAGAGGCATTTTGTATTTTATCCCAGGAGCAATAAGGAATCACTGGGATATCTTGAAAAGGGGAATAACACAGTTAGACATATGTTTTAATAATAGCAATTTGGTAGTTTACGGGGGATGGAATGGAGAGAAGAGAAACTGGATTTGGGGATTCAGAGGCTACTGTAATAGTCTACGTGAAAAGTGATAGGGGCTTGAAAGAAGGTGAAGGCAAATGTGTGGAGAGAAGGGCATGGATTTGAGGTGTCACAGAGTCGGAAGAGACAAGACTTACCAATGTGTTTGCATGTGAGAGGTGGAGGATAAAGTAGAAGGAATAGTGGAACATGATTGAAATGGAGAATCCAGGTAATGAAAGAATGGTGGTACCCTCAACAAAAATGAGGTTAGGAAGAGAGGAGGATTTTGGAGGAAAGATAGTTTTATTTTGTTGTATTGCTTGTTTTTTTTGCTTTTTGGAGGGGGCAATTGGGGTTAAGTGACTTGCCCAAGGTCACATGGCTAGTAAGTGTCAAGTGTCTGAGGCCAGATTTGAACTCAGGTCCTCCTGATTCCAGAGCCGGTGCTCTATTCACTGCACCACCTAGCCACCCTGAGATAACTTTATTTTGGACATGCTGAGTTTGAGATGCCTTACAGGATATCCAGTTGGAGATCGCAATGGGTAGCTGGTGATGTGAGGTACATAAGGTCTCTAAATTGTACCCTGAATCTTACTGTCCACCAAAGGCTTTCTACCTTCACTCTAATACTTAGGGCTTAACTAGTCACAAAATAAATTGCTGCAAATCTCAGAATTAGAAGAGTAGAATTTTCTTCCATTAAAAATGTGTGGGGAACTCAAGCCACTGGGGAAGCAGTGCAGAGGGACTCTAGATGTGTGTAAGAATACTCCAAGAATGAGCGTGTCAAAACCTTGCCTTGGCAAGACTCATGGCAAGGTGTCAGTAGGTCCAGAACTATATATACAGAGAAGACCTCTTAAGTGAGTGGAGAAGGATAACAGAAAAGGATTGTAGATTAGAGCTGGGAGGAGCATTAGAGATCATTTAGTACCAGTCTGTTTATTTTACAGAGGCACAGGTGAAGTGACTGGCTCAAGGTCATAGGTTGACAGTCAGAATTCAAACCTAGGTCCAGGGAAAACTCCAGATTTACCAGCCTTTCCACAAAACCTCATTACCATTTCCCCTGTGGAGCTTGGAAGAGCCTAAAAAGGAAAGAGAAATAAAATGACAATGAGGTGAGAAATTACAAGGAAATGTAAGTTCAGATTCAGGTGGATGGACCTTTTGGGGGAGAACTGGTCTATAAAAGTGAACAGACTGACCATTTTGCTATGTTTTGGTTTTTTGCCTTCCTCTGTTAAGAAAAAAGACTAGCATGGAATAGGTCAGGGCAGGTGCTTGAGGGAAGAGAAGCCTTGCATCCATGTGGCTCTTCCCCTAAGCAACAAGAAAAGACACCTTGGAGCAGAGGAAAGAGGGAGTTGTGTGTGCTGTTCTGAAAGTGGTCTGAGGAAACATCCCAAGAGTAATTACTTTCCCCACTCAAAAGTGGGGCACTGATAGATTTCCTGCGGAAGGATATGACAAATGTAGTCAGTCATTTGTCTACTTGACCCAAGAGGGTGGTCTATGGACTGTGTTTATGAACCCTAGTATCCTGCATAGATGAGTTTGAATACATTGTGTTATATGCACTCTACGTAGCATAATACTGAAATCTAGCCTTCTGGCCTAAGAAGGGAGATTTCCTGGGCAGCATCTGCCCTAGGGCTTGTTTCAAAGTTCCTTCCCAAGGTTGAAAATTTAGAGATCAGACCACCTACATACATAGGAGGAAGAAGAAGACCACTCGCAAAGTTTCTGAGCTTAGAGGCCTGATGGGAAGGGAGGCTGCTCATTCATTGGCCCCAAACTGTGCTTACCTTCAAATCACAGAGTGACGCTGTGATTCTGGGAAGGACTTTGTATGACCCTCTAGGAAGGTTGAAGGGCGACCCTGATGGTGACCCCAAGGTCAGCTCCCAGTTGACACGGGCTATGCGAATGCTTTATGTACTTCTCTATCTGTTTATGGGTTCTCATGAGGCCTTTGTGTTTTCTAGCACTTTCTGAGATGAAACAAAGGCTGTTTTAGCCATCTATCAATCAAATAACATAATATTTATAACGTGCTTAGTATAATACCTGGTACAGAGTAGGTGCTAGAAATGCTAGCTATTATTGCTATATGTGTGTGTGTGTGTATGTGTGTGTGTGTATCCACATTTCTATCTATATTCATCTATCTATTTCTTAGGTGCCTGCACTGGAACTAGGGCCCCACTGCACACATTTAGACAGTAGCCAAAAATAAAGCATATTTAGAGATTTTCTTGGAGTAACTCCAGGTGGGGCTAACAAACCAAAGAAAGAAATTACCATCCTGAATCAACCCCAAGAACCAAGAACTTTTTAAGGACTATAGGATCCATAAAGTTTATGGACTAGGCAGATCTTGGGGATGGGAAGGGGGTAGGGATGGGCCAAAGGTTATGTTATAAGAGTTCATATTTCTACAGTGGTCTAAGGAGATTGTAATGGGTGTTCTCTAAATTCTCTTTTAGCTCCAAATCTTGCAATCCAATGTTTACTCTATTTCCCTAATCTACTACTCTTTATAACCTTGGCCAAGGCACTCCTAAAAGAGAGGTCATTGGAAAGGAGAGAGGTGCTCTTGAGGGTGAGAACTACAGAAAGAATAAAGAGGGTTTTTGGTTTTTTTGCCCTTTTGCGGGGGAGCAATTGGGGTTAAGTGACTTGCCCAAGGTCACACAGCTAGTTTTTGTGTTAAGTGTCTGAGGCTGAATTTGAACTCAGGTCCCCCTGACTCCAGGGCCAGTGCTCTATTCACTGCACTACCTAGCCACCCCATAAGGAGGTTTTCTGATCCAGTCAGTCAGAAGCTCCCTAAGACACAGAGAATTGCATGGAGGTGATCTTTGACAGCTAGGTGGCTCCATGGATAGAGCTGGAGTGGATAGGGCCTGGTGTCAGGAAGACTGAGTTCAAATCCAGCCTCAGACATTTACTAGCTGTGTGCTGGTGGTCAAGTCACTAAACTATAGTCTATTGTTTGTCAGACTGACAGAATAATATTTTTATGGATAGCTAAGACTGGATAAGAGAAACGTTGATTAATTGCTTACGCAGAGTTTTCTGTAAATGCCTGTGTACAGATCAGATCCTGTCACTTCTGCTCAAAAATTTTCACTGGCTCCCTACTACCTACCAAGTAAGGTCTAACTACCTTTTCCTGGTATTTAACACATTCCAGAGGACAGCTAGGTGGAGCCATAGTGCACAAAGCATGGGGTCTAGAGTTAGGAGCTCATCTTTCTGAGTTCAAATTTGACCTCAGATGCTTTCTTGCTGTGTGACCCTGGACAAGTCACTTCACCCTGATTGCCTCAGTTTCCTCATCTGTAAAATGAGCAGGAGAAGGAAATGACAAACCACTTCAATATCTTTGCCAAGAAAACCCTAAATGGGGTCATGAAGAATAAGACATGACTGAATAGCAACCTGCCACCTTGCTAGCATTATCTCATGTTACTTCAGCCAAACTGAGGATTCTGTCCCATACCCTGCAAACACCTGCCTGCCCTTCCATACCTTTGCTCAGGCTGATCCTTACATGAACATGCCTTCCCTCCCCTTTTTCACTTTCTGAATTCCTACCTAAAATTCTTATAATATAACCTATATCCCATCCCTACCCCCTTCCTACTCCAGCCACTGACACTCACTCACAAATTCCTCCAGGCACTTCTTCACATAATCTTTTTGTCTTATAACTCACTAATGGTCTTACTGTATAGTTGAGTATTGCAGTCTTGTTGCTTGAGGGCACTGAATGTGGCATTGAAATATTACATCTTCCTCCAGTGCCCTGCTTTAGAAACATGTATCACATTCCTTTGCATTTCATTGTAGGTGAAGATGGATGGGACTTGGGCATCTGGCCCACTCCTCCACATGTGCCCTTTTCAGTGATATTTGTGCAAAAAAGCTACCTGTGCTAGATGACAGCTAGTGTGCTTGTTAAGAAAAAATTATGTAGGGGCAGCTAGGTGGTGCAGTGAATAGAGCACCAGTCCTGCAGTCAGAAGGACCTGAGTTCAAATCCGTCCTCAGACACTTAACATTTACTAGCTATGTGACCTTGAGCAAGTCACTTAGCCCCAATTGCCCTGCCTTCCCCCTTCCAAAAAGCAAAAAGAAAAGAAAAGAAAAGAAAAAATTATGTCTTCCAATACAGAGGTGTTCCTGGAGTTACAGGCCGGAATTCAGAGCCTTAGAGCTGAAAAATACACCCCACACACACGCATACACAGATGGCCTAGATTCCTCGTTCCAGGAGGACACAAGGATATAGGTTATACATGGTAGACTTTGAGCCCAGAAAACCTAGGGTTTAAATCTTTCCTCTGACATTTATTAGCTGTGTGATCACAGGGAAGTCACTTAATTTTTCTAAGCCTAGACAGAGTGGGAAGGAACCTTAAAGTTCATGGAGCCCAACCCCTTCATTTTACAGATGAGGAAACTGAGATGCCAAAACATTTAGCTGGCTTGTCCACCTGTAAAATGGAGATAATGATACCCAGAGCCTCTACTTCACAGGGCTTTTGTGAGGCTCAAATGAGATACTCAGTGTTAAGATGCAAACGTGAAAGCCTTATAAAAGTGCCAGTTATTAAATGATCCCTCACCAGCTTGCCATTTTATAGTTCTCAAGCACCCGGCTCTAACCTATATTTCTGGCCTTGTTCTATATCACTCCCCTTTATGCCTCAGCCAGACTAGGCTAGTATCTCTTCTCTAAGCTAGACCTTCTCTCTCCTCTTGGATCGCAAGATTCGGAGCTAAAAGAGAGTTTAGAGAATATCCATTACAATCTCCTTAAGCCACTGTAGAAATATGAACCTTTATGACATAGCCTTTGGCCCATCCCCGACCCACCCCTACCCCTTCCCCACCCTCAGTCCCCAAGACGGCTCCATAGGAAGTTCCTGATTCCTGGGGTTGCTTCAAGAGGGTAATTTCTTTCTTCTCCTCCAGATCACCATGCCTAGAATATGGTCCTCTTCTTAACTTCTGCAAGGCTTTGTTCAGAAGACTTCTTCTAGGAAGCCTTCCCTGATCACCTCGAGCATTACCTTGTATAGACTTACTTGTGTTCATGTTGTATTCCGTCTCCCTACCTCCCAGCAGGTAATAAACTCCATGAGGGAGCAGGGGAAATCTTTCAGTACCTCTCATTTAGTAGATATTAATAAATATTTATTGAATTAACTTGAAAATTATATTGTTGTTCAGTTGCTTTTCAGTTGTATCATCTGACTTTTCATGACCCCATTTGGGGTTTTCTAGGCAAAGACATTGGAGTAGTTCACCGTTTCCTTCTCCAGCTCATTTTGTAGATGAGGAAATTGATACAAACAGGGTTAAGTGACTTGCCCAGGGTCACTTTGTTTGAGAACCATCACAAGAACTTTGGCATTGGTCAGGACCTTACTCGATTTGTCAAATGGCTTCGGTGCATCAGACTGCGGCATCAAAGGTCTATCCTTTATAAGCGTTTGAAGGTCCCGCCAGCAATTAACCAGTTCACCCAGGCTTTGGATCGTCAGACAGCTACTCAGCTGCTTAAACTGGCTCACAAGCATAGACCAGAGACAAAGCAAGACAAGAAGCAAAGGCTGCCGGCTCGGCCTGAACAGAAGGCTGCAGGCAAAGAGTCTGAAGGGAGATACAAGCTAAGGAAGATGAGTTTTCCTGACTCTAAGCCCCGTGCTCCAACCACTGTACCACCCAGCTGCCTCCCAAATTATATAAGTATGTAATTTTACATGGTATTTCTTTGTATTTTCAATTATATATACACATAATTTTCAAGTCCATTTTATATACATCGTATATAAATATGCGTTCGTTGTTATTGTTCAGTCATTTCAATTACATCTGGCTTTTCATGACCCCTTTTGGGGTTTTCTAGGCAAAGATAATGAAGTAGTTTGCCATTTCCTTCTCCCTCTCATTTTACACATGAGGAAACTGATGCAAACAGGGTTAAGTGACTTGCCCAGGGTCACACATTTAATTAGTGTCTGAGGTTGAATCTGAACTCAGGTCTTTCTGATTCCAGGCCCAACACTATTCAATGTACCACATAGCTGTCCTCATAAATACATACATATGTATATATATATGTATATATATATGTGTGTGTGTGTGTGTGTGTGTGTATATATATGTATGTATGTATGTATGTATATGTATATGCATGTGTATATATACATATATATATATATATAAACACACATAAAATATACATACTTTCCATATGTATACTCTCAGTCTAGATAATGTTCTTTCTATTAATCTACTTTTTATCACAGGACATTGTTTGGAATTGTAGTTATCCATATAATTTCACTATGAGGCTAGGCGCATGAAATCAAGAACCTGTAGATTCATTCTTCTCTGTACTGTTCTTAGCCCTTATCACAGAGCAGTGGTTCTCAACCTTCCTAATGCCGTGACCCTTTAATACAGTTCCTCATGTTGTGGTGACCTCCAACCATAAAATTATTTTGTTGCAACTTCCTAACTGTAATTTTGCTGCTGTTATGAATTGTAATGTAAATATCTGATACGCAGGATGTATTTTCATTGTTACAAATTGAACATAACCCACAGGTTGAGAACCACTGTCATAGAGCCTTGGATAGATCTCTGATAGGCACTCAGTTAATATCGGTTGATTTGTTGATTGTTAAAGATTTCTGCCATCTGACCTGAATCCAGTGTTCTCCCTCGGAGGTGTCTCTGTCCAGGCCCTCAGTTACTGGGTAGATGGTACTTTGTGATCTGTAGGACTCAGTTCTCTGGTCCTGCCTCAGAGTGGGATGGAGGCCAACAGGAGGGGAGCAGCTATCTGACCTCACGAAGTAGCCAAGTCTTCATTATAGAACCATTAAGTGCTAAGAGCTGGGAGGAGCCTCAAAACATGGAATGTTTGAGGCGGAAGAGGCCTAAGAACAGAATGTTGGCATCAGGATGCCTTAGAATAAAGAATGTAAATGCTCTAGGAGGAACTGGAGAGCATGTTAGAATGTTAGGACTGGAATAGACCTTAGCTGTCATATAGTTCAATTGTTTTATTTCACAAAGGAGTCCTGGGTTCCAGTCCCACTTTGGACACTAAGCTTATACGCTAGGGCAAGGTCATAAGGACGTCATTCATCTCTCTGGGCTTGTCGCCACCACATCATTCCAGAAGTGACTGTGCTTTGAGTGGCTTAGCGGGAGGAAGCCACCCAGGTTTATTACAGGGGTGACTTGAGGGGCACAAGGAATGCCCCACTGCCCAAATTCTCTTCCCTTCCAGGTGTCACAGGCCTGAAATCCTGCTGTTGTAGAGAGTTGTTTCAGTTAAAAGTTTACCTACTTCCTGCAGTTCCTCTTTTAAAAAGCTAACTCCCTGGCAGGAATAACTGATTAAGTCACTGATTCTTCAGACCCCTAGAGGGGGGAGTCCCCACCTTCCAATTTCTTTCAGGGTCCTGGTGTGTGGATTTTCCATCCAACTATGCTGGTTTCAGAGCCAATCCCCCACCATCTCACACTCACTGCAGAGGAAAAAGATGAGGAAACCAAGAGCTACTAAGGGGAAATGACTTATGACACCTCCTGAGGGTACGGGTGGGAGGGAGATGGGGGGACTGTCCCTGGTGGGGAATGACAAAACAAGATGACTATGGCCCAACAGGATATGACTCAGGAAGTGGACTCCATGGGGGGAAGGGAAGGAAGGAGGAGGTTGGAGACAGGCCTAGAGAACAGGGGGCTGAACCGGGCTCAGAGGAGAATTTGACCCTAGCCATCACAGCCATCCCTAAAGCCTGGGGATTTCCACTCATTGAAAGTTGGAAGCAAAAGCTTAAATATTTCAGGTTTGTCTTTGCTGCTGTTTTCTGCTTTTCTCTTCCCCTTATTTTAAAAAAATGTTACCTCTTACCCATAACGGAAAACATTAATTGGGCATTAGAGCTGAAAGGGGTCTTGGAGGTTGTCAGTTCAATCCCCTGGTTTTACCAGTGAGGAAACTGAGGCCCCCCCCAGAAAGGGACTTACCTAAAATCACATAGCAAGTCAGTAAACTTTCTTTTTCTACTTGTTTTTCCTTTTTTGTTTGTCTCTCTCTGTCCAAAAAGAAGTTAAGAGAAGACAGTGGAGAGACCCCAAGAGCATTGGATCCTGACTCACAGGTCCTGGATCTCAGATTGCAGAGTTTGGACAATCACTTAAGCTCTCTGGGCCTCAGTTTCTTCATCTGTAGACATGAAGGGATTGGACTAGATGACAGGTAAAGTCCCTTTAAGCTCTAAATATATGATCTTATGACACCTACACTCATACCGACAAGCATGCATACCCGTGCTGATGAATGTTTAACAGCAGGCTCTCTGAAAAGGCACAATACACCTTTAAATTTAATTGGCAATATTAACATTAACATTTCCTCCATTACTTTCTTAAATCTAGATAATCAACAAAGTAATAAATCAAGCCTTGGTTGGTTTTGTTGTTGTTCAGTCATTTCAGATGTGTCCAACTCTTTGTGACTCAATTTGGGGCTTTTTTGGTAAAGATACTGGAGTGGTTTACCATTTCCATCACTGATAGATGAGGAACTGAGGCAAACAGAGTGAAGCAACTTGCCCGGGATCACACAGCTAGTGAGTGTCTGAGGCTGGATTGGAGCTCAGTTCTTTCTTACTCTGGGCCTGGTACTCTATCCACTGTGCCACTCAGCTGCCCTGATTGATAGTATTTAACAACTGACTCTTGAAAGCCAGTGCAAGTTGGTTCCAGCCTTCCGTTAAGTGTGTGTGCATATATATATATATATGTATGTGTGTGTGTTCATATATACATATACGTATCAGTGTGTATATATACACGCATCTCTTTAGGGAGAGCCCTGTGTTATCTGAAGAAGGGGGAGACAGAAGAAGAAGGATACTGGACCTACATGAAAACACATTTAAACAAACAAAAAAGGAGTTCAAGTATAATCAATATAATCAGTGCATTGAGAAGCATTGACTGTGGTCAAGGCCCTTTACTAGGCACAGGTTGCATCATAATGATATCTGCAGCTGCTGGGGAGGTATGAGACCAGTAACACCAGCACACAGGGAGGTTGCTAACACAGGTTCTTGATCTGCTTTTCTAAAGGAAAGGGGTCAACAATCTTACTTTAAATAAGTAGAATAAGTGGGTATCCAAGAAAGAATGCAGTAGACAGGGCTCCAACTGTCTAAACAAAGCAATAGATACATGATCACTAGACCAGGGAGCGCCAACATTTGGGTTCACAAAGCCAGGGGGCTCCTTACCAACGGCTACCCAGAGTCTCATCTGGCCAAATCACAAAGAAACATTCTTCCCATGAGTGAGCACCAAAGTAAAATACCAACCTCCCAGTATATATAGTTTTCAACTAATAGGTTCAGAGGCAGAAAGCATCACAGCTCATGTGACTCAATGCCTAATTGGATCAGTACCAAAAGGCATGAAAGCCTTCCTGCAATCAAGCCTGGTAAGCAAGCCTCCCTGTAAGCAAGCTTCTCCCCCAAGGCAATATAAATCTCCCTAAAGATGGGCTCTATGTGACTCAAGATGTGTCATAGCTGTGAACTGGCCTGGAGCTCAAAGCAGCAAGACATCCGTGATTGAAATACCTGTGTACCTTTAGACCTGGGAACATGGTTCCTGTTCCAAGGGAAAAGGGGACACATGTGATCATGTAGGCCTATTAATGGACAGGGAAGACCTTCCTATTCCTGTTAACCCTACCCAGGTTAAAGGGCATATAAAGATATATTATATCATCCATACTCCCAACAATAATCACTAGTAGCTTATGCATCTAGTGATTTGGGTTTTGTGATGTTCTGTACATGCATGAACTCAATTTATACTTACAACAACTATATCCTGTAAGTACTTGGGGTATTAGTATCTCTTCAACCTTTATTACTCTGGCCCTCACTTGACTAAAGGCCAGGTATGTTAGATTTCAGCTCTCCCCTCCAGGGTTCTCTAAGGGGATTTGGAGGGGGTATGTTCTAGGTTCTCTGCTAATGGTTCCAACCCTCATCAATGGTATTCCCCAGCTATAGGGAGGGCATCCCCTGTACCCATGTCTATTAGCCACTAACAGTCAGATTAGCTTTTACACAGAAATGTTTACTTCCAATCAAAATCTACAAATTTACTCTTCTAACATATGAAAGACATAATCCTTCTCCCCACTTCTCCTCCCTACACTATATTGAGGCCTACAGCCTCAGTCTCTGAGGAGGGAAAGGGGAATGAGGTTCATAACTCAGTTTTTAATAGAGCATTTTTCCAATTCTAAGTCCCAAATCATCCTCAGGTCTGAGTTCCACACATTCTGTTTTCTCAGGTTTTCGATGCTGGTTATATCTGCCCACAATCTTGGCTTCAAAGTCACCATGGATCAAACTCCCAGTCCTGTGAGGAGAGCCTCTGTAGCAGCAACCACACTGGCACACCCAGAATGGCTGCTAGCACAGGTTTTTAGATCTGCTTTACTAGGAAAGATAGCTGTTAAGGGGTCAACAATCTTTTTAAATTACATTCACTACTAGTTCAGGGGAAAAGTCAGCACCCTGAACTTCAGAGAAAATACAAGCAGAAAAATAAAGACCAACATACAGGGCGTCTAACTGTCTGAGAAATTAGCACAGATCAACAGACAGATCCTACTGTCTGACCAAGGCAATACATACATAGTTACCAGAGAGAGAAGCACCAACATCTGGGTTTTTCAAAGCCAGGGAGTGGGATGGAGTGGAGTGGAGGTGGGTAGGTGGGGTGGAGGGGTGGATGGGAGATGGAGATTGGGGAGTGTGGGGGGAATGGGGAGGTGGTGGGGAGGGTGTGTGTGTGTGTGTGTGTGTATGTATATATATATATATATATATATATATATATATATATATATATGCAAATACATATATAATGTGTGTATGAATATGAAGCAGAATGTGGTGTCACAAAAGGCCCAAAGGACTATGGGAGTTTAGAAGGAAGAAAAATGAGTATGGATTTCGTGGAGGAGATAAAGCAGAGGTGAACTTTGAAGGATAGATAGGATTGCTGTAGACATATTAAACTCAACATATCCAAAACAAAACTCATTAACTTTCTCTTCCTCTCTCTCAACTTCTCACTTGCTGTTGAAGACACCACCATCCTCCCAGACTCACAACTTGGGTGTCATTCTCCATTCCTCTCTCTCTTATCCCCTGTATTTAATCAGTTTCCACATCCTATAATTTCTGCCTACACAACATCTCTCCTATACTAAGGCTTCTCTCCTCTCATCCTGCCAACACCACGGTACAAGCCCTCATCATCTCAAAACTGGACTATTGCAGGTTTGACCCCCTCTCTGGTTCATCTCCCTGCCCCAAGCCTCTCCCCACTCCAGCCTCTCTTCCCCTCAGCTATCAAACTGATCTTCCTAAAGTGTAGGTCTTAGCAGGTCACTCCCCTATTCAGTAAACTCCAGTGACTTCCTATGACCTCTAGGGTCAAACTTAAAATCCTCCCTTTGATTCTTAAAGTTTTTTCACAACCCTGTCCCTTCCAGCCTTTTTGTATTTTCCTAACCACTCTGTACCAGTGATTCAGTGACACTGGTCTCCTAGCTGCTTTTCTGTACAAAACATCCATCTGTCAAACTCTGGGCATTTTCTTTCTTTTGTTATTTTAAAAATAAGTTTTTATGGACATTTTCTGTTCTTTACATCATCATAGTTATACCCAGTATTCCTCCCCCTTCCCTTCAACTCTGGGCATTTTCACAGGCTCTCTGGTCCTCATCTCTGCCTCCTGACTCTTCTGGCTTCCTTCAAGTCCCACCTAAAATCCCACCTTCTTCGAGAAGTCTTTCCCCCATCCCCACTTAATCCTAAGGCCTTCCACTTGTTGATTACTTCCAGGTTATCTTGTATACATGTCGTTTATACATGGCTGTTTGTTATTTCCCCCATTAGACTGTGTGGTCCTTGAAAACTGAGACTTTTCCTTTTCCTTGTATGCTCAACACTTAGCACAGGGCCTGACACATTTGTTGGTCAGGTGGTTTTTTTTTTTCCACTCATGTCCAACTATCCATAATCCCATTTGAGATTTTCTTGGCAAAAATACAGGAGTGGTTTGCCATTTCCTTCTTCAGCTCATTTTACAGATGAGGAAATAGAGGTAAACGGTCAAATGACTTGCCCAGGGTCACATAAGTAGTAAGTGTCTGGACTGGATTTAAACTCAGGACAAGGAGTCTTCTTGATTCCTAGCCCAGTGCTCCATCCACTGCGCCACCTGGTCGCCCACCGGACACATAGTAAACTCTTAATGCTTGTTGACTTGACCGGAGGAACAAGGATATTCCAGGCAGGGCAAATAGTCATAGAGGTAGAAATGTCAAAGGCATATTAAGAGAACAGTAAGGAGGCCAGCTTAGCTAGAATGGAAGCTGTAGACAGGAGATCAGTGGGAGAAATGGTTTGAAAGCTAGGCAAGGCCTCAAATGCTAGGCTAGACGGTCTTGTGCTTAATTCTGGGTTTACACTGAAAACCTGGAACATGTCCAAAGCAGGGTGACCAGGATTATAGGGGAATGAAGAAGCATCCTATACTAAGATCTACCGAGAACTGGTGAAGTTTGACCAGCAGAAGAGAAAACTTAAGGCAAGGATTTTTAACCTGGGGACCATGGATGGATTTCAGGAGGTCCACGGATTCAGATGAGGGGGAAAAAATTACATCTTTATTTCAATATAATCCATTTTCTCTATAATCCTATGTATTTCATCTTATACATTTTAAAACATTACTCTGAGAAGGGACTGACCGGTTTCACTGGACTGGGTACATGACACAAGGCCCACCAGAGGGGTCTATGACACAAGGTGAAGAACCCTTGACTTAGGGGGACACCATTAGTGTCTTCAGGTAACTGAAGGGCTGTCATATGGAAAAAGTATTAGCCTTGCTCTGCCTGACATCAGGAGGCAAGACTAGAAGCAAGTCAGCAGGTCAAGTCCATGACCATTTAATAATTGTTTATTATATCTCAGGAACTATGTCAATTACTGGGAAAAGAAAGGAAGGAAGAAAAGAAAGAAAGAAGAGAGAGAGAGGGAGGAAGGAAAGAAGGAAAGAAGGAAGAGAGAGGAAGGGAGGAAGGGAGGAAGGAAGGAAGGAAAAAAGAAAAGAAGGAAGGAAAGAAAAAAAAGAAATGCATTAACAGTCTCTGACCTAAAGGGCCTCAACAGTCTAATGGGGGAGACAGCATGAAAGCAACTGTGGACAAACAACATGCATACACCAGTGAGACTTTAGCTGAGATCGCAAGGAAGCCAGGGAACAAAGAAGAGGGGCAAAGAGTTGCAGGAATGGACAGCAGCTGGTGCAAATGCCAGAGTCAGGAGCTGGAGTCCCATTGACACTGAATTGCAGAGTCCACATGGTGGAGAGTAGAATGTAAGATTGGAAAGTGAGGAAGGGGCTCAAGGTCTTGAAAGAATCTTTAAAAGCCAAACCCCGCCCCCCTCGTGTGGCCTCTGCCTGCATGCATACACAAGCCTGGCTCCGGTAACCACCAGCCGGCTGTTGGAGGCCAGGCTGCCGCCAGCCTGCTCCCAACAGGTACACGCATTGAGTCTCGCCAACGGCCACTTGAGCCCAAACAATGAAGGCTCTGAGTACCGCCACCTCCCCAGCACTGAGACTTCATTCATTCTTCAAGAGCTCCAGACAGCTGTGGAGGCGCCTGCCAGTGGCTGAGGGACCGGGAACTCAGGCTCAGCTGTTTCTTCTTCAACTTCAAGGGGCCCTTTGGGGCTAGGGATATCAGGGACCCCCGTGTCTTCAGTTAGAAGTGAGGCTGTGTCCTTCTCAGGGATTGATACAGAGGGAATTTTGAATTACAGATTGATTCAAATGGTGAGAAAAAAAGTAAAAAAGCTGAGTTTATCTGGGTCCAGCAGAGCCGGAATAATAATCAAAATAGCTCACATTAATATAGTGTTTTAAGGTTTATATAATTCTTTGTGTATATTATTGTCTCATTTGAGCCTCACAACAGCCAGTGAAGTAGGATCTATAATTATCCCTGTTGTATAGTTGAAAAAACTGGGGTTAAAATTTGGTATCTATGATCATACCTAGTAATTTTTTTTTTTATGGCAAGGAAATCAAGGTTAAGCAACATACCCAGGATCACACAGCAAGTAAGTGTCTAATGTCTGAGTGCAGATTTGAACTCAGGTCCTCCTGACTCCAGGAGTGCTCTATCTACTGTGCCACCTAACTGCCCCCATACCTATTAAATTTCTGTGGCAGGATTTGAACTTAATTCTTTTTTCCAAGTTCAGTCTGGTATCTGCTCTAAACAATGAAACTTGGAGAACATTGAAGAATGCAAGTTGTAGTGGAAATAGTCCTAGATTCACAGTCATAATCTCACCTCTCCTATTTTCTTAACCTGTGTAATTTTGGGTAAACTGATTAATCTCTCTGGGCCTCAGTTTCCTCATCTCTAAAGGAAGGTTCTTTCCAGATCTAAATTCTTTGATTCTTCCCAAGCCACTCCTGTATCAGAGACCTGAGGATGTAGAGTGACTTAGAGTCATACCTGAGTTAGGGACAGAACTGGAGCCCCAGTCACCTGGTTCCTTCTAGGGTTTCTTCCTTTCACCCATTTGCCATCTACTCTCCTACTGGCAGTGCCCATTCCCTTGCCCCTGTCCTCCAAAATGCCATTTTAGAAATTCCTGTGCTAGGCACTGAGAATGCACAGATAAAAATAAAATTGTCCCTGCCTTCTGGTGATTTATATTTTGCTAGGGAATATAGCATATGCCCAGATACGTAAATACAAGATAATTTAAAGAGAAGAAGAACACTAATAAGTGAGAATTTCAATGTATTTACATGAAGGAAATGATGCTTAAGCTGGACCCTGGAGGAAACTAGGGATTAAAAAAAACTAATTTCTATTTATTTTTCTTTTTTGCTTTTAAATCCGCTATATTTCCCAAAGCATCCCTCCCTTCTCCCCATCCTGGAAATCCAACTTTATAGCACATAATAAAAAAGAAAAATTTTTAAAAGTCATCAAAATTAGTGAACTCATCAAAAAAATTTATATTATTTATGGTATGGTTCACACCTATATTCCCTCATCTCTGCAAAAAGGGAGAGAGCTGCCTTTTCATATATCTTCTTTGAGGATAAGTTTGTTCATTATAATTTCATAGCATTCAGCTTGGATTTTTTGCTGTCATTCTTTCCTTTTATGTGGCTGTGGTCATTGTGTATGTTGTTTCCATGGTTCTTCTTAGTTCACTTTGCATCAGTTTGTGTAAATTTTCTTAGGCTTCTCCGTATTCATCATTTTCATTAATTCTTACTGTGTAGTGATAGTCTATCACATCCACATACTATAATTTGTTTGATCATTACTCAGGGAATGGGCTTCTACTTTATTGCTCGTTCTCTGATACTTCCAAAAAGTATTGCTATAAATATTTTCAGTGTATCTGGGGCCTACTTTTTTGTCATTGACTTCCTTGGGGTATATATCTGGAGACGGGATCTCTAGGTCAAAGAGAACGGATATTTTAGTAACCTTTTTAACATAATTCCTAATTGAAAGCAAAGAATTTCTAAGAGTTGGAAGAAAGAAGGGAATGCATTCCAGGCAAGGAGCACACATTGTGTAAATGCATGGAGATGAGAGATTGGGAGTCAAGATCAGGGATCTCTAGATCAAAGGGAATGAATGTTTTAGTCACTTTCTTAGCACAATTCCAAATTAAAATCTAGGAATTTTTGAGAGTCTGAGGTAAGGAGGGAATGCATTCCAGGTAGGGGGCACAGCTTGTGTAAATGCATGGAGATGAGAGCTTGGAAGTCAAGATCAGGGAACAGCAGCAACACCAGGTTAGTTGGAATGTCAAGTGTAAGATGGGGAATGTTGTCAAATAAGTCTGAAAAAATAAGTGAGTGGGACTCAGACTGTGCAGTGTCAATCCCAGTAGGCTAAATTTTCAATAGCCACTGAAGATTTTTAAGTAAGGACGTAAAATAGTCAGACCTTTGTTTTAAGAATATTTTGGCAGTGATATAGAGGAAAGATTAGGGAGGATAGAGCCTAGAAGCAGAAAAATCAATTAGTAAGTCACTTAGCAAAAGCACTAGGCTGAGAGTTAGGACTTCTGAACTCTATGCTTCAATGTGCTGGGTGTCAATTTTTTTCCTCTTTATGGATGGGTCTCAGGTACTTATGTCCCATGCCTGATATACCCCACCCATTCCCTGTCAAGACAATAATAATTGCCCTTGCTCTCTCTTTAATCCCATCCCCAAACCCCTTTCTAAACTGGAACCTTGGGAAAGCCATGGTGTCAAAAGCAACATCTAGCTGCATCATAAAAGAATCACCCACTCTGGGGTCAGAAGGCCCGGGTTCAAAATCTGATTCTGCTCCTCCCTCTTTATGTGCCCTCGGGTAGATTCCTTCTCTCCCTGGGACATCAGTTGCCTCCTCTTGGGATCTGATTGGCAGGTCCAGATTCTCTCCCCAGATGTTTTTCCAGGCTTAGGCTTTAGTTTCCACTAAGCTGTTTGCAGTCCAGGTGCATGCAGGTGATTTTGAGAAGCAAATGGTAGAAAGTTTTCACTTCCTCATTTCTGTTCTGTCAAAGGCCTCAAGTTCTCCTCTGGATGGGGAAGGTAGGTTCTTAGTATGATGGGACCACTAGTCAGACCACTCCCCACAAGGCCTGGCAGTGGGGCTAAAGTAATTTCCCCTCTCTAGGTCTCCCTTTCCTTATTTGCAAAAATGAAAGATAAAATAAATGACTTTTAAAGTTTCTTGCAGCTGTAGTGGAAAGGTGATCAAATTTAGAGTTAAGACCCCCAGGGTTTGGAGCCTGGCTCTCAGTACATGCTCCCTGTGTGATCTTGGGCAGATCACTTCAATTTCTTTGCACCTTGGTGACCTCCTCTGTAGAAGTAGGGGTTTGAACAAAGGATCTCAAAGGTTCCTCCCATTCTTGAATCTATGACCCTATAATTCCTAAGGACCCTTAGTTCAGGGAGTCTTAACATTTTTTACATCATGGACCCTTTGGCAGTCTGGGGAAACCTATGGACCTCTTTCTCAAAATGATGCTTTTAAATGCGTAAACTAAAATACATAGGATTATCAAACAAAGCAATGCTTTTGAAAATAAAGAAGTCTTTTTTTTCTCCAAGTTCACAGACCTCCCCTGTCCCCCCTGTATCCCCCACCCCAAAAATCTAGCCGCAGACTCCATGGAGCCTAGGTTAAGAGCCTGGTCTAGAGTGTGTGACTTTCCAGGAGGAGAGCTGGAGTTAGCCTTGAGAACAGGGGCTGGGAAGGCAGGGAAGGCAGGGACACCTGGGTTTTCATGCTATTTTAGTTAATTCTGAGAAAAAGAAGCTATTCGCTTTCTCCCTTTGGGCTGCAGATTTCTTCCCAGTCAGATGAAATTGCTGATCCAAGATTCTGGCCATCTGTTCTTTTCCCATGAATTCCCATGAGTATTGGGGGGCATCTGAAGAGCCCCCTCCTCCTCTTCCCAGGGATTGGACACTCCACCCCCCCCACCCCCCCCCAAGAGCAGGACCAGGCGAGCTGCTATGGCTAAGTATGCCAAAGCCAGGTTCCCAGACCCTGCGATTACTCCTGGGTCCTTTCCAGGCCCTGAGGATGCTGCGGTCTCTTGTGCTACTCCCTCCCCTTCTGCTGGCCCAAGCCGAGTAGGCTGCCCGGGGGAGGCGGGCAGGGGCCAGGGGCTGGAGGAAAGGTCTAACTTCCCTCCCCCCTTCCCCTGCTGAGAGGGTGAGGAGGGTGGAGCCGTGGGAGTTTCACTATTTAAAAATACACAGAGGAAGCGAACTGAGAAAGTGAGAGAGCCAGAGAGGGGACGGGGAGAAAAAGGGGAAGGGGCTGGCCAGAGTCGGGGGACTCCCACGAGCTGATGTGAAGATATTCCAGAGAGGCTTCTGCTCATCGCTTCGGCTCTTCTCGGCCTTCGGAAATGACTGAGGCTCCTAAGAAGACAGGGAAAAAATTCAGTGAGTGATGGGGTCTTTCTCATTCCCCACTTTTGGTGTTCAGGGAGGGGGAATTTGAGTGTGTTCATTCAGTTTCAAACACTACCATGGGTTTCCCCAACAGTTGTTTGCATGATATCTGTCTTCCTCTCTCCTGGAAGAGGCAGAGGTGGCTGTCCAGCCAGCTGCCTCATGGCCCAGGTCACGGGAGCCTAGATCTAGGATGGAAGGGATCACAGCAGCCATCTGAACTAATTGCTTCATTTTACAGCTAAGGAAACTCAGGTTAAGTGGCTTATCCAAGCTCACACTGATAATAACTGGCAGAACCTGAACCCAGGTCCTTTAGCTAACAAGCTATTTTTCTTTTGACTGTACTGTGCAGCAACATCAGAGTCAGGGCCTGCAGAGGCAGAATGGAGAAGTAGTGGATGGCTCTTGGTAGCCAAGAGCCAGTTTTGGGGAGAATTCTGTTGTAAGCTTTTCAGCTCGACTATAAACTCCTTGAGGGCAAGGATGCTCTCTGTTTCATCTCTGTATCTCAAGGGGCCGTAGTATAATGTCTTGCTAGCAGTAAGTACTTGCTCAGTAAATAAAGATTGAACTTCAGTCCAGTTCATTTTAGTAGCCATGTTCTGAGTTTCTACTCTGTGCCTAGCATTGTGCTAAGTTTTGCTGGGGAAATACAAATTGTTAAGACTTGGTCCCTGATCTCAGGGGAGGTAGGACGTATCCACAAATAGCCACCTACAACCTGGCAGATATCATGAGAGGTAACAACCACCACCACCACCCCAAAAACAAGAGTAACAATAGCAAAGACCATGCCTCCCCAAGCACATGGGCTTTGAGAGCTTAGAGGAGAAAGCACCCTGATTCTGGTGGGAGTGCTCAGGAAAAGTTGCAAAGAGAAAGTGGCCTTTGACCTTGACCTTATCAACATGTAGGAGATGGTGGGGGTAGGGGTAGAAGATTACAGAGATGAAGGGAATCTTGGCTCCCATCTAAGGATAGAGTGGCCTTATTGTAAGGTATCAGATGGGACGCTCTCTCCCTGCCCCGGTGCCATACCTGCCCAGGACTAGGTTCCTGGCCCCCTAGGCTTCCTACAAATCCCAGTTAAAATCATATCTTCTTCAAAAAGCTCTTCCCGATTCACAATGGTTTTAAGTCAGTGCCTTCCCTCTGTCGATTATTTCCAACTTATCCTGTATGCATCTTATTTATACAAAACTGTTTGCATGTTGTCTCCTGAGACAATGGGATTTTGTTTTTGTCTTTCTTTCAGTGTAGTACCCTGGCACACAGTAGGCACTTAAATGCCTGTTGACTGATTGATTGCCCAGGTAGCAAGTGCCTTCCCAACATTCCCTCCCCTTCCCCCATGGTGGATGACCTCTTCCATCCCTGAGTTTGTGTATAGTGAGCCTCCAAAAGGTCACGGATGCCTGGCTTCCCCTATGATAGACAGGACCA
>CM053581.1:228667426-228705095 GCA_028627135.1 Pseudochirops cupreus
TCTCTGTCTCTCTCTCTCTTTCCCAATCAACATCATTGATTAAGTATCTTCTATGTGCCAGGCACTGTGCTAGGTGCTGTAGCTACAAAGACCAAACAACAATAATTTCTCTTCTCAAGGAATTTAGATTCCCTTGGCCTCTGATGAGTTCAGCATCTGGTCTCCCTGGTGATGGTCAGACTGAACTTCTCAGCTATTAGTTCTCCAAACTATGAAGGTCCCCTACAAACCCCTAAATACGAAGATCTCATAAATTCTGATACAGACACACCAGAGAGAATGAGAGAAAGCTGAGCTGGTGCTGTGTCCAACCTTAAGACACTCTCTACCACCAAGCCCTCAACTCTCAGCGAAGCTGGGAACACAAAATTATCCCATGGACACACACTTACACAACACAGCACCTCCCAGTGTAACACAGAGATGCAGAGGAAGTCACCCAGATTCCCAGGGCCACACTAGCCTGCCTCAGGAAAGCTCCCCTTGCTCTCTTTGTTCTAGGGTTCTCCTGTGAATAATTAGTGAGTATCCCAGTAAAGGGGGGGGTGTGTGACCTGTATGATAAACACCAACCCAGAAGCTTCTTGAACATTAAAGTGGCACATACTTTATGGTCCTTAGATGAATGTATGCAAGAATGAATGAATGAGGCGTCAGACTTTCCAAGAGAAAATCTCTCTTCTGGCTTTTCTTTCTGGAAAAATACTTGATAACCACTTCAAAATATTGGTGGTCACCACCCAGAATCTGGCAGATGGCACAGGGAGAAACCTAGAGTTTCTGAGAGTTTTTGTTTCCCCAAAAGGAAGATCTCACCTTGGCAGTTCCCAGAAGATTCTGGTCTATCCCCTTCTCTAATTTTTTGAAATGTCATCTCTGAGTCTTAAGAACCTAATGGACACTCCAGGGACCCTTTTCCTCAAAGACTAGAGACAAGAACAGGAAGTGGCCACCCCTTGACACCCTTTGGCATAAGTCCAGATGGGACAAGGACAGGAAGATCCTCTCTTTTCGTTGTCTCCCTTTTCCCAAGTCAGCATCTGACTTGCTGAAGGATTTGGGGTTGGCTCCTTCTCCCCTTCAGGCTTCTATTTTCCCCTTCTCACCCACGTAGAGAGTCATCTCACTCTAGAAGCTGAAGGAGGGACATCAGATTGAAAAGTGCCATGAACTCTCTGAAAAAGGGAGAAATGGGTCATCAAAACTATTTATTAGCATAATTATTTAAGCTAATGAAGGGATTAACAAGCATTAATAATCAAAATAGATTGGCTTATGTGATCAATTAATGTAATTAATGCTGATTAATCATATAATTAATTAAACTGATCTATCTCAATCTTTGCTATTATTGAATAATTGAGCACCTCGTGAGTCTACAAAATAAAAATATAAAAATAGATGAATGGAGCCAGCTATTTTAAATAATTGCTATGCTTAATGGAGCTGATTTTTTTAAAAATGTGATTTTTTTTATTACTCAATTTGATAATGCTGGAGAAGAATTGGGTGAAAATACGGCAACTGAATTAATCTGGATAGATCATATTGGTATTTGAGCAAAAGGAGGCCTCGGGGTCATCTAGTTCCATCATTCTCTTTTTAAAGAGAAGGAAACTGAGACCTAATGATGGAAAGGGACTTGCTCATTCTCTCAAGACCAGTGAATAACCAAGATGAACCTGGAAGCAGATCTCCTTGCAAGATGCAGCCCAGCATTCATGCTTCTGGACTCTGCCTGTCTCAGACTCATTCTACAGCCTCATGCCCCATGGGGCCCTGGCCCTCAGACTCAACAACTGTTTCTTGGCCCTGTCTGCCCTTCTGCCTTCTTGAACTCCCCAGGGCTTTGCCCTTGAGACACCAGGCCCTAGGTGGGAGGAACCTAGGCAGGAAAAGCAAGAGGAAACACTTGTGCGATCCCAATGTCCCAGGCCCTCCCTGTTCCCAGAAGTGGAAGGATATCCGGACCTGAATGGCCGGAAACTGTAGGATGAACCACCTCACCCGGGAAAAACAGGGTGGGGTTGAGAGGTGGTGGTAGTAGGAATGCATCATTCTATCTCCCTGCCATATACTCTGGACAGGGGATTTGGAACCATGCAGGACATTCCTCTGTCTACCTTAGATGGCTGTCTGTGGCTAAGTTATGGGATGAAGAAGGTTGGGAAGGACTTCCTGCTGCTGCTCATGGCGGGTAGTGGTAACTTGAATCAGAAATGATACAGCAGAGAGGGAATATAGCTATGAACCAGGCCATCTCTCTCAATTTTACATGGAGAAGGGGGACTAAGGTACAGAAAAGGACAGAGACTTGCCCAAGGTTGCATAGCATGTGAACAGAATCATGAGATTTTAGAGTCATCACAAAGGCAGGACTAACACCCAGGTGTCTTGACACCCAGCTTGGTGCCATTACACCCCTGTTTCAAGAGAGGTTACTGAGAAAAGCTCAGAATGTATCTATTCAGTACCTTCTAGGCCAGATATAGTCCTGGCGACAGAGTGAGTTATCTTCTTGTATTTTTTTTTTTTTTTGCTTTTTGGAGCGGGGAAGACAGGGCAGTTGGGGTTAAGTGACTTGCCCAAGGTCACACAGCTAGTAAGTTTTGAGTGTTTAAGTGCCTGAGGTCGGATTTGAACTCAGGTCCTCCTGACTCTATTCACTTCGCCACCTTGCTGCCCCCAAGAGTGAGATATCTTAGCCCTTACCATCCTTAGCCCCTCTCCTTGCCCACCAATACTTCACTCAATTAATATGCGTGAATTAAGTGCCTACTGTGTGCCAAGCACTATGATTCATTATGAGGAGTTCTCCAACTGGGACAGCTCAGTGGGGTCTGGGTGAATGCACAAGAGGTGATGGTCGGGAGCACTCACCTTCCTCTGTTCTTTGCAGCATCCATAGTGGTCTGGAGTCAGGAGGGGACTATGTGAGGGTGAGTACTCCATTGTCTTTCTTTCTCTTTTTCCATCTACTGAAAGTGAGGAAGGGGCTAGTGGTGGGGTGGAGCTTGAGGAAGTTGTGTAGGTCTTAGAGTGGTGGGTTCTCCCTTTCCAATGTGGTGCCTCAAAGAACACTTAAGAAAACACAGAACCCTAGAACAGTGAGAAGAGCACCAGACCGAGAGTCCCATCCAGCCTCTGAGACTCCCTCTGTGGCCTCAAGCTCCCTGGGCCTCAGTTTTCTGATACATAAAGTGAGAGGTGTTAGACGAGGTGATCTCTGAGGTCCCTTCCAGCTGAGGTTTATGACCTTCTTATGAAGTCTCAGAGCTGAAAATTAGAACCCAGATCTCCTTGGCCTTGTTAGCTCCTTTCATCCCCTACCAACTGTTCCTTATACTGAAGATGAATTGAGGGAGGAGGGATGACAGGATGATGAAGAGTCTGGAAGACCTATCATATGAGCAGTAGTCTGGAAGAGGGAGATGGCTTCATCACATGCCAGAGAAAACAGAGTGAAGAGCAAAAACCAATGCAGAGGTTCCCTGGAGGCAGGCATCAGCTCAGTAGAGGGAAGGATAACTAGAGCTGTCCAGCAGTGGAAATGGGCTGGATAGTCCTGGAGGTAATGGGATCATAGGTTTGAAGCTGGAAGTGACTTTACAGGTCATATAGTCAGACCCCATCATTTTTACAGATGAGGAGACTGAGGCCTAAGGAAGGGCAAATGACTTTCCCAAGGTCATATGGGCAATGAAACGGCAGGATATGAAATCTGGATCCTTTGACTGAGCTCCTTGAAAGCAGGGACTGTCTTTTTTTTTTAAAACCCTAGCACTTAGCCCAGTGCCTAGAATACAGTAGGTGCTTAATAAATGTTTATTGACCGACTGACTGACTGACTCCAAATCCAATATTCTTTCCATTGTAACCTCTGTCAAACATCATTCATCATTGGAGGGCTGCTGCACTGAGAGGAAGCTGAAATAAAATTATTAATAATAATAATCACACTAAAAGGGAGGTTTACTAAGTGACCTCTACTTAGTTCTGGAATTCTAGAATTCTATGCTTATAATATTCTAAAATTCTGTTTAAAAGGCCTATTGTGAGTTCCTTTGTAAGGCAAAGAGTTCTTTAATTTATTCTTTTAATGCAAAGAGGATTTTTAAAATTCATTACAATTGATTGATTCTGAACTCCTTCCATAAGACATTCAGGGAGAAGAGTACGTTTATGTAGGGGAATCTTTCACGCCGCCCCCTCCCCCGCAACGTAGGGCACGAAATGCCCTCATCCCGTTCTCCCCCAAGACCCCACTATAAAGTTCTCTCTGGGGGTTCTCTCGTCAGCTTCCCAAGAGCTCTCCCCACATGGTAATTCCTACTAGGGGCATGACCTTTTCTTTCTCAGACCTTTCTACTGCAGAGCCTAGGAGACCCGGGATGGAGCTGGCCAGCACTCCGGGAAGGAGAAAAAAGAAGGGGGATGTAAGAGAGGGAGGGAGGAGGGGGTTAGTCTGGAGGCAGGCTGAGGGAGGAACAATAGCCCCCTCCCCTCTCCCTGGCTGGCTAGGGGGGTGGGGTCTCCCCGCCCCTCCCTCCCTCCCCCCACCTCCCTGCTCCTCCCCTAACAAGGAGATGAGGTAATTGAGGAAGAGGCACAGACCCAAGCTGAGCGGCTGCTCGTGGCCCCAGCCCTGGTCCTAGCCCAGCTCAGCCCCTCTCAGTGCGCCAGCCCCCTACCACCTTGCTAACCCCAAGTGAGTCCTTGGGCTCCTGCTGCCCCCGGGCCCAGAGCCCAGAGCGGCCAGCGATGACGGAGCGCTGCAGCCTGTGGAGTGCTCTGTCAGCAGCGGCGTGCTGCTTCTACCGGGGCTCCTTCGTGCAGGTGAGGGGTCGGGGGCTGGTGGGAGGAAGGCGAGAGGATGCCCTTTGCCTTAGGGCTTCAGGGGGTCAGGTGGAGTAATGTCTTGGGCCAGGGGCCAGTTGTCTAGGAACCGAGGCAGCTGGGGACACCTCAGGGTTGTTTCTATAAGGGGACAGTGGTGGCAGGCAGGGGACCATGTCATTCTTAGTCTGTGCCGCGGGGCTTGTGGCTGGTAGGGGACCCCTCTTGCCTATTGGCTTCATGTTTGGGGTCAGAAGAGACAAATGGGTGCTGCCCACTTGGAGTGTTAAGGGGATGAGTGAACCTACTGCGGGGCTGGCTGGTCTGCCGCAAGGTGAGGGAAAGGGGGGACATGCCCCTACCCAGAGAGGAGAGGAGTGCTGCTCTCTCACTGACCCCCATCACCAAGCTCAATGTCCTTGTCACTTCTGGGTGACAGGAGGTACACCCTCCATTCCTTCTGCCTCCCCCACCCCCTTCCCCTGTGGATGGAGGATCTGGAGGGAGCAGCCGCATCTTCATTTCTGGTTTCAGGAAACTGGTCTGTGCCTCCCCCAGTGCCAGCTCATCCTGCAGAACTAGAGCTCTGTGGGTCAAAGGGAGGCAATGGGGTCACTGTCTCCTGCCAAGTGGCCCTTGATGCCCAGAAGGAGTTTCCCTCTGCCCTAGCCCCTTTCCCTCCATAGTCAGTCTGGAGCTCTGAGCCCCTTCAAACTTGGGGAAAGGGAGGACAGTAGGGAAGAAGGGGGTTGTTCCCATTGTATCCAGGAAACTCTATCCAGGAGACTCTGATCTCTGATTTCTGTTCTGTGGCCATGCTGGGGGCAGGATGGGTGGTGAGGAAAAGCTATGGGGATTGGGACTGGGCTGGTGCTTAAGTGCAAACCACTTACCTGCCCTTTGGAGAATTGCCTGGAGTAGGAGCAGGGGTTGGGTTTGGACTGTTTCCTCAGTAGGCACTGTCACATTTGAGGCAGGGATCTCTGAACCCATGTTGGCAAGTGCAGGTGGAGCACTAGATCCTGGCATTGAAAGAGTTAACCAAGAGCCAAGGAGGCAGGGGAGGGGGAGGACCTCCACCTCCCTGGATGAGCATCAATCTTGGATATGTTGGGCTTCCATAGGGTTGGGAAACTGAGGCACAGGAAGGGTTAAAAGAGAAACCAAGTGGAAAGGTGGGGGGCTAGACAGAAGGAGACTAGTCACATACCCCCAGGCACTGCTTTGCCATCTTCCCCTCACTTTGCCATTTAGGCTCCAGCCTCTTTCAGGGAGACAGAGAGCTGATCATTTCTCCCTTTCCCTCTTTCCCCCTCTCTCTCACACACGCTCATCCCTGAGCCCTGCATGAATGACTGGCCCCCATCCAGCTGACAACAGCATCCCTGCGGCCTCAGCCAATCACACACCAGCAAGCTGGGAAGCAGTGAGATCATCTCTGGCCAATGACAGGGCAGAGAGCGGATGCAGCACCGGGGACTCTCCTCTATCCATCCAGTCAGGCCTCCAGCATCCCCTCCTCCCCTAGACCCTAGGGGCATAAACCCTCTGGATTTAATATAAGGACCACTAAGGACAAGGAAGTGACTAAAGACTTAGGTGTCCCCCTATCCTAAGCTTTAGGAGGATCTTTTCAACTGTAGTCTACATGGGCTGGGTCCCTTCAAACTCTTCACTCAGAATGTCAGAGCTGAGACAAGCTAAGGTTCAGAGTGGAGCCGTGACATAAAGGTGATACAGCCCATCAGTAGAACAGACCCTGTCAAGACTTCATTTCCACTGAAACACTGTCTCCCTTAGCTCTCTGGGTCTTGAATTTTGGAATGGAGTTGCTTAAAGCAATGACCAAGGTAGGGGCTGGACAGGGGAAGATTTCAAGGCCCAGCTTTCTCTTGCATCCTCCCTCCAAGTGGAGTCAGGGCAACTGCTTTTCTCCCTGTCCTATCCTGATAAGGGAAATAGCAACCCCTCATCTCCCTCCCTCCTGGTGCTATTCTCCCAGGCCCTGGGTCTCTCCAGGAGGATTCCGTCAGCCTCCTGCCCACTGGGAATGGAAGAGCCAAGAATAACCTGTCGAGTTCACACCTGTGGCAGAAAAAGAGGGAGGAGGGAGGACAGAGGACAGGCATCAGGTGTCAAACCATAATGACTGGAGAGAAGGAAGAAGCATATAGGTGTAGTGGGAAGAGGCTTGGCTTGCACTCAGGAGCTCTGGGTTTGGAAAATCCTGACTCTCTCACTAATTCTCCATGTGACCTTGGGAAATCCCTTTCTTTCACTGGGTCTCTGCTTTATCATCTGTTAAATGTGAATCCTCCTTTCGGCCCTGCCTATATCACAGGGTAACATTCTCTGTGCAGAAACAAGCAAGGGATTCTCCTTCTTGTTGGGAAAATCATCTTCCAGGCACTGGGCCTCAGAGCCTCCAGGGATGGGGGAAGCCATTTGCAAAGGGCTCAGATAGGAGGATGTGAGGAAATCCCAATCTGTGGCTAACACCCCCTGTCTTCCTTTTCCCAGTTCTCAAAGGAGAAGTACATATTGGACTCTTCCCCAGAGAAACTTCACAAGGAACTGGAGGAGGAGCTCAAACTAAGTAGCACTGACCTCCGAAGCCATGCCTGGTACCATGGCCGAATTCCCCGAGAGGTGAGTGGGGGCTCAAATGCCTAGAACCTGGCTTCGGCTCTCAGTGCCCTGTGTCCAAATGAGCCCAGCTTCAGGGGATTCAAAAATGGTTCTTGCATCTGAATCTACCTGAATGCAGGGGAAGAGATGAAAGTCTGAGTGTGTCGACTGTCAAAACTGTGTGGAAGGACAGGGTTAGTGTGGACTTTCCCACAGCCTGGGGTCATAGGTTCATAAGACTTTAGACCCAGAATGGGAAAGGCTCTCAGAGGCCATCCAATCTCTTTCATTTTAAAGATGAGGAATGGAGGCCCAGAGAGCAAAAATGACCATGATCACAGAGGTATTAAGTGGCAGAGCCAGGAGATTTTATTTGTGACTTCAGTAGTATTGACTTTCTAGATGGTGGTTAGGGGCAGAAAGAGTCTTAGTAATCCAATATTTCCAAAGGCTTAAGAATCCCTGGATCTTCCTCCTGAGAGAGGAAGGAACTAGACTTTCTGCAACTGATGCTCCTACCTCCCAGCCTTCTGTGCCAGCCCTGGTCCCAGCCCACTGTATATATCACACTCACAAGACAGAGCTTATTTGAGTACTTAAAAACTATAATTCAATAATATAATTGGCATAGACTTCCTAGACGAGGAAGAAAACTTCCATGTAGGCAGAAGTGAGGTTTGTGAAAGCAGGAATCAAACAGTTGCTTTATCTAGAGTGCCCTCTCTAGGGAAGTGTTCAAACACTGTTTAGTAGTGGTGATGGTCACTGGTGGTGATGATGGCTCTAACAATGCTGCCAATAATAGTGGTGTAATAATGGGGTTGGACAGCAGCAGTGGTGGTAACGCAGATGGCGATGACGGTGATGGAGATAAGATAGTAACAGTCGTGCTTATGGAGGCAATGACAAGAAGGCTGATGGAGGTGTGCTAAGGTGGTGAAGTGACTGTTAGCAGTGATAATGGGGATGGTGGCACTGGTAATGACTTAGTGATGCTGGTGATATAGAAACAGTAATAGTGAGTGAGGATGGTGCTGGCGGTGGTGACAATGTTGATTATGATGATGTAAGTGGACGGGACTGAGTTTCTCCCTCCTCCCCCCAGGCTGTGATCTGACTATGAACTTGCTCAGCCCCTTGTACACTGGGTCTTGATAGCAACATGCCCCTGCCCTTCTCCCCTCTCTTCCCTTTTCCCAAGTGCCAGGTTCTGAATACATTTCTCCACAGGTCTCGGAGAGTTTGGTTCAACGGAATGGCGACTTCCTCATCCGAGACTCGCTAACCAGCCTGGGTGACTACGTCCTCACCTGTCGCTGGCACAACCAGCCCCTGCACTTCAAGGTCAACAAGGTTATGGTGAAGGCCAGTGAGAACTATACCCATATCCAATACCTCTTTGAACAAGAGAGCTTTGACCATGTGCCTGCCTTAGTCCGCTATTATGTGGGAAGCCGCAAGGCTGTGTCTGAGCAGAGTGGAGCCATTATTTACTGTCCCATCAACCGTACCTTCCCCCTGCGTTACCTGGAGGCCAGTTACGGTCTTGGTCACAGCAAGTCTGGGGGCCCTGCCAGCCCCTCCAACCAGAAGGGAGGCCATATGAAGAGGAGGAGCGTCACTATGACCGATGGGCTGACAGCAGACAAGATAACCAGGGGCGAGGGCTGCCCCACCAGGTAGGATACCTGCAGCAAATTGCTTCTCTTTTTGCTCAGTTTCTCCCTCAGTAAAATGTAGTAGTTGAACCTGATGGTATCTGAGGACCTTCTAGCCTTGACATTCTATGTTCAGTGGCTCTATGCTGCCCACCAGGGTACCCACCTTGTTCTTTTGAGGGGAGGAGAGGTTCCTTCTCTGCCTAGAATCTAGGGAGTCTAGACTAGAATCTAGGCCTTACTGAGCTAAAATGAGATTTTCCCTGATTTCTCAATAGCCTATATCACCTGGTGGCAGAGCTAGGAGAAGGAAGTAAGGTCTTCACCATGAGTCTGTGCACACTCCCATTTCCCCCAAGGAAGGGACTAACAGTTCCCAGGACACTGGGCACAGACATAACTTTCTACTAGAAAGCTCTTATTGTGGATAAGACCCAGGTAACTGGATCCTAGGACCCCTTTCTTCTTCCACAATATGTTTTTCTTGATCTCTTCTCAAAGACCTTGTTATAGCTTATCATAGAACCCCAGAATCCTTATTCCATTGGGATTTACCCCCTGGCATGGGTAAGAGAAAGCCATTGCTGAGTCATCTCCTCTCTGTGCCCCCTGAGCAAAGGAGGCACCTCCTTTCATCCTGGACCTGAGAATGTTGGAAAGGGCCTGGATCAATCCTGGGTGGGCAGCAGCAGAAATGCTTGTGGCCTGGAATCAAAGGCTGAGGCTTGTGCCAAGAACCACAATGCATGAAATGAAGCCAGGTGCCAGAGAGCATGGAGGCCCTGATGGGCTCAGGGAGCTCAGAGCTGGGCCACCTCCCTTTATCTTCCTCATCATCCCTGCCAACTTCTCTGCCCTCTCCATTCCTAAGCAATGGAGTGAGGTCTTTCCACCCTGGAGCAGGTGGGATGGATGGTGCATTTGGTCTTCCAGGACCTTCCCCAGGAAGGACTCTGGTTTTGTTCTTCAGAGCCAGAGCCAGATAAATACCCTAAACCTAGGAGTCAAAAACTGTGTTGTCTGGGCCAGTTTCAGAGAGAGAGGTTCTGTGGGTGAGGGGTTAAGTAAAAAGAAGAAAGGGAGGGATAAATGGATTATGTCAACTATGATTCACTCTGAGGAGTTGAAATTCAGGAACATGATCAGGGAGAAACCTTGCAGCCTGATCCTGGAAAGAGTTCACCACTGGGGAGGGGAGAATCAGTTGCAGACATGCTTCTTGGTTCCACTGGTCCCTGAATGAACCAATGAACCGACCTCAAACCTCCAGTGTTCAGATTGATGGGTTCAGACTTCATTGAATAGAAGACGGGGGAATGTGGGGAAGAGAAGACATTATAGGGCTAGGCAACCTGGGCTAGAAGGATGGGGAACAGAAGATGGAGGCAGGGTAGGGAAGGTTTGGGCAGAATAATAGAGGGGTCCAGGACAGGAGGACAAGAAGTAGGGATAGCCAATAATGGAGGGCACCTAGGTGAGTCAGGTACTGAGCTGAGGGGATGTGCTCTGCTCTTCTCTGGTCTACAGTGTGTCTCTTCCCCCTCACCGAGATGCCATCCGCAACTGTGCCCTCAGCATGGACCAGATCCCAGACCTGCACTCCCCAATGTCTCCCATCTCTGAGAGCCCTGGATCACCAGCCTACAGCACTGGTATGGGCCTGTGGGAAGGGACAAGGGAAGGGAGGGCTGGCTGCCAATAGCCTGTCTGAGCATCTGATTGTGAATTGGTGTGTGAGTGTGTGCATGTATGTGTATATGTATGTGTGTGCATGTGTATGTGTGCATGTGTGCATGCATGTGCGCGCACGTGTGTGTGTAAGTGTGTGTGTGTGTCTGTGTCTGTGTAGGCTTTACTGCCTCAGCCCTGTGTGAATCTTTTGGTCAGAGGTTAGACGGGTCTGTCTCTGGACCTCCTCTCACATCATGTAACCTTCTTTAAAATAGCTAATGTAACAAAGTGACATATTCTTCAAGCTCTCTCAGGACTACAGAATATGTGCACCAACCAAACCAACAAACGTCTAACGGAAATCATTTAAATCAATAAATAAGATGCCCACAAGAAGGGAAGAAGTGTCCAAAAAAACAAAGTTCCTAGAGGTGGCTACGTGTTGAGGTGGATAGTGGGCTAGGCCTGGAGTCAGGATGACCTGAGTTCAAATCCGGCCTCAGACATGTCCTAGCTGTGTGACCTTGGGCAAGTCACTTGACCTCTGTTTGCCTCTGTTTCCTCAGCTGTAAAATGGGGATAATGACAGCACCCACCTCCCAGAGTTGTTGTAAGGATCAATGAGAAAATATTCATAAATCATTCAGCACAGTGCCTGGCACGTGGTGGGCACCATATAAATGCTAGCTGTTATTATTTCCAGTGCATTACACACAACCGTTCCTTCCTTGTGCCATTTTTTTCAGGCTGTGTGGCAAGCCTGTTCACTTTTATTGGCCATAACTGTCTGTGACTCAGTGTGCACTAAATGGGGCCATGCTCCTTGAAACATGACCCCTAGGCAAAGGGGGTCCAATGCAGAAAAGTTTGGGTTTCAAAAACACATTCTTTCCTTGTTGAAGTCCCAGGAGGATTGTTTGCCTTCAGAGTCCAGCAAGGGGAGGCAAAGTCCTGGGGGGGAAATGTGCCTGGGGACCAAGGGTCTAAGGAGGCAACCTGTTTTTGGACCAAACCTGTGCTTTAATCAGTGTTTGCAGCTCCTGGTGAGGAATTCCCTCTACCAATGCATGTTGGAATCTTCTTGTCTTAAGGAGTTAATTGACTAGAGCAGGGATGGGGAATCTGAGGCCTTGAGGCCACATGTGGCCCTCTAGGTCCTCAAGTCCTCAACTTTAAGTTTGGATTCAGTCAAAGAGTTTGCACTTGAGGACCTAGAGGGCCTTGTGTGACCTGGAGGCCACAGGTTCCCCACCCCTGGACAAGAGCAAGGAAAGGGTAGGTGATTGACACAGAGCTACACAGCCACTCTGGGTCAGAGGCAGCAGCCAAGCCCAGATCTTCCTGATTCCCAAGGGCAGCCTTCCAGCTACCTACACATTCCATTTTTGTTTTTAAAACCGTGTACCTAACTTTGTTGTAGATGACTACCATGCCTTATGCAAAGGGGATTTAGCCAATAAAGTTCCCTTTTGAAAAACCTTCATATGTGAAAGTTTATTTATCCAGACTTGAGATTTCATTGTTATAGGGAACTACCAGGAGGAAAACTCCCACGACTGTCCGTAATTTATAGTCTTCAAAGGGTTAGTTGCCTAGGGAACTAGAAGGTCAAGTGATTTCCCCATGACTGAACATCTAGTTATGTTTTAGAGGCAAGTTTTGAACTCAGGTCTTCCTAACTCTTGGGTCAGCTACACTAAGATCTATCCGCTAAGCTTGTCTCTCAAAGCCTCTCTTAAAGATTATATGACTCAACAAACAATATTTACTATTCTTAAACCAGCCTCTAAAAAGAATCACTCTTATTTCAAATACTAAACCACATGAAGCTGCTGAGCAGTCTTCAGTCCTGCTGAGTCTCTTGGGGGCACCATCAACACCTCAAAGGTTTTATATTCTGAATGTCTAGGTTTTGGGGTGTAATGCCAGACTTGGTCTCAGTCACTTGGATCAGCACCTCCCTCTTCTGTGTTAGAGACCAAGGAAGAATGTTTAGCTTGGCCACACCTATGGTGGGGAGGGAGGCAGACTCACCCAGGGATGAATCAAAGTTAGCTTAACAAGGGTGAGGGGAAGGGCCCTTCTGGGCCCCAGTGTCTGTACCTATGGTTCTTAGCCTTAGTAACTAATGTAATGGAAAGAGCACTGATTTGGAGTCATAGGACCTGGGTTCAAATCTCACTTTGCTACTTATTTCCTGTGTGAAGCATTTTCCTAATCAATAAAATAAGATTAGGTTAATTGATCTTTAAGATACTTCCCAGTCCCAAATCCTCTGATTCTATGAGTTTTTCCTTTATTTCCCTCCAGTGACCCGTGTAAATGTTCCAGGCATTCCGTCCTCTGGCATGACGCCTGCTTCCCCTGTCGTCCGCCGTTCCAGTGAGCCCCAGCTGTGCCCAGGAAATGGCACCAAACCACCTAGCGATCCAAGCAACAGCGTCCCTACCCCTTGTCATAGCTATCGCCAGGCCTCCCCATCCCCATCCCTCAACAGCTACAGTGACCCGGACTCTGGCCACTACTGCCAGCTTCAGCCACCCATAAGGGGCAGCCGAGAACGTGTGGCTCCTGAACCCCCCACTCGCCTTGGCGGGGTCAAGAGCTATGTAGAACGTCTGAAAGTAGAGGAAGGACAGCACTTAATGGGTGGGCGGGCACCGGAGAATGGACCTCATGAAGGAGACCAGGGCGGAGGCTTCATACTGCCTGTCATAGAGGTGACTTCCTCCTTCAACCCCACCACCTTCCAGTCAATACTGATTCCCAAGGACAACAAACCCTTGGAGATGAGCATCCTTAAGAAGGTGAAAGAACTGCTTGCTGATGTGGATGCCAAGACGTTAGCCCGGCACGTCACCAAAGTTGATTGTCTGGTATGGGCTTGAAATGGGACAGGAAGGGGGCAGGGCCTGCCTCACAGCTATCCCCTGGGGGTGGCTCAGAGAAGTGGCTTATTCCACTCCCCTTGCCTCCTCCCCAGGTTCTGCTACATACAACCTGTATAACCCTAGGCAAGTCATCTAACCATGTGGAACCTTAGCTTATTCATCTATAAAATGAGGGGGTTGGATTGGACAACCCCTGAGGTCCTTCTAGCTTAAAATCTTATGACCCTGTGATTGAACAGGGACACCCCAGCTCTGCCACTAACTAGCTGTGGGACCTTGGCAAAGTCCATTCACTCTCTGTATTACTGGGAACTTATTTGCAAAATGAGGGCTGTAGACTAGATGACCTTCCAGCTTTCATATTCTGTAATTCTGATTCCTTTTCCCCTGACCCCTTGCTTCTGGCCCCTTCCCCAATGAGAGGAGATTAATCAGCTCTCTGGGCATCCCGGCAGGTTGCTAGGATACTGGGCGTTACCAAGGAGATGCAAGGGCTCATGGGAGTCCGCTCGGGCATGGAGCTGCTAACACTCCCCCATGGTCGGCAGCTCCGACTGGACCTGCTGGAACGGTGAGAAGGGGCCTCAGAGGCTGGTGGGGAGAGGAGAGGTTGGGCTGTCATGGGAAGTCCCTGGATCTGGTATCCCCAAGATCATTTACATGAAGGTTCCCCAAGATACAGATAGACCTTTGAGACCATTCACATCCCAGAGTATTTTCAGGTGTCAGGAATAGGTCACTCTTATCCATGGTATAGTGTCCAGAGCACGGGGTTTGAATTCCATCCCTGCACCATACCACTTGTGTGACCTTGAGCCAATCAGGAAACCCCCCCATTTTTTACTTTATCTATAAATGATTGGTTTGAACTATATTAGCTCTAAGGTCCTTTTCCATGCTTGATCTTAGGCTCCTGAGTCTCTCATTTCCCTAGTCCCACCCCTTGTACTCAGTTGACCAATCTCAGTCATTCCCAACTCAATCCTGGCTTCTAAATAGCCCTCCCTAGCCCTCCTCACCCCTACCTAGTCAGCCCCTCCCTCTTCTCTGAACCACCTCCTCTCATCCTCTGACAGGTTCCATACCATGTCCATTATGCTGGCTGTGGACATCCTGGGCTGCACAGGCTCCACAGAGGAGCGGGCTGCCCTGCTGCACAAGACCATCCAGCTGGCGGCAGAGCTCCGAGGAACTATGGGCAACATGTTCAGCTTTGCTGCAGTCATGAGTGCCTTGGATATGGCCCAGGTAGAGGCCCTTCCTTCCCTTCCTCTCTCCCTTCCTCCCTTTGGGTAATGGCTAACATCCAAGATCCCCCTCCCTCCCTGCCCCACAGTAGGCTGGATCAGGGCACTCTGGGGTCCTCAGTCTGCCTTGAGCAGTAGCAGCTGAGTGGCTGCATTGCCTAAGAGAAGTACACAGCTAGCCAGGAATCTCAGTGTAGGTTGAGGGGCAGACCAATTCCTCTATACCATCTGTAAATCAAATGAGACCAGTATAGAGCAGGGGAAAAAACGATTAATTTGGAGTTAGAGGAGCTCAGCCATTCCAGCTCTAAATCCTATTTTAAAATAACAACAACAACAACATTTTAAATGCGCTGAAAGGTGCTTTAGAGAGGCAGCCTGGTACAGAGTCACGTTCAAGTCTTACTATTTGACAGTGGGCAAATCCTATTCTTGGACAAGTCACATAACCTCTCAATGCCCCAGGCAGCTCCTCCAAGACTAACTGGATTGGTAAAGGGAGTTAGTCCCCTAGCCCAAAGAATTCACCCAGCAGAGCAAGTCTTATTGTTTTAAGGGAATTTGAATGGCATCTTCTTGTTAAAATGAAAAATGCCTTTGTAACATAAGTGATGAGTAACTTTTCCTCCCTTTCCCCACCCATCCCCACACCTTCTCCTGCCAAATTTATCAGTTTTGTAAATTTGGATTTCATAATATTAAGAGCTTGAGAGGCAAAGCTGGATAGGGTGCTGACCTTGGAATCAGGAAGACCTGGGTTTGAGTCTGGCCTCTAACATACGCAAACCGGGTGATGTGGACCTCTCGGTGTCCCAGGCACCTCTCTAGAGTGGTGCCAACCTCAAGTACAAACAGAGTCACTAAACCATCCACAAGGATCCCTGTGGGCCACGTAGTGACTTAGAAAACCACATGTTAACATCATCTATGTCTTAATGTATTTTTATTTTTGTTTTATTTTTATTTTGTTAAATATTTCCCAGTTATATTTTAACCTGGTTCAGGCCCAGGTTTCCTGCTCCAGACTATAAGGTACAGAGTAGTTGTGGCCCTGTATCCCGAAAGAACTGCCTTTCACTGGTAGAACCAAAAATCTGGACCCAAAGTCATGGCAGGTACTTGGTGATGGTTCATTGAATTAGAAAAAAAAATCATGATAAAATGTTGAGGGCTCCCTATGCTAGGTTTTCTGAAAGCAAAAATCCACCTACACCTGGCAGCCACCAGCAAAGACCCTTGTCCCTTGCCTCTCCTCTGACTCATCTACCGTCCCTTGTGCTCTGTATCCACTGCGCCCTTGCCTACCCCCAGATCTCACGACTAGAGCAGACCTGGATGACTCTGCGGCAGCGGCACACAGAAGGGGCCATCCTGTATGAGAAGAAGTTGAAGCCCTTCCTGAAGAGCCTCAATGAGGGCAAAGGTGGGCGCTCCTGGGTACCTCCCCTTTCCCCCGGTGAGCACCCCACTCCCACTCTGTCACACAGTTACAGAAGGGCTGGTACAGACCTGAGTGGAACGGGGACCAAACACGGCCCCCAAGCTGAGGGGGCCTCGGCAGGGGAGTCTTCCCTCTTCCTCAGCCTGTGGTGCCCGTGGCCCTGTTAGGTGCAGATAATCAATAATGATAATAATGAACATTTATATGGTGCTTATTGTGCACGAGGCACTGTGCTAAGTGCTTCCCAATTATTAATCAAGCTTTTAGGGTGTAGGAAAGGAAGCTCCCACATTGCTCCCGTCTAGTTGCAGTGTAGTTACAGACTTGGGATTTAAGAGATCTGAGTTTTAATATCAGCTTTGTCACGAACTGGCAAGTTACTCCACTGGCTCGGACATGCCCTCTAAGGTGCCTTTCTGACTGTAACATTTCATGTTCCAAGGTCTCTTCCAGTTCTCATGCTCTGTGACTCCGAGCCTCTCTTTAGTTCAACTGATCCTAAATGAAGAGGAAGACAGGAGTGTTTAGGCACCAGGGATAGAGGTTGAGGGACCTTTAGGAGTACAGATTCAACATGGCCTTGATGTCCCCCCACCCCCATATATACCTAATGCACTAGGAGGTTGCTATGGATGGAAGCCTGAGCTGCCTCTCTGTTTATTCCCAACTACAGATAGCCCCCCACTGAGCAACACAACCTTCCCCCACGTGCTACCCCTCATTACCCTTCTGGAGTGTGACACTGCGCCCGCAGAGGGCCCGGAGCCCTGGGAAAGCACAGAGCATGGCGTGGAAGTCGTCCTTGCACACTTGGAGGCTGCCCGCACTGTAGCCCATCATGGGGGCCTGTACCACACCAATGCTGAGGTCAAGCTTCAAGGTAAGGCACCATGTAGGCTGAAGATGGAATCCCAGGGAGTAGGCAGCCCCAGGCCTATTCCCCACAGCACACGAGATCCTTGGGCACTGGGGGTGCTCAGCCTATCTCAGTAGTACCACCAAGGCTGGAAGAGCTCTTTGGGGCAGCCGACACTTGTGGGTTATATTCTTTTCTGTCTCCTTTCCCACTGGCTCTTGTTCTTTTCTATTTCCCCCCTTCTCTCTCTTTCTCTCTCTCTATCTCTCTCTCTTTTTCCCTCTCTCTCTCTTTCTCTCTCTCTCCCAATTCCATTATCCCCTTTTCTTCATTTAATTTAACATAGACTATATAGAGCTTAGTACTCATCTCTTTGCAAGATATATCAGTTGAATTCCTGCCCATTCTTTAAGGCACAACTGAACTGTCACTACCTCTAAGAAGTCTTCCCTGATCCCTCTAAGCAGTAGTGACCTCACTTGGGCCTCCCAGAACACTTGCCTCTGTATTTCTTTCTCACACTTAACATGTCATATTATGTTATGGTTACATGTATTTGGATCTTATACTCCCATTAGACTATAAGCTTCTCTAAGGGAGGGACTGTGTCTTAACTAGATTTTATAACTCCCCAGCACCTCAAGAGTACTCCGCCTGGGGTAGGTGCCCAATGATTTTAAAAAAAATATGTAAGATAAGATTCCTGTCTTCAGCAAGTTTATAGCATAGTTGGGAGAGATATGCACAGGTGTGTAATATTTAAGTAATAGACATAATCCCCAGTGCTTTGTACATAGTATGGTGTTTAATAAATGCTTTTTTCATTCATTCTTTCAGAGACAGTAATACAAATACTGTGCCCAGTGAAGGGTATATAGAGAGTCAGTGATATAGTGTCCAGAGGTGGGAGATGGCTGTAGGTGCTAGGATGACCATAGAAGGCTTTGTAGCAGAAGGAAGACTTGGGCAGGGCCCTGAGGGATAAATAAAATGGTAGCTAAGCAGCCCTGGAAGGCAGATACCCAGGCTTCCAGGTTTGGGGTCCAAGGCCTGGGTCTGGCGGCGGGAGGGGATCCTGGGGGTTGGAATTCACCTCATTTTCTCCCCTCAGGATTCCAAGCCCTCCCAGAGCTACTGGAAGTGTTCAGCACAGAATTCCAGATGCGCCTTCTCTGGGGCAGCCAGGGGGCATCCAGCAGCCAGGCCCTTCGCTATGAGAAGTTTGACAAGGTCCTCACTGCCCTCTCCCACAAACTGGAGCCTGCCGTCCGTTCCAGTGAGCTGTAGCCTTCCTGTGCTCTCCATCACCCCAATACTCCCCACCCTCATGGCTGCAGGCAGCATTTGGGGGGAGGACAAAAGGGGAGAGACAGATATCCCCCGCAGGTTTGGGGCTGGACACAAACCAAAACCCTTGCAATACAGAAAGCAGCCAGACCGTCCAAATACACACTGGAGGCATCCATCTGAGGGATATGGGGTTGTTAGAGCCTTTGGGACTTGGAAAGGGCCATGTAGTGCCCAAGACAGTCCCCTACTTCAGCCCCGATTCCCTCCCTAGTACCCCTGACCGACACTGTTCAAGGAATACCTCCTAAGCCTCTCCTCTGGTGTCTTCCCCAGCTTCCCTGAGCACCTGTGATGGTTCTCGACATTGCTCCCAACTTACTCCCCTATTTTTCCCCTGACGCGTTCAGTGGGCCTCCTGAGAAGGCCTCAGAGCCCCTCCCTCTCACTCCTTCCCTTAATTCTCCTTCAATTCTTCCCCACTCTCTGATCCCCTATACTCCAATTGGAGTCCCTTTTATTCCTGACTCTGGGTCTCCGTTTCCCTCCCTTTCTTCTTCCTCTCCCAGGAAGAGACTCAATTTTGCTGTATATAAGTCCAGTTCATTCTGTAAATAGATGTACAGATGTTGTGTTCTTTCTTTCATACAATAAACCTTTCTGGATCTTCTTTGCCTTTCCTTGGGAGTTGGGGAAAGGGGTGGGGGAAGGGAAGCTACTCTCCTTGGATGGTGGTCAAGAAACTCTAACCTGGAGCCTCTTGGACAATGAGGTCTGCTGGCACCCGAGAGGTTGCTTGTGGTCATTCAATCCTCTAAATCTATTTGGTTCAGGTGCATTAAGTGCCTACTGATTATTGATTTGGTCTTGGATCCAATAATTCCTTGGGCCTAGGGCCAAGAAGGCCCTGGAAAAGGGAACTGATTTTGATCTCCAAAGGAAGATGTTGTAATGGCCCCATTTTGCAAGTTGGGAGAAATACATGGTACAGCAGAAAACACATTGGATTTGAAGTCATAGGACTGTGTTTCGTTTCCCAGTTCAGCTGCTTGCTACCTGCGTAACCTTGGGGAAATTGTAACCTCTCTGGGACTCAGTTTTCTCATCTGCAAAATGAAGAGTTTTGATTAGACCACTTCTAAAGTCCCTTTCAATTATAAATCTGTGCTCCTATGATCTTAAAATCAATGAAAGGTACCCAGCAAAGGCAGAGACGGCAAGAGTTTATTCCTTCGACTCAGGTACCCTGGGGCCTTTCTACTTGAGGATCCTGTTTAAAGAATCTCCCCTCATAGGGAAGGGATGCTTTGTGATCCCTGTTCTGTAATCTGTTCTTATTGGTCCTATTTTTCTTTCTAATGAACTTCCTGCACTTAATTACTTTAGACCCATTTTTTTTTATTCGATATTTTTATTTTTCCTCAATTACATGTAAAAACAATTTTAAATATTCATTTAAACCCATTTCTGTAGAAGGAATATACATATTATAGAATTTAGCTATATGAATAACTTCACAGATATAGAATGTTTATATCTAGAATTTAGGGTTGAAAGAAACCTTTCAGAGGTGACCATCTTCTGTAATAGGAGACCATCCAATCTAATCTCATTTTGCTGATGGGGAAACTGAGCCCCAAAGGAAAGGAATTGATCTGTCTAAAGTCACATAGGCAGTAAGTAGTCAGAATTCAAACCCAGGTTTTCTGGTCCTGAACTCAGTGCTTTTTTTTTTTTTTGGACACCACAATGCTTTTGGCTTATTTTCTATTTATTAGTTACGACACATTTTCTAGTTGAAATTTCATTCCAGTCAAGCAGCATCCTGGATCACTTTTCTGGTCCTCTCAGGGCAACATAATGCTGTGTTTCATTGTACTAAGTCCTGAGGGTCTTGAGGGGGAAGATGATATCTGCTTGGTACCTGGAATAGGAGTCACCAAGGGGACTGAGAGACACCCATAGGGCCCATTCGTTGGCAGGCCTACAACCTAAGCAGAGGAGAAGGAAAATGGAGAAAACGAAGTGGGTAGAAGGTACTTTGGACATCACCTAAGTACAATCCATTTATTTTACAGATGAGGAAACCAGTCACTCAATCAACAAACAACAAACATGAAGAACTAAGTGCTAGTCACTGTGCTAAATGCTGGTAATACAGACACAAAAGTGATATGGTCCCTGACCTCAAGGAGCTTATACTCTTTTTTTTTTTTTGGAGGGGGTAAGGCAAAGCAATTGGGGTTAAGTGACTTGCCCAAGGTCACACAGCTAGTAAGTATCAAGTGTCTGAGGATGGATTTGGAGCTTACATTTTAATGGAAAGAGACAACCCAGACTTAGATAAGGATGTATCAGATGCATACAAAGCAGATACAAGGTGATCTTGGATGAGCTGGGGCCCCAGGAAAGGCTTTTTGCAGAAGGTGCCCAATCTTGAAGGAAACCAGGAATTCCAAGAGGTGCAGGTGAGAAGAGCATTCCAGGCACGGGGAATAGTGTCAAATCACAGAGATAGGAGAGGGAGCATTGTGTGTGTAGAGCACAAGTAGGCCAGTATGGCTAGACTTGGACAGTAGTAATGTGTGAAAAAGACTGGAAAGGGCCAACTTGGGAAGATCTTGGAACACCCAAGAGAGGAGTTTACACTTAATTCTAGAGCTAAGAGGGAGGTGCTGGAATTAAGCGAGTTGGGATTGAGTGTGGCAAGGTTGGGACCTGTGCTTGAGAAAAATTACTTTGGCAGATGTGTGGAGGATGAACTGAATTTGGAGAGAGATTTGGGGCAGGGAGACCAAACAGGAGGATCTTGCAATAGTCCAAGTGGAAAGTGATAAGGGCCTGAAGTAGTGGGGTGGACTTGTGAGTAGAAAGTACAGTACACATACAATAGAAGTAGAGGTAGAAACAAGATTTAGCCATTGATTAGATATGGGTAAGGAAGAGTGAGTAGTCAAGCATGACACCAAGATTGTGAACATGGGATGGGAGTGCCCTTGAAATAGGGAAATGTGGAAGAGGGATGGGTTTGCGTAGAAAGATGACAAGCTCTGTGTTGGATATGTTGAGTTCGCAATGCCTATAGGACATCCAGTTTGAAATGTCCAGTAGGCAATTACTGATGCAGGATTGAAATTAAAGGGAGACTGAGGCTGGATATATAGATTTAGTAGTCATCTCCAAAGATATGATCATTAAATCCATGGGATATGATAAGGTTACCCAGAAAAGAGAGTGTATCAAGAAAAAAAGAAAAAGACCCAGGAAAGATAGAGCTTTGGGGAAACTGAGCACCTGAGTCACACAGATCTAAAGTAATAGAAATATGATTTGAATTCAGTATCCTTTCCTCTGCTCCATTCTGTATCTATTTGTGGTGATCTGTCAGGGTTCTTTGAATTCTAGAATTCTACATATGGCTAAAGAGGTAGGCAGAGATTAACAGTCTATGGAGAACATTGAACCACTGAACTGACCAGGGAGGTCGACCCTGGGGGAGAGGCTGGGACTGACCAGTCCCCAAAGGTCTGTGGCTACTTCTGGATTGATATTCTTGACCTTGGTTCAATCTAGAGGATATGAACCAGAATCACAGAATTTTGGCCTTGGAAGGAACCTAAGCAGCCATTGAATCTAACCCATATTGGAAAGGAATATCACTATAATTCCAGAGGAATGGCAATCCATTCTCTTGCAAGACCTTTAATAGGCAGGACCCTGGGGCAGCACATTTGACTCTGAGATAGTTCTAATAACTGGAAAGTCTTTCCTGACATCAAGTCTAAATTCACTTCTTTGCCACTTCTACGGATTGCTTCTGGCTTTTTCCTCTGGGTCCCAGAGAACAAATCTTATCCCTTTTCCCCATGGCTTCTCAAGTATTTAAAGACAATTGGGACATCCTTCCCCACCAAGCTTTACTTACCCAGGCTAAACACCAGCACTTTCAAACAATCATCATGGGACTCGAAGCTCTTCACTATCAGGATCACCCTCCCCTGGACACTAGATGCTCTCCGGTTTATCACTGCCATTCTTAAACTACAGTGTCTAGTACTGAACACAATCATAATTTTCCAGATGTTGGGGAGAGGTGGGAGTAAGAGGAAGTGAACAAGCACTTTTTTAATGTCATCCCAACATAATCAAACCCCTGCCCTCTGTCTAGCTACACAGATACCTTTCAAGTACCCTAATAAAGTTGTTAGGTGTTACCTGTATCCTTTTCCCATAGAGGAATGTAAACAATTTAACCTTCTTTAGTCTCTTATAATATCTCTCTTTTTTTTTTTTTTTTACCTTTTTATGCTTCTCTTGAATTTTGTGAAATAATGCCAAATTTTCTATTCAGTTCTGATCTTTTCATCAGGAATGCTTGAAAGCCCTCTATTTCATTAAATATCCACTTACCCCTAGAAGGACTATACTCAGTTTTGCTGGGTAGCTTATTATTGTTTGTAATTCTAGTTCTTTTGCCTTCTGGAATATCATATTCCAAGTCCTCTGCTCCTTTAGTGTAGATGCTGCTACATCTTGTGTGATCCTGACTGTGGTTCCAAATTATTTGAATTGTTTCTTTCTGGCTCTTGGAAAAAGTATTTTTTAAAAACAACTATACAAATATTAAATAACTCATTTGACCCTCACAACAACCCTTGGAAATAAGTGCTGGTATCACCTCATTTTACACTTGAGGAGACTGACAAAGGTTGAGGTTAAGGAACTTGCCCAGGAAGCATCTGAGGCAGGATTTGAAGCAGGTCTTCCTGCCTCCACGATGTGTGCCCTTATCCTCTGGGCCGCCTAGCTGCCCCTCCTTATGCACACCAAGATACTACTAGTTTTTTGGCTCTCATTCACACTTGTGACTCTTATTGACAGACTGCAGGGACAGGGCGCCCCCCCCTTCTTTTCTGGCAGGTTGGGCAGTGAAACAGCTCCCCCTGGTGGCCGCTTCAAAGCTCTGCCTGCCTCGCCGAGGTATTCCGGAGCCTACCTGGCTTCCTCAGTGCCTGTTTCCTCTTGCGGCACTCAGGCGATCCCTAATCCCCACATTCGTCCCAAGACTCTCTTCCCGTGGTGGACCCTGGTTTCTGTCCTATGTTTAGGGGCAAGGGGAGCAGGGGGCGGTCCCGATCCTGAACCCAGGTGAGCGAGCAGCCCGCCCCTCCCCTCCCCGCGGTGCACTCTGGGAATTGTAGTACGAGGACTAGAGGGACGGGGCGGGGAGGTCTGGGGCACTGGTGGACGGGGTCTGGGCGGAGCAACGGTGATCCCGGCTCGAGCTGCTGCCGGTCGGGGATGGCTGTAGGAGTTGGCCGGGTCTGGGCCCGGCTGCTCTGGTTTCTCGAGCTGCTGGGGCTCGTGTTCGCCGCGGCCGCCGCCTGGGACCTGGGCTCGCTGAGCTGCAATTTCGGCGCCTTCTGCGAGTGCGACTTCCGACCCGACCTCCGGGGTAGGCACTGGGCGGGCAGCTGCGGAGCCGGGCAGCGGGAGCAAGGCGCCGGGGGCCAGGGGCCCGGAAGCCAGGGGGTCGGGGTCGGGGTCTTGGGGTCTGGCTCTTCGGGGCAACGGATGCGGGACCCGGGTCCGAGGCTTGGGAGCTGCTGCCCGGGAGGTTGGGGGCTAGGGCTTCAGGGCCGGGTGCTGCTGAGACCCGACTGGGGCCAGGCACTCGGGGCTTGGGAACGTGGGAGCTGGGCGGGACCAAAGGGCCAGGGACTGAGACAAGGGGCTCTGGGAAAGGGGGTCAGCCAGGAGCAATAGGTTGGGAACGGCTGGATGTGGGATCAGGGTTGGGGAGGTTGTAGGACCCGCTGAAAAAAGACTGGATTTGGGCCCGAAGGTAGATTCTAGTGCTGCTTTGGCTAATGATGCCCTATGTAACTTTGGGCAAATGACATCTCCTCTGTGGGCCTCAGTGTCCATTGGAATAGGTGACCTCCAGGGTGCTTTCTAATTCTGAATCCTGTGACTGGGGCCCCGGAAGAGGTTGGGGTACTTCTCTAGCAAGGGTAGACCAGGGGTCTAAGGCCAGAGGGAGAGACAGGCTCCTCCTCAGTAACCCTCAGTAAAGAGTCTAGTGGATTTGGACCCTGAAACATCTCCTATATCCATCCCTTCCCATTCACATGGCCACTACACTTTAATTTTGGCTGCTTTCACCTCTAGCCTAGGCTACTCCACCAGCCTCCTCATTGGACTCCCAGCTTGTAGGCATTCTCTCCATCCCTCTCCATCCATTCTCCACATAGCTACTTTGTAAAGTACAAATTGAGCCATATTACTACCCTGTTTAGGAAGTTCCAGGGGCTCCCTCTTGTCTAGGAAAAAATATGGACCCCATAGTGTAGTATTTAAAGTGCTCGACCTGGCTCCTGTCTGCCTTTCTATGTTTATTGCATGCTGCTCCCCCCTTATGCACTTTAAAGACAAACTGGCCTTACAAACAGATGCATTTCCTCATCTCCAAATCGGGAATCCCGAGAATCCCTAGCTTCCTTCATGGTTCAGCCTCTGTACCATCTCACGTGCCTTTCCAAATCCCCATAATTGTTAGAACACTCCCTCCTCAAATTATCCTGTATATATTTATCTATTTATGTTTCGGCTGCCTGTCCCATCCTCCCCCCAGTAGAATGTAAGCTTCTTGATGGCAAGGACTGTTTCTTGTCCCCTAGGCTCTGTCTTACATATAATAGGTGATAAGTTAGCACTTATTGAACTATGTTCCACTGGTTGGAATTAGGGCTAAAGCTGGGGAAATAGACCCTTGGACTGGAAAAGAGAGGGACATGATTGGAGTCAGTGATTGGAGGTTTTGGACCAGTGAGAAGGACCTGAGGACTGGTGAGTGGGGAAGGTTGTAGTGAAGGGAACAGCTGGTGACTGAATTGGGAACTGGAGGCCTTAGGAACTAGCAGAATGGAAACAGACAGGGAGAGGAGGAGATGGGCCTGACACAAGGAGGACTAGAATGAGGTAAGGAGACCAGGACTCTAACTTCCTCAGAGTGGAGATGCAGTTTAACCATGAATTATAATGAGGCAGTATATCTTAGGGCAGCTAGGTTGGTGCATTGGATAGAGCACTGTCCCTGGAAGTTCAAATCCAACCTCAGACACTAGCTACGTGACTCTGATCAAGTCACTTAACCCTGTTTGCCTCCGTTTCCTCATCTGTAAAATGAGCTGGGGAAGGAAATGACAAACCACTCCGGTTATCTTTGCCAAGAAAATCCCAAATGGGGCCACAAAGTCAGATGACTGAAAAAAAGACCAAAACACATCATAGCGGATAAAGCTCTTATCCCAAAGGCCTTAAATTCTAATCCTGCCTCTAATTCTAGTCACATAACCCAGGGCAAGTCATGTAACCTCCCTTAATCTGTTTTCTCATTATAAAATGTAGATTTTTCAGAGACTCTCTCCCCTCCATCCCTGCGAAAAAATGGAAAAAAAAAACACCCCACATGGATAACAGTAGTATCTACCTTCAAGGGTTGTTATAAGGGTCAGAGATCATGTGAAATGTTTTGCAAATTTTAAAGCACTACATGAGATTTCTTCAGATTTAGGATTGATTGGAAAATTAGGATTAAGTCACAGAAATTAGGGGGACTAGAGAGTCCCCCTTTCTAGTTGGTTTTGAGAGCTCCTGGTAGGGGAAGTAAATCTGTTAGTTTCTGGCAGGAGGCTTTGAGTTTAGGTGAGGATACTAGGCCTCTGATAACAACACATCATAAAGGTGGTAATAAACATTGAGTTTAGGGCCTAGTATAGAAAAAACTTGCTGGCCAACTGGTTAACTGAAGACAAGCTAGTATCTAATGACCTATGCAAGGCTCTGTTTTCTTCACCATGCTTATCAGTGGCTCATATGCAAATATAGACAGCTATCAAATTTGTGCATAACATGAAGCTGGGAGGGATAGCCAACATGCTCAATGGCAGAATCAGGTTCTAAAAAGGAACATGGGCTAAAACTAATAAAATGAAATTTTACACAGAAAATGCACTTACACTTGGTTCCAAAGAACAAATTATCAAGTACAGACTAGGGGGATTTGTCTTAGCACCAGTTCACAGAAAAAAGATTTTGGGGAGAGGGTGGTGTTAATTGACCTCAAGTTCAGGGAGACTGAGATATACTATCTAAGGGGCTTTGTTTTTATGTAGATGTAAGTCAGTTGATGGGGGGGGGTCCCTGTGGGAATGGAGGAGCCAAGTCATCAGATCCCCTTTCTGGGATTGAGATGCCTCCCTTAACTAGAGATCCCCATGGGGACCAAGGGTTCCCCTGCCAGCCTACCTGGAGCCTTTTCTTCCTTTTCCAGGCCTAGAGTGTGATTTGGCCCAGCACTTGGCCGGGCAGCATCTGGTAAGACAGCTAGTAATGAAGGGGCTGAAGGCTTTCGTGGAGAATCCTACACCAGCCAAACCCCTAGTGATGTCCTTCCATGGCTGGACTGGCACAGGCAAATCCTACGTCAGCTCCATGCTGGTCCAGTACCTATTCCGAGACGGGATGGCCAGTCCCCATGTGCATCACTTTTCTCCCATCATCCACTTCCCCCATGCAGACCAGATAGAGCGCTACAAGGTAAGCCGTTCACCACCCAGGCCATCCTCCTACCAGGAGAGAGCCAAGTGCCAGGGGCCCAAAGCAGAGAATGGGAAATCAGCTGGCTTAAGGCCACAGAGCAAGTTGGTAGAAGCTGGGTCTCCTTCCTCTCTGCCCTCCTGTGATCTAATTTCAACCAAGTTGACACAATCTAACTGATGTTTCTGAATACTTATGAGACACTCCTGGGAGGGGCGGGGCAGGGCGGGGTGTAGAGGGCAACTATAGTGTAATGGAAAACTGAATTTGGAGTCAGAGGACATGGGTTTGAATCTCAGCCTGGCTACTTATTCCCTGTATGACCTTGGGTAACTAGGCTTCAGCTTCCCTACCGATAGAGAGGGGGTTGGACCCCCTCTGACCTCTGAACTGCCTTCTTGCTCTAAGTCTAAAGCTATGATCTCATCTGTGGCCTGTTCCTCCAGAACAGTGCCTGTGAGTTCAAGGATAGAAATCCAGGCTTTAGGTTTTGCTCTTAAGCACAGCCTGCACTGCTACCCCTGGACAGCTGTCTTGTTCATGTGGCCAAGTGACCCTGAACAAGTCTCTTCACTTCTTCCTCAGTTTCACCATCTATAAAATGGGGAGAATAAGGCCTGCCCATTTGTCCAAAGAGTCAAGTGAGAAGATGAAAGAGCTTTGAGAAGTAAAAATCACTATTAAAAAATGGCAAGGGGTTGTAGTATAATTAGTGGAAGAGTGTGAGTCAGTACAAACCTACTACCAGCCGTGGGAAGTCATTAAAAAGGGCATGTCCCAGCAAAGGCAGCTCTCCCTCGGTTCATCTGAGGGTCCTGTCCTTTGAGGGTAAGGCATGTTTCTATCTCACACTGAATGGATGGGAGGGTGACCTGTCTGGCTTTTTCTCACCCTTTCCCCCCACCCCAGCTTTAACCTTTTCTTGTCCCAGTTTTCCATGCTACTTGCCCCCTCGTGTTCCTTTTACAGAGCGATCTGAAGCAGTGGATCTTGGGGAACCTTACAGCTTGTGGCCGTTCCCTCTTCCTCTTTGATGAAGTGGACAAGATGCACCCAGGGCTGTTAGGGGTACTCCGTCCCTTTCTGGGGCCTTCCTGGGTGGTCTATGGTACCAATTACCGAAAAGCCATTTTCATCTTCCTCAGGTAGGGAAAGGCCTTCTTGGGGTGGGGCTGGAAGGGTTAGGTTCTGTTCTCCCAGCTGTCAGTGCTGGTCAACAAACAGAATAGCTTACCCACTGGTCTGAATGAGGCCTTCCCTTCAGAACCAATTACTTGAGGCCCCTAGAAATGGCAGAGGAAATCCTCAGGGCTCTTGAACTCTGGTTATAGACAAATCATACACGGTGACTTGTTTATCCTTTGAAGCTCTCCAAGCACCATATTAGCCTAATCTTTTTCATCCTCGTGACATTGGTAAATGAAGGGGCAGGTAAGAATTCACTTTTATAGAAGGCAACACTGAAGACCTGGGTTCTGGTGCCAGGTCTGCAATGAAACTGATGCATGGCCGGCTATTATCACTTCTGATAGCCTGAGATTCCTCACCTGCAAAATGGCAATTAGATTATTCACCCCTTCCCTTGCCCTGCCTTCCTCACAAGGTGGTTGTGAGGATCAAATGAGACAAGGGGTGAAAACGTACTTAGCTCTACAGAACTGTCTAGACACATTTGATTATTGCCGGAAGGTGAGAAGGTCCTTTGCTCAGATGTTCCAAGAGTCTGGGGAAGGTGCCCTGCCTCTTGGTCCTGGGTTGTGTCAGTACCGTTAGATTAGAGTAGCACCTCCCTATCCCACCTCTTTCTGATCTATGGCCTGCCTTTCCTGCTCTGGGGTTCTAGCAATGCTGGTGGGGAGCAAATCAATCAGCTAGTGCTGGATGCCTGGCGTGCCCGGAGAGACCGAGAGGAGCTCCAGCTCAGGGATCTAGAACCTGCCATCTCGAAGGCTGTTGTGAACAACCCCCAGCGTGAGTTCCTGGCCTACCTATCCACTCCCCCAACTTCCCTGAGGCCCCACCCAGAATGGGAGTCAGAGCTTAGAACTGGAACAGTTCCAGCCATTTATACCTTCGATCTTCCCTGTCCCCATCTTGTAAAACCATCCATCCCCGTCCCTGAACTCTCATCCCCTCTCAACTCTCTATTAACTTCAGCTCAAAGCCAAGAGTAAATCACTCTGTTCTGTCATCATAGTTCCCTTCCTGTGGGGTGTTCTAGGCCTCTACCCTCAGCTGGCAGCTTGTCTCCTGACCCAGCCTCTTCCCTATTCTCCCTTACCCTCAGATGGTTTCTGGCAGTCGGGAATTGTAGAAGACCAGCTCTTGGACATGCTAGTCCCCTTCCTGCCTCTCCAGCGCCACCATGTCCGGCACTGTGTGACCAATGAGCTGGCCCAGCTGGGCCTGGCCCAGCAGCAGGAAGAAGAGGTGGTCCAGGCTGTGCTGGATGGAACTGCCTTTTTCCCTGAAGAGGAACAGCTGTTTTCTTCCAATGGTTGCAAGACTGTTGCTTCTCGAATCACCCTCTTCCTATGAGTGGGCAGGGCCAACTCCTTTTGCTCTGCTCCCCACCCTGCCATGTATTATCAAGGGACTCTGCCTGGGAGCTTTGATCAAGACTTGCTGCTGCGATGCTGGCAGAATGACCTTTGCCCCAGGCCTTCCAGAGTGTAAATAGGGCAGGTCTGGCAGCCTAAGGAACAGAGGGCTAAGGGCACACAGGCAGTTCTAGCTTCTGCCACTTTGGGTACCTTCCGGACTGATGGTGGCAGAGGTGTGGGAAAGGAAGATTTGGATGGTTCTCTGCTGGTTTGAGGACATCTTGGCCTTCCTGCACCTCCCCCAGCCCAGAGCTCCTGGCCATACAGCTTCATCTGAGCCAAGTCCAATTCCCTTTCTCCCAAACCAAATCTGAGCCTTATTTAAACTGATGCTGTGATTTGGTGACTCAGGGACCACATATGTCAGTCATCTTCCCCACTCCTACTAGAAGCTTGCAGGCCCCCCTGGCAGGTTTGTGTTCTCCTCTGCAGTCTCATGAGGAGGTCAGCTTCCCCCTCCTAGAGAGGTGTGCCCATGTAAGTACATACACATACAAACACACACACACATGCACGCATGCACACACGGCATGTACACATACCCTCTTTTTCCCTTCCCCCATTCCAATCTCCCCATTGTCTGGGGGACACCAGGAAGCCCAACCAACTTCCCAGCCTAGCAGCCCCAAGAGGTAGAGATTCTGGCACTGCAAACTTTGCTCTTTAGCAGAGCCTGCTTTAAATGTTTTTAATTTTGTGTAACAGAGAAAAGAAAGAGGATACAAAATAAACTTATTTAAGGGACCAGGGAAAGCATATCTAGGTGTTTATTGCTCTGGCTACAGAAACCCTGGCTCTATCTACAAAGGAGGCCAGGTGCAGGAACTGATGGGTATGCAGAGAGGCTGGAGGCCCAGGACAGGTGGAAAAGGAACTGAGGGATTTCCTTCAGTGTCGAGAGGTCTATCTCAGAGACCTGCCCCGTTTCCACCCAAAATGCAAGGGTGGATATAGACAGTGCCCACCTGTAAGGGTCGGGGGAAGAGAAGCCAAGGCTGTCAACATAACTGGTTCAGGGAAAGACCATCGTGCTTTTGTCTTCACTTTGGTCTGTGGCAGCAGTCGTGGCCTCCAAGGAGGATGTCTGCCCTATGAAGACATTAAAGCATATGAAAGAGGCCTGCCTCTCTCCTTGCAGATGGTGGTCAAGTTAGTTCCTAAAAGGGAGAATTTCCATTTGGTTCTAAGGCCTCATCAGGCTTTAGCCTCAGTAAAGCCAAACCCTCCAGTGTCCTTTAGGCCCTTGAGCTTGATTTTTCCCTGCTTGACCTAAGGAGTTGATTTCCAGGAATTCCCATCATAAGTTGAGAAGAGAGCTGAGAGGAAGACCCAGGAGTCCTTACAGCCAGCTCAAAATACCGATACTGCACCAGTTCCAGGGTGTGCTGATGCAGGATTATGGAAATGGTAGCTCTAGAAGGGCCCTTTGAGTTAGGACCAGCCTCCCTGTTTTACCACATGGCTAAGCATAAAGGGCACTCATTGGCTTTGGGATCAGGAGGCTTGCTGGGTTCAAATTCTGGTTCTGACACCTACTAGCCCTTAATTACTCTGAGTCTGTTTCCACATTGTTCAAGTGAAGATAACACTTGCACCACTTACCTTAGTAGGTTGTAGATTTAGAGCTGGAAGAGATCTTGGATGCCACCTAGTCCTATGGCTTCATTTTACAGATTAGAAAACTGAGGTTAGATACTGGTCCAAGGTTTCACTAGTATTCTCTGAGCCCAGGTCCGCTCCCTCCACACCACAGCATGCTCCTTCTTATGAGAAAATGCAGCAGAGTGGAGATAACACTGGGCCTGGGTCTCCTATCTCCCTTCTCTGGGTCTCAATTTCTTCATCTGTAGAACTTCTTCATCTGCCTTGCCTCCCATAAAGTTAACGTGAGGATTAAATGAGACAGCACATGGCAAAAAGCTTTGTCACTGAGGAGTGCCCTACAAATGTGCTCTGTCAGTCTCCGTTTCACTGCCCCATTGTGGTCTGGGAGTGTCCCTAAGGACTCAAAGACTATGCCCACTGACCACATGCTCTGGCCTGATGCCGAAGAGTAAGCCTAAGGGTCAGCCTGGCTACTGGCAGAAAGGCCTGTGGTGGCAGAAGGGCTACATCCACCTTACGGCACTGTCTACACACATGAGTAGGATTGTTGCAAATAGGGAAACTAAGGCCTGGAGATGGGAAGTAGCTTACCCAAAGTGCCTTTTGCAATCAGGCCAGAAAATTGTTGGACTTCTGGCTGCAGAAGGAAAAGAGCCAGGGCTCATTCTCCGCCACCTAGCGAGGAAGATCCAGGTTCAGAACTTACCTGGAGAACCTTGATCCCTTGGGGGGCTTCTAGGCAGTTCCTTTTGACTCGATGCTGGCTCTGTGTTGTTCTTGGTCAAAGTCTGATCCTTAAGAAACCACAGAATCTTAGAGTTGGAAGGGACCTTGGGGACCAGTTAGTCCCAACAACCCCCTTCCCCAAGGCAGGAAGGAATCCACCCTCTGTCAGAGGTCACTCCCTCATTCTCCATTGCTGGATGGCGCCAGTAGTTTGGAAGCTCTTCCTTATGTCCAGCTTCAATTAGCCTCCCTATAACTTTCAAACATGGATCCCACAGTAAGCCGTATACGCCCATGTGGCAGCCCTTCAGATATTGTAAGGGCCTCCCCGCCACGTACCCCAGCTAAGCCTTCTCTAGGCCAAACACCCTTTTCTTTTTTGATCAATCCTGTACAGCAGTTTTTCTGAGGCCTTTTCTATTCTAGTCATCCCTCCTTGGAAAGGGCCTGTCAAGGTTTCTGTAAGTGTGTCTACTTAAACTCTGCCCATGCAGGTGTAGCTTAAACTAACTGTAAAACTGTGACTTAGTAATAAAGTGATTTAGTAGATGCAGTGACTTGAGAATGCCATATAGGTTAGCTGGTGGCTGAGCCATTCCAAACTTAACTAGACCAACCAGTCCTTGGATGGCAGGCAGGCAAGGCTGCTGCTAGGCCTATATCTGAAGTCTTTCCAGCTTGGCAGACACTGCCAGACACAGCCCCAGAGAGCCAGTGTCACTCCACACCATGACCAGGTGAGACAGTGGGACGTTAGTGGAATCTATCAATGCCCCTCTTAAGATGAGGCCTAAGCCTTGAAGTCTTAATGGTGTGGCCCTACCAATCCAATCCTGGTGTTAGAGCTGAGAAACAAAGGTTATCTTCCCTCCAGGTGCCTGAAATCTGCAAGGTGTGAGGTCCCAAGGAGTAAAGCTTTCCGCCTCCCTTCCCTTGCCTGGATCCCTGATGTGGGAACTACAGGAATGTTGTCAGGGTGCCCTGCCTCTTCAGAGTTAGGGACCTGTTCCGGAGCAGGTATGGTGTCTGGCCTCTTATCCACATCCTTCTCTGTGGGAGCACCATTCTTCAGGAGCCTGCAGGAAGGGAAAGGTCAATGACATCCAGAGTTTAATGGATTCCTCTTCCCCACTCGAGATTAGCCTGGGTGTTTGAACCAGATTTCACCTGGATAAACACAAAATGTGGAGGGATTAGCCCAGCTACTCAGTCTATAGATGTCCCAAAGATGCCTAATTGTGAACTCAGGACCCTTAATCAGGAAAGCTAATTCCCCCTTTCTCCACTTTTACACCACCATCTTCCCATTTAGTATTGCCCTCTGGGCAAGTCCCCTGAGATGAAATCTGACCCCAGGATATTCTGGGGGCACTGGAGAAGCTGGTTCTGCATCGCCCTCTCCAGGACGGTTTTAGCCATCACCATTGTCTTGCTGTTCAGCACGGCCTCTGTGGAGTGGCCAGGGAAGAGGTTTGCCATCATAGGAACCAGCTGTGAGGAAGAGAGGGAAGGTGAACTGAGAGATCCAAATTTGGGATCCCTAAGTCTGGCCTGGGGAAATGGGACTCTAACTGCACAACTTGTGAAATAGAAAGAACAATCCTTTGTAATCAGGTGTTACTAGAACAGTCAAGGTTCTGTGGCCATGGGTGACATCTAATATCTAAAGGAAATGCAAAGTCATTTTAGTTACTAGTCTCTACCTTTGTTCTCCCACTAATCAGAATTGCTATGAAGGAGTGAAGTACTCTCTTCCCCCTTAAATTTTCACAAAACACTTTTCCTGCATCCTTGCTTTTCTTTATTACTCTTACACTTATCTAGATATGGGTCATGTCCCCCACTTATAGTATAAGCACCTTATGGATGGGAATTTTACATATATAAATATATATATATATATATATATATATATATATATATATATATATTTCCCCCCCCCTTTTTGGAGGGGGAAAGGCAAGGCAATTGGGGTTAAGTGACTTGCCCAAGGTCACATGGCTAAGTGTTAAGTGTCTAAGGCTGAATTTGAACTCATGTCCTCCTGATTCCAGGGCCAGTGCTCTATTCACTGCGCCACCTAGCTGCCCCAATTATATAATTTTTAAAAAACTTTTGTATCCCCAGGGCCAAGTACAAGGCCTTGCATAGACTAAATGCCTAATGACTTGTTTGTTGAATGCCACTGAATTGGGCCAGATTGGAGGAAGGCAGGTGTGCACAGCCCACCTGAGGATGTTTGGGGTTAAGAAGCAGAAGAGTAGCAGCATCTTGCCGAGCTCCAAAGATATCCTGCAGCATTAGGCGACTCCGGGCACGGAGGAGGTACAAGTTGGCTTTCTCTGGGTTGTACTCAATGGCTGAAGAGAAGTGTTTTTCGGCTTTGTGGTATTGTCTAGAAAGAGTAGGAAGAATCAACCTTTGTGGGAGCCAATGGAACCATGTCTGAACCCCAGCCCTAATCCATGTGCTTTGGGCCTGAAAGAGGCCTAGTCTGATGTGACTAGGACATTGTTTTAGGCCTAGCAGGCAAATCCATCCTTCCTGGCCCTCACTCCTAGAAGCACCATCAGTAGCAGCATCACTTGACAGGCAGCAGAAAAATTCATTTCATTCTCTCTTTTTATATTTTGTTAATATGTTCTCAAGAAATATGGTTTTTCCTCTGATGAGGAACGCTTTAGCTGAATCCCAGAAATTATGGTATATAGTCTCATTATTACTCCTTTTCACATCACTATAAACTATTTCCATGATCTATTCTTTTACACACTCATTATTTAGGATGTCATTAATAAGTCTCACTTAGATCTATATATTTTGTGTTCTCTATATTACTTTTTTATTGTACTATAATCTGTAAAGGATATATCTGGCATTTCTTTCTTAAATTTATTAATCTTCTCTTTCCTTGGCACATGGTCAAATTTTGTAAAAGTTCCATGTGGTACTGAGAATATATATATTCTTTAATGTTCCCATTCAGGAAACACCGTAAATCTTGCAGCTCTTAATTTCTCAAATGGTTTGTTTAGTTCTATATTTTCCCCCTTTTGTTTATCTTTCTGTTAGGTCTGTGCACAGCTCTGAGAGAGGCACATTAAAACGACAGCACCAAAAATGCAGTAAAGGACAACAGGCAGAGAACAAGACACACATTTTCAGACTTGGTCAATGTATTGATCAATATGCTGATGTATTTTGTTTGACTATACTTATCTGTTATAAGGAAGGACTCTACTGGTCAGGGAGAAGACATGGAGGACTAATAGTAATATAAAGAAATTAAAAAGTAAAATTAAAACATGTTAAAGGGGGGAAAAAAAGAAAATGCATGGGATTGAGCTAGGAAGCCTGGATTCTACGCAGGCCTCTGCCCATAATTGTGAGCAAATCTCTTCCCTTCACTGAGCCTATTTCCTCTCTGAAATGAATGGGTTGGATGGGATAATCTCTAGGGTTGCTTTCAACTCAATGGTCCCTAAGTTTTTAATAGCACCTTTTGCCTTAAGAGCTCAGAAACCTTTCCCATATATTTTCTCTTAATTTCACATTGACTTTGGTGGGAGGGGAGTCAATGAGCACTATTTCAATTTGTGTATTTGTTTTATTTCCCCTATTCAATTCAAATCAACAAATAGTAAAATTTTGCCTACCACATGCAAAGCACTATGCTAGACACTGAAGATATAAAGACAGAAATGACGCAGGCTCCGCTCTTGAGAAATCAGGAATCCAGTGATGGTGGTGGTAAGGGGGGAAGGGAAAACAAGTACTTACATCAACTATAATACAAGGGAGTTAATGAAATGGCAAAGGAGAAATCCAGATAAAGTACCAGGAGAAATTTTAGGGGAGTTTCAATGAAAACTTCATGGAAGACACCTTGAAGAAAAGGAGAATCTTCAGCAGATGGAAATTTGGGAGGGGGATAAGGAAAAGAAGAAGCCATTTTGCACATGAACAAATAGATTACAAACTCCTTGATGGCAGGGAGTATGTACTTTTTCAACTTTTGTCTTTCCAGTTTCTAGCATAAGGCTTTGTACTTCGATTAATTAGAAGACCATGGATTAGAGCTGAAAGGGGCCTCCGAGGTCATCGAGTCCAGACCTCTCATTTGACTGATGAGGAACCTGAGGCCTTAGCCTCAGTGGATAAATGATGTATCCATATTCACCCAATAGTAAGTCTAAGAGGAAGGATTTGAACCCAAGTATTCCTGACTCCAAGTCCTGCATGCTATCCCAAATTAATTGAACTAGAAAGCTGAAGCTTAGGTTTCCCAAGTAGGTACTGAGTACCTTTGCTGGTGGGGGCATAGGATGAAAAGGGGACATAGGAGTCTACTGGAACAAGCTCTGGGGCTGCCATGTCTTAAGAAGCAGTACCTGCAAGCACCTAGAAGGTGGAGGCAGTGTCTCAGGCCCCCTAGAAAGTCTGCCCAGGTATTTGCCTGGCTAGCCTAGTGCCAGGCTGAATCACCCTAGGGAAAGGACGTGTGAAGACCCTTTGGCCAATGGCTCTTTCTTGAGCCTCATCATTACAGGTGCCCCCACACACCTCAGCTGATGCTTTCGAAGCCCCAGCTTCTCCTGAAGCATTCCCATGCGGTACCGAGCACCCTGGTCCCCAGGGGAAAGGGCCAGTGCCTCCAGGTAATCAGCCTCAGCAAAGATCAGCTCTCCAAGCTTGAAGAAACAATCTAGGAGGGAAGGCAGAGAGGAGGAAGGAAACCACCTGGCTTCCTTATCTGACCCAGGCCCTGTCACCTTTCTCCTCCTCCTCCTCACTGGTCAGTGAGGTCTGGTCAGTTCCTCTACTCACTCTACTCTCAGCCCTCTGAGATGGCTAGCCACTGGAATCCAAGGAGTTCAGTCAGAAGCACACAAGAGACTTGGACTTGGGGCTAGAGGACATGCACTCTGCTACTACTATCTCTAAGATGCAGAATGAGGGGAGGCGATCCAAGGACCTCCCAGGTCCCTCTGAAGCCCTTCACATGCCCCTATATACAAGATGAGGTACCTCCCTTGCCCCTGGCCACATCCCCACCCCCAACCCCCCAGGAGGATCCCGAGGACCAGCTCACCCCCTCTGTTTATATAGATCCCCTTCTCTCTTTTTTCGCCCCGAAGGGCCTTGTTGAGAAGCAACACACCTTCTTCATAGGCACCCTTGGTATAGCAGAAGACTGCAAAGTCATTGTAGGTGAGAAGCAGCTGGCGCTGGGCCTGCCTGGCGATCTCATTATCCTCCTCATCTTCTGGGGCTAACTCCAGAGCCTTGAGAAAGTCTTCAATGGCTGCATCAAAGTCTTTGAGTCTCCGAAACAGAGTGCCCCTGGGAGGAAAGGAGGCACAAGGTCTGGCTCACCTCACCCCTCAGGGGGCAGAGACACCAACCCCAATAGGCCCAGGTTTCTGCTGACAGGAAGGGGATCAAATGTGATCATCTGTCACTATAACAGTCTACCTCTCACGAGGCCCAAGACTGCCCTGCTCCTTCCATCTGAAAGGCACAGCATCCTAATTTGTTAGAGCTGGACAGGGTCACAATGGTCTACTCCTCCACCCCCTCTCCCCCCATCCCATCGTATTCTGTTTCTTCACCCTGCTG
>CM053581.1:228705195-228743717 GCA_028627135.1 Pseudochirops cupreus
AGGAAGAAATGTAAACTCAGGCAACTGACAATGGTCACCCAGGACATCAGTGGCAAATCCACAACGAGATTCTAAGTCTCTTGACTGCCAGGGTCAGGAACTCTACCAGGATTGCACGCTTCCTCCTTCCCCTCCTCTACCCCCAGCCATGAGGTGGGTAGGCAATGTACCCCAGGTCCTCCTCTCCCATTGCCTCCTGTGACAAACCAGCTAGGAAGGGTACTGAGCTTCCTCAGCGGGGTCTTTGGGATCCCAAATCTTGATTCCTCAGGTCCCCCCGCCCCCACCCAAGAGCTGGCCTCCATGACACACAACCTCTTCTTAGGTCAATACTTGGGCCCACTGTGCCACAGTGGGCAGAGTGCTGGATTTAGAATAAGGAAGACTCCTGCCTTAGAACAGACCAGCTGGGTGACTATGCTCAGTCACAGTTTCCTCATGTGTAAAATGAGATAATAGCAGCATCACCCTCATGGGCTTGTTGTAAACCTGGCAAACTGAAGTCAACCAGTCAACAAGCAGCTATTCTGCCAGCACCTATTCTATTCCAGATAGTGTGCTGGCCACTGGGAATGCAAAGACCAAGAAAAAGATGCTTATATTCTGTGTGTGTGTGTCTGTGTGTCTGTGTAAGAGCAGAGGAAAACAACATGTTCACATGTAAGTAAATGCAAGGTATACACATGGTGAACACAGAGTAATTAGGAAAGACTTCAGAAAGCACCAGGTAAATGCCAGCAAATGTTATTATTGGCAGTGAGGTGACAGTGGGACCAGGAATCAGGAAGACCTGAATTCAAATCCGACCTCAGCTATTTACTAGCTATGTACAGTCTGCTAGACAACTCACTTGACCACTATTTGCCTCAGTTTCTCCATCTGTAAAATGGGAGTAACACCTTTCTTACAGGGTTATCATGAAGATTAACAAACAGTATTTGTAAAGGACTTTACAAAGGTCAAAGTGCTCTATGTGAATGTTAGCTCCTACTCGTTCTTTCATTCATTATTTGCCATTCAGTGCTCAGTCACATCTGACTTCATAACCACTTTTGGGGGGAGGGTTTTCTTGGCAAAGATACTGCAGTGGTTTGTCATTTCCTTCTCCAGCTCATGTTACAGATGAGGAAACTGAGGCAAACAGGGTGAAGTGACTTGCCCAGAGTCACACAGCTAGTAAGCATCTGAGGCCAGATCTGAACTCAAGCTTTCCTTATTCTAGGGGCAGCATTCCATTCACTGCACCACCTCACTGCCCCTTTATTGTTACATATTATTTATCATTTATTATTACTACTATAATTATACCTGAACAGATAGTAGCTAGGGTCCATTGGGCTGTTCTCTATGGCACAGTTTATCCGGATTAAAGAATCCTCCAGGCTCCCCTTCAGGGCCATGACCACGGCTTCCTCCTGGGCCCTCCGGGCCTGGACCAACAATTTCTCCAGCAGTGTGTTGGCCTCAGGGTGCTCAGGCTGAAGGGTGAGGGCCTGGCGCAGATCCTGATAACACTGATTCGGCTGCAGCAGGAGGGAATAGGGCAAGAGGCAACAGTTAGAACTGCTCCTCTGAATGGTCAGGGGGATTTTCTCTCTACCCCAGTTTTGTGTCCTGACCAAAATGCCAGATGAGTCACAGACATATAGCTTCACCCTTGACAACTCATGAGTAAGAAAAAGAGCTAACATTTACATAGCTTTTTGTTATAAGGTGCTACTCTTGTTGTTCAGTCATTTTTCAGTTGTCTCTCTTTCTGACCCCTTCTGGGGTTTTCTTGGCAAAGATACTGGTGTGGTTTGTCATTTCCTTCTCCAGTTCATTTTACAGATGAAGAAACTGAGGCAAACAGGGTAAAGTGACTTGCCCAGGGTCACACAGCTATTAAGTATCTGAGGCCAGGTTTGAACTTAGGAAGATGAGTCTTCCTCACTCCAGGCTCAGCACTCTAACCACTACAACACCTAGCTGCCCATAAAGTGCTACATATGTTATTAATCCTCACAATGACCCTCTAAGGTAGGTGCTATTATAATCCCCAATTTATAGATTAAAAAATTTAGGCAGAGAGAGGTTAAGTGACTTGCCCAGGGTTACACAGTTAGTATCTGGGGAAGCACTTGAGCTCAGCTGACTTCTGGCCTAACAGTCTGGCCAACTACTGCACTACCTTGCTTCCTGACTCAGAATGAGGCAAATCAGAATCACAATGAGCTGATGGATCAGAATGTTAGGGAAGCACAGCACCTTGGAGACCATTTAGTCCCAGCACCTTGGCTTTATAAAGAAAGAAATGGGGAGCAATAGCTTGCCCAAAAGTCACACTGTGAGTTTGGGACAGAAGCAGGGCTAGATCTGGGGGTCCTAGTGCACCTCAGACCACAGTTCACTAACGGTAATCTAGCAATACTCCACTAGGCGGTGGAGAGATCACTGGACTTGTGACAAGTCTGAAGAACCAAGGATGAATCCAGCTGTGTGATCCTGGGCAAGTCACCACATTTCTCTCTGCTTTAGTTTCCTCATCTATAAAATAGGGATCATTTTTGTTCTACTCTCAAGATGATTAAAGTGCTTTGCAAACCTCAAAAAGGTAAGCTATAATCATGGAGTCATTCCTGACTCTCTTCTCCTTCACCACTCAGTTGCCAAATCTTGGCACTTTTACTTCCAAAACATCTCTCAGATCTCTTCATTCCCCTCCCTCCCCAGGGCCTCCCACTCTCCCACTCTATTCATTTCTCAACAGAGCTACTGAAACAACCTCCTAATTGGACTGTAAGCTTCAGTTTCTTCCCCCTTCAATCCTTTATTAGACTGTGAGCACCAATTCTATTCTTTGCCTTTCTTTTTATCCCCAGTGCCTGGCACACAGGAAGCACTTGATAAATGCTTACTGACTTGATTCCTCTACACAGTTGTCAAATATTTCTAAAGTACAGGTCTGACTATATGTCATTCCCTACTCAAAAGCCTTCAGTGGCTTCCTATTGCCTTTAGGACAAACTACAACTTCTCAGCCTGGCATTTAAAGCTTAATCTTATTTGATATTACTATCTTTCCAGATGTCTACATTCTGAACTGGCTGGGGTGGGGCTGAGAGTAAAGGTGGGGTCCTGGGGATTGATTACCTTGACTTTTCCAGAAAGATTTGGGAACGACAGAGTCCTTGGACTTCCTGCCCATACTAACCTTAGGGGGCCAAGTGACACTCTCATCCAATCCTAATTGTGGAGCTGAGCTTAGGGACTAAACTGTGGTCCCATCCTGCCTGTTGAGGAGGGGGTTGGTTTGGGTCCTACCTTTAGGAAGTAGTTATAGAGTCGAGCACGGAGGATGTAGACATCAGGGTTGGAAGACTGTTTCAACTCTTTTGTGACCATCTGGAGGCATTCCTGATGTCGTTTCATGGCCAAAAGGCAAGCAATGCTAGAGTGAGGTAAAGGGAAGGTGCCAAGGTGAGGGAGACCTCCCTCCCAGCTTTATTCCCTACCCCCTCCCTCTAGCCTAGCGGTTTTCAACCTGTGGGTTATGTTCAATTTGTAACAATGAAAATACATCCTGCATATCAGGTATTTACATTATGATTCATAACAGTAGCAAAATTACAGTTATGAAGTAGCAATGAAAATAATTTTATGGTTGGGGGTCACCACAACATGAGGAACTGTATTAAAGGATCGCGGCATCAGAAAGGTTGAGAACCACTGCTGTAGCCCTTAAGGCCCCAGAGTTACCTGCGGAAGCGGGAGGAGGGCCTATGAGGCTGCAGCTCCGAAACCTGGGTGAACAGGTCTAAGGCTTTCATGTATGCTTGATGTTCAAAGAGACACTGGCCCTGGTGGGGAGGCAAGCATCCACAGGTGGCTCTAATCCCCTCCCAGGCTGTTAGGACAGCTAGGTATGTACTGAGAGGTGTGAAGGATGCAAAAGTAAAGAGAAAAAGGCAAGGGAGAGACAAACAGACTGAAAGGGACAAAAACTCAGATGGGGAGAGACAGAGGAGGAGGCCAGGCGAGCTGAAACAGAAATGAGAAGAGATAGGAAAGGGGAGAAAAAGAAACAGATGTTGGTATGGGAAAGAGAGAAACAGACTAGGAGAGAAATGGGAAGGAAAGAGTGAGAGGTGGAGCCACCCATAGGATAAGCATAGAGAGAGGGTCAGAGACAGACCAACATCTACCCTAGACTGAGCCAGGAAGCCTGGGGTCCCTGCATGCCCTCTTGCCCTCCCGAAGGGGACAGAAGAGGTGGTTCCCTAGCCCCAGGCAGGACTAAGCCACTCACCTGTAGATAGAGGATAAAGCAAAGGCGCTCCATAAACTGGGATCGGTGTGGGGCTAACAAAGCAGCCTTTCGAAGGTTCTGAGCGGCTGAGGCAAAATCACACAGCTGGAGATAGGCCTCAGCTCGAAGCATATAGGATTCCACCTGTGGCAGGGGTGGAGAGGGAAGACACCCAGGGAAAGCTAGTTTTTCCTTGGTCCAGGCAAGTCTAGTCCAGCCCACCCTGCAAAATAAGCAGCAGGCTCACTGAATGGAAGATAAAGAAAGGATCTCTGGGATCCTCTCATCTACACGAGGACTAGAGGATTTGTCAGGAGGTGAAAATGAAGTCCAATGAGGGGAAGTGACTTTGAGGTCAGAGAGAGTGTCCATGCAGAAGATACCAAGGAATCCATGGGCCCAATGAGGGTGGCACCAAGAAGGGGGATTACAATAAATGGGCAGAAAATGGGCTTGTCCTTTGGGCTTGGGGGAGACCCATGGCCTAACCCTTGGCTGGGAGGGGATGACAAAGGGGTCTGTGGGGAGGAAAGAGTTTTTGCTCCCTGCATTCTCTCCCATTCTCACCAGCTGGGGATTTAGGTTGATGGCTTTGGAGAAGGAGAGTACAGACTTTTCCCACTCCCCTTTGGACATGGCGTCCTGCCCATGGTGAAAGCTGTGGACAGATGACCAGGCAGACAAATAGGTTGGGGGTGAGGGAGTCATAGAAAGACCAAAAAGTAAAGGGCAAAAATGGACAGCTTAATGGGGGATTCAGGGAAGGAAGGGCTGGGCAAATGGCTTCCTGGAGGAAATCATAAAATCACTGAATCTGGGGTGAAAAATAACTTCTGGCAGGCAAGGTACTATCCCTATTAACAGATAAGGAAACAGGTACAGGAAAGTGTCTAAGGTCACACAGTAACTGGTAAGTAAATCTTAGACTAGAACCGAGGCCTCCTGACTCCCAGGGAACCTAGGGCTGCATGAGATCTGGATCCCCAGGAGATATGGGCTAGGGGCAGGAAGGAAACAAGGTGGGGGGATAGAGGCCCACACTTACTGCTCTTTGATCCTGTTTGGCAAGACAAGGCCCTTGACTGATAATTTCTGGCTTTCAAGTCCTCTGAAAACAGTGCTGGTCCCAAGGATCTGAAGCAACGTCGGGTCCTCTACCTCTTCCTCATAGGACTTCTCCAGAGCCATAAAGCTGTGGTCCCTGAGAACCAGAAAATCTTAGAGCCTGAGATCATCTTAACTTTTTAGCTTGGCATTTAAGGCCTTATCATCAGCCAGCCTTAGCTTACCTTTCCAAAGATTCAGAATCATAAAATATTAAGAGCTGGAAGAGATCAACGCTAGCTAGTTCAAGTGATTCATGTTACAGAGGAGGTAACCGAGGCAAGGAGGGGAAAGGAGGTCTCTGGTAACATCATTCAGTGGCAGAGGCAAACCTGAATTTACGTTTCCTGATTCCCAGACGTGAACACCTCACTGGGTCCCACACTTTCTTCCGGGCTGCTCACTTCTCGGGCAACTCTTGATTTTCTTTTCTAGTCTCTCAGGACCCTTGACAACTGTCCCAAAAGTCCTGTCCTCATTAAAAACCCCACCGCTACGCTTCACGAGGCTCTCCCCGCCGTAGGGCAGTTAGTTACTAAGCACCTGGGACAGAAGGCCACGCCCCCCCCCCCCCTCTCCAGGAATTCTACTCCTTTAGACGTAATACTAACCAATACGGCTTGCAAAGTAAGGGGGAGAACATTTTATATAGTTTTTAGCCTTCACTCTTTTCATATTTCAGTTTCACCCTTTATAAAACAATAAAAGTGATTTAAATTTGTCTTCCTCAGTTGGGCACATACACACATTCCCCCCCAATCCAGCTTGTATTCTCATGAATTACTAAAGAATTCCAAAGACCTGCGAGGACTTTGAAATACTATTCCAGTCCGGAGTTGCAAAAGAGGGCTTGCAGGAATAAATAAAAAAAACATCTTAAAGCGCCTACTTAAGCGCCAGCTCGAGTTAAGCGCGGGAGGAAGGGGGTCTTTAAAGACTATCTGGTGGCTGCCCTGCTGGCTCCACGAGTATCCTATAATTCTATGGGGGGGGAGGGAGGAAACATTCCTCCAGCAAACATGCTGCTGGCAGGGCTTGAAGGCATCGTGCGGTAGTCTGAAGAGCCGGAGCAATGGGATCCCAAGAGAAGGGTTGGGGAGGACAAGTCGGTCCTGGGACTAGGTGAACACTAAAAAAAAAACGAACAACTTGACCTCAGTCTCAAGTTCCTTAACTGTAAAATGTGGTAATAGGAAGGATTCGCCCTCCTCCGCCCCCAGCTTCTTTCTTAAGAGATCCAGCTTTGATAAACTGGACTCTCCTCAGCAGCACAGTTATAAGACAACTCTATGAGTCTCAGAACGGAAGGAGATATCTATATTCAGAGAAAGATCTAGAAAGAACAGAGTTTAAATGGAGACTGAAGCGAATTACATGCTCTCTTTCTTTTCCATGTTTGGTTTTGTTTCTTCTTTCCCACTGTTCACTCCATTGGTCACAACCCTTCTATACAACCAGACTAATGTCCAATGTGAAAGTAAGATCCTATACTTGATTACATGCCGCCATGGGGGGGGGAGGATAAAGGGAGGGGAGAAAATTTGAAACTCAAGGGATTGTGAATCTTGTAAACTAAAAGTAAATAAACAAATCAATTAAAAAAATAAAATACAACACAACACAAAAACACCCAGCAAACCGGTTAGGCGACTTGCCCACGGTCACAGGGCAAGCAGGACCTCCGCCCCGCTTCCCCACGTGGGAGCCGAGGAGACCCTGGAGCGTGCACAGCCCAGGCGCCCCACATTGGGGTGCAGGGCTGTATCCCGCGGACCGAGTGGAGGTGGCTCGGCGGTTCTTCACCTTTTGACGGAAGTTTGCCTCTGGAGTGTCCTGGGGCGTGCGCGGGGGCGGGCGACCTCCTTGCGCCAGGACAAGGACGACCAGTTCTCGTAGTAGCCATCTCTCAGTGTAGACGGCCAGTCGTGCGGTTTCAGACCTGCCACGGCTCGTAAACACACGACCCTCCCAGCAGACAAGCACCCGCGCGCTGGGAGGACGAAGACCTTGCGCAGGCGCCGCCCTCGATCCCTCGGCACTGCTTCGGGGGGAGGGAGGCAGGGAGAGGTCATCTCGGGGTTGGAGGAATGGGGCGAGGCTGTAATTGGCTGCTCGCTGCGCTGACGTCAAGGGGCGTGACTCTCGTAGTGAATGGGGGCTGCTTCTGAGTAAGAGGGGCTGGTGCGGGAGGAAGACATGACTCGCTCGGGCCTCGGGCTCTTATGCAGCCGGCTGAGCCGGGGGATGAGCCGAGGCGGCCCCGAACCGCGGCCTCCTGGGAAGAGGTGGCTGGTGAGTGTACGGGAGAGGGCCGGAAGCTTCCGGGGCCGTAGGGAGATGGGGCCCACGAGAGGAGGGCTGGGGTTATAGGGACCCCCTGACCAGCGCCCTGGGGCTGGACGACTATAGGGAGAACTGGAATGGGCTCCACTTTACAGTTAAGGAAACTGAGCACCCCCTAACAGCCTCCCCCCAAGTCCGGAGACTTGCCTAAAGGCTCTCAAGTAGCCACTGACTGAGTCTGGATTTGAACCCCGGTCCTCTGACTCCACTTCTATGTACTCTTCCACCCCGGGGATAGGGCGTGGTGGGGGGGGGGATTCGAGAGGTGGCTTCCTTTGGTCTCACGTTTTTGCGGTGAATGTCTAAAGTTTATAGAAAAAACGAGCTGAGTGCTAGGGGAGTTACAAAGTTGGGTGAAGCATGATCCTTGCGCTAAAACAGGGGACGAATTTCAGGGGATAGGTGAATTTGGATGGGGAGGAAAAAAGAAACAGCTTTAATTTCACTAATATCTAAATGAAACTTGGCATTTATTTCAGTTATGAATTTTAAAAAATCATGAGAAGGCCATAAACATCACTAAAGGGGTCCATGACAGCAAAGAAAAAAGTTAGGGACTTTTGCACTCAAGTAATTTAGAGCAGCCTACTAGGAATAGGGTACAAGCCAGTATCTCATGTAATAGTGCATGTTCTAGCTATAATATCTAATATATATTATTAAAGAGTAACAAACAGTGCTTTGTGAGGTCCCAGGGTCTTTGTCAGCTTCAAGAAGGCTTCATTTAAGTTAAAAAAAAAAGAGCCCCAATAGCTGAAGAGAGGGAGGGATGATATGCCAGGAATGAGGGATAGGTTAAGCAAAGACACAGAGGTGTGAGAAGATGTGAGGCAGAGTATTTTTTTTAACCGGATCTGAAGAGGAGAGAAAAATGAGATGAGGCAAGAAAGGGAGGGTGATGCTAGGTTGGGAAGGTTTCTTGAATACTAAGCATTTAAGGGTTTAAATATTAGTCACCAGCTATTAGAGAATCAATAGAAATTTTTGAGCAGAAAATTGATCAGGGAAAAATCTCTGGATGAGAAAGATTATTTGGGCCATATTAAATAGAATGGATTGGAGCAGAGAAGAGAGAGAGGGGTTAGAAACTGCTGTGATAGTCCAGGCAGATGGTGTTGGTAAAGATCTGACTGTACTTCAATGATACCAATAGGAAAAGAAAGAAAAAAGACTCTCAGAGATGATTTGGAGAAGTTCTCAACAGAGCCTGTGACTGATTAATTGTGAGAGGTCAGAGTCAAAGAAAAGCCCAAGGGTTATGACCAGTTACCTGAGTGGTGCCAACAGTGCCCTTAAGTGAAGTCAGAGTAGGTTTTGGGGGAAAAGATGGAATGAGGTCATTTCTGGAGATGTTGCATTTGAGGTGCTATTGGAAGGTGGAAGTTGGCTGGTGGGATTTAGCAGCACTCAGAAAAAGCTAGAGAGAGGGGTCAGGGCTGGAGCTACAGATCTGGGCATTATTTGCATGGAGGTGGTTGGTGGAGCTGTCACCAGAGGAAATTGTGAAGAGAGGATAAAGACAGAGGGCCCCCACCTTGAGGAATGTTCATATTAGGAAGAGCATAAGAAACCTTCTGGGAAGGGGAGGAACAGTTAGACTGGAAGAGGATCCAGGAGTGTGTGATGACTAAAGCAGGCAGGCAGTAAGTATTTCTTAACCCCCAAGCGTGTGATAGTTGCTGTTCTGAGTGCCTGGGGAAGAGAAGAAAGAAGGCAGCCCCTGATCGCAGGGGACTTAGAGTCTAACATGGGAGCCGACGTGAAAACAACTATGTATAAACAAGATATATACAGTACATGTAAGGGGGTGTCAGGAAAGGCTTCTCATAGATGGGGTTTTAGGTCAGACATGAAGTCAAGGAAGCCAGGAAGCTTGAGATGAGGAGGCAGAGCATTCCAGTCCTAGGGAGATGTCACTGATAACCAGAGTCCTTTGAGGGGAGTAAGGAGTAAGAAGGACTTTGAATGCCAAACAGAGGATTTTTATATTCCAAACTAGAAGTAGGCCAGTTTATTGAATAGGCAAGGAGGTCAACCAGAAGGCTATTGCAGTAATCCAGGTGAGAAGTGATGGAGTAGCAGTTTAAGAGAAGAGAAAGGTACATAAATGTTAGAAAGGAAAATCAGGATTTTGGGCACCAGAGCAATGGGGCTAGTCAGAAGGACTAGGGAGAGGTCTAGGAGAAAGAGGCCTGAAAAAATTGGATTTGGTGACCTCAGTGGTACCCTTAAAACAGTTTCAGTAGGGGGGTGGGTGGAAGGCCAACTGCGGGTAGTTCAAGAGAAGGTGGGTGGGTAATGAAGAAGCAGAGGGCAGCCCGGTTATTTTTTTTGTCTCACAGGTGGCCGGCCTGGGCAACTACAGGTTGCAGGGCACACGGCACAGCGTGGGAATGGCTGTGCTGAACCAGCTGGCCAAGCACCTGAATGTAGCTGACCAGTGGAAGAGGCAGCATCAGTGCGGTGCTGATGTGGCCATCGCCTGCCTTGGAGAAGCCGAGCTGGTGCTTCTAAAACCCCGCCAATTCATGAATGTCAATGGGCACAGTGTGGCCCAGGCTGGTGAGAGATCAGGGATTGGTAGGGTTCCACCTACCCAGCCTTGGGGGAAGAGGAATTGCTGGCACTTGGTTCTGGTTCCGTAAATATTCATTAAATGCTGGGTTTCTCCCTAGAAGTAACTTTGTGGCAGAGGCTAATGGGAATGCTGGATTGTTTTAGCTTGGTGGGGAGGAGGTATAGAGTGAATCCTGGTTCTCTGTGTGCTCTCTCATCCATCTTACTCTTGTTTCTTTGGGAAGCCAAGATGTATCAGCTGGCGGCCGAAGACATCTACTTGGTACATGATGAACTGGACAAGCCACTGGGGAAGCTAGCCATGAAGTTGGGGGGCAGTGCAAGGTGAGGGAGCCAGGGTCTTCAGAGACCCTTTCCACCCCCTAAAGATTCCCATGTTGGGTCCATACTTGGCTCTGTGAGTGTTAACCCCAATTTTCTCATCTGTAAAATAAGTATGCTCATCACTGCCTTATTTCCTTGGAGATGTTAGAAAGAGAAGGCATGAAGCTTATATGTCTTTTGTAATGTCATGGAAGAAGTTATGCCATCTTTGAGTCCCCACATCTTCCCGCTCTGTCTTTCCCTTGCCCCTGTCGCTGCCCTTGCCTCTATTGAGTTTCTGACACTTGCACTTTCTGGGTTTTGTCTTAAAAGCGGTCACAACGGGGTGCGATCCTGCATCAGCTGTCTCAACTCGAATGTAAGTCTTCCCCCTAGGGGTAGTGTAGTCTTCCCTCGGTCTGATGGTCTCTGCTGGAGCCCATGTGCCCCATCAGTCCCCCATGCTCTGAGACCTTAGTGCTGAGGTGAGGTTTTTGAAAGGAGCTGGTAACAGCCTCGGTCCTGGCCTTGCTTTCCTCCTGTGCGTGTATTTGTGCTTTGGTCCCTTCTCATCTGTCTTCCTGATTCACTAGGACTGGTCATATGGGACTCTGGAGTAGTAGTAGCCTGGCATTCCAGCATTATTCCTCACCCCTGTCAAAGGGCCACTCTTCTGTTTGCTTCACCCCTAAAGCAGTATTCCTTCCATCTCTTCTGGGCCCCATCCCTCTCACACTGCCTTGAGGGACTCCTGGCGCAACTTTGCAGTGGTACCCAGGGAGAGGGTTCAAGGTAAAGAGCTGGGGGTTAGGCAGGATGCCATAATAAGCAGAGCCTTCTGCTCCAGGCAAGAGGGTGTGTCTTCTGGGTAGACAGTTGCCAGCACTGTACCACTCACCTCTCCAATCCACAGGTCATGCATCGGCTCCGAGTAGGCATTGGGAGACCAACCCACCCAGGGGCCGTGGAGCGGTATGTGTTGGACAGGTTCACAGCAGCCGAGCAGGAACGGCTCCCCCCACTTCTGGAGCAGGCAACGGAGCTGCTTCTCAGCCATATCCGCCAACGGAGCCTGGCGGGGACCACGTACACAAGCCCCTCCTGATGTAACATAGCCTACCATGGTAGGCCAGGGCACGACATAAAGGACTGTTCCCCCTCAGTGGGTATAGGCAGCCTAGCCTCTCCTTGCCTTACTGGAGTAGCACACAGAACAGAGCCTTGGCATTCCAGCCCCACTGGGGAGAGCCTTGGTCCAGGCTTGAGGTAAAGTTCAGTGAGGAAGATGGCCCTGGGTTCACACAACCCACATTGTTGAGCTCTCCCCACCCTCCCACATGAGACCTACCCACACCTGTGTAATCACTAATTTATGGGACATTTAATTACTCTCCTGTCCCTGCTCAGGGAATAAAGGTTCATCTTCCAAGGGTGAAGCTTGTTCTTCCTCCTCTCTTTCCTCTGTAGGGTCTGAGCGCACAGAGGTTGCAGAAAAGAGTTCTCTCTTCTTCAAGGTGATAGCAGGCAGTGTGAGCCGTCTGAAGGAGTTTGGAAAGGAAACCTGAAAAAAGGAAGTTCAGAGAAAGTAATATCTGAGCTACCTTTCCCTTAGATCCATCCTTTTCTTCTCTCCCTGCTTCCTGCCAGCAGATGACAGGGCTCTTCTCTGCCTCTATCATTGCCTTCCCTCCTGCTTCCCCCTCGGCACCTCAGGGGCAGTAGATACCTTGAAATTTCTGAGACGAGTGGTTTGGGAGAGTAATTGGATGTCTTTTGGATTGAAGGGGATGTGGGCTGGTTGCAACATTGCGCTCAAGCCGGACAGCCTGTATGGCATGCTGTCGGTCACCTGATGGATGGGTTTGAGGTCGTCACATCTGAGAGGGCGACAAGACAGGGCCATGAAGTCCAGCAGCAGTACAGATGCTGCAACAGTGATGGCCCCTACCCCCACCCACCCTTTACATCCATTAAAGGCCATTGAGAATCTCTCTCCCATGAAGATTTCCCAGCACTTCTCCATCCTCAAGTGATCTCTTTTTAGACTAGGTTGGACAGTGTGGCACAGTAGTTATAACACAAGATTTGGAATCAGGAGACTAACCTAGTTCAAATCCTGCCTCAGACACTTACTAGATCTGTGACTGTGGGTAAAGTCACTCAATTCCTTCTTCTATAACATGGGAATAATGATACTTAGGCCACCTACCTCTGAATTTTGGTAAAACACTTGGGCAAACCTCATTGCTCAATATGAATGTGAATTATTAATAATAATATTGTTAGTCACTGCTCACCTCCCCTGCAATGTCTTTATGGGAAAGCGAGGAGGTTTTTGTCGGACTCCAATGAACTGAGCCACGTGTGGCCCCATGACCACAGCGTGGCTCAGCATAGCCATCAGCTGCTGCAGTATCTCCTTCTGCTCCATTTGGAAGAGCACATTAAACTGGCCATCCTCAGTGTGCATCTGGGGGAGGCAAGTCAAGGGTGCAAGAGGAGGTCAGAGCATGCTTGCACACGTGCACATGAGTGTGCACACACACACACAAATACACAACTCCAGCTGTGTTGCATTGGGACCCTGCAATTAGGCAGCCTATTTAATTTGACCCCAAAGTGCTTTTCTTTCATTGGCCCCTCCACCACTCTGGGCAGGAGGGTAGGGCAGGCAGCATCAGACTAAGGCCCAGAGAGGGAAAGCAACTTGTCCAAGATCACACAGTACAGCCAGGACCAGACTCTAGGGCCCCTGACTCACAGGCTGGACTTTCCAAAACGAAACAAACACATTTTTGCTGAGTCCTATATTGAAAGACAGTCTGTAGTGATTTTTCTTTTAAGTGAAAATTCCTAAATTCAGAGAAGCATCTTGGCATAGAAATGTCCGACTGGGTTAACCAGCCACTGGCCTTGCAAGAAGAGTCACTTCCTTTCTCTGATGCTTATAAACTACATTTCCTCCAGGGAATTTTACCATTGTATCCTGTTTATTGGAAATAAATGTAAAATGAGGCTGTAGCTAACATGGGGCCTTGCATATGTAAGGGTCTCCATACACACGGCATGTATGCCCCAGGTCATCCCTGCTGTGCTTATCCCTGATAGGCAAGTTGGGAGCTGGTGAAGTATTAACTGCTTTATTTCTTTGCCAAAAACAAAAATCTTTATCACAAGAAACTTGCCAGACATCAACAAACATGAACATTTCCCCATAGGGAGAACAGAAAAATAGGATTGCGTATGAAACCACAGATCTCCAACATGAAGAAAACAAATTTTTAAATTCATGTTTCAGATTATACATGTCCAACTCTGCCCTAATTACCTGAAGTTCTGAATTTCCTTCTGTTCTCTGCATTTTTTTTAAAGTTACGTTGCTACTCTGTGTGTGTATATCAATCATTACTAACTGTCTCCAAATAAAAGTCCTCCCTTGCACAAATAAGTACAATCAAGCAAAACATCTGTTCATCGGCTGGCTGTCTTATTTTGCAAGTGTCAGATGGGGCTCAGTGAACCAAATTAAAATGTAACTGGGAAATCTTTAATAAAATAAACATACAATACAACATAAATAATGTCGATTTGTGGTTTTCTAAGTCTATAGAAGGCCAATGGGGATGTGTTCTATTTGAGTTTGACACCATTACTGTAGTCCCACACCTCTGCCAAGAGGCAGGGAGCATGATTTTATCTATTCTTAATAGAAGACCAAGGTCCCCCTGCCTTCCCCCATGGCCATTAGCCCGTGGCCAGGGTTCCTGTCGCTTGCAGGGAAGCCTCACCGACAGCAGATCACGGAGCAGGAACCTGGCTTCGCTCAGCACCTGTTCCACATCGTGACTTCGCTTCTGCTCTTTTCTCAGCTCCTCAGTCAGTTTTTTTGTCTCCACCTGGTTATACCTGAGTTTAATCTTGAGCTCCTCCATATCACTTCTGGGGAAAGTCAGACAGGGGATGGTGGGGTCCTGCTCACTCTCTTCCCCAACACCCGCAGTCCAGAAGTAAAGGAGAGAGGCCTAGGGCAGGACTGTACTAGCCTAGAATTGCTTGGATTGTGCTTCTAACAACTAGATCATCTTTTTTTCCCTAAAAACTCTGCTATTCAAGAGAGGAGGACCCTGGAGGCCATTTGGTCATGCTTACCCACTCCCGGGTGTCATCTCCCATTTTACAGACACAGGACCAGAGAGGTGACATTACAGACCCCCAGGCCCCTGACATCCAACCCCAGTTTTTATTTAACAAATGTGTATTAGGACATGGACAGCCTTCCACAATAATTTACCAAATCCTCACTTGGTCAGTACCCTGTGTGGGCAGAGCTGGAACTCTGGCTTCAGACACTCAGTGCCTAACGTGGGCCAGGCCTCTTGGATGAGGATGGCCTACCTCAGATCACGGTTGTCCTGCTGTAACTGCTGGAAAGTCACATCTGACTGCTCCAGCACAGTCCTTAGCTTTTCAGCTTCTTCCGCCCTCTGCTGCTGCTCCTCACACTTTTTGGCCAGAAACCATATCAGCTAGGGGGATAATAGCTATAACTAGCATTCTCATAGCACTTGAAGGTTTACAAAGCATTTTCATGTAGAGATACATAAAGATGAAGAAACTGAGGCAAAGGTTAAATGACAGTATCTAAGGCAAAATGGGGCCTCAGGTCTTCCTGACTCCAAGTCCAATGCTCCATCCATCGTACCATCTAGCTGCATAAGTTGGTTGGTGGGAAGATGTAATGATGGGCTTTATGGGTGACATAAAGACCATTGGGGAAAAGGCTGCCTCTCCTCCCCCACAGGTTCCTGCAGGCCACCCCATTCCTACCCTGCTCCCCCAAGCCCTATGTGTTTCTCCAGGTACTTTTACTGCTGTGGGGGAATCACCTGATATGCCTTCCCTCCCTCTCCTTACATTGTTATTCAAGTGAATTATCCTTCCCCTCTTCTAGAACGGTTTACCTTGGAAGGAAGTATAGAAAGGGGAGGAAGGGGGAAGAGTGAAGAGGCAGAGGCTAGCAGAGGGTAGGCTAGAACTTCTTTCTAAGTCTGCTGTTTCCATGTCTTTATCGGACAGCTCTCCCACTCCCCTTAGCCTAGGACTGGACACAGAAAACAATCACACCTAATACACTTAGAATTGTAAAGACCTAGAAAAATCCAAGAAAAAATGTGTGAAATTCCCTGTTCCACCCCCCACTATTTTCAGGAAGACATAAGCCACGGGGGTGGGAAGAGAGGGAGAATGTTTATTCCCCAAAGTGTTTCCACTCCCCACCAGCCACCCTTCCCATAGTCTTCCTATTTCTACCAGGGATGAATTCAGATGCCCGGGTGCCAAATCTCCCCTGAGGGAGGCAAAGGCCTTAGAGTCCCCGGCTCCCAAGCCCCCAAGGCAGGGCAGCCTCTGATAGGCCAGATGTTACCTTGAGGCGATCCATTTTCTCCTTGGACATCATCTTCCTGTTGTTCTCCAGCAAGTCCAGCTGTTTGCTCATCTCCTTTGTGTCCCCCTTCAGCTCCTCGTTCTCGCTGAACAGCTGTAGGCTTCGGTTGGACACTTCGGCCAGCTCTTTATTCACCATCATGTTCTCCTGGATTACCTTCCTGGTTGTCTCTGACATCTGGAGAGTGGATACCTTGCGAAACTCCACTACCATCTTGCTCACTCGTTGGACTATTTCCTTTTTCAGTCTGGAGTTTGGACAGGGGAGGAAGGAGTCCTCCTAGGGTTCAGAGACCTTGACCTGCCCAGAAGGCAGTTTCCACTACCCTCCCTGTCCCAAACCACATTCCCTGATCTTGGGTCCCTCACTCAGATTTCCCCAGTGCTTTGCTTTATAACCTGGGCATCAGAGCTGGAAGGAGTCTTAGAGATCTAGTCTTATAGCCTCCTTTTCCAGAGGAGGAAACTGAGGCCAAGAGAGGGGAAGTGACTTGTGCGATGTCAAACAGCTAATACGAGTGGTAATAGATCACTCAGAATGGCTTCTGAGTGAAAGAAGTCAGACTCTTTGGCTCCCCACGAGATCCCATGATCCCTTACAGGGCTGGGGGAGAGGCTGGGTATTGAGGAGCTCAGACCTGTCTTTGTCTAACACAGCCTTCTTCTCCAGGGAGTAAATCCAGTCTTTGTACTCATCCTGTTCCTTCTTCAGTTGTTCTTCCAGCACGGCAAATTTGGCCATGAGCTCTTCCTTCTGGATCCGGTACTCATCAAGGGCAGCCAGCTTCCCCCCTGCCCAGAGAAGTCCCAGTGATTCAGCAGACCCTCAACACCTCCAAAGGACTTCAGCAGGCCTGGGGGGGTGGCATGAGTGGTGTGCAGTGTTCTACCTCTAGCCATATGTTCCTAAGGCCCCCTGTCCCTCCCCACTTCCCTCATGCTCTCTTGTGACCTGCATCCTATGGATCTGAACTTATTTCCCACAGCTCTGCTGCCTGTGTCCTCTGCTCTCCCTGGTCTGTCACCCTGATTCTTAATCACTCCCATTTATGGAGCACTTTGCGGGGTAAAGTGCTTTGCCCACAAGAATCTTGTGGTATAGGAAATGTAAGTAAAATCATCCCCATTTTGCCTGTGAGGAAACTAACACAAAGAAAATGTAAGTGAATTATCCATGGGCAGTCGCTAGTGAGAGAGACAATATTTGAAGTCGGGTACACTGACTTTAAGTTCAAGATGCTCTCCTCCAATCTAGCCTGCCTGTCTATATTGTTTCTCTCATGGAACAATGATTCTCTCTTTGTGAGAACCTTTCCTGGCCCTTGCTCACACAGAGTCCTTCTCTTGGACCACCCTCCCTCCTTCCTTCATTTATTTAAATCAGCGGTTCTCAACCTGTGGGTCACCACCCCTTTGGAGGTCGAACGACCCTTTCACAGGGGTCACAGGGGTCATCTAAGACCATTGGAAAACACATATTTCCGATGGTCTTAGGAACCGAGACACCGCTCTTCTATCCGTCTCCAGGCAGGTCTGCCCACATGCAGATAAGCCCACATATGAGTATCAAAGGGTTGCAGCATTAGGAAGGTTGAACACCACTGATTTAAATGTTACTCATTTTTCAAGACCCACTTCAAATCTAACCTCTTCCCACCAAGGCCTCCCTGCTTGTTCCATTGCACACTGATGTCTCTCTTGTAATAAATCCTACAGCATTTATGAAAAGCACAACTGGAACATAGTAAGAATGATTGTTTAACAAATAGACCATAGCATAGACATCCAAATGAGTGCTATCCCCTTTCAAAGCAGTTCCTTTGGGAGATTGGACATTGATTCCAGTGATTCTGTCATTGCTCAAGGCACTTTGGGAACTTCTCTTTGGGAACAACCATCAAACCCTGTGGCCCAGCCTTTTTAAATAACCTCAGTGGTGGCATGCTCTCCTCCTCTCAATAAACAAATCAATAAAGATGGATTAAGTCCCTTCTGTGTGTGAGATGAGTGATAGCTCAGCAGAGTGGACAGAGGGCTAGCCTTGGAGCTATGGCTGCCTAAACTCATGCTAGCTCTGTGCCCAAGACGGTGAATGGGTCAGTGGTCCCAGGCTTCTCCATAATGCCATTCAGTTACAAAGAAGTTGTAGGCAGGGGGAGTTCCTCCATTCAGCTCCTGTGCCATCTTCTACAGGAAATCTTTCCCCATCCCAGCCACCCAGTACCGGCCCTCCCAAAACTACCTTGTGGTTATTCTGTACATATTCTGTATTATGTGTGTACATGCTGTCTCCGCTGCTAGAATGTAAGCTCCTTGAGGGCAGGGATTATCTAATTTCTGTCTTTCTATCCCCAGTGTCTGATGCATAGTAGGTGCTTAATAAGTGTTTTGTGACTGCTTATCCCCTGACAATTGTCTTCTCCACCTCCTCAAGAAAAAAAATGCCAAAGACATTTATCTTGGGAAGTGGAAAACAAAGAAAAAAATCAACACGGTTCCTGCTTTCAAAGAGCAAGCTGTCTGAGAGAGCAACAGTTTATATGAAGAAGTATGAGACAAGATGAAGTTGACAAGGGTAGGGGGCATAAGGAGACATAGACAAAGTACCATGGAAAAATTTGAAGAGACTTCACTCCTGTCTAATAACAACTGAGGCTTTCATAGCACTTTACACACATTATCTCATTTATTATCTCATTTCAGCCTCACAACAACCTTGTGGGGTAGAAACTAACCAATCAACCCCCATTTCATAGATGAGGAAACAGGCTCTGAGAGACTAAGATTTCTCAACTAGAAGTGTCAGAGGTTGGATTTGAACTCAGGTCTTCTTGACTCCAAACTCTACCACTCTATCCTGTCCACTTTGCCACACTGCCTTGCCTTACCAACAAAGTTTCATGTAACAAACATCAGGTTTTTTATTGAAAGGATTGCATCTGTAGTTAGAAGAAAAAACATTCTAATTGGGCTTTCACATCTTCTATTAGGATTGGCACTGGCATTCTCGAGGCTGCATCAGAAGATAGAATACCATATTCTGCCTCTGCTTTCTTGACTTTGTAGCAGAAAGGGAACATAACAAGCTTCCTTGGATGGTAGATTGGATTTTTGGATTCAGCCACAAGTCATTCATAGCCAACTCTGATGATGAATGTGGGCGACTGAGCTGGATCACAAATAGGGTGTGACTCTCAAATCATTAAACCTCATTTTCTGACTCATAAACTGGCTCTTGATGGCAGCTCCCAAACAGGATTCCAGAAATGTTCTGAGCAAAGGCTGCCTCTTTGGAATGTCTACAGGTCTTATCACATGTTCCTTAATTCAAAGGCCTTTAGTGACTACACACTGCCTACTGAGTCTATAGTCTGACATTCAAGACTCAACACCCTACCTTTCTAGCCTTAATTCACACTCCTCTTCATATATACCTTATGTTCCAGCCAGAGGGGACAGATACTGGCCCCTGAACACGCCCTATTTTCCTGTCTTTCATCTTTATTCACCTTTCTCTATATCAGTGGTTCTCAACCTTCCTAATGCCGCAACCCTTTGATACTCATATGTGGGCATATCTGCATGTGGGCAGACCCACCTGGAGACGGATAGAGGAGTTGTGTCTCAGTTTCTAAGACCATCGGAAATATGTGTTTTCCAATGGTCTTAGGTGACCCCTGTGACCCCTATGAAAGGGTCATTTGACCCCCAAAGGGGTGGCGACCCACGGGTTGAGAACCGCTGCTCTATGTACATAGGATGGCTTTACCCAATCCCATTTCCCCCTTGTTGACCTCTTAACCTTCCTTCAAGGTTCTGTCAGATGCTGCCTCCTCAATAAAATTGTCTCATCCCTCCCAGCTGAAAGTGACTATACTAAAGCTTGGAAGGAAGAAAGGAAGGGAGGGAGGGAGGGAGGAAGGGAGACACTCCCTGGGATGTCTAGGTTCTGATCAGTTTGTTAAAGTCCCATTGTCTTCTAGTCACCTTGCCTAGACAATACACTACAGCTACATCTTATCTCCCCACTTAGACTGTGAGCTCACCAAAGGGAGGCACCAACATTGTCTTTTCTTCCTCCTGTCTCCTCCAGAGTGTAGCCTAGCCAGGGTTGGGCACATAGATGGTGCTCAGTAAAGATGTGTTGATATATTGATTGATTTGGGCCCTTCCCTTACCCAGCAAGACATTCTCCGAGACAAGCTGATTTTTGGACTCCTGGAACTCATGGCGCACCTGGGCCAGCTGGGACTCAAAGGCACTCTTTTCCATCTCCTTGGAGATCTGCAGCCCCTGAAGCTGTTCATTGAGTTCTGTGATCTCAAATACTCTCTGGTTGAGGGAACATTTGAGGAAGGAGACGATCTCCTTTTTATTTTGAGCCAGCTGTTCAAACTTAGCCCAGAAGAGTTTATCCTTCACCACCATTTCATCCCACTTCTTTTGATACCTAGGGGAGTAAGGGGTCAGGAGTTTCAAGGGGGCTGAAAACCTCCCTCTGAGTTCTGTTTTAGGAGCATTCAAAATCTGTGTTATTATTAATCACAAAATAGATACCACTGGTGGAGGGGGGCACTTCAGGTACATATTTTAGAATCAAATTTGGAAAGAGCTGAGCTAAATCAGATTTACATAAATATCAAATAGCCACTTATATGATGGTATTTGAAGACAGCACCAAGAAGTCCATCCTTCCCCAAAATATCTGGTCTTTGAATGAAGCCTGAGAGTCCCATTTAGCTCTTTAGGTTAAGCATTGTCCACCCCTCACCCCCAATCCCTTTACAATTCAGATCCCTCTTTGAAACGCTGACTCATCAAGTCCCCATTACTTCAAGATAAACAAGCTTTTCAGAAAGCTGAGTTTAATCAGTCCCCCCAGGCAGAGGAGACAGAGGTGCTGAGTGGTAGGAAAGGGCTCAGAAAAAGGGGCTGGACAACCCTGAAGTCAGACTGACAGTTTCCCACTACGACCCAAAGCCCTCCCAGGAGCCAAGCTCAGTGATGGCTAGCCCTGGACTCCAGCTCCCTGGTACTCAGAGCTGGCCTGTTCTTCAGACTGTTAGAGCTGAAAGGGCCCAGGGGTGCCATCCATTCCAAGCCCTTCATTTTCATTTTTACTGATGGGGAAGCTGATGCCCAAGGTGGGTGGGTAGGTAGGGGGGTAGACTTGCTCAAGGTCACAGAATTGGTTGGAGGCAGAGCTAGGGTTAACGCCTAGGCCTCTTGGTCCATATGCAGAGCCCTTCCCACCAGAGCCAGGAGGAGGGACCCAGGGCAGCCGCTCCCTCCCAAGGGCCCCCATTGCCCCAGGAGAATGTGGACCCCTGGCTGGCTATTGTCTGGGCCTCCCAGCTCACTGACTGAATGATCCTCTTCTCCAGGTCCTGGATCTGGATTTGATAAAATTTGCGGATCTCTTCCGTGATGACCTCTTCTTCAGGTTTAGGTGATGGTGGACCACCTTTCTTGCCTTTCTTTTTCCCACCCTCCCCAGCTCCTTTTTTGGGCCCCATGGCAGCTAGGACTCCTGAGGCTTTGACTACTGCTGCCCCTTTAAAAGGCCAAGCTGTTGCTAAGGAAGCTGCTCCCCACCCCCACCCAAGTCTCATACATAGCAACAGGCAGAGGGTAAGGGGATGGATTTAAAGGAGCCCTGGCCTCTCCCAGATCAGTCCCAGGGCTTGGACTTGACTTTCCTCATTTTTCCCTTCTGACTTCACAGGATTGTGATAAAGAATTTGAGAACATTAAAGTGCTATATAAATTTCTTCTCTCTTTTGTTTTAAGCTCAGATGTGTGATTTTATTGGTCTAAGGGAACTTCCAGTGAGAAAATTTACCAATGCACATCAGTCCCTGCTCTGAAATTAATAATTTTAGAGAGCTCCCTGATCAGTTACATGACTTGCCCAGGCCCACACAGCCAGTATATATCAGAAGTGGGTCTAGAACCCCAGGTCTTCCTATATCTCCATCCACTAGGCCACAGCTTCCTCTCACATGAATGGAGATTATTGTAATCCCAAATGGGACTGGGACACCCTTCTATTGAAGTGGTAGAGGACCACAGGGGTCTAGAATGTGCACGGGCACACAGGGGGAGAGCCCCCAAGATTCTTCGTTCTGGTGACCTGGAAGGGTCCTTCCACAAAAGATTTTTGGGGCAACACAGTATTCAGACAGAAGAGGACCACAGGCCATGAAGGTTTTCAAGCTTCTACTGATACATGGAAGCTATGGGATGGGTAGGCTACTCCTTACAATCTAGGGCAGGGGAAAGCCAAGTGTAACCTGGGATCTCTTGGTGGAGGGGGTGTGAAGGTGAAGAGATTTGAGGAAGAGCACAGGATTTTGCACAGGAGCAGACTGCAGCCAAATGGTGGGGCTGGGGGCAGATAAGGTCAAACTAGCAGCTTTGGTCAGTGAGACCTAATGATGCCCAGTCTCCGGCTTCTTTCTCCCCACTCCTTCCATGGAGTGCTATCCTGGGAAGCTCCAGAGCTCCAGATTTCTTTTACCTGGTTAATCTCTTCCCATCCTCCTCTGCTTTGTAAACCTTGGGTTGGTTGTCCTTCATTCTCAAAGAGGACCACTAATGACATCACTCCAGAGTCAAGTTTCAATGTGTCCAATTGTGGCTGATCAGACCAGCAGGAGCTTGGAATACTCTACCGCAGGTCAGGCACAAATAGTTCACGTGAACATTTGGGGTGGATTCTCCAAATCTGCACACTCTGCGTTTCCTTTGAGCTATTTCAATTCTTCTTTGCTCATAGAGCACAGCACCTGCTCTGATATGGGCACGCCATGCTGAGCCATCCTGTGACAGTGTCTCCCATGTCACATAATCAACTCCAAAGTTCTTAAGAGAGACCTTGAGAGTGGCCTTGTATCACTTCTTCTGACCACCATGTGAAAGCCTGCCCTGTATGAATTCTCCTTAAAATAGTCTTTTTGGTAAGCGTATATTTTGCTTCTAACAATGAGGCCAAACCATCGGAATTGCACTTTCTGAAGCAGTGTGTGAATGTTTGGCTGTTTAATTTGAGTAAGGACCTCAGTGTCTAGTACCTTATCCTGCCAGGTGATCTTCAGAATCTTCCTAAGGCAATTTAAATGGAAGCCATTCAGTTCTTGGCATGGTGCTGGTATTCTGTCCAGCTTTCATGGGCATACAACGATGCTATATAAATACTGTTATTTTCTTTCTTTGTGAATCTTTTTTCTCCAAACAATGCTGCCTGCACTTTGACCTTCCAACCCCCCTGCCACCCAAGGAACTTGGACTCCCACATCTGGTACCCTGCTCTCTGATTGAAAGCTGGGACTGTCATGATTGCCTTTGTATCCTCAGCACAGTGCTTGCCATATAGTAAGTGCTTAAATGTTTTTTCATTCATTCATTCATTCATACATACATACACACATACACATACATACATACATACTTTTTTCCCATTTTAAATCTATTTATCTATTTTTAGTTTTCAACATTCATCTCCCAAGATTTTGAGTTACAAATTTTCTCCCCGTCTTTCCCCTATCCCTACCCCAAGATAGTGAGCCTCTGAATACCCCTTCCCCCAATCTGGTCTCTCTTATACCCTCCTCCATACCCCCTCTAACTTTCTAGTAGGGCAAGATGGATTTCTATACCCCAGTGTACATACATACGTTCTTCCCGGACAGATAGAGAACTCCTTGAGGGTAGGATCCATACCTTTTCTTTCATCTACCTTGGGTAGATGAAAGATCCCAGGTTACACTTGGCTTTCCCCTGCCCTAGATTGTAAGGAGTAGCCTACCCATCCCATAGCTTCCAGTGTCTAGCACAGGAGTGGTTTCTATGGAGTTGTCAGGAATGACTTTTGATTGATAAGGATGGAAAAGCTTGAAAGGAGCAAGACCAATGTTTGAATGGCACCCTAAGTATTTGGGAAAGGATCAGGGAAAGATCTGGTGCAGAAATTCCTGAGGGACAATGGGTAGGAGTCCTACTCCAATTCTTCTTGAAGGGTGCTTCCAGCATGCTAGAAAGACACCTGCACTGAGAGTTAGGAATCCTGAGTTCTAGACCCAGCTTGGTAAAGCCACATGAGCACTCCTGGGTCTCAATAATGAATGTTTATCGATTGATAATATAATACTACAATAGAGATAATAATCCCTGTCCACCTCCTAAGATTATCATGAGGATCAAAGGATCAGGCTCCATCACTATTGACAACAGCCTCCTAACTGACCTTCTTGTGCTTTTGTCCTCACCATCCAGACTCCATATAACTGCCAAACCAGCAATCTTAAAACAGATCTCATTGCCATGTTGGAGAAGCTCCTGGCCTCCTATTACTTCTAAGATAGAATGCCCTCCATTGGGCATTTAAAGGCCTTCACAACCTGGTTCCAGGACTTTCTAGGCTGATCTTACATTGTTCTCCATCGTGTTCTAGCCAGACTGGCTTACTTGTTCTTTCTTGTGCAGGACAGTCCATCTCTCACCTCTGGGCAGTTGCCCAGGCTGTCCTCCATGCCTGGTATGCCCTACCTGCTCACCTCTGCCTCCAGAAATCTCTAGCTCCTTTCGTGGTTCAGTTCAGGTATCACCTTCTATACTAAGTCTTTCTTGATCCCCTAGTGATCAATGCAACCCCCGCCCCACACCCTCCCCTCCAGAAATTACTTTGTATTGACTCATTTATGTGCATTTTGTACGCACCCTTCCCCCTGCAAATTGTAAAGTCCTTGAAGACCTAGTAATAATAATGGTAACTTTTCAGTCGTGCCCAACTCTTTGTGGTCCCATTTGGGGTTTTCTTGGCAAAGATACTGGAGTGGTTTGCTATCTCCTTCTCCAACTCATTTCACAGATGAGGAAACTGAGGTTAAGTGACTAGCCTGGGTCACCTAGCTAGTGAGTGACTGAGGTCAGGTTTGATCTCAGGTTTTCCTGACTCCAGGCCTGGCACACTACCCACTGAGCCGCCTCACTCCCCAAGTAATGGGATAGCCAGCGTTTATATTGTGCTTTAAGGTTTCCAAAGTGCTTTGCAAATAGGATCTCCTCTAACCCTCACGACCACCCCGGAGGTAGTGCTACTATCATCCCCATTTTACGGATGAGAAAACTGAAGCTGAGACAGCTTAAGTGACTTCTCCAGGGTCACACAGCTAGAAAGTGTCTGAGGCAGAATTTGGATTCAGGTCTTCCTATCTCCAGGTCCAGTGATCTATCCTGTGGGCCACCCAGCTGCCTCTAGACATTGAACTGAAATGAGACAGTGGATGTGAACACTCTTGGGAAGGTCTGAGGTGGCTGTACAAGCATAAGGTACTCATATGATGATTTCTGTAGAGGAGTTACATGGTCTTGATTTCCCTGTGGACAGTTCCTTACTGGGTTTTTCTGAGTATCATTGGTTAGAGCAGACAGCCTGGACAACCATAGGCAGTCACAGGGTGTGTTGCCAGTGTCCTGCCAACTGAATATTAAGTAGTGTCACAGGGTGATAGATTTTGTCCTCGGGACAAAGTTACCGTGTCCCCCCAGTCCCCAGGGAAAGATCACTGACAGGTGCGTAGAGTGCAGTGTTTTCAGAATGGGAAGTGGGATGTGGCAGGTAGGGGGCAAAGTTTGACCCCTTTAACCTTTTTGTCTCTCTGAGAAGACAAGATGTATGAGCTAGTACCAAGGACATCCACCCATTATGGTGCCTCATGGGATGGAAAAGCTACTCCATGACAGAAACCATCCAGAAAGCCAAGCAATACATGAGGTGAAGAATTCAAGACCCCCAAGGTCCTACCCCCAACTCTGGGAGGCAGAGCCCTCCCAGAGTTCCATCTTTGTTCCTTAGGTGGCCTGCCCTGTGCCCTCTCCCAATCTGGACCTCACTCTCCCGACTTGTAAAATTACAGATAACCATTTCTCCACCTAGCTCATGGTGATGCTGAGAGGAGAAACCACCGGGTGTGCAGTTTGCTGGCAGCACCATCCATTGGACTGGAAGCTCCTGGTGAGGAGGGATTGCTTCATTCTTGTCCCCCCAGTCCCTAGCCCAGTGTTGGGCTCATAGGAGGCACTTAACAAATGCTTATTGACTGGGTGGGGCAGTTCCAGGGAAGGAATTGAGGTGATGAGGTGGACAGTGAGGCACTTATCCTCCCCCTTATATTTGCTCTGATTTCTGACACTTGGTCACAGAAGAGTCAAAATCCTTCATCAGTTGATTCAATCAGGTGTCTATTTTCCTTTGTTCTCCTTGAGACAATGTGGTGTTACCTGTCCGGACATTTCTAGGTGCTGTGCCTTTGCCCAGGGGCTACCCTCCATGTAGGGATCTCAGTCTTGAGGAAAGGTTTCAGAGGGGGCTGGAAGAAGGGGCCTCTTTCCTAGCCCAGATTCTTTTATGGGGAAGTATTCCACAATGGGTCCTTAGTCCTTGCTTTGATCCACCTGCTTGGCACTGCCTGACATTTTAAGAAGCACTAAGAGCTTCATTTCCTCACTCATCGATGGAAGGTCCCTCCAAACTCTCTCTACCCCACTGGAGCTTCTTGAAGGGTTCCTTCCATCCTTTTGGCCTGGAAAGAGACAGTAGGGTCAGCTTCCTCGGCCTCTCAGGGTTGACCCAATCTGGGATGGGTTGGCAGAGAGGCAGCTCATGAAGCAGCCTTGGGCCCTTATAGGAACAGGTTGCATCTCCTTGCCTTGGAGAGTAGTCAGCTGGCACCATATCATGGGCAGGTACCAGGGCTTTGGGACTCAGGCGCCAACATGGAGTCTCTTCCATTCTTGTGTAATAACCATTTTATAAAGCATTTACCTTCTCTCCCACCCCTGCCCAGGAAATGATGATGAGACCATCAAGGTCCAAGCCTGCATTTCTTCTTCATGCATTTCTTCTTCTACTTCCCCCTTTGTTAGAGCTGAGGGCCAGGGAATGGGGAAGGGGAAGCTACTCCTGCTGCCCCCCCAAGCTGGGGTGCAGGTGGAAAGCTGGCATGCTGACCTGCTTAATCCCGCTCAAAACCCGAGGGCTTGGAATCTGGAAAAGAAAAATTCAGGGAAAGGGCGAAACCGGAGCTCCATCCTCTTGTTTCTTCACCCCATCCCTTCCATATGTCAGAAAACAACTGCCCCTGGGAGGGTCCTCCCTTTAGGTACTTGCCCTCACCCTCACTCCCTCATTTGCTCACCTCAAGGTTGCTGAAGGCCTTAACAGGCCTAAGGCATCTGAAAGTAGCAGCATCTTGGCCAACCTCTGTGGCTGAGGGTGGACGGGGCACCAGGCCCAGGTCCCCAGGCTCATAAGGCTGAATGTCAGCCAGTTCCTGGAGCAGAGGTGGGGGCTCAGGCTGCTGACAACTGAGAGGAAAGAGAGGGTTGAGGAGACCCCAAAAAGGAGCCCACCTATAAGACTCCTCTCTTCCCCAATCCAGATCTCTCCTCCTCCTTGAAGATGACTCTCAGGCCAGATCCCCACTCACCTCTCCTCAACAGCTGTCAAGAAGGACTGGATCGAGGGGGACTTATCTGGGGGAGGCACAAACTCGGGGATGCGGGGTCCCATCCCCACAGCCTCATTCAGCATAGTCAACAGCTGCCGCAGAATCTCTTTCCTCTTCAGCTGGAATAAGAGATCTACCTCGCTAGCCTCACTTTTCTCAGGGCGTGCCTGGGGGATGGGAATCAGAAGGAAGATAAGGTCAATGTGTGGAGAGAGGTTGGCCCAACTCCCCCACTCCATCTGCACAGGTCTTGAGGAGTAAGTATCACAGCAGTCAAACTCAGCACCCATCTCACACACAAGCACTTTGGGTGCTTGGATTAGCACCATGGACAAGGGTTAGCCCTTTGGGGCCTATGGGGAAACTGAGGCCAAGAGATGGAACATGCTATGCTTTCTGAAATGGGTCAGATCAGTCCCTGTTTCTGGGACTCAATTTTTTAATCTGGAAAATGATGAGGTTACACTTGTTAGTCCCTGAGGCTCCTTCCATCTCTGGCATTCTATGGTTCTAGATATGAAGTGACTTGTCCAAAGTCATACAGGGAGTTAATGACAGAGACAAGAGCAGAATCCAGGCCTCTTTGAGCTTCCATTTCCTCCTGTGATGGTGAGAGTTAAATGAGATAAAGGATGTGGGAGCACTTTGTCCACCGTAGCTGCTGGGAGTAGCAATGATGGTGCATTGAATTTGTTGAAAGGGTGGCCACGTCTAGTGTTCTTTGGGTCTTCCCCCATGCCTCGGTATCCCATTTCTGCCTCATAGCTAGGCTCAGGTAGCATGGTATACTTTTTTTTTTGATTGAGCAGTTCTCTGGGATTTTAGCCTTGGTTGGCCACATCTTGAGCCAGGGACTACATACTCACCTTTAGCAAGTCCTGGAGGCAGCAAGTGGCTTTGGTCAGCAAAACCTCCAGGTTCTGTCGATTTTCCCTCTCTGTTTCCAGCTCCCTTGTCAGTCTCTTCTCCTCTGTTCTCTGACTATTCAGTTGCCTCCTCAAGATCTTTATCCTGTTCCTATGGATCCAGGGACAGAGGACTATGAGGGGCTGACTTTCCATCCACCGCATCCCCTTACCCTGCAGTAGCTAAAGTGCTGGACTTGGAGGTAAGAAGAGTTCTAATCCTGCTTCAAACACTTCTGAGCTGTGTGACCCTGGGCAAGTCACTTAACCTCTCTCAGTCTCAGTTTTCTTCCCTGTAAAAGGAGGCTAATAAAGCACCTATTTCCTAGGGTTGTTGTGAGGATCAAATGAGGTACTATCTGGAAAGAACTTTGAAAACCTTAAAGGACTATAAAAATACAAGCCATTATCCATTGTTATTATTAGCATTATGATCCTTGTTATCACCATTCCCACCATCATTATTACTATCATTAGCATAATTGTCATCATCATTCTCATTACATGGTGGTGATGATAAGAGGAGGAGGAGGAGGTGGGCTGTAAGTTAGAAAGAGCTGTATTCAAGGGGTGGCAGCATTAGCCAGGACTAACACCTCTTGATGTTGCTTCTTCTTTTTTCAATTAAAAGTCTTTTATTTATTTATTTATTTAATTGCGTTTTGCTTTTTTTTTTTCCGAGAGGGAGGGTAGGGCAATTGGGGTTAAGTGACTTGCCCAAGGTCACATGGCTAGTTTTTTGTGTTAAGTGTCTGAGGTCAAATTTGAACTCAGGTCCTCCTGACTCCAGGAGTGGTGCTCTAATTCACTGCATCACCTAGCTGCCCCAGATTGTGACAGTTTTGATGACGATGAGTTCTCTTAGCATTTTGTAAAATGTCTGAAGTTGGATTTGAACTCAGGTCCCCTTGACTCCAGGGCCGGTGCTGTATTCACTGCACCCCTTGATGTTGCTTCTTGACCATGAGAGGGTACACGAATGCCTTGTTCACTCCCTGTGTCTAGACTGGTCTGGAACTGCCTCTGGTTAGATCATGATTGTTAGAGCTAGAAGTGACATTGAGAGATCATGTATCTGTCTCCTACATCCCAGAGAAGAAAACAGAAGCCCGGAGAATGGAGGTATCTATGCCATGCAGTAACAGTCAAGACTGGGAGCCAGATCTGCTCACTCCCAGTTTAGTAGCCTTTCCATGGCCCCATCCTAAATTCTCCCCATAGATACTTGGGGATTCATTGGTTATGTGAGCAGAGCTCCAGCTTCTTTTGCTGAGCATTAAGCTTATGGGGGTGAAAGTCCTACCCACTCCACCCTTCTTCTTTGCTCCCCTGGAGCAAGGGGAATGTCATCTTACTTTAGCTCCTTGTTGTCTTCCTCCATCTGCTGAAAAGCAATTTCCGCCTGACTCAGTATTATCCGAAGCTGGTCAACTTCAATTTCTACATGCTGCTGCTCTTGGTACTTTTCAGAAAGAAGTTGGATTATCTAGGAGAGAAAGGAGAAGCCAAGAGATAATGACTACATGAGCAACACCTATGACCTGCTCCCGTCTCGGGGTAGGTTGGGATCTTCTCAAGGTGGTTTACAGGGTTGAAGTAAATCATATGGTGCTTTCTCCATGTCCCCAGTGTACATATGAATTTAAATACATACATATATGTGTGTGCATACATAATATTTAATAGATGAACTGTTGTTTCCCTTGCCTAAAAGAAGCACTCCTCCCTTCTACCCAAATCTTCCCTATCCTTTAAGTCCCACTTCAGTGAAGCCTTTCCTGATGGCTCCAGGCCACAATGATCTTCTCCCTCCTCTCCCTCGGCATTTGTCCACACTGCTTATTTAAGACCTTGCTGTCTTGTGACATCTCTTGTATTATCTTGTCAAATTATCTCTTGAACTCTCTAATATTTAATTCATATGAATCTTTCTTCCCAACTAGGCTTGTAAGCTCCTTGTAATCAATAATCTTTATACAGAGATAGTTCTATTACCAAGAAGATGCATCCCAATGAGGTACATCTGATCCCAGAATCGGAATAGCCACATGACATCTCTTTGGGTATAACAGGTGGTTTTGAAATGGGGGAGGGCAAAGGAGGGCCATATTGTTCTAATACCTGCCTTGTGAAGAAGAAACTTTTTAAAAGCCCTATGACTCCAACCCAAAAAAATTGTGATTGAAAGCTTTGTTACCAGAAGTGAAAATAATACATAAGACCTAGGAATGAATTCCAGAACTTCAAATAAGAGGAATTACAGCATAAAAATATTATGAATATGAATTCAGACTGAAATGTGACTGCTGGGAATGTTCCTGGCATGAAGACTGCCATCTTCCTTTTCTTTTAATTGGATTTCAATGATCAATCATTAGGTTACTACAACTTATCCTCAAGGGCAGATTGGGTTGGTTTAAGCCCTCAGAATTGAATACAAATTCTCTGTAATGTGCCAAGGGCCAGTTCTACAGATCCTAGAGTTTGTTTTCTGGAGAAAAACCTGGTCTTCACTGTCCTTGCTTACTGCCTTATTAGAAATCACCCAAAGCACATGGAGAAGGACTATTGTACAGACACTGCTCTTCAGGTCAGGATGATTACAACTCGCAAGCTCTTCCAGAAGATGGGAAGAGGGATGAAGGAGAGACGGGGGAAGAATGGAGGAGACAGGGAACAAAGGAAGTGGGGCCCTTTTTATGTTTCCCCAGGACAGTCTATTTTTATTACTTGGAGTTTGTCAGCACCTCCGTGGTGGACAGCTCCCCAGCAGCCACCAAAGCCTAGGCGGTAAATTTTAGTTTTTAAAGTATGTTCAATTTTAGCAAACTTTTGTTAGTTGCCTACTCTGTGCCAAACACTATGTTAGCCACCAGGGTAAATAAAAAAGAGATGCAGGATGCTCTTTCCTAATTTCTTTCATTTAGGTAGTACTGTGTTTTCTCTGTTCTTCATCCTGATTGTCTACCTGTTCATCCTGTCTCTCCCATGGCACCCCTTTCCCACTTCTAACTCTACTTCACTGCTGCTGGGGTGGGGAGTGAGAGGCGGGGGGGAAACTAGTCCTAAAGAAAAAAATCCCTTTTTGCTCTCTCCTCATTCCAGCTTCCTTAGCTTTATCCTTAGCTTTATGGCCCCACCCCCAGGCCATAAATGCTCCTTCTAGGACAGGGCATCAGTGTACATGCAGGTCAGAAACCTTCTCACTTCTGACATGGCAGGTCCTACCTTGATGTGAATGAGGTTGTTTTTGATCATGGTCTTCTCATCCTTCTCCAGAAGGGCCAGCTGTTTGCACAAATCCATCTTAGACTCTTTCAACTCATCATTCTCCTTTAGTTGCTCCAAGTTTCCAGAGTTTATTCTGGCCAGATCCAGAGCCACCGTCACATTCTCCCGGATAGCTCTTTTTGTTGTCTCTGCCATCTGGGAGCTAGAAACCCTGCGGAACTCAGCTGCCACTGTGTTTATACGATAGATTATGTCCTTCCGGAGTCTTTGTAGAATAGAAAAAAGGAGCTAGAATGATGCTCAGGGCCTTAGGTATTCTTGGAACTCAATTTCAGATCCCTCTTCCCTCAAGCCAAAAAACCTCTGGTCTTTCTCAGGCCCTGTGATTTTTTGTTGATGTTCTCCAATGCCATGCCTTACAAACTGATCATGGAGTTATAGAATCACAGACTATCAGAGTTAGAAGGAACCCCAGAGAACATTTAGGCCAATACCAATCCTTCATGGATGAAGAAACTGAGGCCTAGCTTACACACAGGCTTATGTAAGCTTACACAGCTAGAAACTAAGAGGTATTTTCTCTCAAATTCCTATTTCAGTTGTCTAAGCTTAGATGACTAGATATCCTACTAAATTTCTGATTTGCGTGAATGACACCCCTCCAGAGCCAATTTTAATACCAAGAGAAGAGCTCCCAGTCCTTTATTTCACCCCACCCTGCACCCCCACCACTGCCATCCCCCAAGCCACCATTATCAATAGGTGGCTCAAACCTTTCTTTATCCATCAAAGCCTTCCTTTCCATGTGGTAAACATAGGACTTGTAGTCATCTTGCTGCTTCTTCAGCTGCTCCTCCAAAAGGGAAAACTTGGCCATGAGATCACTTTTCTGGAACTGGAACTCCTCTAGGGCAGCCAGCTTTCCTCCTGCCCAGAAAAGACCTTGTGAGCCAGTGGGCCCCAACTCTCAAAAGTCTCCAACTGGCCTGAGGGTTGGCCTGGGGCATGTGGAAGGATTCCCCCTGGGCACCAGCTCCAAAGGCAGAATTCTTAGCAGCCCACCTTCACTACTTCCCACCCTTCCAGCTACCCGATCCAGTCGTGTCTGTCACAGCTTCCTAACTCATACCCTCTGCTTCATGAAGTCTTCCTAGTCTTCCCTGAGCTTTGTACACCAATACTTCTGGTTTTGCCCAATCAGAATCTCCCCCGTGGTAAGCCCTTCCTCCTTTTCTTCCATTTATTTAGAGTAGACTTATCTTTCAAGACTTAGCTCAAATCCCACCATCTCCCACCATGACTTCTCCCTTTTCAGAAAGCTAGAACACTTTTGCAAGATGTGACCAATTGACTTCAATATACAAATGAGCGTTGTCCCCTTCAAAGTGGTTCCCTTGGGCAACTGTACGTTTACTGGAACAATCACTTGTCCTGTTCCAATCCAACCTTCACAGTCATTGTCCTGGGAAGCAACACCAGCATGTGGGTGCTGCAAGCACAGCTGCTGAAGACCCAGAAAATAAAATCATCCCCCAAATCCTTGGCACTGTCAAGTGGTTTGACATAATAAACTGATAGGAATTCATCAGTAGAAATGACATGAAAGATGGATGTGTGTGGGGATGGATGTATTACCATCTGCTTTTCAACTCTACTTGAAGAACCTGGGCCCTTTCCATTTGACTTGCAGCTAAAATGTTCCATATGTATCATCTCTCCCATTAGAATGTGAGCTCCTCAAGGGGAGGAACTGCCTTCTTTTTCTGTTGGAACCCCGGGCACTTACAGAACAGGGCTTTGCCAGTGAGTGCTTATGAAGCACTTTTTTTCATTCATTTCATTCATTCGGACAGTGATTAAAAACACACATACACTTTAGAAACCCCTCTTACTGAGCAGAAATAGCACCAGTTCCAGAGCCGGAAGACCCAGGTTCAAATTCAAGCTCTCACCTTTACTGCCTCTGTGACCTTAGGCAGACCATTCATCCTCCACAGGCCTCAATTTCCTCATCTCCAAAATGATGGGGTTGGAGTAGATGATCTCTGAGACCCCTTCTAGGTCTCTCTATATGATTCTGTGTCCATAAGATTTAGAGCTAGACAGGCTTATCTAGTCTGAACACTTCTTTTTATGGAGGAACAAGGATCAAAAATGGTTAAGTGATCTGTACAAGGTCATACAGATAGTAGTAAGTAGAACTTTTACATGTACCCATGTCCTCTGATTCCAGATTAAATTCCATGCCAGACTACCATGCCATGCTGACCTTTTGACATTGTAGAATTCTCTTTTGATTAGCCTCATTGGTGGCAAATCATCACCTCTAGAAATGTGGATGAAAATAGATTCAAGTGGGGTGGCTAGGTGGCACAGTGAATAGAGCACTGGCCCTGGAGTCAGAAAGACCTGAGTTCAAATCCGGCCTCAGACACTTAACATAAAAACTAGCCATGTGACCTTGGGCAAGTCATTTAACCCCAATTGCTCTACCTTCCCCCCTCCAAAAAGAAAAAAATAAAAAAAAACAAATGTTAAAAATTGTTTTTTAAAAAAAGAAAGAAAATAGATACAAGTAATTTATAATCATGTCTGATGAAAAAGGTGGTAACTGAACTAGGTTATATATTTTGGGATCACAAACAAGATGTGGCTTTTGTCTCAACACTAATTTTTTAAATTTTATTCATTAAGTGGCTCTGAAAGCACTTGAAGAGGATTCCAGAAATGATTTAAGAAGCAGCAGCCTTTCTGGAATAAACTCATAGCTTCTCAGAGGGAACTGCTTTGACAGGGTATCATCCCTTGAGATGTCTAAGTTCTGGTACCTTTGTTAAATGATCACATTCATTATTTTCTAGTCCCACTGCTTTGAGTAAAAGCTTGGCATTCAACATTTTCTGGTTTACTATGTATTTCTTAAGTCCTTATCCAGATAAGTAATCTCTTTTGAGGGCAGGGATCTACCTTTTCCTCCTATTTCATCCATGGTGTAGCCTAGGTCAATAGCTGAGTGCTTTGGAATCATTCAGTGAAAATGTTATAATGGCCTGCCTGATGTAGGCCCTTCCCTTACCCAACATGATATTCTCCATGGTGAGCTGGTCTTTGGTCTCCTGGAACTCATGGCGTACCTGGGCCAGCTGGGCCTCAAAGGCATCCTTCTCCATCTCTTTGGAGATCTGCAGTCCCTGCAGCTGAGAATTAAGGTCAGCGATCTCATCTATACGTTGGTTGAGAGTTCGTTTCAGGAAGGAAACAACCTCCTTTTTGTTGTGGGCCAGCTGGTTAAACTCCTCCTGGAACACTTTGTCCTTCTGAGACAACTCATCCCACTTCTTTTTGTACCTGGGGAAAGAGGTGGGCAAGTGATGGAGGAGCAGAGTCCTTTCCTGCCATGATTGTAAGAGCTGGAACAGGATGCTCAAGAGGATAAGGCTTCAAGAGGAGCCCAAGAGGCTCCCTCCTGGTTTTCCCTGCCCAGCCAGGAAGGAGACAATAAGCCAAATGGGGAGGAAGTAGGGCCATCAACGCTCTCTTCCTACTTCCTAGGAGAAAAGTATAAGAAGAAAACAGCTTGTCCAAGGAAGCAGAAAGGATGCCGTAAGCATGCTAGAGATCAGCTTGTGGCTTTAATATTATAAGCCTTTAGAATTAGATAGCTTTGAAGAGGATTCCAAGAGGCGGCTTTAGAGCTATGAGAAAAATGGAACTCTTCAACGCCAGGGCCAGACTGATTTGGAAAAAGTCAAAGAGATTTATGCGTATGTAGAAGAGCAGTTATCTACCTGGTAGGATTGCAGGACAGTGCACTTTCCAAAACCTCTCCACTGGCTGTGACTGAGGCCTGAGATGCCATCAATCACAATCCATTCCTGTGGATTCCCCTTACCAGTCCCTTGTACAGTGCAAATCCTTCATTGGAGAGCTAACGCACCAAGTCCCCATTACTTCAAGATGAACAGGCTTTTCAGAAAGCTGAGGTTCACACTAGGCAGAGGAGATAGAGGTGCTGAATAGTAGAAAAGGCTCAGAAAGAGTTGCTGAACAATCCTGAAATCAGGCTGTCGATTTCTCACTTTGGCCCAGAGCCCTCCCAGGAGCCAAGCTCAGTGACCCCTGGACTGCAGCTTCCTGGTACTCAGAGCTGGTCTGTTCTTCAGACTGTTAGAGCTGAAAGGGCCCAGGGGTGCCATCTATTCCAAACCCTTCATTTTCATTTTTACAGATGGGGAAGCTGAGGCCCAGGGTAGGTAGGTAGAGGGGATAGACTTGTTCAAGGTCACAGAATTGGTTGGAGGCAGAGCTAGGGTTAACACCCAGGCCTCTTGGCTCCATATCCAGAGCCCTTCCCGCCAGAGCCAGGAGGGGGGACCCAGGGCAGCCGCTCCCTCCCAGGGGCCCCCATTGCCCCAGCAGAGTGTGGACTCCCGGCTGGCTGTTGTCTGGGCCTCCTGACTCACTGACCTGTCAAGCCGATTCTCCAGGTCCCGGATTTGGGCGTGGTAGAACTCCCGGGTCTCTGTTAGGACTTCCTGGATGGCCTTAGTAGCTGTCTCGATATCTGTCTTCTTCTTCTTCTTCTTCCCCTCTCCTTTTTTCTTAGGAGCCATGGCTGACTGCAGCTACTGCCCCTTTAAAAGGCCAAGCTGTTACTAAGGAAGCTGTCCCCTCCATACATAGCAACGGGCAGAGAAGGATCTGAATTTAAAGGGAACTTGACCTCTTCTAAGTTGGGACTGTGTTCATTAGTCTTTTCCTATCCCTTCTCCTTGCCAAACCTCTCCTTTGCCTGCATTTTTTAATCTTCTGCATCTCCACAGAGGCTTCTTAAAAAATCAGGCTTTTATTATCTCTCATCTGCAAGAGCCTATTTTAAAAGATGTTTATCTTATTGGCATTTATGCCTTTTGTTTCTACAGCACATTCATCTCTGAACACATCTCTTGCTGTCCCACACCCAGTGAACCATCCCTTGTAACAAAGATTTTCAAAGAAAGTTGGAGAGGGGGAGGGTGGATCAAGATTTCCAGCGTGTCCAATAGTATATACAATATTCTCTACCCATAGCCCTCTACATTTGCAATGAAGTGAGTGGCTTGATCAGCTCTTCTCTCTAATGACCCCAGCTTGCTCATTATAATGACACAGGATTCAGTCTCTTCTTCCTTGTGGTTACTTCCATTTCCATTGCTGTGGTCATTGTGTATACATCTTAGTTCACTTCGTATCCATTCCTAGATCACAAGATCATAGACTTAGAGCTATAAGGGACCTGAGAGATCATCTAGTCCCACTCCCTTACTTTAAAGATGAGGAATTGAGGCCTAGAAAGGTAAGTGACTTCTCTAAGGTCCCACAGGTCACAGATGGCTGAGCTGGGAACCCATCCTCTGACTCCAGCATTCTTCCCACTGAATCATATAGGGCCTTGTATGGATTAATTAATTAACCAGGGAGGATTAGCACCCCTGGTGCAAGGGCTTGACAAATCCCTTCAGGGCTTCTCATCTATCTTTGGTTTCTACTTGTCACCTAACTCCTATTTGCAGTGCCAAGAAGCTGTAGCATGTGCAGAAACCATGCCCCAGGAAAACCATCTTGGCAGATGGACTAACCCAAAGCGAGGGTAACTGATAGGTCTCAAACCCATTGTCGAGTTAAAGGGACGTCTAACCCAAACATGTGAAGACTTCCCCCAGTGGATCGGTCTGATGAGACCAGTTTGTTCCAACAGCTGTGAAGGCAGTCAAAGCAGGGGCTGTAGAGTGATTAGAATGTGGTCAGACATGGAAGATGCCAAGGTCATCCCCTGCATCCCAGGCTATCATCCATCAGTCATCTTGACTTTGCCTCTGGACTTTGATGACACTGGAAGAGTGAGTGCCTCACTTCAATCTGCTCACAACTCACCCCATAATGTCATTGGTCCTCTTTGGAAATGAAGGACAAACACCAGTAACAATACCGCCTACATTCTTGTATCAAAACTTGGTTAGCCATCCCCCAATCTATAAACACTCACTTTGTAACCAGTTCTTCTGCAATGCCTCTTAATTGGCTTCCATGCTTTCTTTCTCACCTCTCCAACCCTTGCTACACAGTGCTGGCTCTTCTCTTACCATGCCATTTCTGTCTCCTTTGCTATATATTCATCCTGGTCACAACCTGTAACCATGGGTGTACCCCAAGGCTCTGCCCTGGACCTCTTCTTTTCTCTCTCCATACATTTTTGCTTGATCATCTCTCTAGCTTCCATGGAGTCAATCATCTCTATGCAGTTGATGCTCAGATCTATTTAACCAGCCTTACTATCTCTCCTGACCTACAGTCTCCTCTCTCCAGCGGTCTAATGGATATCTTGTACTTGCTATCCTGCAGTGTAATGGTAATGAAATTTGGAGATACCCCTGAATTGGCTTGGTTTTTGGGTTGAGTGTTAAAACCCAGAGCTTGTGAATCCCACTTGTGGGGTGGACTTGTTGACGTAAAGAGAGAGGGCTGTACTGGGAGGAGCCATGAATTGGGAAAGAAGCCCAAGCCTAGAGAAGGCCAGAAGGACTTTGGGAGAGCAGTATCCAGTATTGTGGAGCCTGAGTTGCTGAGAGAAAGACTGCTGAGAGCCCATTGGGACTGCCCAGGACTTTTGGGAACTGTTGCCTGGAACTGCCAAGAACTGAGGAGGCATGGCTGTGATGCCAGTATTTTGTCTGTCTGTTTTGATGCTGTTTTGCCAGATTCACCTGATGGTGAAGGACAGTGCTGCTGTTGTAGAGGTCCTGGAACCTGGCTGTTGGTTCAGAAGCCCTGAAGGAG
>CM053581.1:228744217-228769111 GCA_028627135.1 Pseudochirops cupreus
CTTCAGGCCAGGCTGGTTTCGGTTCGCAGTGCTGATATGGTTCCTCGTAGCTGAGCTGACTTTAGTGGGAAGTATCTTTGTGTGCGTTTTGGAGTTCCAGGATTGGTTTAGAGTCCTATTTTATGGGTATTTTGGGGTGGCTATGTGAGAGCTGCGATATGTTGCTGCTTCTACGCCGCCATCTTGGCTCCGCCCCCCACAGCAGCAATTATTAATCCTATTCAATAAACATCACCTGAAGATTATTGTGGTATCATAGATTAGAACCTACCTCAGGGGGTTGTTGTGAGATCAAATGAGATATGCATGGTACCTTGCAAACCTTAAAGTGCAATATGCATGCTACCTATCATTATTTATTATTGTTGATATTGTTAGGGGCTGAAAGGGACCTCAGAGGTCGTCTAATTCATTGCCTCATTTAATAGACTGGGAAAATGAGGCCCCAAAGCAATTGTGTTGTGCCCAAGGTCATAAAGATGGTAAGTAGCAGAGCTGAGATTCAAACCTGGGTCCTCTGACTGATGCATCCCAGTGCTTTCCCAGGAGTACATTGCTAGTTAGAATACTTGATTACTCTCCAAGCAATTGAACAGTCAGCATGGCTCCTGCATGTGAGAAATTAAAGCCAAAGACACAGGAACTGATCCTAGAGAGCTGACCAAGGTCCCATAGCTAGTAAGTGGCAGAAATGGAACCAGAAACACAAGTGGGAATTTTTGCACCTGAGACGAACAAGCACAAATGATGCATTCAATCGGAGGAAGGGGCAGAAAGCAGTAAACACTGCCCTATGGAGGAGAAAGACAGAGACCTTCGACCACCATGAGGCCACAGTTATGAGGAGGCTGTCCCCGAAGCATAATCAGGTCATTGGGTATTGATGAGGTGGTTTCTACTTTGATTATTCTTGATAAACTGGGTGCTCAAGGCAAAGTTCTTTCTTTACACATGGCATTCTAGAAGCCTGATTCTGGAGGAGTGGGGATAGAGTTGTTAACCTTTACCCAGCAAACAGATGGTGTGGGGGAAGGAATCACAGAATCATAGCTCCTGGACTGGTAGTGATCTCAGAGGCCATCTAGACCAACCCTCTATTTGACAGATAAGGAAACTGGGACCCAGGGAGATTAACTGACTTGACCAAGTTACAAAGGTGGTAAGGTAGGATTCGAACCCAGGTTACTCTAACTTGAGAGCCAGTGGTTTTTGTACCACTTAGTACAGTTGGTTTGAAGCAACCTCCCCAAACTCTTGGTATTATATTAGAGGTTAGGGATGTTAGAGACGGTTGGTTGTTTAGTAGCATCCACCTCTTTGTGATCCCATTTTAGGGTATTCTTGGCAAAGATAATGGAGCGGTTTGCCATTTCCTTCTTCAGCTCATTTTACAGATGAGGAAACTAAGGCAAATAGGGTTAGACGACTGGACCAGGGTCACACAGTTAATAAGTCTCTAAGGACAGATTTGAAGACAGGGAGAGGAATCTTACTGATTCCAAGCCCAGGGCTCCATCCACTGGGCCACGTAGCTGCCCTGATCTTAGAGATAATTTTGTCCAATTCCATTTTACCCAGGAGGAAACTGAAGCCCAAAAGAAGAGAAATGGCTTGGTCACAGAGGAAGGCTCATTCAATTCAATAAAAGTGTGGCAGGGTCCAATGAAGCCCAAATATCATAGACTCACTGATTGTTAGAGCTGGAGGAGTCCTAGCTACCACTTTGTCCAGCTCTTCAATTTACGAAGGAGGAAAGATGGGTCCAGAGCTAGTGTCAGATCAAGGACTAGCACCACTGTCTCCAGACTCCCAGGCCAGCACTCTGTCAGTCAGGGGGCTGAATTCTGGCTTCCCTCACAAGTACAGGATACCACTTCTCCCAGAACAGAGGACCTTGCTCTCATGATGCAGAACAGACAGCTAAGCTGCCCCTTGGTTCTTACACAGGAGCCCTGCCTCCAGGCTGCTGCTTCAGGAAAGCTGTTTGGAAAGGAAAAACTTTCAATGAAAAGAAAGGTGCTTCCCGGGGGGCAATGGCAGAATCCCCAAGGATGCCTGTTCCTTCAGCTGAGGGTCTGGCTCTCCCCTCTTCTTTGTCCTGGGAGCCCACCCCTCTCCTAGGGTGAACAATGCAGGGAGGACAGAAAGAACTCTTACTCTTGAAGAGGCATTCTCTCCTCCCAGGGTATACTGTCCTTTGTCTCCCACAGGACCAAGGAGCCCTGAAGTGATCCTACTCTCTCACCTGGAAAGGTGGCTTATCACACTTTCAGTTCAGTTCACTTGCCCTTCCTCTCAGCTTCAGGAATTTTTAAAAAAATAATTAATTTATTTTTAGTTTTCAACATTCACTCCCATAAGATTTTGAGTTTTAAATTTTCTCCCTCTCTTCCTCCCTCCCCAAGATGGCATGCAATCTGATATAGGTTCTACTTATACATTCATATTAAATATATTTTCACATTAGTCATGATGTGAAGAATTAGAACCAACGGGAGGAACCACAAAAAGAAGCAAAATAACAAAAGAAAAAGAGCAAGGGGGCAGCTAAGTGGTGCAGTGAATAGAGCACTGGCCCTGGAGTCAGGAGGACCCGAGTTCAAATGTGGCCTCAGACATGTGACCTTGGCCAAGTCACTTAACCCCAATTGCCCTGCCCTCCCCCCTCCAAAAAAGCAACAACAACAAAAAAGAGAGAGAGAGAGCAAATAGTATGCTTTCTTCTGCATTCAGACTCCAGTTCTTTTTCTGGATGTGGATAGCATTTTGGAGTTGTCTTAGATCCTTGTATTGTTGAGAAGGGCCAAGTCTATCAAAGTCAATCATCAAACAATGCGACTGTTACCGTGTGCAATGTTCTTCTGGTTCTGCTCATTTCATTCAGCATCAGTTCATACAAGTCTTTCCAGGTTTTTTCTGAAGTCCACTAGCTTCTGGAAATTTTGAGAAGCCAGAGAAGACAAAAACTTTGAAAGAAAGAGACCCAGGAATTGGAGCAGGAGAGAAGAAAGGGGAGGAGGGGACAAAAAGGAAAAGGCACCCTTCAGAAGGCATCTTGTCCCCTTTGCAGGCCTTCCCTCTCTGTGGATTGGTCATAAATAATGAGGTTGCATGAGGCAAGCCCAGGTTGCCCCCTTTCTTGCAGTCAAGGGGCTACAGTTATCCCTTCCACATGGAGGGGAGGGGGCTAGGGGTGCTGCACTCCCACGATCTGAAAAATCTGCATAAAATTTTTTGGCCCTCCCTTTGTACCAAAGAAGAAATATAATTTTTATTTTTCTCTTATGAAATGTTCATAGTCCCTTATTGTAAAATCTGGATTAAGTGTATGGCCATAAATCATATGTAGATCAATGTTAAGCAAAAGTACTATACATATATTTTATGCATTTCCAAGTTTCTAAACTTTTCCCTGTGCTGTCCACCAGCCTTCATGTGTCATCTGTAGATTCTGCAACATTCCCATTTAATTTCTTATGCTGACCTGTGATATATCAAAACCATGATGGGGAAAGTCATGGTGTGGAAAGGATAACTGTAGTTTGCCTGACCAGGATCCAAACCAAGGCTGGCCCTCTTTCCCTATTCCTAGACATGGCCAGAGTTCAGATAACACCATCGCTTCTATCATCCTTTTTTCTTTTGCCCAAGGAGCCCTGGGATAGCTGAACTGGGGCTGAGCATCTTCTCCAGCTGCAGCATGTTCCTGAACCATCCCATCACCAGTGGTGCCCACTACCACCCTCCCCTTACCCTGTGTTCTTAGAGGAGTATAAGACTCTTGTCAATGGATCTTTTACTTTCCCTACCCTTGGGTAAATTCTCACCTTGGACAAACAATCACCTTGCTCTAGTCATAGTTCTGTCAGTGGTTACTAGAGTCTATCTAAGATTTTTGACTCCCAGCTCTTCACTGTTTTTCAGTACAGTAGATCATTGAAACAGCAGGGAAGCAGACTGGTTGTCAAACAAAGCAGATAAAACCTCTCTTGGTCTACTCTAGGGTGATGTTGCCTGGTGGTTACCTCCTTGCAATGAGTAGTTAATTCCCAGGGGAGGTGACACCCTCCTTTCCTCTTCATATCAGGTGGGTTCCCTGCCATAGCAACTATTTGAGCAGAAACCAGATGTTCTAGGATCCATTCTCCCCCGCTTACAGCTACATCCTATAACTGCTGGTCCTATCCATTGACCATCATCCACTTTTGATTTTGCATTCTTTTGGCTTCACTATGGGTGACAATTAGAAGATCCTGTCATTTCCTGATTGCTCTTGCTTTCAGGCAGGATAAGGTCCAGGTATGGTGGCTACTCCAGCTCCCTGGGCTACAACATCTCTCATTTGATTGTCCAAATAAATCCCTAGGGTTGGGCCAGCCTTCAAGTCAATCACAATTTCCTTCTCACTCCCAACTAAATATGCTTATTTATCCAGGTGAAAAGTCCAGATGATAGGAGCAGCTAGGTGGCACAGTGAATAAAGCACTGGCCCTGGAGTCAGGAGGACCCGAGTTCAAATCCGACCATAGACACTTAACACATACTAGCTGTGTGACCTTGGGCAAGTCACTTAACCCCAACTGCCCTGCCTTCCCCCTCCAATAAAGGAAAAAGAAAGACCTTTTTGCCTTGACATGTTGGGGAGGTGTAATATCCGGGCTATTATTTATGCCAGTATTTATAGCATCAGTAGGCAGAGTTACTTTCTTCTTGGCGATCTGTGTAAGTGTCCAGGTACCAGCAAGGTAGAGGTCCATCTGTTGTTGGTGACCACCACCTGGCTGCTTTTGCTCCCCTATGGCTAAGCCAAGGATTTATTTCTCTTATTTCTTGTAGTAACTTCCAAAACAGCAGAAACAATGCAAATAGGAACACAAAGTAAGATCAGTTAGCTTTGAGTGCTAAGGTTGTAAAATAAAGCTGCCTTTAACTAAGAGGAAGGCAAAGAATCATTTGTGGACATTTGTGCCTAATTTTGTCCCATCATAAGTTTTTTTTTAGCGTTATATCCATGTAAATAGCTGTGAATAATATGGATTATGTGTGTTTGACCAACAAATGTTTTCCTCACAAAGAAAATTTTACAAGAACAGCTGTTGAAAAGCCAAGCCCATCCTCTCCATAAAGGCGTCCCTGACCAGCCCAGCCCTTAGTGATTTCTTCTTTCTATGAGCTTCCAGACTGATTGTCAATACTAGTCATTTGGGATTTAGCAGATGAAGGGACATAGAACATAAGGACATAGGAGCTTATGCTAGAAGGAACATTTCACGAGATCATTTAGTTCAGGGATTCTTAATCTCGGAATCTCAAACCCTTACTGAGAGATTTCAGAGTCTGTGAATTTGAATGAGAAAAATTGTGTATTTATTTCAATATAATTAATTTCCTTTGTAATCTTTTTCTTTTAGGCATTTAAAACCCTTTTTCTGAGGGGTCCATAGTTTTCAGTAGACTGCCAAAGGGATTCATGACACAAAAAGAGTTAAGAACCTTCATTTTACAGATGAAGTTGAGGCCCAGAGGAGAATGGGCTTGATTTTAGATGTATATATATGGCTTTGTTTCCCAGACTAGACATATTTTATATTGCTCCAGATTGCAGAACTAAGATTAGTAGATGGAAGCAATAATCAGAACAGATCTGGTTTTAAAGCAAGATAGAACTTTCTAACAATTGGGACTGTCCAGTAACAGAGTAGTGACCAGCTTTTCAAGCAGACAACCTTGGCAGGGAGGATGTACAAGGTAATCTTGCACTGGGGTCAAAGGTTGGACTAGGTGACTTCTGGGATCCCTTTCAATGCTAAAATTCTAAAACATATAAACAATTGAACACTCAATAGGTTTACCATTTGGATCAGTGATGTACATGCTTGAAAATTATTAAAGTTAGGCAAGGTTAAGACGTGCTGTTTTTGTCCTTTGCTCTGGAAGAGAACAATGACATCAGGGAGGCAATGCCACGACATGCAAGTAAATTGGATTTAAGTGAGGGAGGGCTGTGCAGTCACCAGCCTCACTCTTTCCTCCCGAGCTCTCCATGCCCAGTGGCCACATATGAATCATGAATCTCTGAAATTTTTGTTTTGTTTTTCTCTTAAAGACCAGCCTTAACCCCAAATCACTCCGGTCCCAGACTGAGTCACTGTTTGGGCCCAGATTGACTCGGAATGAATATAAATAACATTTGTTTCTGTTTGGGCCATATTTAAAGAGACCATTCTTCGACTCATTTTTTAAAGACTTAATCACTGAATGGACACTGCCTCAGTCAAACTGAGACGTGTTAAAGACCAAGGTCCCACTGCATCCTGGGCATTTCCAGTTGTCCAAGGTTAATGACAAATGTTAAACAACTCAGTTTTCCCTTTCTAATGCTGTGCTCCACAGAATCCCCAAAGGGTGGAAAGATGTAACATCTTTTGCAACAGTCTCCACCAGGTTTAAGATTTGCATTCAAAGAAAAAATGAGAGGTGTCATCTTAAATACATAAACTCACCTGCACTGATGCATTTTTTTTAAAGACAACAACTACTGATTCTATTTTATCTTTTGAAGAATAGACATGGGGGCATTCATCATGGTATTTTCTGGCATCATTTCCCAAAAGCATTTTAATTTGGTTTAATTAATCTCTCTACTCGATTTTAAGCTCCCTGAGGGCTGGGACCAAATTATGTCTTATTTAAACTTTGTATTTTCCTCAGTGCCTAGCAGTGTTTTTGCACTTAGATGCTATATTTAATGCCATCTTAATACTTATTTAAAGTATCTACTGTAATTCAGATTTTCTGGGTATTTACTACAGAAGGCTCTTTGTAGTCATTGAGAACATAATGCATGTGAATATAATTATTAACTTTCTTAAAATTGGCGGTTTCGTGGGAGGCCAAAACCTTTGTGTGACAGAAAGAGGGCTCCTCTGATGTGTCTGCCTTCTAGTAGACTGCAGGCCCTTCCCCTGAGAGGAAGAGAAATTAAAGTCAAGGTAAGTCAGAAGAGAAGGCTTAGAGCAGTACACTCTCAGATTTGGGGAGCCTGAAGAGAGAGAGGTGGGTAGGGGATGGGAGAAGAGACCCCTCTCTCCATATGGAAAGGAGCAAAGTTTATGACAGAACAGTTCACTGCTGAAAGAGGCAACAGCACAATCACCTGAAGTGCATAACAAGGCAGTCTGCCTAGGTCCACACCCTTTCTACGGTCGCAGAAGGCAAAAAGACAATAGACAGAGAAGGAATTACACCAGAAAACAATCATAACACATTTTGATATCACACAAAACCCATGCTCTCTATGAACTCTGTGATCCGCTGTTGCTGAAACAGTATTAATCCCCTTAGGGGGATTTGTTCTGTGAAGTTTGGATTTAGTCAAAGGGCTGCTCTTGAGGACCTTGAGGGACACACGTGGCCTTGAGGCCACAGGTTCCCCACCCCTGGAAGTTATCACGAGTGTGGTCCTAACACCTGACAACTCATTTTGCTAACTGATCATTATGCCACTTATTTGAAGGGCCTGAATTCTTTCTGCAAGCACTTCTGGGACATTTATCTCATGTCCAGCACTGTACTGGGTACTCAACGGTGGAGAACCTGGAAATGGGAGACACAATCCATGATTTCATTGGAGGGAATGACAGGAATATGGTATGGGGAACAAGTTACCAAGGAGGATATAATATGATTCAGAATAAAATCCCAAGCCTAAGTACAGAAATATTTTTTGCCCCAATTCTTCTTTTCTTCTCATGGATGGGATCAGGATTTCGGTAGAGATTCCAGTACATTCATGTTATCAACTCAATGCCATCACTATGATCAGCAAATCTCAACTTTTGGTAGCAGAGCCAGATGTTTCTGAGAAACTTCAACCTGATAAAAGTTTAAGTCTAACAGATCCCTCTGTGCCATTTCAGCACTTACTTAAAAAAACTCCATTGATAATTTGCTTGATGTAAAGCCCTGAAATAGGTGTTGTGGGAAAGAAAAAGATGAATGGGACGTGGTTTTTGCCCTCAATCTCAAGATTTAACCAAAAAAATGAGTAACACACATGAAATGGCAGAAAAAATAAAGGGGATATTATACAAAGTATGACCATAATTAATGAGACTGATTAACAAAAAATGAGAATGTATATATTCCAATGGGTCTTGTCCAAAGCCTTTTCCCCCTGGAGCCCATAAACTCATTCCACTGATGCTGTTATACTCAACGCATTTTGAAGGTCTTCTTAGGGAACTCCCTTCAGACCCAGTTTAGAACCGCATAAAAAAATCTATTTTGTTTTTGTTTGTGAGTTACACCTCATTTGTGACCCCAAACATTATGAACCAGTTTCTTCAATGACTACCCCCTTTCACCAGACTTAGCTAGCTCTGAATAACTCTATTTGTAAAAACAAAAGGGATGAACATTTTCTATTATCAATGAAATTCAAAAGGAAGGCAGCTCAAATAAGTCTAGGGCTCAGGTAGAGAATGGAAATTTCTATAACATTTAAAGTTTTGTTTTTGTTATTTATTTTGGGAGACTGGATATTTGAGTTTTGGGCAAAAAATGAAAGAAGAAAAGAGAGACCAGAAGAAATCAGGGAAATGCCACCAAGGGATGCAGGGGTGAAAATAAATGGGAAAAGAAAAATAAAGGCCCATGAAAAAATAAAAGGCTCCTCAAACCCTTCTACTGACATTTACTTTACAATAAACACTGGTACAAACAAGGCTCCTTAGGACTACCACTTTGAACTCCATTACAAAATTTTTTTTTTGCACTTTTTGGAGGGGGGAAGGCAGGGCAATTGGGGTTAAGTGACTTGCCCAAGGTCACAAGGCTAATATGTGTTAAGTGTCCTGAGGTCACATTTGAACTCAGGTCCTCCTGACTCCAGGGCCAGTGCTCTATTCACTGCACCACCCAGCCGCTGCACATCACAAACTCTTAAGGAAAAGAACAAGTTTGAATCACAAAAAACCCTGGAAAATTGGATATAAATCAAACAGGCTCCAGCTTTGAAAAGGGTTTGTCACACAAATCATTACATAGATTGAATGACTTTTGAGGTAACACAGGTGTGAGTGGCAGAGGAAGAAGAGGTAGGCCATATTAACATGTAAAATGATCTGAGCTTATTAAGACACTATTATGGCATGAATCTTAACTTGAAAATACTTATAAAGGTTCCTGCTTTACAACACGGGGTCTACAAAGACTGAACATTCTGTGCAAAGGATATAATGGTTTAGATGAGGCAACTGAGACAATGAAAGTACATCCTATGTAAAGTACCCAGCTGCTGCAGCAGGCCTTATAACCAACCTTGTGGAGTGATTCTAGAGATGATGCAGTTTCTAAAGGGAAAGTATTACCTAACAACAAGCCTAACCTTGAAGGAGGAAGAAGAGAACACTGGGGTAGGCCACAGTGTATCAATTTCCTCCACACAGAGCAGCAACATAAAAGAAACCTGCCCATTTCCATTCCAAAAGTTAAACAAAACCAGGAGTCACTTCCGTGCGCCATGAATAGGAGCTTATTTATTTCATAGACTCGAGTGCTTTAGTACAGAAGAACAGATATAGAGGTGATACATGTTTGTGCTTCAACACTTTCAAACATTGAGATTCCAGTAAATCGAGGTAAACAAGTTTCAAGACAGACTAGCTTTTTTTTAAAGTTTTCCTTTTGATAAATTATTTTCATATAAATAACCGACAGAGAAAGGAAAAACAGTGCCTAAACAAGATGCCAAAGCACGTACGCTGCTATTTCAAAGGAAGAGAAACAAAACCAACGGCAAAGTTAAAAAAAATCAGTGCAAATGTTTACAGCGTTTGCCCTAAAGGGAAAAAACAGCTTCAAAAAGGGGAAGGAAGAATGGAAGAGACAAGTCCAATAACGAAGAAGGGGCAAAGAACTGATTCTCTCAGCGCAAAGGGAAAGTCTCGATGCTTTAGGAAGATAAGAAAACACCACAATGCACCTAAGAGGGAGAGGAGAAAGTCATCTGGAAGGAAAGGAAGAAGGCTTGCACTTAAGCTACCATACATCAAGCTTGCAACAACACCACAAGACACAGTAAGTATACACGCACAATTGGCCGGGATAAGGAGGTGAGGGGCTGCTGGGCCTGGGGAACCCGGGGACTCCCCCTGCCAGAACACTTCACTACTGGACAATGACGGCAGAGAAGGGTGATGCGCACGCGGCAGGGTTGGATGCAAAGCGGCACAGAGTCTCCAGACTCATGATAAGACTGCCTTGTTTTGTTTTAGAATAAAGTTCAATACAACGTGAAAATGGCCTTATTTGCATCTTTAAAAATCTCACGAGCGTGATGTCATCTGAATTCACACTATGGAAAATCAACTACTGTACATGAAACTGAAGATTTCTGGAAAGGGATTTTGTTCACTGGGCACATGAGCTATAGACAGAACCTACATCAATAATTTACGTGATACACCTGTTTTGCAGGTAAGTGGGACTCAAAGACCTTTCTTTGTGGAATAAACCAGAATCTTTTCTCTCATTTTCTCTATCAAGTTTGACCCTAATGAGAATTAGGAATTTATCTTTTGCAGGTATGCCTGGATAAGGGAGATCTGGGTCTAGGTCACTTTGAACTCCTAAGAAGATTAAATAAGACTATGGTTTTGGTTCAGTCAACTAGCCTGGGGATCTTTGACATGCAAATTTAAAATCCCAAGAACAGAGTTTTCCTTTTGAATAAATATGAAGTATCAATGAGAGCTACATCCCTTCCTTCAATTTACACAGCACTGTGTAAGAGGTACAGGGCATCAGAGGACAGATATGGCAGCACCAAGGTCATCTTCCCCTTCTAGGCAGAAAAAGATACCGTCTGGTGCTATAGCCTTGGACAGCCCTACCCTGGGACTGTAGCTATACCCATGGGAGACATCAGGTGCTGGGTAAAGTGGAGGGCCATGTTCTCCACAGGACCAATCTACTTCCGAGTACATCTAGATCAAAAGAGACAATGAGGAATAAAGAGTGGGGGGAAGACAAAGTATTAATCTGCATTTTAACATATTCCAAGAACACAGAAAACTCTACACAGTAAGGAAAAAATGCCCAACAAGAATGGGAACAATTCTACCTGCATCCACCCCCACCTCCAGGGAAAAAAAAAGAAATTTTAAAAACCAAATTTCTACCTATCTGTTTTCAAGCAGTTTCCACATAGAGCATTCATGTTGCACTGGGGTAGGGATAAAGTCACAATGCCATACGTAATGGAGGGAGGAAAAGAGAAGTGTCCAGTCATCACAGTCTGAAAATCTTGTTTGCAGTGCATCACTTGAAAATGAATTTCTCTTTTTTAGATGCATACATACTCTGCTCTCTTTTATATAAACACAATGCATTATTTCCCTTTGTTTTAAACAAGAAGAAGGCTTCATCAAACACAAGACCAAAGAGGGAAAGCCAGGGCGTGCAGTGGGGACTGATGGAAGATAAGAATGGGTACTGCAAAGTAACATCTAAGACCAGCCATAGGAAGCTGCCGAGAGCCATGAAGATTATCACTTTTTGGAGGGGTGGTTTGGTTATTTTAACTGGTGATTTCTTCATCTGTTTTATTCAGTTTCTTCAGTGTGTCCAGCAGTTTCTGTGGGGTAAGGATGTGTGTGGCTCCTGGGGAAGGCAGAATAAAGAAAAACAGTGAGTCTTCTATGAATGGCACTGGCCTTCAGATAGCTTTCTGCTCTTCAATTTCTAGATAGCTGGACCTGTTAGATATGGGGCACAGGTTGCTTTTCCGCCCCCACCCCCACCCTGGTCTTGATGGTTTAGAGGGGTTTGGGTTAGGGACAGTTTCAAAATATTTGTGGGAGGCTTTTTTGGGAGAAAGAAAGAACTCCTTAGTTCAGGCAGAAATTGGGACCACACCCAGGAGTAAAGCTTGTTTCCCATTAAGTTGCTCAACATATGCTATCTTTGTCTCTGTGAAACAGTGACTCTATGGCAATTCCTCTTTTGAATACCACAGTGAAGCCAGAATTGAGGGCATTACATTTTTTTTTTTAAAGAAATACCAGATACTACATGGGAAAGAGAGCTAGTTGGGGTTGGGGGAAGAGGCTGACAAGTGTGAGGACCTGGGGAGGTAGGAAGGGGAACTCTCTGGAATCCAAATAATAGGTGCCACCATGGAATTGCTGGTGGGACCTCAGGTGTGCAGGGGAGGGGAGCTTGAGTACCTGAGGTCTTACCTTGAAGATACCGCGCATTGTTAGAGATTGGAAATGCTTGCAAAAATTTAAGCCTAATGGAATTATATATACTTCTACTGCAAAAAGAAAAATAAATTTAAAAAATGAAGGCCTTTTTTAATAAGGAGAGAGAGAGCTCTAAGTGAGGTTAAAAAAAGATGCATGGATTGTGTGTTTTGGACATGGACCAAACAGAAGAGAAGTGATTGCGAGCAGCAGAGTGGTGTGTGGAGCATGAGGACTGCATGCATGCAGCAGTGGGCTTCAAAGAAAGATATCCCGGGTGGGAGAGAAGGAAATAAAAGCTGTCCGTACTTGAAAATGTGCCTCCCAAGAGACATGGGGAAAGGAAAGAGGGCAATCACAGGTGTAAAGAGGGAAAGAAAGCTACTGGAAGCCAGATTTACCCCCAGGAATTGGCAAAGGAGTTATTTAGAAGGATCGTGGGTCCTTATGCCTTTGACTGCCACTCACAGAGTTGTCCTGCAACTGTGACAGAGCAGAAGTACCTCCGACTAGAAAGCTTCCACCTCCCTGGCTACTCCAGGGACTGGTGCAGGAAGGGGGGTGGTGGAAGAAAGGGCATATTGGAAATGGGAATAGGCAGAGAAGGAGAAAACCTGCACAATCCATTCTCAATAGGAGCCTCTCCCAGCTCATGGCACACCATTCTAGGCCCCAAGGCCTTGTTCTCCTGTATCAATCCTTGCTACTTCCTAGAAAGACTGGCTGAAAAAAATGCTCTGCTCAAGACACTGAACTAACTCACTGATCTACAAATCGATAACCTGAACTGAAAATACCAACTTCAGAAATGGCACCATATATTTTTAGAGGGCTCTTTCTTCCAAAGTACTTTCATGTATATGACCCTGTGATCCTCTTAACATTTGTGAGATATGGGGGGACAGCTATTATGATACTTATGTTACAGAGACGTAAAATGAGAAACAGTTTAAGTGACTTATTCAACATTACACCATGAACTAGTGGCAGATCTGAGACCAAAATAACTGTATTGACACTTACGAGTTTGTAAAGCATTTAACAGCCATAACCTCATTTTACTCAAACAAGAGCCTTACAATTCTCAGCCTAATGCAGTCAATGTACATTTTTTAAAAAGTTGAGTTTGTGTATAATTCTACAATCATTTTATCAAGGAAGCACCTTACAGCTGGAAGAAAAACAATTTATAAGGAACTCTGAAAGGCAGTAATAACTGAAAGGTAGCATTTTTAGGGAACAGGAAATCTTTCTGCTTAGTTTCTCCATAGCTGCTTGCTCATAAATACAAAAGCTAGGGGTTCCTAAGTTAAGATTTTTTTCTAGTGCTGTTGTTGACCTAAATTGATACACAGTCAAGCCCTTTGCCTAGCCAGAGTTCCTAGCCTTACCTATTCCTGAGTGAAAGTTAGATTACTAAAACCAGGAAGAATCTGTCCCAGATATGAAAATAAATCAGGTAAATGCCTTTAATCCACTCGGATCTTCGTTACCAATTCCTCTGCATTCAAATTAATCTAAGTCACCTAATAGTTTTAAAATTCCCAATTCTCGATGGGTTTAACACATTTTGTTGGTGATGCTCATTATTCGATAACATTGTGAATGATTCCATTTTGTTTTAGTCCAAGTTTGGAACTGAGACTGCCAATAGGTTACAGAGTGGTCTATTGGGGTAGCAGCATCAACTCCTAGTCAAATAAGTTATTAAATACACCTATACAAATATCTGATTTGCTGAAAAACTTTAGTATTTAAAGATATAATCAAGCTACATGGTCTTGTCTATCTATGTGACAAATCTATGCACTCTCTTGTCCCTTAATTCCTCTATGCCATTCTAGTTCTAATTCAGAGTTTAGAGGTGACCCTGCTAATGCTCCTCCAGAATACAGTAATTAACTCTTATTTACAAAATGACTTATGGCTTATGAAACACTTTGCATACACCATCCTATTTGATCCCCATAACACTGCCCCCATGAAGTAAGCCATACAAATATTATCTCCTTTTTACAGACTGAGGAAACTGAGGCCCAAGGAGATGCTATATAAATAGCAGAGGAGAGATTTTAACTCAGGTTTTATGTTTTCTGAAGCCACAGCTCAACAATGAAGCAACTTTCCTAATTTGAGGTTAACTTTTGTCTCAAAATTATTTGAAGATGAGGACAGAGAGAAACAAAAACTAGGTCTACACCCACCAAATTCATTCTATTTATGTCCTAAAACAAATCCGAATGACTTTATATGTTCTAAAAATGCTGGGCTTGAAACATAAGTACAACACCCACAAAATTCTACTTTTCAACTGTTCCTTTCTGGGCAGTTCCAAAACCTGAGAAAACTATTTGCAAATGGCAGCTCCTAAATTCACATTTCAGACTCCTGTGTGACTTTCACTGAAAAAAATTAAACAGCTTATCCCAAAGATAGAATTATAACAAAATGCTTTTTAAAACATATACACAAACCCAACCAAAAATACTGCATTTCCCAAACTGACAGTTTAATGAGAATGGTTTTGAGATTATCCAGACCCCTTGATTCTCCTAATTTTGCCTCTAATCACCTCAGTCTTTTCATCAGGTCTTAAACTCTTCATGATGGAGCGTCCACAGGATACACAGGGTACAGGATCAAATTAAATCTTTATTTGGCTTGTCAGACTATCTGATAAGATGTTTGGTGGAAATGAAATAAGGCAGGGCCATTACTTATGGGTTCAAACATCCAAGCTGACTCCACCATTAACATAGATAAAGGGTAAGTCAGCTCTGGCTACAGAAGAACAAGGAACAGAAACAACAAATACTTGACACTCTCCTCAAACCTATAAACAATGCCTGTCTGAATTATGGCTTCACGGTCATTCATTATAAACAATGTCTTTTTTACATCTAAATGATTTTAGTAACTAAAATTTAAATGGAGAAAAATGCAGGCAAATTAAGTTTTACTCTAATTTTTGGTCACCAGGACAACCACAAGAAAGCAGTATCTCAGATTAAAACCACTTTCCCTACCCCAAGTAGTGCTAGGAAGTTCATGGCAATGGGGCAGCTAGGGGGCAAAGTAGATAGAGCACAAGCCATGAAGTCAGGAGGACCTGAGTTCAAATCCAGCCTCAGACACATACTTAAATGCGTGACTTTGGGCAAGTAACTTAATCCTGATTGCATAAAAAAAAAGTTTATGGCAATATGCTTTCTTTCTCAATCTTTCTAAAAATATATACAATCTCCCAAATCATTTCAGAAGCAGAGAATGTAAAAATTTCTCACGTTCTCTGGTGGCAGTTAGAGATCTCTGTAGACTGTTTAGCAAAAAAGATGTACTTTGCAAATGAAAGGCTCCTTCTAAGACAGAAAATTCTGTCCCAAAAGAATCCAAAATAAATCACTATCAGAGTCACTGTATTTTCACTTCTTGTGCCCATCTTCCAAAATTCAATTCTCAAAAATCTGGAAGCTCTGATAATAAGAATTTCTTAAATTCTACAAATTATTCACCATGGCTATAAAGAGCAGCTTCTTTCTAACACTCACCACCCCCAAAATCTTAAAATATAACTTTCAGCAAATGCTATCCACCTACTTGCCATCTGCATACTATATATCTCTGATTAAGAACTCATCAATGTACTCCTATAAACTAGACTTAAAATAATTGCTCCCATTTTCAAGCTTACTGGAAGAAAGAGAATTAAGACATTTAGTGACCAATCAACCAATAATAACATAACCAACCATCCCTGTTTTTCACGATCATAATTTCCATACTACCTGTGGTCTCAGAGTACTGCCAAACTTTGCCAGGACAGTAACAGAATAAGAACTGGAAGCTGAACCTTTTTATCTCAAAAACCACTCCACTTTTGAACAGTCTAGAGGTGTAGCAGAAATAAACATGCTTGCAATTCTCTTCTAATGTGATTTAGCTGGGGTATAACCATTCTCATTGAAAAATGAGAAATGGTAAGTGGAATTTCATGGTATGTGACAGATCCTGTGTAACTATATGAATGAATGAAAGGAAAGTGAATTACAGCAGAGAAGGCAAACACACAGGGCCCTTGGACCACAATACTCCCACTGTCTTCTGAATTACATTAAGGCATAACTGGAATATGCTTGAGGAAATAAATAAAAATACAATAGAAGAGAGATAATGTTAATATGTGGTTTTTCTAAGTCAATATGCATCCCACAGAGATCTTTATGGATACTAGGGCCTTCTTTTCTATTTTAGTTTGACACTGAATTACAGCCTGCTTGGGTTTAAAGGGATTAGAGCTGGGAAGTGTCTTAGAGGTCATATAGCCCTGCCCCTTCATTTCACAGACAAGGACATCAAGGCCCAGAGGTAAACTGCCTTGCCTAAGAAGGCACTGTAAGTCAATAGCAGAAACAAGCACAGCCTCCAAGTTTCCTGACTCCCATCACTCTTTGCACTCATTTGATTACTCCCCAGGGATGGGGGTTGTTTTATAGTTTGCTAAGGCTACTTAGCTTCCTATACACTATATTCCAGACTGATCTCCACAGTCACAGAACTACAGACTTAGGGTTGGTATGGGTCATTGAATTCAACCGCCTCATCTCATCGTGAAGAGATGAAGGCCCAGAGAAGCAGAAACAACTTGCCCAAGGTCACAAAAGTCAGAGCTAGATCCTTGGCCCCCACCAGATGGAAGGCAATCTGAGAGAAGAGCAATTTCATGTAACTGGATTTTTTTATGTGGCTAGAGAACAAAGGAAATAATTTTAATCTTTAAGAAAAACTATAGGATGGGGTAGCTAGGTAGCACAGTGAATAGAGCACCAGTCCTGGAATCAGGAGAACCTGAGTTCAAATAGGGCCTCAGTTACTTAACACTTATTAGCTGTGTGACCTTGGGCAAGTCACTTAACTCTAACTGCCCTACCTTCCCTCTTCCAAAAAGGAAAAAAAAAAAACCCTATGAGGTAGCTAAGTGGTGTAGTGAATAGAGTGCCAAGCCTGGAGTCAGACTCCTGTCTCTGAGTTCAAATTTGGCCTCAGACACATATTAACTGTGTGACTTTGGGCAAGTCACTTAACTCTGCCTCAGTTTTCTCATCTGTAAAATGAGCTGGAGAAGGAAATGATAAATCACATCAGCATCTTTGTCAAACAAAACAAAACGAAAAGGAAATGGGAATGTGACTAAAATGACTGAACAACAACAACATGGAATCACTGTTTTAGCATTCTTCAGTTTAAGCCCTCTCTTTAAACACATTCTCTCACCTCACCCCCATCTCCAAACTCTTGGCAAAGCCTATTGATTTCACCTTTGCAACATCTCCTGGATAAGCCCCTGTCTCTCCAGTGACACTGCCACCACTCTAGTGCAGCCTTCATTACCTTAAGCCTGGATTACTGCAATAGCCTGCTGGGTGGAGGAGGGGGTTTATTTGCCTCAAGTCTTCCCCCACTCCAATCCAGCCTCTATTCAGCTGTTAAACTGATCTTTCTAAAGCTGAAGTCTTACCATGTCACCTTCCCCTCCTTTATCAATAAATTCCACTAGTTCCCTATCACCTCCAGGGTCAAACATAAAATCCTTTTTTTGGCACTCAAAGCCCTTCATAACCTTCCCTCCCCCGGCTTTCCAGTCTTCTTACACCTTACACGCCCCCACATAACCTGTGATCCAGTGACACTGGCCTTCCTGTCGTTCCTTCAACAAGATCCATCCTCCCACTCCGGGCATTTTCTCTGGCTGTCCTCCACACCTGGAATGCTCTCCCTCCTCATCTCTGCCTCCTGGATCACCTGGCTTCCTTCAGGTCCTAGGTAAAATCCCACTTTCTACAGGAAGCCTTTTCCTATTCCCCTTAAATCCAGGGCCTTACCTTTATTGGCTACTTCCAATTTATATTGTATCCACCTTACTTACACAGTTACTGTCCGTATATTTTCTCTCCTGTTAAACTGTGTACTCTTTAAGAGCAGGGATTATCCTTTGGCTTTCTTTGTATTATAGTTGCTTAGGACAGCGCCTGGCACACAGGAGGTACTTAATAAATGTTTATTGACTAAGTGGTGTGAGACAGATTTACGAATATAATTCTTCCCTTAGTGTTCTGAGAGATTAGTATTGGGGGAAACTCAATCTGGGGAGCTGGAGGTGAGAGAGAGGCTTAATGGTATGGTTTAGTAAATAGGTTAGCTCAGCTCAAACTATCAGAAAAGCAATCTAAACCTTTGACTCCACCCCAAACCATGGCTGCTACACAATTTCTTTCATCCTTTAGGACTTGGAAAACAAAGCTGTATTCAACACTCAATCATTCCTGTTAACGGAAAGTGGGGAACACAGAGACAACTGAAACACAGAGAAAATACCCACTCTCCTCCCAATCCAAATATTTTATTACAACTATTACTAAGCAGCAAGATATACTGGAGTTTCAAATATGTCCCCTTCCATATTCCAGTAAATAACTCAAGGAAAAAAAGCAAAGAAAATGGATTATCTACCAAATCAATAATATACTTCTAAATAACTGAGAATTGATTGTGCACCTAGGATTATGGAGAAGGATGAGAATACTTTTCATATCTACAGCAAGAGAAAAACTGACCACAAGATCTTTAAATCTCCAAATGCTATTGAAAAATTTTTATAGGGCAGAAAAAGAAAATGCAATAAATTAAATAATTAGAAAAGCATTCCTTTCCCAGAAGAAGATTACAAAATGAAAACCACTGCATTTACTACTCAGCATCACCAAAGTACACAGTGGCTGTAACTCCGCGTTACAAGCTCTTAGAAATTATCCTTTGTGATACATGTCCATCACAAGAAAATAACATTAACATATACCAGCTGTGTCATCTACCTGGGTTCTACTATTTATTCTTTTTAATTCCAACAAACCCACCTGCCCTGTACTAATCTGTCTTACATTTACTAACCTAAATATCTATTTCCATCGGTCCACAGGTCAAACTTCTTCCTGGATTAACCTAGGCTTCCACTCATAGTCATGTCATAATCAAGAGTTCATGGATTCTTTTGGGGCCTGCCAATGCCCACAAACCCAGTCCTCAACTTGGAGGCTAAGGCATCATGATTCAATTGCTGTTTAACTCCTAGCTCCCTCTAACAGCACTGAAATTCAAATCATTTAATTTTTAAATTAATAGTCAGTGGACTTCAGCTTTCTAAACTGAGCAGCAGGTAACAAGGTGTGAGGATGTTGGCAAGATTGGGCCCAGAGAGAGAATTTCATAGTGGGAATTCATGAAGGCAGCACTGGACACATTTTCAATCGGTGTTAAGAACTGCAAGCATTTTCTAGTTAAAAGAAAACCAAATAAAAAATAAACTAAAAAGGAAAAAGAAAAGAAAAAGAGTGACGGAATAATCAAAGAAAACCCTTCAGAATAGAAGAGTTTCTTTTCTTTAATAAGCTGCTTTTACTTTGTTTCTGGCTCTCACTCCATTGTTGGAGCCTGATCCTCAAAAGATACCCTAGTGGACTCCCTGAAGTCGGGGTGTCTCAGGTCCATGAGAAATTTGGTGGGAGTAAGAATGTGAGTAGAACCTGTGGGAGAACAGAGGCCAGCTGACTGCTTGAACAGAAGTATGTTAAAGGAACATGCCAACTTAGGCCTATATTTTATGCAGCTGATGACGTGTGAAGAAAGCAAGAGACACACAAAGATGATAAGACTACCTAAGAAAATGATATAGCATGCATTATTAGATGAGCTCATACAGAGGACCTTCTGCTGTTAATGTTAGGCCTCCCCAGAAATTGGTTTGGTCAACCCAAGCTCCCAACTCCCAACTACATATTTCAAGTAAGACTATTCCAAGGAAGAGGATTTAATACAATGGCCCAGCAATAAACAGCTTCTGTCCAAAGGAACATTATTTGGGTTATCTTCAAAAGACACTCATGCAGTGATTATACAACAGAATCAAGAGCATGTTATTACTAAATACTACATATCAATGAGGACATTTACATAATCTAAAAGCAAACTTCAATGAGAAATGGCTGATCAGGCAAATGAAGCTTTAGAAAGATTAGGAAAAAGGAGAGGGAGGTATATAGTTTATTTTAAAAGACTATAAAGCAGTTGAGTTTTTCAATCATGTTGAACAAGGTACCCTCAGAGATAATTAATATCAGTTTTATCAGACCCCAACATGACAATTTACAAGTGAGCTGGCCTTCTTGCCTTCTGGTCTGCCTGCTCACCTGGTCTGGCTAACACCTGAACTCCATTATCCTGATAAAGAAATGCAACATATATCTTTCCTATTTTAGTTAAATACTGTTCACATGAATTTGACCATCAGAACTACCACCAAATGAAGGAAAAGTAGAAACGTATTGGAAGAAATAAACTTTACACACTGACTTAGGTCAATGCTTACCCTAACCTAACAACTACCCTGAGAGGTCATATATGAATGAACAGCAAGGAAACTCTTCTGAATGGGAGAGTGATTAGAACGAAATTCCCCTTTCAATGTGACAGGTATTCCTGTCTCTAACATATCTAAAATACTGCCTGAAGCTTCATTACTATGAATGTTGCTTCTAACAGGTGCTCATTCATAGGCTGGATGGCCTCATGGAAAAGGAAGAAGTAGCTTTAGTGGAGTATATGCTGATGGAATGGATTGTTACTAAAGGTACCCCAGAGCAAATTCCATTTCGTTTTGGTAAGAAAATGAGTTTCCCTAATTTACTGTTCTATAACTGAACAGTTCTGAGAGGTTATAAGAGCTCCTGAAAGTCTGAGGGAAGAAAAAATAGTCTTTCCCTTTGGCAAAGAATTTTTTTCCCTCTAATTTTGGAAAAAACAGTAGGAAGGCCAGTGAGCATGGCTGGGGAACAGTGGTAAAGAATCCAATCTCGTGTTTCTCTAAATAGATCTGAAAATTGATGAGACAGGAAGAGGCTTGTTATACCTCATACTAATTTATATTGATACAGCCAAAGGGAAATCCCTGGAAGTCAAACAATAATGATTCATGTCCTATCTTTAACAACTGCTTGCATATTACAAGAAGTTTCCCCTTACTGAAGGGTAATGAGGAAAGATAATAGACATTACATGCACCCTTCCTCCAACTGTCATAGCCAAAATTAGATTTTGCAGGGGAACTGGGGAAGGTGAGGCTGAATGAAACACAAAAGCACAGGATGGTGTCAGAGATTGCTATGGATTCCCGACAGAAAATGCTACCCTACTCACCTATTAGCACCTCCCACTTTCCATTGGCTTGTGTGACTTCGTAAGCACATCGCATTTCATTCAAACTCACACCTCCAAGGATGAAAATGATGAGGCGAGGACCAGTTCTGTACTCACCAGGGGCCTTGTTCTTATGCCAATGTCCATAGCGGGCACTAGAGAAGAAAGGAGAGACAGATGAATGCATACATATATGCACATGTATGCGTACATATATACACATAGTGAATGAGGGAGACAGAATAAGAGAAAATAATTAAGTCACAAATGTATCCCATGGTTGCATACTTTAAAAATTAACATTTTCTCCCAGAAGTTGATCTGCCATTATCCCTCATACTGAACTGTATTGAACAAAACATTATCTATGCCCCAGTAGAAGGAACAGATTAATTGAAACTGAAGTGTCAAGTTGATTGCTATAACTCTAGATGTTGTCAGTCTGGACATCTCTGGGCATGTGAGAACAATGGTTACTTTGACTGTAACGTCTCTTCCATCATTCTTTCCCCAGTGTCCTGGATGGACAGCTATAGATATCTGAATCACTTTCTCTACTACTAGCCTGCCTGCTTCTTGTCACACAATTATGGGTTTTGGTTGTAATCAGTCTAACCTAGTCATGTTACTGTTTGGGGTTTTAGATTCTAATCCAGGATTGGCTGATAATAGAAGTTGGAAAGCTTTTTAAAGTCAAACAGTGCCAAAAAGGGTAAGCAATGCTCTGAGGGCCATGAAAAGGTTCAAGGTGCTGATAGAGAATGGGAAAAAAATAGTGGAGAGGAAAGCCTAGAAAAATAAGTATAAAGAATAGACCCATGATTTCACACAGAGAAGTCCCTGAGAAGGACACACTCCAGGCAGAGTAGCACCCTCTCTGCAATATCCAGCCTTAAAAGATTAGCCTAAACACTGAGATTAACTTATGCAGGGACATAGAGCCAGTATGTATCAGAAGCAGGACTTGAACCCAGGTCTATCTGGCTTCAATGCCAGCTTTCTATCCACTATACACCACATTGCCTTTATGGCACATGCCTGCCCTCCCCCCACATATAATATATTTATTTATTTTATTTTGGGAAATGTTTTATTGGTGTATGTGGTTTTTAAAAAATATCTCTATCACCTCTCAGTGACTTCCCAATCATGCCCCAAGTCTAATATATTTAGTTCATCTAGATATTCATCAACTTCATGTATTTCAAGAAAAAAATCACTAGAAAAGGACTCCAAGCAGATGACAATGCTTCACTTTTCATACCTTAACAACAGAATGACTATACAGATGAAATCCCAGTAGGAATGTACATTTTTTCCCTCCACTTCTTCCTTCAGGTGTTTGTTACATACCTGACAGCAGTGGTACTGAAAGAAGCTGATGAGCGGGTAGAGATATAGGGGTAGTGCTTGGTATCAAGTTTATCATCAATAGTGTCCTAGACAGAGAATAGACAGAGAAATCAGTTTATTCAACCTGAGTGGTTTGTATTTTAAGTATGTATATAAGCATATACCTACTATATCTTTACACACATATACAAATATGTAGCATATATGTATATACACACATGCATCTACATATACATATGTATAGTTATATCTATTAAACAAATCTCTTTATGGCATTTGTGATCATTGTCAGGTCTGTGGTAATCCTTGTGTAGTCTATGCTGATGTGTTCTTTCAGATGTGGAAATGAAAAACATCATTTTTCCTATTTTTCCCTAAGATGCCTCAATATTTTTCTTTCTTGCCTCTATTCTTCTTTAGCTTTCTACATAAGGTTAGAAGAATACAAGAGAAAAGGCAAGGGAAGAAAGAAAAGGGGGCTCCTAGGGAAAAAAATGGAGGAAGAAACAACTCACATGGTTAAAACACTTAATCCAAGAGACCTCAACAGGTTCTTCTGCAAGAAGAGGGCAGATGAAGGGCTGCTTATGCAGGGAAAGCCTCATGCCCCAGGACGTTCTAGGAATCAAATTATCTAAGTGGGTAGATTGTCCAGTGTCTGGTTTCTCTTCCTTGCTGCCTAAAAATTCATACTACTTCTTCTAAAAGTCATGGCACATCTACAAACTCCGTATGGTAGATTAGGAGAAGAGAAGTTGATTAACAAAGCAGATTTGAAAATGGGATTAAAACAGCAGAGACAAAAAGATGGGCAGGGCACATATGTACCACAAAAATAGAACCTGACATTCACATGAATTGCTTCTAACTTTTAATTCATTTCAATAAATATTTATATTAAGTACCTTCTAGATCCAGGGCACTGTGCTAGTCACTTGGAATAGAAAGACAAAAAATGCAATAATTGAGCCCCTGAAGAAGCTTAGATTCTACCGAAGAATACAACATGTACACACACATATGCATATAAATTAAATGTAATGAGACAGGAAAAAATGATAACTAGAGCATATTGTAAAATTTTCTGACCTAAAATGTATGGATCATAATACTCATACTATATGCCTAACTCACTGGGATGTTATGAGGAAAGCAATTTGTAAAATTTAAAATGCTATAACAATAGAAGTAATTATTATAGGCATATCCCATCTGACATCATTAATTGGTCAGCAGAAAAAACATTTTGAGGGTCCTTTAGCTCTACAGAAATGACATTATAAATAGCAGTTGTTCACATGTTACAGCAGTCTTTTCTCAGTCTTTTTAGAGTGGGTTTGGGTATAAAACATTAATGATGTTATTGTGAAATGAGATTGACTGGGACAAACTTATTCTCCAAATGCTGGTACTACTTTTAGGAACCCTGGGCTCTTCAGTCCTGATTCTGACACTACCTTTTTCTGTGACCCTGATCAAGTTACTTCACTTCTACCCTCTCTGGGCCTCAGATTCCTTAAATATAAAATTAAAGAACATCTCAAGTCCCTTCCAAGATCTAACACTTAGGATTCCTCTTGTGTTCTCTAAAGGATTTCTCGGCTACTAGGGCAATGCCTTCACTGACCTCTCTGCCCTCACGCAGACCACCACATCTTACTTCATCTCTGTTAAAATCCTTCTCTTGGGGCGGAGCCAAGATGGCGGCGTAGAAGCAGCAACACATCGCAGCTCTCACATAGCCACCCCAAAATACCCATAAAATAGGACTCTAAACCAATCCTGGAACTCCAAAACGCACACAAAGATACTTCCCACCAAAGTCAGCTCGGCTAAGAGGAACCGTATCAGCACTGCGAACCGAAACCAGCCTGGCCTGAAGCCTCGGCTGTGCCCCGGGGGCGGCTGGACTGGAAGGGCTGAGAAGCTTCAGGTGAGCAGATTAGCGACAGCTGTGAATGGGATTTGTGAAAGGGGGAGATAAGCAGTCCGGCCAGAAGGCCTCCAGAGCGGAAAAGTGAAAGGCAGAGGTTTTGCACCCGCTTGC
>CM053581.1:228769611-228794961 GCA_028627135.1 Pseudochirops cupreus
AAGACGGGGAGAAAAGATGTAACTCAAAAAAATTTAATAAAGAATTTAATAAAAAAAAATGAAAAAAAATAAAATAAAATAAAATCCTTCTCTTCCTTCAAGACCTACCTTGCTCATCAGACATCTTCTAAATGAGGCTTTTCCTCATCTCTACCCTCACCTCTCAAGGCAAAAGTGACGTCTGTTGCTTCAAATTCTGAGTACGCTTTATCAAATTATACTTTGTATCATATTTATTCATGTATATATATAGGATTCCTTCCAGAAGACTATAGGGTCAGGCACTGTATTTTTTCCATCTTTGAATTCTCACACTTAGACTAGTTCCTTGCACATAGAGGTACTTAAATATCTATTGAATGAATGTTATCAGCTAACAAAGCACAAATAAAACACCTCTCATTCATACTTCCCTTTTATTATTGTTTTTCTGATCTTGGGAATGTACTTAGTTTTTTGTTTGTTTGTTTTTTAAACTGTCATTATTTGGGCCTTTGTGATTTGAAAGCATGTTCACATAAACAACATAAGCAAGTTCACATAAACAATCTGAGAGATAAAGAAATCTTGAACAAACATACAGCAGTATTTTGGCTGCTATTCTTTAAGAAAAGAGCAGGCTAAGTATGAAACAAGTGAAAGGTTCATGTGTTCTTGGATTCAAATCATCATGAAAAAGATTTCATGGTCACTGGATATAGGACCTTGCATCAACTATTAAAGTAGGAAAGAAAACTGATCAACAGAAAAGTCATGAACCATGCAGCCCAGCACTGACCTCCATAATATCTTTAATCACCGGAGTCCATCGTGAGAGCTGGTAGGTTTGCTCACTGATGCGTTCCTTCCGCTCTGGCTTGCTTCTGCGACGCAAAGTGGACTGAAAACGAAGGATTAGTTTCTTAGTCAGAGGCCCACTTTTGAATGGGATCACATAGAACTCTATGACTTTAGAAAACTCAAAGGAAGCTACAGCATTTTTGGCTTTGAACCAAAGACAACATTGGTCACTTTTTGCTAGCTGTTATCAGTGAGTGACCTCTACAGAACGAATGTCTGTGACAAATTATTTAAAGGGGATCAGTCTCCATGTAGAACTGTTAAGTGGCAATTGCCCAAATGTATCCCTCTTGGATCCCTGTAGGGAATCTGACTTTGATGTTCTGATCTAGTAATCCAAGTGTTATTGAGCCTAAGGTGACCCCGTAGCCACCTGTCACCTCTTCACAGATATAAGCAATAAGAAATGTAGGTCAAACACCTAAATCACTTTGTAACTTCTTATAAAAAGCACAGGCAAATAACTCATAATAATACATTGTCCATTACCTACAAAGATGACACTACTGATATCATCACTAGGACCCTTGTTTTCACTTGTTTTTTCTACTGTTGAGGTTGGACTGCCATGGGCCAGTCATATCTGGTCAACTGTCTTGAAAATATATACCTACTGTCATGGAGTGAGACAAGAACAGGGGGCAGTCTGACTGTGGGATCAAACTTTTGTTTTTATACAGTTTACTGACCTTTTGCACTGTGCTCTAGCAAAATATGCTAGTCAGTGCACAGAGGTAGATAAATATCTATAAATGTGTTGTCTGACAAGCTAAGTTCATAGGAGAGGTTTTTTTTAAGTGTTCTTCAAGTTTCCTTGAGATCCAGTGGTTACCTGAGTACAATCCTACTAAGTACATTTTGAAACCCTGACTTCCTTGTGGAGATGTTCTTAATGCTACTATCAAGGATTTTTCAACAGTTCAGAGGGTGAGAAATAATATCAGGATCAACATCAGTAAAATTCCTTAATTCTAAATTTCTAGTTTTATCATTTCAGATGCTGCTGAACCCAAACAATCCCTCACTCTTCCCCAAAGTGGGCAAGGTCACAAAACCTCACCACTACTACTCTCAGTATGGGAAATCAATCCCTAAGAAGTTGAGAGGCAAGAAACTTACATCTGTAATGATGGGCACTCCCAGGTGAGCCATATTGGTGATGATCTCACTGTCCTCCGGGGGAATTTGTGCATGCTGAATCAGTTTGTTCAGATTTTCTTCAGTGATGCCTAAAAGAACAGTAAGATCCAAGTCCAACCATAAAACCAACCACACTGACTTATAAGAGAATAAGCACTTTTAAACAACAAAAGCTTTTTTTACTTCTAAGGTTTTTAAAAACATTGATCATTTTATTCTCACAAATTGCCTGTGAGGAGAATAGGAAATAAAAATTAGCATACTCAATTTAAAAAGCTGAAGTGTCCAAAGTTACATACCAGTGATTCCAGTTAAAACTAAACAGTCTAAATCCCAAGTTCCCATATTCTACACGCTAGGTTAAATGCTTGTAGGACATCACTCCTGTTTCAGCCCAAAACTACTCATTATTTTAACCTCTCCAAAATTTTTCACTATTCCCATACAGCTCTAGTATTTTAATAATTCCTGCTCCTATACATACACTAGTCTAAATCTGAACAAGAGAGCTTTGTTGTTAGTACTTGTATTCTATACTAGGGATACTCAAATGTCAATAAAAATGGTTATATGAAAGCAGAGTCAGAATGCACTTGAGATTTTAAATTAAATACCTAGTGAACATGGAACTGACAAAGGCCCAATCTATACTTCCTCACTCTCTCCCAGTACCCACTGTCTCTAAAACATCTTCATCATTAATATACATTCAAATTATCAGGGTTGCTTTAGCTCTTTACTGGTAGCTAAATCATGATGTATTTTTTCAAAAGGAAATAACTGGCTATTTCTTACTATTTCCCTTTTCTCTTCCATAGCTGCTGAACTATTTTCTCCCCTCCTTGCTTCCCCATGCCTTGGTGGTCCCATTTTCTACTCTCCATTTTTCCTAGAAACTGTCTATTTACCCTCCCCCAAACTCCTACCATTTTTCAAGAAGATGTAGAGAAGAATGATGCGGATCTTGTCATAAGTACTGACATTTGCATCCAACAGAATAGGAACAATAGCTCTCATGGGGTCCTTGATCTTCTCCCCTTCAGCATCAGTGCCCATTGCCAGGTCCTACAGAAAACATATACCTTAACAGTGTCTTTCTCAGTCATAGCTTGAACACTCTAATAACAAGGCCTTGGAAAGATAGAAATTTTGTGGTTGAGATGTGTAATTTAAGTAGCCATGACTAATCTTACAAGATCACACTCTAATAAAACAATCTTTTCCATGTAATTTGGGAAGGTCAGCGAAATCGCAAGAAGAGAGAACAAATGCTACTTTCTAAGGCAATAAGAAGACAAATTATCTGCTAAGTTAACTGCTGCCAAAACCTTCCATCCTTTCTGCTGAGTTCTAGGGCACTTGCACAGCAGTTCCATCGATCTTAGTTGGGTAATTCCCTTTTCAGAAAAGGCACAGAAACAAGAGAGATTTTGTGCACAAACAGATACACTTTTTCACATAAGCAGCTGGAGTGTTTACTGCTGTGATGTTGCCATGCTTGTCTTGGTGTGCCTAGTCCTGTTAACTCAAACACTGCTTGACTTCATGTTGGAACAAAATCACTTTTGGGGGGAATTTAGGTGCAGTTTCTATGCCTCTAGTCTTTATTGAATCTTCAACTCTTTTTCTTGGCAGTCAAGTTCTTTTGGAAACGTTTTCTGTGTCCCAGGATAATAAACTAACTTGAAAACTGCCCCCCCACCCCACCCCATACCTAGCATACACCTCTACCTCATCTCTGATTCTTAGAACTCTGCTCAGGTTAACAACTTCTACATGGATCTTTTCTTGATCCCCCAGCTGTCAGGACCCACCCCTGCCAAAAGGTACCTTTGTATTTATTCTCTGTGTACTTATTATGTACACATTGTCTCACCTGAAAAAATTTAAGTTCCTTGAGGGTAGGGTCTGTTTCATTTTTGTCTTTGTATCCCTAGCACTGTGCCTGAAATATAGTAGTTACCTGACAACTGCTTACTAAGTGGGTGACTGACTGAAAGATCCTATATACTTTTATATTAACATTGCCCCAAAGTCTTTCTGTTTCTTTCACCCATGAGGCAGTCTAAGCAATTTCTTGAGGGGCTAGTTAATTGTAGTCCTTGTCTCTGACCATAGACAGTATACAATCTAGGGTAGGTTGGATTAGATGACTTTTGAGGTTTTTCAAATCTTGGATTATGCCATTCTGGGATTCTCTGAATCCTAGAAAATGATGGAGAATGTTACAAGAAGTGATTCCAATTTCAGCATTTTCTTATCTGTGAAACTACAAAGAGGTTATAAAGTGGAATTTAGAATGTTCTCAATGATCTTCTCTTTCCCTGGAATCTCTCCTTGGAAATCAAGAATGCATTTAAGGTTAGATAGGTATTATTTAATAATGTCATATTTATACAGCATATGATTAGTTACTCCATTCTTTGGAAATTAAGAGTGCATGTAGATTAGGCAGGTGTTAACTTAATAATGTTCTATTTATATGACATACAATTAGTTATTCCAAGTAATTTATGCTGAGAGATGGGTTGATACAGTTATTCTAATTTTTTGTAAGAAAAGAAATTAGAAACAATTATCAAATTGGTGGCAGACATAGAATTAGAAATCTAAACTCTACGTCTCATTCTCAGTCTAACTCTAAGTGGTCACAGCCCCTCTAACCTGCCAGTAAGGCTATTTTTTTCTCTCTCTGATTTTTTTCTAGTTTTTGAGAGCTGGTCAGGCTCCACTAGAAAGAAAACGCAAATCCAAATTCGTAAAAGAAATTCAGCTAGCACTATCAGCATCTGCTTGCTAATTAAGTTCACACATCTGGCTATTTGGCAGCTTTGAAAGGAATCAAACATGCAATGTCCAAACAGCACAGCACAGCATTCCAATTCGATTCAGGTCCTACCATTGAGAATGGAACTGCATTGGTCCAGGGAGTAGGGACTATATCATCTAGTCTATTTCCCATGATTCTGCAGAATGTTGAAGGTCAGAAGTTAAGACCCATCTGAATGAATGCAAAGGATAAAGGATTTACTAGAGGCTGAAAAAGGCCTACCTGCTCAACTCGGCAGAGTTTATCCACAGTGCCTTGGTAGTGTTTCATACAGTCCTCAGCAAGGTGCAGATGAGTTGAATACTATAAAGAAAAATACAATGCTATGAACAATGCTATGTAACTATTATCAACATCCTAAAACTTCAAATACTTGGGCTAGAGAAAACGGGAACAGAACTTCTCAACTGGACATGTGTCCTACTTCAAAAGAAAGAATGCCATGTTTCATCTTCTAACTTAACTTATGGAAGCAGAAAGAACCATCAAAATGCTAACAGAAATCTAAGACTTAAGCATAACCATATTAGAGCTACAACAAGCACTAGGAAGGAAAATCATAGAAACTACAGTTATTCAGAGTTAAGACACTCATTAATAAAAATTAAATAGATATCTACTCTTTCTCTGAATTCTCCTTATTATATTCTCCTATATTAACACCACAGTGGAGCAAAGTAATGTCTGCAGGTACCACTGTCACTGGCACGTCTACTACATACTATAAAGGAGAGGAAGAAGGAAAGAAAGAAAAGGAAAAGAAATGAAAAACAAAAGGGGCATGGAAAATACAATATCACCAATAACTGCTTCAGGAGATACTTTATGACACAACAGGTTGTCTTTATGTTGGTATGTCTTTAGGTCTCTACCCTAAATAATTTCTTACTAAAAAAAAAACCTGAAAACCAAAATTTCTAAACATTTCTAACAGAAAATTGGGGTAATGTAGCGTATTAAGAAAAATAGTTCTACTGATGATTCACTTCGGGGTTTCTGGATCATCATACCTTGCTAAGTTCTTTCTGGTATTGGGGCATCTTCTTCAACATCTGTGACAGGTCCCTCATAGTGGTCTGGAAGGAAACAAAAGCACAGCGTTTTGTCTATATTCTTTACATACTGTTTCTGTAAATAGTTTTCTAATATCACACTAGACAACATACGATAATGGCTAATGAGGTACTTTTCTATTTTCACATTTTGTAATTCTGTAAAACTTAACATCAATTTTTTAATTTAAGGAAGGAGTCAACTAAAGGCATGACTCTATGAGAGTTCTATTTTTTTAGCTTAAAAATTATATGAATACTGTAGTCATCTTTGGGAAGGGGTTCTAAAGTCCAGAAATATTTGGTACCAAGAAGAAATTTGCGATTTAGGGAATATAAAGTTTATGTTTCAATGTATGAGATAATTCCTAATTGGATCATTCAATTCAATAATTCCACAAATATTTACCATTATTTATTACTAATAAATGCTTGCATGACTGCCTAGTCAAACTTTCAAACATTCATAACCCATGCAATCTTCTACAAAAATGAATACTCTAATGAGTTCAATAGGTCTGTCCACTGATATAATCACCAACTAAAAAGAAGGCTCAACACCCATGAGAATTAAAATTCTTCATTTCTTGTCTTGGCAAGGACATTATAGCTTTTCTGCTTTCCCTAGAATGATTCAAGGCAACAAATACTGGATTACAGGGCAATGAAAAGGAAACTAAGTTTAGCCACAGACTAAGTGGCCAATTTAGAGCTTAAATTCAGAAATTAGTAAAATTAGACATAAACAAAACTAAATATTGGACCTATCTAACACGATGCAATTCTCATCCCCATTTGGCTAATTCTGTACCTTTCCATCACCCCTCTTTTCTTACCCATCTATAATAAAGGGAAATTGAGGATTAATATAAATTACATTTGAGCATCAGTGACAGGTTCACCTTTTCGCCTGTGTTCATTCTTTTGCTTGAAGAAAAATCTTTCAGCGATCGGGTGACCTCCCTGGAAAAGAGAAGGTAACTTTTAGGTGCTATAAAAATACTTTGCTCTCTCTCTTTTTTCCCCAACAAAATCCTGTTTGGCATTCAAAACCCTTCTTAATTTATTCCTCCTCTCCCACCATACCTTTCCAGTCTTCTTTTTAAAAAATTTATTTTAAAAATATTTTCAATTTATTATTTATTTTAAACATTCTTTTCTTTTCAAATTATGAGTTCAAAATTCTCTCCCTCCCTTCCACCCTTTCCCACTCACTGAGAAGGCAATGTGATACCAATCATACATGTGAAATCATGCAAAAGTATTTCTATAATTAGCTATATTTTTTTTAAAAAGCAAGAAAAGTAAAATGAGAAAATTATACTTCAATTTGCATGCAGAGTTCATCACTTCTCTCTCTGGAAGTATATAGCATTTTTTCATCATGAGTCATTTGGAATTGTCTTGGATCACTGTATTGATCAAGTCTTTCACAGTTGATCATCATTAAAACATTGTTGTTACTTTTTTATTTTTTTGCTTTTGGGGGAGAGGGGCAATTGGGGTTAAGTGACTTGCCAAGGTCACACGGCTAGTAAGTGTTAAGTGTCTGAGGTCGGATTTGAACTCAGGTCCTCCTGATTCCAGGGCCAGTGCTCTGTTCACTGTGCCATCTAGCCGCCCCAAAACATTGTTGTTACTGTGCATAACGATCTCCCGGTTTTTCTCATTTCACTTTGTATCAGTTTATATAGTCCTTATCGTGTCTTTCTGAAAGCACTCCCTCTTGTCATTTCCCAGAGCACAATAGTACTCCATCACAATCATATGCCTCAACTAGTTCACCCATTCCCCAAATGATAAGCAGCCCATTGATTTCCAATTCTTTGCCACCATAAAAAGTTGCTATAAATAATTCTGTACACACAGGTCCTTTTCATTTTATCTCTTTGGGATATAGATAGTAGTGGAATTGCTGGGTCAAAGGGTAAGCACAATTTGATAGTTCTTTGGGTATAGTTCCAAATTGTTCTCCAGAAGGGTTGGACCAGTTCACTACTCCACCAGTAGTTCATTAGTGTACCTATTTTTCCCTCATCTCCTCCAGAACTGTCATTTCTGATAGGTATGAAGTGTTACATCAAAGGTGCTTTAATTTGCCTTTCTCTAATGAATAGGGATTTAGAGTATTTTTTTCATATGATTATAGATAGCTTTGATTTCTTTCTTCTGAAAACTGCCTGTTTATATTCTTTGACCATTTATCATTTGGAGAATGGCTCTTATTTTTATTAATTTGACTCAGTTCTATACTCAGTATATATTTGAAAAATAAGTCTTTTGTCAAAGAAATTCGCTATAAACATTTTTAATATTACTTCATTGCCTATGGTACCTGTTTGCAAAATATAGTTTTCCTGATTATCCCTTTTAATTAGGTCTATTTTTTATTTTGCTTTATCTGAGATCATGACCGCTATCCCTGCCTTTTTTTTTTTTAAGTTTAGCTGAAGCCTATTAGATTCTACTCCAACACCTGATTTTAACTCTGTATGTGTCATTCTGTTTCATTGTGTCTCTGGTAAAAAACATATTACTGGATTCTGGTCTCTAATCCATTCTGCCATCTGTTTCCATTTTATGGAATACATCTAATCCATATTCACAGGTATATGACTATGTATTTCTCTCCATCCCAGTTTCTTCTTATTCTTCTCTCTCTTTCTTTATCCTAATCCTCCTCAAAAGTCTATTTTGCTTCTAGCCACTGCCTCTCTTAATGTGTCCTCTCTTTTATCATTCCCTTCAATCCCACCTCACCTTTCTCTTATCTTCTTATCTCCCTATTGGGTAAGTTACATTTCTATAAACAATTGAATGTATATGTCCATCTTGTCTGTCTATCTATCTATCATTCCCTCTTTGAACCAATTCCAATGAGATTGAGGTTCAAGAATTGCCCCCCTCTTTCTCCTATTTCCCTTCCACTATAAAAGCTCTTTCTTGTATACTTCTTTTATGTGAGAAAATTCTCCCCACCAGACCTGTCTCTTCCCCCTTCTCCCAGTATATCCCTCTTTCTTACCCCTTTGTTATTTTTTGGGGGGGAGGGGAGATCATTCCCCAAAATCAACTCAATCTATGCCCTCTATTTAAAATCCTTTTAACTGCCCTAATAGTGGTAAATTTCTTAGGAATTATATATATCATCTTCCCATATAGGAATAGAAACAGTTTAACTTTACCAAGATGTTTATGATACCTTTTATATTTATCTTTTTAATGCTTCTCTTGAGCCTTGCATTTGAATGTCATATTTTCTATTCAGCTCTTATATTTTAATCAGGAATACTTAAAAGTCCTCTATTTTGTTAAACATAATTTTTTTCTCCTGAAGGATTATACTCAATTTTGCTGGGTAGGTGTTTCTTGGTTGTAATCCTAGCTCATTTGCCTTAGAGCACATGCCAAGCCCCCTGCTCCTTAACATGGAAGCCACTAAACCTTGAGTAATCCTGACTGTGGCTTTACAATGTATGAATTCTTTCTAGCTGCTTGAAGTATTTTTCTCTGACATAGAAGTTCTGGAATTTGGCTCTAATATTCCTGGGAATTTTGATTTTGGAATCTCTTTCGAGAGGTGATTAGTGGATCTTTTCATCCCTATTTTATTCTCCGGATCTAAGATAGCGGGGCAATTTTCCTTGATAATTCTTTAAAATATAATGTCTAGGCTTTTTCTTTGACTATGGCTTTCTGACAGTACAATAATTCTTAAGTTATCTCTCCTTAATCTATTTTCCAAGTCAGTTCTTTTTCGAATGAGATATTTCAGATTTTTTTTTCATTTTTTCCCATTCTTTTGACTTTGTTTTATTGTTTCTTGATGTCTCATGGAGTCATTCGTTCCCACTCGCCCAATTTTAATTTTTAAGGTATTATTTTCTTCAGTGGGATTTTCTAACTCTTCTTCCATCTAGCTAATTCTGTTTTTTAAGTTCTTTTCTTCAGTGAGTTTTTGTCCCTCCTTTTCCATTTGACCCATTTTACTTAAGTTCTTTTCTCCAGTGAATTTTTATGGTTCTTTTACCATTAGGCTAATTCTGGTTTTTAAGGTGTTACTTTCTTCAGTATTTTTTGTGCCTCTTTTACCACATTGTTCATTCTTTTTTCATAATTTTCTTGCATCATTGTTATTTCTTTTCCCAATTTTTTCTCTACCATTCTTCTATTTCTTTAACTTTTCCAGGAATCCCTGTTCAGTTTGGTCCAATTAGTACTGAGATTTTGTAGCTGTTTTCACACTGTTGTCATCTTCTTAGTTTAAGTCTTGGTCTTCCCTGACACTGTAGTACCTTTTTATGATCAAATTCATTTTTTGTTGTTCTTTGCTCATTTTTCCAGTCTATTTCTTGACTTTGAACTTTACATTAAAGTTGGATTCTGCTCACCTAGGGGTGGAGAGGCACTGTCCCAAGGTTCAGGCATTTTTCAGAGCTAGTTCTGGGAGTCTATAAGTTTTTGGTGTTTTCAATGTGGTATGATCCCAGGAGAAGTATGGTCACTGCTTTCCTGATCTGTACTCTGGTCTTTAGCCAGGATACGCCCCTGGTCCCCTGCAGACACAACCACTAGTGCTCTCTTAGCCTTCGAACTGCAACCAGGGCCTCTGCTTCCTTGCTCCTCTCCACTCTGGAACTGTGACTCAGAACTGCATATGGGTAACAGAGTTGCCAATCAGTGCCAGGTGTACCCAATGCCAGCAAGGGTCCCCTTGCAATCTCTTTTTTTTTGAGGGGGTAAGGCAAGGCAATTGGGGTTAAGTGACTTGCCTAAGGTCACACAGCTAGTAAGTGTGTCAAGTGTCTGAGGTCAGATTTGAACTGAGGTCCTCCTGACTCCGGGGCTGGTGCTCTATTCACTGCGCCATCTAGCTGCCCCTGTAATCTCTTTCTTATTAGCTGTCCAACCCCTTTACAATTCCAAAGCTGCTGTTGGGGCCACTGTTGTCGCTGCCACATGTGTAGGCTTCCACCTTAGGGTCACAAACTTCTCCTGCCAAACTCCTACATTTTGTTAGGCCAGAAAATGTCTCACTGTGACCTTTTGTTGGTTCTGATGCTCCAAAATTTGATTTAAGGTGTGTTTTTTTTTTAAAGTTGTTTGGAGGGGAGTATTGAATAAGTTCAGCTGGGTTGCCTCTAATCTGCCATCTTGGCTCCACCCCCTCCTTTCCAGTCTTCTTACACTTTACTCCTCACCACATAACTTTCAATACCTTGATACTGGCTTCCTGACTATTCCAAGCAAGATCAGACTACTCCATCTCAGCTCCAGGAATTTTCTCTGGCTGTCCCCTATGCCTGGAATGCTTTCCCTTCTCATCCCAGTCTCCTAACTTACTTTCAGTCCCAAATAAAATTCCATCCTCAACAGAAAACCTTTTCCAATTTCTCTTAATCCCAGTGCCTTCCCCCTGTTAATTATTTTCTATTTATCCTATATATAGCTTGCTTGTACATATTTATTTGCTTGCTGCCATTAGATTGTGAGCTCCTGTCTTTTGCCTCTGTAGGTATTCCCAGTAATTAGCAGTAACTAGAACATAGCAGACATTTAACAAATGCTTACTGTCTGTCTACTGACTAATGTCACTGGTCCATCATAAATAGGGTATATATATATTGAGTTGTTTTTTTCACACTGCTGATAGATATGCATATACAATCCATCCAGAGTCTCTTACCTGGACAACACTTATGATATATATGAGATGATTATTCTAGTTTATTAGAAGTAGTCTCTGGTAAGTGAACAGTTAACAGATATGTGTAGGGATTAAATGCATGACCCTGGCCACATTAGCACCATGATCTATTCAACTGGATTAATTATTGCACCATTTTCCCACTCTCCCTTTCTTATGAACCTACACAGTTTATTATTTTTTATAAAGCAGAATGGATAGGAAGGATTTCAGTAATGAAAACATCTTCAAGGTCTGACACACTTAAGAGATATCAGCTACCTCTCAGAAAATCTGAAAGGGATAATATGAGGAATATCATATTTAAAGAGCAAGAGATAAAGTGGAACCTAAAAGAAATTTAAGTTGTTCTTGTTACATATGGATCTTTCCAATGAAAATCAGACTTCAGTAATCACTTAATATGCTTCTAATTTTAATATTCCATGTTTATAAATCACCTGTCGGTATGAGCCCCAGATGCTTCCCATAATTCTTTACATTCCAAGTACAACACTGGTATAACCCTAATTTTACAGCTGCTAAAACAAAGACTGAGAGACACAACATGACTTGTTCATACAAATCAGTGGTTTGGCAGCTCAGTCAGGCAAAGAAGTTATGTTTAACCATTCTTAGCTCAGTGTTCAGTCTATATTACCCAGTCTAGATACACTGCTGAAAGTTACTAAATATAAAAAATTTTTTTCATTTATTGAGAACAAATCAGAAAAAGAGAAACACTTACTGGGATACCTCTGCAATGTGTTTGTGGCGCAAAGCTATCCACAGATCATCATCTTCATCCAGAAGAACTTCTTTCACTCTAGCTTCTCCAATCCCACTTGTTTCATACCTAGAGAAAAGGTCTAACTCAGGTGGAGAAAGCTCTCACTCGAGAAATACATCTGTTCTTACAGATCCTGTTTCCTGCCTCCTCCCAGATGGTTTTTTTCCCCTTCATTACATGATAAGGAGTTCAGCCAGGATATCTACCATACTAAGTTGCATACCCATCTGATGTGTTACTTTTGGTCTACCACAGCAACATTCAACATACGAGATAATCACTATGGCATGGAGATAAACTGAAGATCCAATGAAAGTATCAGCTTTTATGTTCTCCACTAGAACCAATTTTTACCTACTTAAGGAAAAAGTAAAAAAAAAAAGTTTTTCTCCTCTGTAATAAAATTTGAGAACAGTTCCCAAAATGTATGGTCTCTAACTAGTTTTCATTACCTACCTGAAGCCAGTTCTGTGTATCTTTTATATACAAAGCTATTAAGACTTAGTCAGGCAATAAATACTGAGCAACAGCTGAACAAACATAAATGTAATTGAATATTACTGCATATAAGTAATGACAAATACGAAAAATTCAGAAAAACATGGGGAAGACCTATATGAAGTGATACAGTGTTAAGAAAACTGAGACAAATGCATAATACACACAACTACAATTTAAACAAAGATAAAACTATAAGGAAATCAACTCAGGTCAAATGTAACAGACAACGTTGGTACTATCCTATCAAAATTAATGCTGCACCCATGCTTTGTTTACAACCAGTAAACTAAAAAAGTAAAGAGTGATGTATCATCAGTCTAATTAGGTCTGATGTTTAACAGTTCTCAGGCAACATAATATCTTGTGTATATGGTTTGGTGTTTCTTGGGAAGTGTCTGTTGTGTCAAAACAAAATATGTCAACAAAAATTATACACATATTTAGTCAAGAAAGATTTTTAACAATTTCAAGACAGTAACTGAAAAAAGGTAGAAGTCTTATCTTTTTAAAAAACTTTGACTTCAACCTTAATAATTAATTACAGCACGCAGTTTTAAAATAACACCACTGTAACAACATTCCATGATGAGAAAAGATTGGCTTTCAGTATTTGGAAAGTCCCAATGAGAGCTTTATGTCTGGAAAAAAAATTCTTTTGTGAAGGATAGAATCCCTTTTCTGTACTGAAGAGTCAACAGAAGTTAGTTAATAAGGACTTTGTCAAAATATTTTAGAGATAGTTCTTGTACAATAATATTAATATTATTAGATTTTAACTAAAAAGAAGATTAAAAACAGCAATATCATAGTAACACAATTTACCAGAGAACTACAGGCTCAATGAATAAAGCATTATTCAAGTTTCTGCTTTTCCTCTAATAAGGTAAACCTAACTATATATATGTAAATGTTGATTTTGTGGGCTTTTGGAAGACTCTGCAAACCAATCAGCAAAATTATGTTAGTGTTTCACCTTTTTCCAAGACTAAACATTTTCTTCTCTGTAAGCAATGATTTCATGAGCAAACCAGGAATTTCCCAAGTATTAAGAATTAAGAAGGCAAATAACTATTTGACGAAAATAACATTTTAAACCTGTCAAGTAGTAAAGAATACTGACATATCTTAAAACTTATGTGCACCTCAAGAGTGTGGGTAGGCTGGCTGAAAGTTTTAGTAGACTTAAAGGTTTTCCCAAATTATCTGCAAGGCAGTCACACTTAAGGTCTATAATCACTTATACTCACTTGTATACATCATTCTCGATAGGCAAAAGGTCATAGCTCATAGCCTGAAAAGTCAATTCATGAAGCACAGGAGAACTGGGGTCAAAACCACGATCCAGTATGAGGAGCTGGGAACGAGCCTTGTCTGGACCCTAAGAAATGAAAAAGTGAGACAACTTGCTTTTATAGCCATTCAAACGCAAAACTAGCATCTGTCATTGTCCACAAGTGTTTCATATATCTCATATGTAGTATTTATAAGATAGCATATTATTAATGTAGATCTTTTGCATAAAATTTCTATTTCTCTCTCATTCAGCTTGGGTTCACTTAGGTAAAGAACCAGGTAACTTTTATACCTTACCTCTCCCATAGTTGGGTCATCAGCTTTATAGGCATCTAGTTTGTCTTGAATTAACTGGGCCAACATGGCATTGTCTTTGTAGTCCCTGTGAAACATGGAACAAAAAATCAGATACTCTTCAACATGATCTGGAACCTTCCTGATATGAAGTGATGGAAGCAGTAAGCTATATGTTCTTATAGACACTTTAAGCAAAGAGTTTTATGATTTACTATTGACACTATTTGACCTTCAAATTCTATTTTGGTCAGTATGTCCCCAAGAAAATATAACTCAAGGGAATACTGATGCTGAAGATACCTCCAATAACCTAACTTCTCAATTCTTTGACCTCTTCCAACACAATTCAGCCACAAACTAGCACACACCTTAAATCTCAACATTTCTCAGATTGTGCCATCTCTGAGGTCTGGAACTTTGAAGTTCCATTCTCCAACCACAATCCTTTTTCCTTCTACCCTTCTCATTTCTTACATTAACCCTACTTTTCAAAACACACACACAAAAAACCTACTTTTCTCTTCTTATTGCAATGTGATTACCTGACTCTTACCCTAATTTTATTAGTTCATGTTTACTACCCCTATATAACCCTGTCTTCCTTTACCTAATCATAACCTTTTATCATTTTATCTTTCCCTATGCCTTACAACTTCCACATCTATTCTTCATTCCAACCATGAGCTCCATTTCTTCAGTTCCTCCATATTTTCCTAGATTATCAGGCCTACACTGGCAACTCTCTAGCGTCCCTTCCCTATCTAGACCATTTAATGAATTAGTTCAACTCAAAACTACCTTCTACTCTCAAATTTCTTGCCCCCTTGTCCTATTAATGATCAGACTTTGTCAAATCCCAACCCTGGATTACTCCCATCTCCTTTCCTTCTATTCACCTGTTGCTGATTACTACTGGAAAAATTTACAAAACAGTACAGAGTAAATCCACCATAAATTTGTTACATAATCTCAACTAGCTCTTACTGCAATAAGGTAACCCATTTTAACCTCTCCTAGTTGATTTTCTACCTCTCTCACTACAGTGGCTATTCTAACTTTTCATCCTTTCTCAAGTCGCCCACCACAATGCTTCCTCCACCCTCGCAGCTGAGGACCCAGGCAACATATTTGACTGAAAAAACTGAGGCCATTTGCTAACATTCTTTCTTCTTCTCTCCTCATCCTGCATCACTCAGACATCTCTCCTATCTTCTCCACTTCTTTTATAAAAAGTAAGTTTTTATTAATGTTTATTAGTCACCATAGTTACCTCTGGTTTTTCTTTTCCTTTCAGAGAGCCACCCCACACAACAAATAGTATTTTTAAAGACAAAAAGTGGGGGAAATCGGCATAACTGATACATCAAAAGAGTCTGAAAATATATGCAATGCAAACACTCATGGACCTCACCCCCTTTTGCAAAAGGGTGGAGTAGGAATGTCTTCTCATAGCTCTTCTTTTAAGCCATGTTTGTACTTTGTCATTTTGCCATATTCATTTTTGATTATGTTGTTCTTGCAGTTGTTCTTTTTGTTTACATTACTATACATACTGGGTATGTTTTCTTGGGTCTGCTGACTTCACTTTACATCAGTTTGTACACATCTCTGCATGTTTTTCTATATTCATCATACATATCATTTCTTATAGGGCAGTAATACTCCATTTCATTCATGTATCATATTTTGTTTAATCATTCACTAATCAATGGGCATCTAGTTTGTTTCTGATTCTTTGTACAAAAAGTGTTTATATAAATATTTTGGTATATGTGGTGATAATCATTAAATAGCATATTTTTGACCAAAATCTGAATTAATCAAACAGACTGCTTTGCCTTACTTTAAAAATGCCTTTTCCTGAGTCAGCAACTTCAGAGACCACATGGGGCTGGAGGTGAGATTTCCCTTATCTTGGGACATATTCCATATGGGAGGAAAACAAGAGACATCCTGAGACCATAAATTACAAATGGACTTTGCTCCGTTTGTTGTCTTGTCAATGTGTATTTACAACCAAGAAACTTCCTTTCTCACATATGGATAGTAACAAATGGAGATCATAAATTCTGTGACATGGTCATCCTGAACTGGGATGGTTCTAAAAGTATTTGAGTTTTCTCATTCCTCTGTTCAAGTTAGTTAGGACTTAGCTCTCCTAACTCCTTGTACAAGTTCACTAGTCTTAAGGGAATAAATGCTGTAATTGTATATCACCTAGCATGTTATTCCCTTTAACCAAACTTTTTAAAGGTTAACAGTGGAGACTTTCTTCAATAGCCTCCCTCAGGTATAAGCATAGTAATGCTATCTCTGAGTCTAATTATATGGACATTTTAGTCATTTTATTCATATAATTCTAAACTGCTTTCTAAAATGGTTGGAATGACTGACGGCTTCACCAACAATGCATTAGTATGTCTATCTTCCCACAACTCTTCTAACACTGACTATTCCTCTGTAATCTTACCCAATTTTCAGGGTGTGAGGTAAACTCTCAGGGCTGTTTTGATATGCATTTCTCTTATTATTCATGATCTAAAGAATTCTTTCATGTGGTTGTTAAAAGTCAACAATTCTTATTTTGAGAAGAGTTTGTTCATATCTTTTGACCACTTATTTATTTGTGGACTTCTCTGTTAACTGTTTACACATCTTAGATACCAAACTCTCACCAGAGAAATTGGACACAAAGATTTTTTCCCATTCTACTGCTGCCATTCTTAAGTACATTAATGTTGTCTGTATAAAAGCTTTTCAGTTTAATGTAATTAATATTATCTACTTTATCTTTTGTAACTGCCTTTATCCCTTATTTGATTATGAATATATTTTCCTTCATAACTGTGAAAGATATGATATGTTTCTCTTCTAATCTTTTTGGTAACATGACCTGTAATGCAAGTCACATAACCATTTAGAATGTATTGTGGAATACAATGTAAAGTGTTGGTCTAAGCCTAATTTCTACCAAACTGCTTGCTAGTTTTCCCAAAAAGTTTTATTACATAGGAAGTTCTTTCCTAAGTAATTTTGATTTTCTGGTTCATCATATACTGAGTTATTGAGTTCTATTGTTTCTGATTCTACTTTGTCTAGTCTAGTCCATTAATCTACCTTTCTATTTTTTAACCAATACTAGATGGTTCTGATGACTTCTAATTCATAATATAGTTTGAAATCTGAAGTGCTATTCCTGCTTTGTCTCAACCTCTTTTCATCATTTCCTTTGATATTCCAATTCTTTTCTTTTTCCAAATGAATTTTATTATTTTACCAAGTTCTAGAAAAGATCCCTTTTGACAATCTGATTGGTATAGTATTAAAAGTATAAATTGTTATTGGTAGTACTGTCATTTTTATTTCACTGGTACAACCCAGCCATGAGCACTGAATAGTTCTCCAGTTATTTAAGTTGTGCTTTACTTCCTTAAGGTTCATTTTGTAACTGAATCTATGTTAGTCTTTTGTGTGCTTTTGGCAGACTGATCCCCAGATATTTTATGCATTTTGTAGCTATTCAGAATGGGATTTCCCGTTATATTATTGCCTCTTGGATTTTGTTACAATTAGGGAGAAAAGTAGTTGATTTCTGAGGGTTTCTTTTATAGCTTGCAAATTTGCTAAAGATACTGTCTCAACTGGTATCTGCTGATTCCCTAGGAATTTCCAAGCAAACCATCATATCTTCAGCAAAAAAGTTTTATCTCCTTTATACCTATCTCAAATCTTTAATTTCTTTCTTCTGTCTTATTGCAACCGATAGTATTTATAGAATTGTATCAAACAATAGTGGGGAGAGTAGGCATCCTTGCTTTATTTACCTATTTAATGGAAGAAGGTCTAATGTATCTCTACTACATATGATACATGCTTTTGGTTTTAAATATACTTTTTATAATATTAAAAAAGTCCTTCTACGCCAATAACTGTAGGGCTGGGTTGTTGTTGGGATTTTTCTCAGCATAAGTAAGTGCTGTATTTGTCAAAGGCTTTTTCTGCAGATAATCATATGATTTTGGATGGTTTTGTTTTCAATATGATTATGTTAATTATTTTCTAACGTTAAACCATTCTTGCATCCCTTGTATATATATGATTTAGTCAAAATGAATGATTTATTGGATAAATCACTGTGGTCTGACAGTACTTAATTGAAAATTTTAAATTATATTTATTAATGATATTGGTCTCTATGCTTTATCATTCCCTTGTTTAGGTATCTGGACTATATTTGTCCCAAAAGATGATTTTGGTATGGTGCTTTCTTAATTTTTGAGAATAATTTGTGCAGTATATAACAAGTTAATCTTTAAAAGTCTAGTAAGGTTTGTCAACCATCGTGGAATGTCTGTATGCTTTGGTAGTATCTGCCATGGAGATGACCCTGAATATAATAATCCATCTGTGAATATATTAAATGTTGAAATAAAAATGAGAAGTGTGCTGCTCATGTGATCTCAGTTTGATGATTTGAAAATGAATGGGAAAAATTAAAAGTCTGATAAGAATTCTCCTATGAATCTACAGGATCAGGAGTTTTTTCTTTAGTAATTCTTTTATGAGACTTCTATTTCCTTTTCTGGGACTGAGTTACTTAAAATCTCTGTTTGGTCTTCTGTTAGTTTGAGTATTTTATATTTTTTTAAAGGTATTCCTTTATTTCTTTGGGGTTCTCATTTTGTTAACATTTAATTGTGCATGACAGGTTCTAAGAATTCTTTTGATTTCTTCTGGTTTTGTTTGCAATTTCACCTTGATCATTTGCTAATTTGATTTACTGCCTTCTTTTAAATCACACTAGCTAAAGATTTACCAATTTTGTAAGTGTTTTCAAAGCATCAGCTTTTAGTTTATCATTCCTGTAATTTTTTTCAGTTTCCAGTTTGTCTATTTTTGCTTTAATTTTTGAAATCTCCTTTTTGTGTTTTCTAAAGTTTATTTATTTGCTAATTCTCTAATTTTAAAAAAATACATATATGGTTCATTTGTCTTTTTTTCTATTTTGTTAATGTATGTTTGTTGCAATATAATTTTTTTCTTGATTACTTTAAATGAATCCCAGAAATTTTGATATGTTGTTTTATCATTACCATTTTTTTCATTTAATTATTATTTCTATAATTTGTTCTTTAATCCAATCATTATTTAGGATTTCATTTTTTAGTTTCCAGTTGGGTCTGTATCTTTTGTTTGTGCTCCCTGAACTGATCACTATTTTTATTGCATTACAGTCTGTAAAGCATATATTTATATTATGCCTTTTTTACATTTGTTTGTATTATCTGTGCCCTAGCTTATGGTCAACTTTTGTAAAAGTTCCGTATGGTAGTAAGAAATACACATATTCTTTTATAGTCCCATTTAAAAGGTGCTATAAGTATTTTAGGGAAAGGAAGAAGCATTGTTATAGTGCATACTATGTGTCACATTTTACAAATATTATCCCATTTGATCCTCGTAATAACCCTGTAAAGTAGGTGTTGTTATCCCCATTTTATAGTTTAGGAAACTGGTAAACAGAGGTTAAGGGAATTGATCAGGTTCATGCAATTAGAAAGTGTCTGACACGGGATTTGAACTCAGGTGTTCCTGAATCCAGCATTCTATCCACTATGTCACCTAGCTCTATTTTCTCCAATAATTTAATATTTTAATTTTGTTTACTTTTCTATTAGACTTATCCAAAACAGAAAGGTACATTGAAATCACGCTATTGTATTAATGTCAATGTCTTCTTGTTGTGTTTCCTTTATGAATTTAGATGTGAAGGCACTTGTAGAATGTAGGTTTGATACTGACATTGGTTTACTAACTATGGTTCCTTTCAGCATCTGTAATTTCCTTGTTATTCTCTTTTTAAGTTTTGAATGTTTATTTTTGCTTTGTTTGATAGCATGATTGTAACTTCTGCTTTTTTGGACTCACTTGACGCATAGTACATTCTTTCCAGTCCCTCATTTCTGTTCTGTTCAAGATACCCAAGATGGAATTGTTAATGTTGGACTACAGCTCAGGACTGAGACCAAGGCTGGATATATACATCTAGGAATCATCTGACAGGTATGATAAATGAACCTCCTATAGGGGAGCTGATGAGATTACCAAGCAAGATAGTGCAGAAAAGAGAAGAAGGTCTAGGACACAGCCTTGGAGAACCTGAATGAAGATCAGTAAAGGAGACTGAGGAGAGATCAGACAGGTAGATGGAGAAAGAGCGACAAGAAAAACCACAAAACTACCTAGAGAGGAGTTAGGATTGAGGTGATCAATAGTGTCAAAGGCTACAAAGAGGTCCAGAAGAATGAAGATTGAAAAAAGGCCATTAGATTTTGTGGTTAAGAGATCAATCATAACTTTGGAGAGGACAGTTACAATCAAATGATATAGTCAGAAGCTTGATTATAGATGATTTAGAAGTGAGAGGATAAGTGAAGATCCTGGGTATAGAAAGTTTTTTCAAGGAGTTTAACCAAGAAGGGGAGAAGAGATATTGGACAATAGCTAGCAAAAATGTCCTACAGACCCAAACTCAATATGTCTAAAAGAGAAACTCACTGTCTTTCCCCAAAATCTTTACTCTTCCTAATGTTCCTATTACTGTTGAGGATGTCATCATCCTTCCAGTGACCCAGGCTCACAACCTATGTGTCAACTCCACTACTCATTCTCTCTCTCTCTGCCTGCCGCTATATCCAATTAGTTGCCAAGCCCTGCCAATTTTACCTTTGTAATATCTCTTGTACATGTCCTCCCTCTTTCATATAACATTGCCACAAGCTCTCATCACTTTGCATCTGGATTACTGCCACAGCATTCCGGCTAGCTGCCCTGGCTCAAGTCTCTCCCCACTCCAGTTCATGCTCCATGTTAAAGTGATTTTCCTAAGGCACAGGTCTCACCCCAATTCAACAATCTCTAGTAGCTCCCTATTGCCTCCAGGATCAAATATAAATCCTATTTAACTTTCAGAGGCCTTCAAAACCTGGCCCCTTTCTACTTCTCCAGCCTTCTTACACTTTATTCCCCATTCCACATACCTATGATCCAATGACAGTGGCCTCCTTGCTGTTCCTCACTCTTGAGGAACACTCTTGACACTCTTCCATTCCCCTATTCTGTGTATTTTTACTGGCTGGCCCCTCATGCCTGAAATGTTATCCTTTCCCATTTCTATCTCCTGGGTTCCCTGACTTCCTTCAGAGCTTATCTAAAATCCCACCTCCAGCAAGAAGCCTTTCCCAATCTCTCTTACTGCTGATGACTCTCCTCTAAGAGTATTTCTAATTTATCCCATCTATATTTTATTTGTACATGTTTGCATGTTGTCTCTCCCATTAGATTCTTGAATTTCTTGAGAGCATGGACTCATTTTTTTTTCTTTGTATTCGTAGCACTTAACACTGAGTAAATGTTTGTTGACTTGTTGACTGGAGAAAATCATGAAACTGAGCTAACTTTTATCATTACAAATTTTTTTTACTCTTGACCTCAATAGGGTCCTTAGTGACCTGCTATAAGTATGGAAGATGGGAGTAGGGTTAGGAAAGGACAGAAGAAAGGTTAGGAACACAGAATGATGCATGAGATAGGAAATTGGTAAGAGTAGAATAGGACTGCTGAGTGGCACTGAGGATCCAGCTGAGATTATCTAACAAAAGAGAAGACTAAAGCCATGTAATCAATGTGAGATTCCTCAGTACCCTGTATTTTACTCACTATTCAAAACTTCCCAGAATGATTATCCCCTAGTCTCTCTCCTCTTCCTTTGCTCTCAGAAGAAATGGTATCGATGCTAAAAGCTAATTCTTCTGTCTGAAGCCTGGATCTTAATCTTTCCTGACTCCTTCAGGATGCTGGTCCCACAATTAACCTTTCTCTCCTTTATCGTCAATCTCTCCCTTTCTACCGGCTCCTTACCATCTATACATAAACATTAATAATCTCTAATCCCAAAACAAAAACAAAAAACTACACCTCTCTTGGGGCCTTTTTCACCCTACTCAATACATTTAGCTAACATCCATCCTTTTTATGCTGTTAGCCTCCTTGAAAAACTTGTCTATATCTGATGCTTTCACTCCCTGTACTACTATACTAAAACTGTTTTCTAAAGGGTCACCAGTGACCTCCTAATCATCAAATCCAATATCATTTAAAATCCTTATTTTCTTTGATCTCTCAATCCTTTAATATTAGTAACTTATTATTGTGAAAGGATACATTCTCCCTTCTCTGCTTCAAAGTCACTCCACTCACTTAGTTCTCTTGTCCCTAACATTCCTTCTCTATTTCCTTCCCTGGCTCCTTACCATCTTAAGTGGCTTGCCCACAGTCATAAAACTAGTATGTGTATGAATTCAAACCCAATTATTCCTGACTCCAATTCCATTACTCTATCCACCATGCCACCTATCTAACTCAAGAGCACAAACTTTAATAAGTATCTTCTGAAGCTGAATAGATAGTGGGATGGTTTTTCAGAAGCGAGAAGTCAAGAGTAGCCACTAACTTTGATGTTTATAGAAGCCTAGGAGATTAGAGAGTTGGATAGAAAGAGAGATGGAAAGAGAGTGAGACGAGTGTGATCAAGAGAAAAGCAACTGATTAGAGGAAAAGAAGTTTCTCCAGCTTATTAAACAAATAATATTTAATAGCTGTCATTGAGCTTTGATAAAATAATTAATTAGAAAGTGGTTATTTTAGTAATTTTAAAAAGAAATATCCAAACATACTCCTGGACTACTTTAAAACTCAAGATGGGGCCAGCTAGGCAACACAAAGAACAGAGCACCAGTCCTGGAGTCAGGAGGACCTGAGTTCAAATTCAGCCTCAGTCACTTAACACTTACTAGCTGTGTGACCTTGGGCAAGTCACTCAACCCCAATTGCCCTGACCTGCCCCTCCAAAAAAAAAAGGCCCCTTGAGATGATGAGAATGAATATGCTAACAGGTTTAGCTGCAAACTGAGGGTCATAAGTCTATGCAGGCTTTATGTGAGATTGATTGACCCTAAAATCTTGCTATATCTATCTATGTGTGCATGACTACATATATGTGTGGATATATATATATATATATATATATATATATATATATATATATACACACACACAAACACATACATACACACACATATACACACACACAAAAAAAACATAAAGGCACACTTTGCTTTATTGTGTTTTGCAGATATTGTGCCTTTTACAAATTGAAGGTTTGTGGCAACTTTGCAATGAATAAGTCTATTGGTACCATTTTTCCAATAGCATGTGTTCACACTGTGTCTCTGTGTCACATTTTGGTAATTCTCACAATATTTCAAGTTTTTTCATTATTATTCTATCTATGATGGTGATATGGGATCAGTGATCTTTGATGTTACTATTATAACTGTTTCAGAGTGCCACAAACTGCACTCACCTTAGATGGCAAACTTAATTGATAAATGTTGTGTGTGTTCTGAATGCTCCACCAAGTAGTCATTCCACATCCCTCTCCCTCTCCTCAGACACAATAATATTGAAATTAGGTCAGTTAATAACCCTATCATGGCCTCTTAAGTGTTTAAGTGAAAGCAAGAGTCAATCTCTGCAGCAAACTTCACTGTTGTTTTATTTTAAGAAACTGCCACAAGCCACCCTTCAGCAACCACCACGCTCATCAGTCAGCAGCCATCAACACCAAAGCAAGATTCTCCACCAACAAAAAGATTACAACTTGCTGAAGGCTCAGGTGGTGGTTGGCATTTTTCAGCAATAAAGTATTTAAAGTATGGTAAATACATTTTAAAAGACATATTACTACTGCTAGACTACAGCAGAATATAAATGTAACTTTTATGTACACCAAGAACCCAAAAAATTTGTGATTCACTTTGAGGATTTTCACTTTATTGCTGTGGTCTGGGACTCAACCCACAATCTCTGAGATATGCATATATATGCATATATTATATATATACATATATATGTATATGTACATGATATGTATATATTATGTATATATACATATGTATTCTGAATGCATTTGCATATATAGTGTGTAAATAGATAACACATACACAGATAAATAAATATAAAACTTATGCAGCAAGGTTTTAATGTTGACCACTCTTACATGTAGCCTATATGGAGTGGTCACCCCTCAATCTGACACTTTAATGATCACCATATTCACTCTCGTCATCCTGAGTTCTAAGGTAATATAGAAGTATATGTGGACATTTCTTTTTTAATCACTAAAATTGTCATCAACCTTTGTTGGAGGTGGAGCCAAGATGGCAACGTAAGAGCAGCAACATATCGCAGCTCTCACACAGCCACCCCAAAATACCCATAAAATATGACTCTAAACTAATTCTAGAACTCCAAAACACACACAAATATACTTTCCACTAAAGTCAGCTCAGCTACAAGGAACCATATCAGCACTGTGAACTGAAACCAGCCTGGCCTGAAACCTCAGCTGTGCCTCGGGGGCGGCTGGACAAGAGGAGCCGAGCCCCGGCTGGAGCTTCAGGTGAGCAGATTGGCGGCAGCTGCGGCAGTATCCAGAACTAGGTCAGTGGGCCTTGCAAGGTCGTGGGAGAAAAGCGGTCTGGCCAAAACGCCTCCAGGGCTGAGAAGCAGAAAGTGGAGGTCCTGCACCCGCCTCTGCATTGCAGCTTCAGCACTCTCAGCCTGCACACTGCAGGGGGACCAAGCGATCGTTCAGAGGCCAAGTGTTCTCATGCTGAGCGGCCTGGATCCGTATCACAGTCTTGGGCTTTGGTCCTGTGGTTCATTTTTATTCAGTGAGCCGGAAGTGGCAGAGGGACCCAGCAACTTCCTAAGAGCTCTGGCAGCTGGGAGGACCCCAGCGATTTGGGACAGAGCTTTCCCCTCTGGAAGCAGAGCTCCACAGAGATTAAAAAAAAAA
>CM053581.1:228795461-228814075 GCA_028627135.1 Pseudochirops cupreus
GAGGCCTTCGGGCTGGACTGCTTATCTCCCCCTTTCACAATTCCCACTCGCAGCTGCTGCTAATCTGCTCACCTGAAGCTCCTCAGCTCCTCAGCTCCTCCTGTCCAGCCGCCCCCGGGGCACAGCCGCGGCTTCAGGCCAGGCTGGTTTCGGTTCGCAGTGCTGATATGGTTCCGCGTAGCTGAGCTGACTTTAGTGGGAAGTATCTTTGTGTGCGTTTTGGAGTTCCAGGATTGGTTTAGAGTCCTATTTTATGGGTATTTTGGGGTGGCTATGTGAGAGCTGCGATATGTTGCTGCTACTATGCCGCCATCTTGGCTCCGCCCCCGAATACTATTAACTCTGTATCAGATTTTTCTTCCCCATAAAAAAATCCCAATTCTTCTTTAACATTTCCTTGTACAGTTTATTTCTAACCTATTATTTAATAATTTCATTGATCCCCTCTGGAAACTCTATAAGAATTAATAATATTCCAATCAAATTTTATGTAACAATATTCCTCTAAGAAGCTCAAAGACTACCACCTCATTTTGCTAAAGCTTAAGTAGGTGCTTTTAGAAGGTCCAGCTGGGTCCTTTGCCTAAAAGGAAGAGCTTTCTAATAGTCATCACCCCATAATATAATGGTCACCTGAGAGAATTTAAGATCCTGTTGTACAGAAAGCAATAAAATTACAATTATAAAGCCATTCTACATGATCATGATTAAGAATTATACCTGTAAGTAAGGTGGATTTTAGGGTACGTAAAGTGGATTTTTGTTATTATTTCTTAGAATACTTTCCCAAGATCCATAGCCATAACAATCTCTTATTCCCAGGTATCAGATATGAGTTCTCACCACATTTGTGCAGCATTATATAGTGATAAATCATGTAAACATCTGTGCTTAAATTATATATATTTACTGCAACTGCACAGTGAGATGTAGGGATGAGGTGATGTAAACTTGAGGTTGTTACTGGCGATATGCCTTCTTTGTCTGTTGCCTTACAAAGCAGGTAGGCACTAGTCAAGAAGTAGGGAACCCTTAGAGTTGAATGCACAAGCTGGAATGCTCTGTGTGCCTTGACTGGCCCCCATCAAGTCTTGGGGGGAATCTGTGTTTGCCTCAGCCAGCCCCCATTGAGATTTGAGGGGATTTGGGGGAAATGCACAAACTATGCCTATCTCAATTGACCCCATCGAGATGTAGGGGTAATTGCCCATCTTCTCACCGACCCCTGCAAGAAGGATGATTAGGGAATGCTGTAGGAGTTGGTGCTCCCATTATCAGCAACCTTTGTGAGAAGACTAGACTAGAATAAATAAGATTATTAAACCCCTCCAAAGTTGTCTTAGTGTCTTTCCTTTCTGACAAGATCAAGAGTGAACCTGTGCTAGCAGCGTGCTAATGTTACCTGTCTTACAATACCAAAAACAGTCAACCTGCTGTTTCTGGGCAGAAAAAAATAGGAGCTGCCATATTACACCAGTGATTCCATCAGACCTTTTTTTGTGGAGAGGAAAAGTACAGGTTAACGCCTTTTGGGGAAATGATACCTTCAAAATGGATTGCTTTTCAATATAGTTTCATAAACTATTATACCATACTCCTCTGAAAAGCTTCCCAATTAGGAGGAGAGTTACAAATATTACAAATCTTATGTGTATATACTCACTTGTTATCCCTTCAGTCATAATGTCCGTCATCTTACAGCAGGATGAGAGCATCCTCATACTCAGCTGATCAACCACCAACACCTAGGAGAAAATATAAATCTGAGGACTGACTGGCCAAGGAACTTCATGGCAACTGCTGCTTGATGTCATCATAACTTAGCGAACGTGTGAAGCCAAAATGGGACTTCAGAAATACTGACAGAATGCAAGTCATTGAGGTGAATATTGAGCAGACAAAGTCCAGAAGGGTTGGTAGTTTTCTCTGAGAAATGTATTAATCCATTAATTTTCAAGTCCCAAGATACAGAAGAGCTACACAAATTCTAACTGACCTTAACAAAAATCTTGCTTTGAGACATCGTTATAGTGTAGAGCAGTGCTGTCAATATCAATTAGAAATAGGGGGGCACTAATCAATACATAAGTATCCCTGCAGGTTGCACACTTAGTTTTAAGATGTCATGTTATCTATGTTTTATTGTATTTTTATTTATTTTGTTAAACACTCCTAGTAGCAGCATGTTTGACACCCCTGGTATAGAGGACATCCATTCTCAAAAGGCTAAGACAGTACATTATAATTTCTGGTTGGCTTTCCCAAACTGGAAAGACCTTGAGTATGACTGCAGCAACAAATTCCATGACCAGCAGCATGGTTGGTCGTTAAATAATGAACCCTTAAGTCATGACAATCCATGAACAAAAGAAGAATATAGTCTTTAAGCCTTTGTGTTCTCTTCTATAGTAGAAAAATAGTATGAAAATGAGCAGAAAGTGCTAAGGACATGACTGTTTTTAGACTGGCTATGGTCAATTTAACTGTTGGCACACTAAATATGAGATCTTTGTCCAATATTCATTTATCCAATGAGTTGATATACTAGTGGAGGAGCTGAACCACATAAACGTTAATGTTCTTGTTATAAAAGGACTAAGAAGATATATTAAAGCCAAATGAAAGGTTACCTCAAATTCTTATTGAAAAGGCAGATAAAGAGGATCCATATATACCAAAATATTAATACCAGCATATTTTGTTGTGACAAAGAACTAAAAACAAAGTGAGTGCCATAATGGTGAAATGATTTATGATATAGGAATGTAGTAGGATACTGTTGTGCTTTAAGAAATGACAAAAGAAAGATTCAGAGAAACCTGGTAAACTTGGCACAAGATATTGTAAAGTAGTGCACAGCAAAAAAAGTAAAACTAGGAAAACAATTTATACAGTGACTACAACAACATAAAGGAAAATTATTTTGAAAAACATAAGACATCTGATCAATGCAGTGAACCAATCACTACTCCAGAAAAGCATGCTTCTGACCTCTTGACAGAGGGGTGATGGACTAGAGGTACAGAACGAGACATACATTTTGAGAGGGCCATTGTGTGAATTTGTCTTGTTTGACTACACTTGTTTGTTGCAAGGCATAGCTTTTAGTTGGACAGCAAGGGAAGTTGTAGGCAGTGCTGTGCTACTAAACGTCTAACAACTGGTTCTCCAAAAGAAAAGTTGCATCTATCTACACATAGAGATAGACATGAATTTGGTATAAACTTCAACAATATAAAGGATTATAGCACACAATTTACAAATATTAATAAAATATACAATACCCTTTATCACAAATTCCATATGGCCAACTAATTCTCACAGAATGCTTTTGTTCTGATATATGGTCTAGTGTTAAAACGATTTCTAGCCTTCATACAAATTATACTCTTTTAACTGAAAACTCTTCAGCTTTAGCACTAGTGCTTTCAAATAGTGCTAACTATATTTTTAGCATTTTGTATAGCTTGTAAGGACTGGGACAATGTTCGATTCCACATTAACTATAAAATCCCATAAATCATTCCAATCAATTTCATGTTTTAAAATTTCACCTAAATTTTACAATTTTTTCTTACCAATCATCCATGGTTAAGTTATTTTTTCATAAAGCCAATTAGATGGTTCTAATAAATCAAAATAATTTTAAATGCTTTTATAGCTGTTTCTGTCTGATAAAAGATCCAAATTGTGTCAAATATATTTTCTAGTAACATATTCCTAAGAAGAGTATTCAACTTATTATTTTTATTAAATGGAATCTCTAAACTTATCTGATTTAAATCTTCAACTTGAGATTGTTTTCTAGTACCAATCTTTAAAGTTTTTCAGAGATCTTACAGTACATCGATTTTAATTTTTATCCTTTCTAAATGTTAGTTGATTTTGACTGCAGTGCAGCTGAAAATAATGAAAATTCTTCAAGAATATCAATTATTAAAGAAAGGTCTTACAAGAAAGTACAGTCAGTCCTCAACTTTTGTGGGGGTAGCATTCCCAGAAAATAGTGGTAAAGTAAAAAACACAGGTATGTTGACACATTGAACCTATAAGAAATAGTGGGTTAGGTCCCCACAAGTCACCAAAAACTATAATCTTTTACTTGAGATTACTGAAAGTGCACTTTTCTATATAAAAGTCTTTATGACAAAATTAATTCTGACAATATGCACTTTTCCTAACATAGTAACCATGAAATAACCTATAAAAATGCAGTACACAAAATAAAACTGGTACCATGCAAAACATTTTTTTCCACTAATAATTCTCCAGAATTCTATGACCTTTTATGCTAACATCTTAAAAAAAATATTTCAGACAATACTATATGAGGTATAAACCTCTTTCTACTTTGGCTTTCCTCTGAAAACCAAGGGAGAGGTTTCTGGGACTTTAGTCACTGCTGTTGGAAGATGTCAAGACTGGTGAGGTTTTGATATCACCTCCGACACTCCAAATGCACACAGAGTACTTTACAACAGTAAGATGAACAAGACCAGTGAAGCACTTAGTAAGATACCAGTTGCTCCACAAACTTGTATGCATAACACCTTTCTGATTTTTTTCTCTACTATGCATAGCAGTGAATGTCCACAGTAGTCAATGCAAAAGTGAAAATGGAGTTACTTAATAAAATCATTCAAATGCTTTATGTTGTAAAAATTAAACACACAAATGTTGAAGATTGACTGTAATCTCTTTGCCAAACCAGAAGAAGAAGAAAAAAGATACAAATACATATATAATGTAGGATGTGAGTGCCATACAGCAACAGCGGCTCATAAGCTACTCGTTATACATCTCAGTCCCAGCATTGGACCAATTTTAATAATTTTAATTTCAAATTCTTCAGCTACAGCTTCTAGTATGGTTTGATTTATCAGACTGGTGATAGAAAGAATTTGTCCAGATATATTTTAAATATAAATGTATTCTATATTTCAGAAACTGACTCATGACTGACAATTATAATCAATGATTTTTAAAGGGCCAAATTATGATTTTAGGAAAAATTTCTAACAACTCTGTATTTTACAGAGTTTGGACTTTGGACCTTCTCCTCAGCATTTTATTAACACTACCAGAACAAAATACAATTAAGTTCACTTTCAAATATTTCTTACTAAAGCCATAATCATTTAAAATGGACAATAATGTATTGAAAATATACTCTGCTGTGGTTGTCACTAATTCTTTTAAAAGCAATAAATAATACTACCAGTGCAGAAGCTGACCAAATTGTGCTCTAGTTGTTGTAGAGGAAAATAGGTGACATGATGCAAGAAAGGAAAAAGCATCAATTAAACATTTAAAATATACAAGAGAACAAAAGAAAGTTCAGAAAAGTCTTGGTACTATCACACCAAGTTTTTAAAAATATATTTAACATAAATTTGTAAATAAGCTATACATAACTGAAGTTCACAGTTTCATCTACAATCCTCTTTTTATGTGAAAATGGACATGTTGTTCATTAAATTTGTAATAAAAAATTTTTTAATTTTATAAGAAAGCCAAGACAACAGGGAAAAAAGGTAAATAAAGGATTTGGTAGAAATAGTGTCATTATGAACCCAAGAGTAATAAGAAATATTATTTCAGTGAGACACTTAGTTACCTGGTTTGCCATGCTTAAGATGGGTAAAAGCAAAAAAAAAAAAGTAGGAAAATAATGCACTTAATGCACCAACATCTGTTGCTGAGGTGAAATAATAATGCAATTCTACAAAAAACCTGACAAGACCCTTCAAACCCAGTCAACATATACATTGTTGCTTGGTGACTGGAACACCAAGGTAAGCACAAACTAGGACAGTAAAAAGTATGTTAGGGTTTGGGATTAAGTAATCTTGAAAGAAGCCAAAGGCTTAGAGACTACTCAGAAACTTCATACACATATATCTTTTATTTTCTTTAAGCAAAAAGTCCGAAGGCTTTTGACATATCAAGCACTGAACACTATCACAAAAATGAAATGACTTATTTCTTAACATCAAGGAAACAAATTTTAATGATATGAATATTTTCAGAATCAGCTTTCAATATGCAGTCAAATCAAAGTAATGTTCAAAATCAATACCAAATTAGAAGACAGGATAAAAATAACAACACAATATAACAGCTTCAACCCGACCTGAGCAAGTCGTTAAATCTAAAAAATGATAAATGGTCAAAGGTAAAGACATTGACTTCGATTATTACCATTTCTTAGAGATGTTTAAATAATATGGCCACCACAATGAAGAGTTAAAATGAGCCTGGAAACTGCCTCAGTTAGCAAACACTGACCTCCTAGATAAATGGAAAGATATGGGAACCAGAGGCAACACTGTCTTAGGATATAATCCAATTTGCAAAATATTATGGAAAAACTGACAAAAGAGTATGAGCCATACTGCCTCACAAAACAGTGAAAAGTAGTGGAGGGAAAAACAAACCTGATTGAGTTCCAAATCTATATAATCTAAAAAATATTTGCAGATGAAACTAAAGAGAGGATAAGAAATGAAAAAGATTTGTCTGTGCTATTATAGAAATCTATGCTCATCATTAATAACAATGGAACCACCATATTTGAATTCTCATACCGCAGTACTCAATGAGCTAGGAAGTGGAAATGGCACTCATGAAGTTACCACATCCTGCAGATAGGTGATGGCCTCAGGATGCAGAAAGAGACATAATTTTTTGACATAGGCAATGTACAAATTTGTTTCTCTTAATAGGTGGGGGATGAGAAAGTGAGAAAATAATTTTTTAATTGAAAAAAATAATTTTCTGAAAGATAAAGTTTTGATGTCAGGCTAGAGGTATCAAAATTTTATATACATGAAGATTAATTTTCAAGAAGACATTTACAAAAAGAGGAAGGTACCAAAAAGGGTGACCAAAAAGATATCAGTAACTACCAGCTCACCTTGCCTACTTTCTCATGAGAGAAACCTGCCTACATTCTTATGAGAATGCTACCTCAGGATGATGGCACAAACCTGTAACCCCTGCTGCCAGGGAGGCTGAGTCTGGAGGATCATTTGAGCTCAGGAGTTCTCATTTATAGGAGACCATGCCAATTGGGTGTCTACACTAAGTTCAGCATAGATATGGTGAGCCCCTAGAAGTTGGGTATGAATGAACAAGGGGAACACAGCTTGCCTAGAAACAGGTGAGCTAGACCAAGTTGGAGGCAGAGGTCAAAACTCCCATGCCCATTAAGCAGTGGGATCAAGCTGATGAGATAGGGAATCCCAGTCGTAAAAGAGAAACTTGACAGAAACAGAATGTTTTCTGTTCATATTAAGGGTATCCTTGATGAAAATGTGAGACGGTATTAGGTCATCTTTCACAGGTGATTTTCTATAGGAAACCATATCTTCATAGCCATATGACTGAAATCTGAAGAAAACATAAGATTATGTTGTTTACTGTTTCTTAGTTACAAGGTTTATTGACTGAACAGAACAAAAACAAAGCCTTAAAGGTTCTTCTCCAACAAAGTCATATAAAATTTCTTGGTAGATGTGACCACCAAAGATAACTTTGTTCACTAATCTTACAATATTGATATCAGGTGAGGAATAAACAAAAAGACATATGCCAGCAGTTCTCAACCTGTGGGTTATGTTCAATTTGTAACAATGAAAATATATCCTGCATATCAGATATTTACATTACAACTGATAACAGCAGCAAAATTACAGTTACGAAGTAGCAACGAAAATAATTTTATGGCTGGGGGGTCACCACAACATGAGGAACTGTATTAAAGGATCGCGGCATTGGGAAGGTTGAGAACCACTGACATATGCTTTCCAAAGATGTTCTCTACTGTCATGGATCATGCCCTGTACAAAGTGCAAAGAGAAAAGAAGATTGTTCATCGATGGTGAGATCCTCCAGGTTAAAAAAAAAAATCACTGCACAGAATGTGCATCAACCTTCGGAATACTAAGAAATCTCCATAAGATCCATAGCCACCCAAAAGAAATCTGCCTAATATCCACATGGGAAAAACCAAATAGAGGAAGCATAAAGTTGCTAGAAAACGACCAACTATTAGATGGCAGTTCATTGAGTTATTCCTACTAAATATATCTTAAAAAGTAACTGCAGAAGGACAATGAAATTAGACAAAGAATTGAAAAGGAAGAGGCAGAATGATACACTGGAAAGAATGCTAGACTTGGAGCTGGAGAAGGTGGCATTAAATCTCAGCTCTGCTTCTTAATGTGTGATCTTGGGTAAGTCAACTCTTGGGACTGGTTTCCTTGTCTATAAGATGAAGGTCTTTGACTGGATTAGAGGTTGTCAAGAACTTCCAGGTGTGGTCCAAACAAGATTAAAATATAACTGGGAAATGTTTAACAAAATAAATAAAAATACAATACAACATAATGTTAATTTGTGTTTTTAAGTCAATATGCAGGAATTTAAGTCAATATAGAAGGATTCTTTTTTATTTGAATTTGACACCACTGTACTAGATAATCTCAAACGTCCATTCTAATTCTAAATCAACTATCCTATGAAGAAAACTAGATGATTTCTGAAGTTGGAACAAGAATAAGTAAAAAGTCTACCCTATGAGACCACCATACATCTAAAAAATATACTAGACCAAGTCCTGATTGGGAAATCGGAGGAAAAAAAAAATCACAGTATGTCATTTTATCCAACCCAGGTCAGCACATGGAGATAGGTACAGAAGTCTGCAGACACTGGGGACAGGGTTTAGAAAAGAATAACTATGCTGAACATCCTGGCACAAGGAGAAGTCATATACTGGGGCAAAAAGTGGCCCCAAATCCAACACAGAGGAGCCTGACATTGTGCAAGGTACCAACTGACACTCTGTTACTCACTACCCAGTTCTGGGTCAGAAATCCAGGGTAGAAGGAAGAAGGAACCTGTGCCAGGGTTAGGAATATCAGCTGCTTTGACCCCAGGAGTGGAGTTGAATGGGGTCCAGTCTATATCAGACCAAAAGAGAGCCAGTAGCTCTTGTCACTTTGAACCAACAAAGGTTTCCAGCTAGTCTACAGTGGCTCAGTTAGTTGGCAGTCTACTGGAACTCCAACCAGATCAAGATCATATGTGTGTTGTTCAGACCCAAACCCAGGTAAGAATCTTGTAGAACTAAGACCAGCTGGGCAGTGATCAGCTTTTGCTGCACTAAAAGTTTGCAGCCTAAGCTGTCCTTGAGAAACTGGAACAATATAATACTCAGTACCCTTACCTAAGCAACAAACTCTTTAAAATTAGAATGAACTAAATAGAACATAACAATTCTGTAAGACAACAAGATATAATAAAACAAAGTAAAAAAAAACTTTAAGAAAATAGAAGAAAATGTAAAATAGCCATAGCAAAAATAATGAACCTGAAAAACAGACTGATAAGAGATTGTCAAATAATCACTGGACTACTTTAAATCCATGACCAAAAATAGAGCCTATAAATCAAATTTCAAGAAATCATTAAAAAAAAAAAACCTGTCCAGAGCTTTTAGAACCAGAGGACAAAGCAGAAATAGAAAAAAATCTACCAGTCTCCTCCTCGGGGAAAAAAAATCAAAACTCCCAAATATTAGAGCCAAAATCCAGAGTTTCCTCTAGGTCAAGGTAAAAATACTGCAAATAGCCAGAAAGAAAGAACTCAAAGAATGAAGAGTCACAGTTAGGATTACACAAAATTTACCTACTACACCTTATGAAGGAATGGAGAGCTTGGATCACTATATTCCAGAAGGCAAAATACCTATGTTTAAAACCAAAAATGAATTTCCCAACAAAACCTAGAGAGGAAAAAAAAAGATCTTTAATGAAATAGAGACTTCCAAGTATGCCTGATGAAAAGACTAGAGTCGCAAAGAAATTCTGAAATACAAACATAAGACTCAAGAAACATAAAAAGGTAAAAAAGAGTGAGCAATCATAAGGGACTAAAGAAGGATATACTGTTTACATCTAATATGAGGAGATAGTGCATGTGTCCTCTCAGAACCTTATCATCATCCAGAGGTCATAGATGGAATTTAATTAGAGAGAGAGATTAAGGGTGGTTCTGTTATGGTTTGATGATCTTAAAAGAAGGGAAGAGGAGATGAAGAAGAAAACACTAGAACAAGAAAGCTAAAGGAAGGAAGATAGGAAAAATTATCTCACATAATTGGGGGTGCTCAAGTGAAAGCCTATAAAAACAAAAAAGAAGGGGTAGGAGAGTGGGCAACATTTAAACATCACTCTCATTGGAACTGGTCAAAAGAGGTTAACTCCTGAACATAGCTGGGTACAGAAATATATCTTACTCAACATGGAAACAGAAGGAAAAGGGAAGAAGGGAGAGGAAGGAATAAAAGAAAGGGTAGACTAAGGGAAAGATTAGTCAAAAGCAAAACAAATTCTAACTAAAGATGCACAAAATATTAATAATAGCTCTTTGCAAAGAATTGGCTACTCAGGGACTGTTCATCAATTGGGAAATGACTGAACAAGATATGATGTATAAGTGTGATAAAATACTATTGTGGTCTGAGAAATTATGGAGGAGATTAGTTTCAGAGAAACCTAGGAAGATTTGTATGAACTGATGCAGTATAAGCTGAGCAGAACCAAAAGAATTAATTATACAATAAAAATGATATTCTACTTACTAGCCAGGAGACCTTGGGCAACTGCCATGCTTTCCTCCCTCCAAAAAGCAAAAAAAAAAAAATTATATTCTAATGACAGACAATTGTGAGGGACTTAAGAACTCTAATCACCTCAATGCCCATCTAGAATTCTAGAGGAATCATGACGAAGCAAATGACCCACACCTCCTAACAGAGAGGTGATGGATTTGGAGTATAGACTGAGACATTCTTAAAAGACACTACCAATGAAAAAAATCATTTTGTTTGATTATATATATTTTTAAACAGGTTTTTTCCCCCTTTCTCAATCAGGGAGGTAAGGAGGGGGGAGAGAGAGGTAGAACGGAGAAAAGGCAGATTTTCATTGATTAAAAGAATAATTTTAGTAAAAGGAAGCTGGCTAAATTGCATCTAAGAAATTGTAAAGTTTTTTCAACTACTCCTACTAATCCCTATATACAAATTCATCTTTTCTAATAATATTCATTCTTTTTTTAAAAAAATTAACAAAAAAGTATTTTTTCTCCTTCTTGTCTTCCCCCCACCACTGGAAAAGAAAAACAAAAACAAATCCTTGTAACAAATATTCATAATCAAGTAAAACAAATTCCTGCACTGGCCAAGTTTCCAAAAAAAAATCTCTCAATCTACACTTTAATTCCATCAGACACCATGTTTCAGCATGAATTCTTTGGAATCCTGGTTGGCCACTGTGTTGCTTAGAGTTCTTAAGTTCTTCAAAGTTGTTTGACTTTACCATACTGCTTCTAACAACAATATTCCTTCAATAAAACTATGTGGATATTAATCAAAGAACAATACCACATCCAAAGAATTAAAATTTTAAGTAAGTCAAAGGGCAACAGAGACATGCATAGTGCGTGTAGGCTGTTGTGTATTACCAACAATGACTTATGCACAAAAAGTGGTGTAAAACACATCATTAAGAAAATGTACACATTGAAAAGGAGGTTGGCTAGCCATGTAGTTAGGATGAAAGACAACAGATTGAGTGCTATACCAATACCCACAAAAATAATGAAACACCTAGGGGAAGGCCTCCAGAGCACTGGAGAGTTTCTCTATGGATCACACTAAAGGAAATGGAATAGAAAGGATATGATCTGTAGTAGTAAAGGAATGTCTACATCAATGAGTTCATGGGTACATCATAATATTAAAGTAAGACACAACTAATGTGGCTTCTTTAATTTAGACATAAACTTTCAGAATGAAAATAACAAATACTATCCTGAGTGTAGATCTCATAAATATGTGCATACTCATTCTTGATATTCCAGTTCATCATCCAAACTCCCCATACTATACCTCAATCCAGATCAGCAGAAGCTTGACATTTTACTCCTAGGTCAAAGTCAAACCTAAAAGCTTTTCTATACACACTTACATGCTTAGCTGCATTAAGCTGTACTTACTGCTATTCTATTTCACCAGGAAGCATCAAAAAGGGGAAGCCAGGAGGACCCTCCTTATTTCTAAAAAACATCAAGGTCTTCAAGTGGAGGGGGGCATCTTTGGTCATTTTTTTCCCCTAGCCAGATTAAACTAGTAAAAGACAGACTAGCCAGCATTTTCTGAAATAGGGTCCTGAATATTGCTAGAGCATAAGTTCTCAAAGTATAGGCTGAGATTCCTCAGGAAATCTGAGACCCTTTCAATGGATCCTTGAATGAAAATGTTTTCATATATTTTTATATTTTCATTTATATATATATGAAATATAACATTTAAATAAGATATTTTAATTTCTAATATGGAAAATATCAATAGATATAAATCATGAACAAAAGCTTTTTTGAGGGTCTTCAATAATTTTTAAGAGAATAATAGAATCCTGAGACCAAAAAGTTTGAGAATCACTGTATTTGAGTACTTTTATTCCTGGCTTGGAGGAGAATAATTTAAGATGGCTGTTTTGATTAAAGAATGGTGCTAAATGGCTTGATTTCTAGTTCTCTATTCTATGGCCACAGACTATAGGATTAGCATCTCACAAACACATTGTACATGGCTCTAGGTAAATTAGGGCAGGGATTGTCTCTCAACTATCACCTCTGTGTAGAACCAAACCAATGAGTGGCTCTTTAGCCATGATTATGACATACAGAGAATATTTTCTTTTCTTCCTTAAACAACATTTTAAATTAATTGGTTTTTAAAAAATCAAACATTTTCCATACATTATATCACCAGTATTACTTTCAATACAGCTTCAACATGTCATGTTAATTTATTGTATCTTATTTTACATATAGCTTAATTTTAAAGGAGTTAAATTAGATGATCCCTAATGTCACTTCCAACTCCATCTCAATACACAAAAAGTATGCAAACAAAGTCTTCTGGACAATTCTTGAGCTTTTCATTTACCCTCCTCTAGCCCAATGTCTATTACAAGACAGTTTGCTTCTATTCTTTTCATATAGGCAAATGCTTCTTTTTTCTCAAACTGTTCCATATTAACATTGATGCCAACTTACCCTAAGACTCCCAATTCTATTATTCCACTTACCTTCCACTCTCCCTTCTTTTTCACCTTCCTTATCACATCATGCATAATCTCTTTAAAAGAAAAAAAAGAAAAAGACCACAGATTAGTTAAGTAAAAAGAACACACAGAGTTTTCCCAACAACTACCTCAACACTTAACACACAGACTAAGTCAATTATTTCCTTCAAGGGAGAAATGCATGACTCTACAGTTATGCATTTCAGTCTACTTGAGGACTGGCCCATATTCCACACATATTAAAGATACATCTCCTTTTCCTATTAAGTTACAGTAGTAAATAAGAGTCAGTCAAATAAAATGTTATAACAAAGGAAGAAACCACAAGTTGGTAGATGCATAAAGGTCTTTCATTTTTTTTTGGATGGGGAGAGGAGTGACTGGTGTGGAAAAGCCAATAAAATTTCAACTGCTACAATACTTGACATAATATCTGGCCTCTGTAATTCAATAACTCTTATTATATGTATAGAGTTATGATTTTGCCTTTTAGAACTTTTAACTATAAGTGCTATATTTTTCCACCTGGGGAAAGGTAAACGAATCAATATTTCTTGCTATGGAATGCCCATACATACATATATATATATATTTATATATGTGTGTATATATATATATATATACATATATAAACATTTACATGCAGTTATATTAATAGGTAAAGTCTTTATTCCCTTCTTAGGATCTGTGGATTAGGAATTTACTCCCCCTCCCCTATAGAATCTGAGCTAACACTTCACAAATGTAAACCCAAGGAAAAAATGAAGTATCTCTATGATGCCTCTGATGCTTCATTTTAGACACCATTCTCTTGGCAGATAACTGGCATGTAACCTGTTAAGATTAATTGTCCCTTGCTTTTTGTTCTCACCCCTTAAATCAGTGGAGAGTCTTCCCCTCTTTTTCCAATGATAACCTCATAAAATATTTCCACCTAGGCTCAGTCCCATAAGCATCTGGAAACACAGAACCTTTCATATCCTCCTTCTTGGCCAACCTTTAGTAAAATCAGAGAACATTTCCAATCTCACCCTCTCAGCCTCTTCAACTGACTATTGGACACAAAGATGCCAATAATAAATCTGGCATCCAAAGTTGCCAGTAACACCTTGCTGCCCACCAATCACCATCCTAGAACTGTCAAAAAGGACATGTCAGAGATCAGACTTTTCCTATACAAAAAGGACAGGCTGAGAAGCCATCTTCTAAGCTATCACAACAACCCAGCATGGGGAACAGTCACATTATCACCCCAATCTGGACACAGGTTTGGAGGCTCCCATTTCCCATATCCAGGTAGCTATAAAGAATATTTTTTAATTAGTCCCCTTTGTATATGTAAGTTTTTTCTAAGTTTCCTCTTCCTCTCCCTCATGTAGATGCTTGTGTTACTCCACAATCACTCATTTGGAGGGGCATTTGTCACCAGCTGAAGGAAGTGAAATAAGTATGAGAAACAGCAAGTCTCCTAATTTTTAAATTCCTCTAATTCAAGGGCAGTGAGGTGGCTCAGTGGATAGAGCTCTGCGCTAAGAATCAGGAAGATTCATCTTGAGTTGAAATCCGGCCTCAGACACTTACTAGTTGTGTGACTTTGGGCAAGTAACTTAACCCTGTTTCCCTCATTTCCTTACCTGTAAAATGGGGTGGAGAAGGAAATAGCAAACCACTCCAGTATCTTGCCCAGAAAATCCCAAATAGGGTCACAAAGAGTTGAATATGACTGAAAGGACTGAACAACAATAAATTCAAGGAGCACTCATTCTAAGTGCTGCAGTAAATAATACTAATTTGGGAGGGAACTAATTTTTATTGATACCTTTTGTTCTTAAATCACCTTCCTTTCCCAATTTATCCCTTTCATTCCCAGAGAACTATTCCTTTCAAAAAATAAAAAAGAAAGAGGGGGGGAAACTCCATAGTTTAGTGCAAAACTAAAGTCTGACATCACATGTGGTATGTCTTCCACCTGTGCAAAGGAGGAAGAGAGGAAGATGCTGCATCTCTTCTCTGGAGCCAGTTTCAGTTTTCTTGTTGGTGTTGCTCTTTTCATGTATACTGCTGTAGCCATCAGACATGATGTTTTCTTGATTCTGGTACTTCGTTTTGTATCCCTTCTCAGAGATAATAGAGTATAAGCCTAAAGTGTGCTGGATTTGGAAGTGGGGGACCTAGCTTCCAATTGTGCTTCTCCCCTTACTATATGACATTGAGCAAATCACTTAATCTCCTTCAGCCTCAGTTTTCTTATCTGTAAAAACAGAGGACTGAACTAGAAGGCTTCTAAGGGCCCTGCCAGCTATAAAGTTGTGATCCTGTGAAGTCTGTCTATATTCTTCTCAGTATTCTCAGTCTTAATTGTTTCTACACTGCAGTAATTACATTCATGTACGACAATTTGTTCAGCTGGTCCTTCAATCTATGTGCATTTACATTGTTTCTATGCCTTTACTATTACAAAAAATAGTGCTGCTATTAATATTTTAATATATATGGGAACTTTCCATCTTTGGGAAATTTAACTAATGGTGGGCCCTCTGGATCAAAGGACTCACAGCAAGTTTGAAAGACAGATGTAAACATCAGATATTTTAGCCACTGAGCCCATCTAGAACAAGTGCTGGGGCAGGGTTTACTGGATATTAGCATGTAATAAGCCCAAATTAAGATGGTCCCTAAGCAGCTTCACTGGTTTTTTTTGAGGGAGGAAGGCAAGGCAACTGGGGTTAAGTGACTTGCCCAAGGTCACACGGCTAGTACGTGTTAAGTGTCTGAGGCTGGATTTGAACTCAGCTCCTCTTGATGCCAGGGCCACTTCACTGCACCACCTAGCTGCTCCAGCATCACTATTTTTAATATTTGACGTTTAAATACTAGAGTGAATCAAATCACCCTTGAGGCTTAAAGATATATCCAGCAAATTGGTAAAGATGACAAACAACAGTAACAATCAATGTTGGAGATGCTGTGGAAAACCAGGTGTACTTAATACATTGTTGGTAGTGGTGTGAACTGGTCCAACCATTTTGTAAAGTAATGTGAAATTATGTGACTATAAATATCAATACCTTTTAACCCAGAGATCCCATCACTAGACATATATTACAAGAAAGAATAAAATAAAAAAAATGGTCCCGTGTCATACCAAACATTCACAGCAGCAGAGAACTGCAAACAAACTAAATGTCTATTGATTAGGAAATAGCAAAACAGGTTGTGGTACATGAATATAACTTAATATTAGTGAATTATATGAAAAAATACAAAGAAGAGAGAAACATGGGAAGACTTCTATGAAGGAAGGAAACAAACATTTATTAAGCACTTACTCTGTGCCAGGTATTATATTAAGTGCTAAGGATACAAATATAAGCAAAAAAAAAATTACTGCCCTCAAAGGGTTTCCATTCTAATGGTGGGGACGGGAAGGGGAGGCTACAAAACATCAAACTGAAAAGCAGAAGACTGAGGGTGGAAAATGAAGATACTCTGAGGTGAGACATGTTTTTGAATTTTGGAAGCCAGGAAAAGGGTCAGGAGAGGAATGAAAGCCATATTGGGCCCCTCCACAAAATGAGGCTCTAGGAGGAACTCATTAATAGGGGAAGAGGACAAGCATTACAGAAGGATATGCCAAGCTGAGAAGGCCACAGGGGGCAGCGGCATGTTCCAGGATAAGGAGACCCCAGGTGCTGAGAAATTTGAGGCAAAGTGACATAAGAAAAACCAGGAAAACTATTACAACAATATATATAGAAAGAACAACAAAAACTGAAACTGAATGCTATGTACTTACAATGAAGAGATGTAAGAATACAAGCTCCTCATTAACTTCTTTGCAGGAAGGGGAGACTATGGATACTGAACACTGAATATGATGGTAGATTTTATTGATATCTTCGTAAATTTCGATGAAGTGTGGATTTTTTTTTCTCAATACCTTTTAATTCTTATTGTATGACATTGCTCTCTGGAAGGGATAGAAAATATACTGGGAGATGAAAGTCATAGGACCGTAGATTTTGGGCTAGAAGATACCTCAGAAGTTATCCAGTCCAACACCTTAATTTTACAGATGAGAAAACTGAGGTTCAGAGAAAGGTTAGGAAACTTGCCTTTACACAAAAGGTATAAAGATGGGATCTGAACCTTGATCTTCTTGACAAAAAGTCCAGCACTCCATTTACTGTATCATAATGCCATCTTGATATAAAAAAAAAAAACAAATTTTTTTTGGTCTTTTTTGGAGGGGGTAAGTGACTTGCCCAGGGTCACATGGCTAGTAAATATTAAGTGTCTGAGGCCAGATTTGAACTCAGGTCTTGCTATAAATCCAGGACCGTTGCTCTATTCACTGTACCCTAGCCGCCCCCAAAATCAATAATTTTAAAATAGTGGGGTGTTAGGGAATCCAAGTATATGGTTAACATTTATAAGAACACTTCAGACACCCAGGTTCTAGTCCCAGCCCTTTCACTAACTCCTTGGGTAGTCTTAGACAAGTCATTTTATCTCAATGCCCCTCAGTCTCTTTATCGGTAAAATATAGTGACCAAAATAGAAACCAGGTAATTCCTAATCTTGGGTGATTTTTTTTTTAAGCTCTAAAGGTATATCTTAAAACCCTCTAAATTTGAATTTTGATTCCCCTTAATATAAAGAAAAATTACATGCCATGAATACTTTCTTAGGTAGAGAGAAAATATCATTGGGAAATTAAACAGTAAGGTGGTACAATTTCTCAAGGATTGATAACAATAGGAGCCAATAACCTTTCCCCATCAACTCATTTCCTTTCCCAAATTCTGAGGATAAAGTCCTAGGTGTTTGCAATGGCCAGTTTTTGGCCCTTACCTTAAGTTTTTCTAATCTAACAAATAAAGGAAATAAAGATTAGAGGCCCTTTTAGTTAGAGGTATCAAGTAGCTTGAATTATTTGCTTATATTAATCCCTTGCATCCCCATTTCAAAGCCCTTGTGGCCCTGATTCATTATGTTAGCTCAAGACATAATTATTCTATGGCCAATGTAGTAGGTTCCTTGACCCCTCCCTTCAAGTTTTTGTTATACTACTCTAGTCCACAGTCTGTAACTTTAAGGGAAGGACCCACTTAGGTCTTCCCCAAAGGACTTCCCCAAGGTGATTTGTAGAAGTCAGAATCTATTATCCCTATAGTCAAGCACTGTAACTTCAAGCATGTTACCTCTGCCGACCCAACTTCTAAGCAATCCCTAAATCAACCCAACCTCTCCAAACGGTCATCAAAAGACTAGAGTCAAGCCTAGGACTATCTGAGGGCATGTTATGGGAATCTGAAGATCTTCCCTGCCCCTAGGCCCTTTGCTAAAGTGTCTACGTGACTGAGGACCCTTGGATATTTGAAAGTATACTCTGTTCCCTAATAAGCTGAATGTGGTCATGTGGAGCCTGTGGCGCCAGGCTTGTTTTCCAGG
>CM053581.1:228814575-228979298 GCA_028627135.1 Pseudochirops cupreus
TCCCAAAGTCCTTCTGGCCTTCTCTAGGCTTGGGCCTCTCTCCCAATTCATGGCTCCTCCCAGTTCAGCCCTCTCTCTTCAAGTCAACAAGTCCATCCCACAAGTGGGATTCACAAGCTCTGGGTTTTAACACTCAGCCCAAAAACAAGCCAATACAGGGGCATCTCCAAATTCCATTACCATTACAGCCCTCAGTGAAAGTTTTTACAGGATAGTATAGAGAAAAGTAGCATGAGCCAAGAAGGTATAAAGGGATTCTGATCTCTACCATAGCAGGAAGTATCCACACTGAAGAACTCAGCTTGGTCATGAAAATGATATACTTTAATATTTCAATATCACAAACACTAACTTAGCAGAAAGTCTTTTAAGATGTATTAAAAATTAAGATTTACTTAAAAATCCATTTACACCTTGGCCAACCTCATGATTTAGTCTCTCCCAATTTAGCTAGACTAGTTCTTTTTTTGTTTTGGTTTGGTTTTTTTGCTTTTTGGAGGGCAATTGGGTTTAAGTGACTTGCCCAAGGTCACACTACTGGCTAGTAAGTATTAAGTGTCTGAGGCTGGATTTAAACTCAGGTCCTCCTGACTTCAGGGCTGGGGCTCTATTCATAGTACCACCTAGCCACCCCTAGACTTGTTCTTAGACCACACAAATTGTTGTTGTTCACCCTTTGTTCTTGAAGAGAACCAGTGACATCATGACGGTAATAGCCTGACTTGCAAGTGAGTTGGACTGTAGTTTATCACTAGCCTCATGCCTATAGCCTTCCTAGTTTCCTAGAACCCTCCTGGCATAGCCTTTGAGAAACTCAGGGCCTCCTCTACACCATGATGAAGTGGAATATTAGTGGAGGAACACCGACTCACAAAATGTTAGAGCTAGGAGGGAGCTGAGAGGTCGTCCCAATTGTCTTCATGCTCTACCTGCTTTGTGAAACAGTGTTTAATTCCCTCTATCTCAGTAAGGCTCTTTTCTTTCTCCAGCTGACCTTGTATTATACACACCTGTATATATGTTGTATGTGTGGCACACATGCACAAGCACACACATCCCTCTCCCGTCCCAGTAAAATATAAGTTACCTGAAGGCAAGGACCATTTCATTTTTGTCTTTGAATCCCCAGTACCTCTTACAGAACCTTGAATGTCATATATGCCTAATAAATGTTTAATAGAATGAAATATAATACAGCCCTATGCCCTTATTTTACTGATGGGGAAACTGAGTCTTGGACAGGGGAAATAGCTTGCCCAAAGTCAAGTAATTAGTTTATGTCAGGGCCAAGATTTTAATTGGGCTCTCCTGGTCCAGGGTTAATTTCCCTACATCACATTCACCAGGGCAAGTGAATTTGACTAGTTTCTACCCCTTCCCACTGAGTCCCAAAGTGCTGAATACCACTTTCTTCTCCTCCTCTTCTTCCTCTTTTTTTTTAAACAACATGACTTATTCATCCCTTTCCTTTAACCTCATTCAGCTCCTTTGCATTAAGAAGTTTATTGGTAGCCACTTAGTTGTCATGGAGAATAAGGAGCATTTTGGTAAAGTGTCTTAAGAAGCCAGAGCACCATGTAATCTGCAGCTGTCTCCTTTTATTAGACAGTCCAGCAGCATTCACTGGCAGGAGGCCTCAGTTATTCAGCATCTGCAATCAAGATATAATCAATCAAGGAACATTTATTAAGTACCTACTGTGCGTCAGGCACTGTGCTAAGCAAGAAGAGTTAGATGAGAACTCAGGAGTCAAATTCCTAGGAAAAAACTCGTTGAGCTGCATTAAACTGAGTGCAGATTTCTTAGTAAATAAAAGGATTCTTGATTTTCTTTAGAGAGAGGAGAAACAGAAATTGCTCAGAGATACCTGAGAAGTAAAATGTTTCCACTCTGTCTAGGGCATCTCTGCCAAAATCTTCATTGTCCACTTCCAAGCATGAAGTAAAAAGCTTTCAGGAGGTACTGTTAAAGTGACTACAGTTAAAGTGACAAGGTGCTCTATTAGTCTAATGATTCAGCTTGGAGGAGTGGAAAGAGCCTTGGAAGAGGAGGTGGAAGGCCTGGATTTGATCCCTAGCTCTGTCGTTTGTTACTTCGGTGACCTCAGTGAGGTCACCTCAGTTCTCTAGGACTTGTTTCTTCATCTGTAAGTTGGGGATAATTCCAGCCCCACCTACCACATAACGTTGTTGTGGTGATCAAATGAGGTAATTACTCAGGGAAGCATTTTGTATACAATGAAGTGGCACGTTAACAAGGGGTAGCATGGAGTAGTGGCTGGAGAGCTCTAACTTGAATCAGAAAGACCTGGGTTCAAGTATTGTCTGTGATACATACTGGCTGAGTGATCCTGGGCAAGTCACAACGTCTCTGTCCAGTAGGCAACTCTCTGAAACTCTTAAATTTCAAAGGAGGTGAGAATCTATATTGGTAGCATTTCCTAACTGGGTCTATAACCCCCAAAAAAGGGCCATATAAATAGAAAGTGTTATTTTCTGAAATTCATTCTGAAACATAAACTAGTTTGCCACCCAGAAGCTACGTCTAGCTTGAGTCTATTTTTGTATTTGTAACTTATGTTAAAGAGTTTATTGCACCTATTCTTCGCTCTCTAAGTTTTTCAGTGACCTTTGGCCAAAGCCCCTAAAAATATAGTTGCAACAGCTGAGAGCCCAGCAATAAATTCCAGCTTCCCAGATCAAGACCCTTGGTGGAAGGTGGAGAGATAATAAGAAAAATCTTTGTGTTCTGCAGTAGAGTCATATGTGTCTGAGTCTCTCCCAATCCCATCCTTGCTCCCATAAGAAGCCTCTTTCTACAAGGGAAAGGCACTGGGATCCTGATAACCTGCTGCTGGAGAGAAGACTGCAGTTTGAGGCATTATAGACTGCAGCCCAAGGCAAATGCTGAGAGCCAGACTGCCACAGGGTGTCTTCAGGTAATGCTGCAATGGCAGCAGTGTCCAGCCCTCTGCAGAGAATCAATCCTGACCAGACGCTCATGACTATGGGAGACAGTGTGTGTTTGTGTTTGTAGGTATGTGTATGTGTCTGTGTGTCTGTGTCTGTGTGAGAGAGAGAGGCAGGTGAGAATGGAGAGAAACAGGGAAATAGAGAAAGGGGAAAACAGAAAGAGAAAAAGAAAGAGGGAGACTCGGAGAGGGGTGAAAGATTGGCAGGGTGAGGATGAGGGGAAGGAAGGAGGAGGGGACAGAGGAGGAGTTCTGTGATTCAGGAAGGCTGTCACATGATGGGAGAAAGGGAGCTGTGGACTGCACCAGACAACATCGGCATAAAGGACTTTATTTTCCAGTATGTATGTCTGCACTCATAAGACAGCCAGACCTGTTTACGCTGAGTCACTTAAAGAAAAGCTACCTAGTTTGAGATTTTCAAAATATTTCTGTCACTCATTTATTAAATGATAGTGATGGAAGAGATCTTAGAGAGTGTGTGTGTATATATATATATATATATATGTATATATATATATATATATATATACACATAATCCAGCCCCCACTTTGCAGATAAGGAAACTGAGGCTCCAGGATCCAATAAAATGCTTTAAATGTCCTTTGCAATTTTGTGTCTAGGTTATGAGTCAAGTGTCCAGGACATCTTCACATAGAAAGCTCCTTATCTTTGATACTAGTCATATCCCATCACTGCCAAAGAAGCCACTTAGCACAGTACTTGGCATATAGAGGCATTTAATAAACATCGATTGATTGGTTGATTGATTCCTCCCCTTTGAGACTGTAGCCTGGCTCCCAAAGCATCTGCTCTCCTCTCAGTCCTGGTAATTGGAGGAGGGGTGGCATCAAGCTAGGACAGTTTTTAAAGCTTATTCAGCTATTTAGAGAATAAAATCTGCTTTGTAACAATGTACATGCTAAAAAAAATTTTAAAAGTAAATTACAGGTTCACCACTTGGTCAAAGATTCCAATTCCACATGACTTAAGACACTGGAAAAGCTCTTACTATTTGAACTTGCTTCACATCCAGTTTGTCAGGCTGTTATTCTAGATGTGGGGGTCAGCTTGTGCAATACTTGTTCATAAGGATCCTTAGTCCTTTCTGGTTGGGCCCCAAAGTCAGCCCTGATGCATAGCTCCCTTGCACCTCACTCCTTGAAAATTTAGCAGCCCCTGAGGAGTAAAGGGGCCAGGTGGTGAGAGGAGCCGTGATTTTCTTAGGCTCTGAGTACTGAGGAAAACATATGTTGTCACCTTGTCGGTTGCCTTCCTCCGCTCCTGCTTCCCATCTGCTCCTCATTCTCCTCCTACCAGCTCCCTTTGGACTCCTTCCTCTCTCTTATCCTTTTATCTATCGATTCCCCTGCTTCCTTTGTCTGTCCTTCTTCCTGTCTCCTTCCCCTCCTCCTAGCCTCTTTTCCCCGAAATCCTCCCTCCTACCTAAAATTAAACAAAGCAATACAAGAATAAAAGGAAATTACATGCAAAAAACCCTGAAAAACTCACCAAGAAAACCAACAGTCATAGAACTATTGAATATCAGACCAGGAAATGGACCGTCAAGGCCATCTAGTCTAACCCCTTCATTTTACAGCTTGGGGAAAGAGAGGGAAAGTGACTGACTAAGCCAGGATCATGCTGTGTAAGCCCACTGGTCCAAGGACCAGAACCCAAGCCTCCTATCCTATGCTATTTCCACTGGGCTGCACTGTTTCTCATCTCAGGACAGCATGAGGAAGTAGAAAGAGCTCTGCATAAATGAAATATAAAATCCATGTGTGCATTTTATATAAAATATAAACTGAATATAAAATCAAAACTCCTCTCTTTAGCTTTTAAAGCCTTAAGCAGCTTGGCCCCAATTTCTCTTTCCAGCCTCACTGGCCATTACTTTCAATCAGGACAAACTGACCTATCTCCCATCAGTCCCCTTGCACCGGTCATCCCCCACCATCTCCACCACATAACTTTCTCTTCCTTTAAGATTCAGCTCAAACACCTTCTTTGGCATGAAACCTTTCTTGATCCCCCTCCACCCGAACTACAAGCACCCTCCTTCCCAAATTACCTTGTATTTAACTCTTTTATATGTGTGTGTGCATGTGTGTGTATGTGTGTGTGTGCACATGTGTATGTGTGTGGGTGTACTTGTTGTCTTCTCCATTAGAATATAAGCTCATAGAGGCTGCTAGGTGGCACAGTGAATAGAACACCAGCCCTGCAGTCAGGACAGACCTGAGTACAAATCCTGTCTCAGACACTTAACACTTGCTAGCCATGTGACCTTGGGCAAGTCACTGTACCCCAATTGCCCAGTCTTCCCCTCTCCAAAAAAAAAAAAAAAGAGAATATAAGCTCATTATGAGTAGAGGTTATTTTATTCTTCTTACTTGTATCTCCAGGGCCTTGGCACATAGTTGGCAGAATAATAAATTCTTATTAATTTATTGGAATCCAAAGTTCAAATCCCAGCCATGCCATTTTTTACCTTCTATGAAGTGACTTGGACAAGTCATTTAAAATAAGTTCCCTGGGCCTCAGTTTCCCTATCTTCAACATAAGGAGAGTAACACTAGATGATTTTTTTGTTGCTTTCAATATTTCCCAATTGTGTGTAAAAATAATTTTTAACTTTCATTTTTTTAAATTTAGAGTTCCAAATTCTTTCCTTCCCTCCTTCTTCCCCTCCTCAAGATGGTAAGGAATTTTATATAGGTTTTACATGTGTAATCTGCAAAACATATCACTAGAAACTTTCTAAAATCTCTTTCAATTCTAAAATCCTTTCTTTGTCATCCAGGTTAATAACCTTTGAGTAATACTTGTCTCTTCCCTCTCCTTCACTCTAATATCGCACAAGTCTCCAAGTCTTGGTCTGTTCCACCTCCTCTTCTCTTCACTAATACCATCCTCTAACCTAGTTCAGGTTATTAATACTTCCCTCCTAGATCATTGTAACAGCCGCCTAATAGGTTTCCCCACTTTATAATTTCTATGATCTCATTCTCTGGAAACCAAAATACCATAGTCCCAGTTTACTGCTAGCTCGGGGTTACCCAGAATCAGCCCCCCACAAACATTTGCATCATCACTGATGAATATGACGGGACACTTCAGGTAGGTACAGCAGAAAAAAGGCATATGAGGTGAAAACAGAGATGAAATCAGGGTCGCCATCCAGGTTACTAGAAAATTAGGGCTCTGGCTTCTTGGGAAGGGAGAGATCTACAATGACAGCAAAGGAAAATCTAAGTCAATTAAAAAAACATTTATAAAGTGTCTACTCTGTGCAAAGCACTATGCTAGAACTTGGGGAGACAAAGTAAAAAAAAAAACAACCAAATTATCCCTGTCCTGAGGGAGTTTACATTCTATTGTGGAGATATAACATGTTTGGTGATAAGGAAGTATAAAATATAATAAAATAAATATAAAATATAATAATAAATATAACAAATATTAAAATACAATAATAAATTAATAATTAAATATAATTAAATAAGTATAAAATATGGTCATTTTCAAGAGGAGACACCTGCTGGAGAGAGGGAAGTGGGAATCAGGAAAGACTTATGCGGTGGCTCATATTTGAATTGTGCTTTGAAGGAAACTAAGGATGCCAGGAGGTGGAGATGAGGAGGAAGAGTATTCTAGACAGCTTTGTACAAAGGCCTAAGAAATGTGACATCATTAGCAGGAACAACCAAATGGCCAGTTTAACTGGCATGGAGAATGGGTGAAGAGGAATGATGTAAAAATCACATCATGGAGTTCTTCAGAGTCCAAGGTTAAAGATCTACATTTTATCCTAGAGACAATAGGGAGCCACTGAAAGTTTCTGAGTAGTGGTGTAATATGACACCATCGGTGTTGTAGAAATATCAGTTTGGTAGCTATGCGAAGGATGGATCAGAAAAGAAACAACACTGTTACAATGGTCCAGGAGAGAGATGATGATGACGAGAACTAGGGGACAGCATGTATTAGTGAAGAGAAGAGGATAGAAATAAGAGATATTATGGAGGTAGAGTTGACCAAGACTTGCCAACTGAGATGAAATTAGAGGGAGGAAAGACAGAAGAGTAGAGAATGACTTGAAAGTTACTAACGTGGATAATTGGAAGAATGTTTAGTATCCTCAACAGAAATAGGGAAGCTTGGAGAGAAACATGAGTTTCATTTGAACATGTGAGATTCCAACAGTACTCAGTTCACTAGTATTTGATAATGTGAGACTGAGTTAAGGAAAGAAATTAAGGTTGGATTTATAGATTTGGCAGTCGTTTGCCTAGAGATAATAGTAACCTATCTGATAACATCACTAAGGGATGGAGTGTAACAAGAATAGGACATGGCTTTAAGAAACACTCATATTTTATGGACCATGGCAAAGTAATAATCCAGAAAAAAAAATGAGAATGTACAGTCAAACAGGTATGAGAAGAATCAAGTTATAATAGTGTTAAGGAAGCCAAGGAAAGAGATAGTATCTAAGAGAAGGAGGTTGAAAAAGCTATAGAGACAGTAGAATGGGGACTGAGAAAAGACTACTGGATTTACCATTAAGAAACTGTTCATAATCTTTGAGAGAGTAGTTTTGGTTGAGTTTTGGTGTCAAGCCACATCGCAAAGGATTGAGAAGAGAATGGAAGATAAGGAGCTAGAGATAACGAATGTTAATGACACTTCCTAAGCAGGTGGCTGTGAAAGAGTAGAGAGATATAAGACAATATATTGAGGGGACAGATGGCATGGTCAAAGAAAGGTTTTTAAGAATGGGGTAGACCTGAGTATGTTTTCACACAGTGGGGAGGAAGCCAGTAGATAAGATTTTGAAAATGAGAAGGGGAGAGACAGACAGACAGACAGACAGAGAGAATAATACAGAATAATGGAAGGGGATGAGATCAAAAGCACAAGTGGAAAGAGGGTTCTTCTTTGTAAGGAGAAGGTCTATATCTAATCAGAGACTGAAGCAAAAGAGAAGAGAACAGGAGTTGATAGTGAGGGGTTTGGAGATGTAGAATATAGAGTAGAGTAGGGGAGAAGAGAATGAATTCACAATGAATGAGCTCTAAATTTTTGGCAAAGGAGGGGATGAGATCCTCTGCAGAGAAAAAGAGGGAGATGAAGAAGATTTGAGGGGAAAGGAAAAAGTTTGGAAGAGCCAACGGGGATAATCAATCAGGATAGATTAATAAAAAGATTGTTGTCTGCAGTATGGACACAATGGAGATTAGATCGTGTAAATTTGTAGCACCCTTAGCACAGTTACATGATTTTCTGTAGCAGCATTCAGCAATATGTGAATGGAGAGGGTAAGTGGCAGAGGAAACCCATGGTTGGAGGTGATAAGATATATAAGGCAAAAGGATGAGGGGGCAGGAGTTTGAAAGAGAGTTGATAGTATCATTAAATGGTTAATCAATAGGATCCAGGTTATGAAAGGAAGGAAGTGAGGCCAGAACAAAAATGCCCCATGGCTAGAGTAAGAATCAAATGAAATACAATATCGTGGAAAGAACATCGGAGTCCTTTGGGTTCAAATCTAGGCTTTATCATTTACCAGTTTTATTGATGATGGGTAGATCATCACATATATGTATTCTATAGATCTATAGATCATCATATATATGTACATATATATATATATATGTATTCTATAGAAATATGGACAATAATACTTGTACTACCTACCTCACAAGGTTGTTGAGAGGAAAAAACGTGTATATCTTAAAGTGCTATGGAAGTGTGAGCTGTTTTTATTATTATTATTAATCATCAACATCATTATATCAGTCATATGGGCCCCAAAGCAACAAGACTTTTCTGCTGAGAGATATTCATGATAAAGGTAAGAAGTTGGTACAGACAGATGGAAAACTGTACCGTATTAGCATGCCTTTTGCATTAGTTCAAATTCATTTGCATGCTAAACCAGAAAGGAATTGGGGATTATCTAATCCTAAACTAGGGGACAGCAAGGTTGTTCAGCTGATACAGTACAGGCTCTGGAGTCAGAAAAACCCGAGTTCAAATCTAGCCTCAGCCACTTACTAGCTATGTGACCCTAATCGAGTCATTTAACTCTGTTTGCCTGAGTTTCCTCATCTGTAAAATGACCTGGAGAAGGAAATGACAAAAAACAGTTCTGTGTCTGCCAAGAAAAAAACACAAGTGACATCACACATTGTCAGACGCGACTGACTGACAATCTTAAATTAGATAATCTCCTGTGACAGAGGGAAACATCTCCCAAACTTTTAAAGAAAAGCCTTAATCTTAACTCGGATCTACTCTGCCTTCTTTTGTTGTCTGAGCACAGTATTGGGACTAAAAAGACCCGTCAGACCGCCTTGAGGGGAAAGGTTATTGTCACCATACCCTAAACTAACTACAACTAAATAGTCACAACCCTTAAACAACCAAAGCTGAGACAGTGGCGGGCAGCCTTGCGGAGAGGAGCCCGTGAGTTAGTGACAGGCAGCGGTGCCCAAAAGATGTGAAACCGTCTGAGACCAGGAGAGCAACAGGGACCCAAGAGTTAACTAGTGGTCCACATAAAGCCAACGGAGGCCAGCGGGGCTACACATGCAGAGGAGAAGCCACACCCGGAGGGGAGCAGCAGAATGATAATATCACCAGAAGAAGACACAGGTGGTCCTGAAGCATCCGTTCCTTCTTCAATCCGGCATCATCTGGTCTAGCAGTGTCACAGGCATGAATTGCTCTCCTCCCATATGTGTGCCCTGGCCAAGTCCCTATGCATTTGCCCTTTGATCCCTATATATGCCCACTTTCTTTTCTGATGGTGCGTATATTTGTGGGAGGTTGTGCCCTAGGTCTATATTCCCCAGGTGTGGTATGTACTCCCTCCTGACCTCAGCTCTCTACCTCCTGGAATCTCTCTCCTTTTAAGACAACTCAAACACCACCATTTATATAAAGCCTTTCATGATCTAAACAACTGCTAGTACCCTCCCTTCCAAACTCTCATATATTCAATTATATTTATTCTATACATACCAATATATGTACTTTCTGTCTTCTCTATTTGGTTGTAAGACCCTTTTGAACAGGGACTATTTCATTCATTGTATTTAAATCCCAGTGCCTTGTACACCGTCCAGTACGTAGTTAGTGTTTTAATAAATGCATGGTTATTAAGGCTAAGAATGTTCAATTGTTATTTTTCTTACTATGCTATTTCAATAAATGCCTATGCTTTAAAGTAATTGTGTTGAGAGAAAAAATAAATCCATAATAGGGGCTGGTAGGCTGTGGTTTTCAGAGGATATGGATCTACCTCGAGCCTGGGATAAATATTCTACTAAAATATTTACCTACGAGATATAGCCCTGTCTATGAGATAATGGTGCCCCAGGTGCTACATTACTAACAGCCCCTGATTCATCACCTTCTTCTCCCTTTTGTGTAACATTTGACAAGTGACCCCACCCCTCTAAGCCTTAGTTTCCCCATTTATAAAATGTGGGGGTTGTAGCCTGGATAATCTTAGCTTCCTTCGAGAACATAACATTTTACATTCCTAAGGCCGTTGTAGTGCTAACAGTCTGTTCCATGGTCTAACTACCCTTGTAGGTCTTACATTCTGGGACATTCCAAATGCCTATCACGACTTGAGAGAAAAGAAAAATCTGCTTCCCTTTTCCTCTCCTAAGTACGTCTAGATCCATCCTGCTGTGGAAGTGGTGTGTTAGAGTAGGAAGTACTGAGTCAGAAAATGATGGCTTCTTACCCCACCTCAGCTAGGTACCAGCCATATGTGACCTTGGACAAGTCTCTTAACCTCAGGAGAAGAGGAGTTGCATGAGAGCAGGGACTGGTTTTCATTGCTTTGTATCTCCTTTGCCTGGCACACAGGAAGCATTTATTAAGTGTCCACTGAAGGAATAAATAATATATATAATCTAATACAAAATGGAAATAATAACAGCACTTACCTTGCAGTACTGTTGTAAGGCTCAAATGGGAACATTATATAAAACACTTTATAAACTGTAAAGTATAATACGAAAGTGAGCTATTATTATAATTTTATCAGGCACCGTGTTGGTAAATATTTAACAACTGGTATTCTGGGGAGAAAAAGTGTGTGTGTGTGTGTGTGTGTGTGTGTGTGTGTGTGTATACTTGATACACTTTAAAGTTTAATCTGTATTACTAACATTTTTCCATCCTTTTCTTAAGTCTAGAGAATCAGTAAAACAATAAATCAAACTCTGATTTGTAGTATTTGCTAATTTCAGGGTATTAATGCTTACACTGAAAATTTAATAATCATTTCTCTAGCACATCCCTGAATTTTCACCCCCTTTAGACCACGGAGGGACGGGTATCTAGATGTCACTGAAACCATGATGGGCCTGGAGTTGGGAAATCTGCATTCTAGTTCCAGCTCAGCTTCTTTACCTCTGTTTCCCCACCATAAGGCTGTTGTGTGAATTAAATTAGAAGCTGTGTTGAAAATGCTTGAAAAAGTATAAACCTTTCCATAGAGATGAGTTGATGGGCCTGTTTTTCTCCCATGAAACAAGGTTGTAAGTAGACAGGGCCACCAATAGGTAAGTTGTTTACTACCGCTAGAGGGCAATCGATTTCCACTAGAAAAATCAGAAAGTTCCCAGAGGCCAAGAAGAGGGGAAATGGTCACCAAAGATAGCTCAGACTGTCTCAGAATCCAGGCCTGGAAATCAAGGAGGCAAAAACCAGAGGAATTCCTGGACCAGGCTTCCAGAGGACTCCAGAAGAATTCCCATTCATTGACTCCTGTTGAGATGCTGGATTGGTCTCAGTCCTATTCATTTTATTTCACTTTTTAATATTAAAAATTATAAACTTAACAAATAGAGACACTCTAGAAAGAAAAACAATAGAAGATGGTACCTGAAACGATAAACTTCCCTTCGGTACAGTTTGGTTTTGTAAGTGTACATTAAATTTAATGAGGCAGCAACAAAACTGTGCAGTTTGTGTCCCCTTTCGAACTTTTCTGTTTTGTTCTGTGTATTTTTCATGTTTTATTGATGTTCTTTTTTTCTGTATCTTTATCACTTCCCACTAATTTGTGCCCCACCTTTTGCTAAAACAAATCAATTGGCCAGGTATGAAAAAGCACACCTCATTCTTCGACCTTGATCTGTCTGTTCTTTGCCAAGAGTCAGTAGGCATGCTCACAGTGATGGGGCACTAACCGTTAAAGGGAAAAGACCACGTCTTTAGGACCTGGACCCCAAAGCTGCTGAACCCAAACCTCCAGCCTTCATCAGAGGCACCCAGCCCATCCCAGTCAATAATCCCTTTAACAATCCTTTCATGTGGCTCTCTGGCCACTTAACTCCCTCAATTGTCTGCACCTGGACCACCCTAAGCTATCTGCCACTCCTTAATCCCACCCAGATCTTCCCATATACGTTCTTTCTGTATAAAAAATCAATCTTATCCTCATCAAATGGATAGATTCCTTAAGAGTCTGGCTCCGCTTGTATTGGTGACACAATAAACTTGCTAACTGGACTGAAAGAAGGTTTGAGTGGTTGAATTCTTTCAAGGCAGACCCATGCCCTTGTACCCTTGCATTTCAGGTTTCCCAGCACCCCGAGACTGCAACAACAGTACCTGGCAGATATTAGGTGCATAATAAATGCTTTTTTATTGGCTGATGTGTCATCATCCTTCTGAAGCCATGGATTCGCTCAATGCTTTGATCGGAGTTCTTTAGTCTTTCAAAGCTGTTTTCCTTTACATTATTGTGATCCTTATGTAAATTATTCTAATAGTTCCTCATTTCATTCTGCATTGACTCATGCTGGTCTCCCTCCCCAAGCTTCTCTGCATTCTTCATGTGCAACATTTCTGATAGTGCATTGACAATTCATTATTCATATATCACAAATTGTTCAGTCATTCCCCAATTGATGAATACCTACTGTTTTTATTTCTTTGCTAGACAAGTGCTAAAATAAATATCTTTGCGTGTATATGCCTATCTATGACCCCTTTGGGTATATACATCTACTAGTGATATTGCTGGGTCAAAGGGTCTATACAATTGAATGACTCGGTATAATTCCAAGTTATTTTTCTAAAATGGTTGGAAGAATTTACAAGTCCAGAAGTACTGCATTAATATGATTTTCCTCTTTTTTTTTTACAGGACCATCTGCTACTTTTAAGGCTCTTAGAAAATTGAGGAGAAAAAGGAAGAAGGAACTTGGGGTCTATATAGACCAGGGGTTAGCAACTTTGCAGAAAGGCGGTGTCAAGTCAGGGATATATCTGCCCCAAATAGACAAAAAGTGTGAGGAATTCTCTTCCCTCCCTCCCCCTCAGCAATGCATTTTACTAATTAAAAACTCTTTTAGAATAACAAGGTCCTTGTAAAAATCCAAATTCCCCTTTGAAGGGCTAAGCATGACAGCTATTCCTATTTGAACCAATATTTATTCAGTTATTATAAGTAGGAGTCACTGTTTGAGGAGAGTGGGAATGCAAAGATGAATAAAACATAGTACCTGCCCTCAAAGAGCTTACAGTCTGGTATGGGAGACAAAGCACCTATATTTAGGAGACAAAACAATATATAAAAAGTACCACAAGAAAGATATGAATAGAATAAAATGTTAGTCAGGTTTGTAGATAAAGAAACAACTTCTTGGGGTGGTTAGATGGAGGTAGCTGGGCCCTGAAGGATAGGTAGGATTTCAGGAAGCATAGACTAGTTGGTCCCCACGGCCCAAATACATCTGCTTCACAGAATCCTTCCCTTCCTTCAAGATGCTGCTCAAGCACCACCTTCTGCAAGCATTCTTGTAATCCGCTCAGATATCTGCTTTCTTTTTATGGGTATGTTCATCCCATTTACACTCACAGTTATGATTACTGTGTTTTTTCCTCCAACCTATTTTCCCTGCTGTTTATCCTTTTCTCTTTCTCCCCTCTTTCACCCTGTCTCTCCTCACCAGTGTTTTGTTTCTGATGATTGCCTCCCCCAATATGCCCTTCCTTTTGTCAATCTCCCCCCACCTTTTCTTCACCCCCCTCCCCTCCTTCCCCTATGCAGTAAGACGGATTTTTTTTTATACCCAATTGATTGTGGTATATTATTCTCTCTTTGAGCCAATTCTCCCGAGAGTAAAGTTCAAACAATTCTTCACTTTCTTGATTCCCTCCCTAATCACCTTGTGTCTAACTTTGTATTTATTCTGGCGTACTTACATATGCACCTGTTGTCTCCTTTGATAGAATGGGAGCTGCTGGAGAGAACGGACTTTCATTTTTTGTCTTTGCATTCCCAATGTATGGCACATAGAAGGCATTTAACAAACACTGGTTGGTTGATTGTTGAGTGCCTGATTGGATAGAATGCTTAGAAATCTGAAAGACCTCAATTTGGAGCATCCAACTAGGACTTTTAATTGTAGTTGTATAACCCCAAGCAAGTAAGTTAACCTCTTAGCCACAGTTCCCTCAAGAACCTACCACTCAGGATTGAAAGGATCAGAGGAAAAGCCAAAGCTAGGAGATAAGATACCTTGAGGAAAGTGCTCTGCAAACTTAATGTTGTTATATAAATTATAGCTATTTTTCTTGATTAATTGTTGAGTGGGGGACAAGCACCTCATTAAAAAGAACTACTAGCAAAGGAATAGATGCAGAAAAAATATATCACAAAACGTGCCCCCAAGGGATTTAGGTTAGGGCAGGGGTCAGCAAACTGCAGGCCAAATCCTAACCAGGCCTTATAAAAACAGGGCTTGGGTAGGATTTGGCCTATGAGGCCCGGGTATTTTCCTGACCCCTGAGCTAGAGGGAAGAGTTTGTATGGGCTAGTAGTGGGAAATAAAGCTAGAAAAATTGGGCGGGGTCAGATTGCAGAAGGCTTTAAATGACTGAGGAGTTTGGACTTTATCCTACAGGCCATAGTCAGCCATGGATATTCGAGCATCTTCGGTAGGGTTTTAGCTCACAGCACAGGCGCCAAAGAGTGATGTGAAGAAGGCTCTAATAGGCTGAGAAGCAAAAAGTCTGGAATAAGCTGACAATGTAATGCTAGCCTACGTACACCCCCCCCAATCTCCTGCTGTACTGGATGCAGCTGATTAAAAAACCTCAGCTTTGGGCTTTGTATTTTTACTTCCTTCTCTGTCTAAAGTCTAGTCTCCTTTTTCTCATCTGTTAGATGGTACAAAAGTAACCAAATAAGCCATGATCCCTTGTACTCAGTCCCACAATAAGGGCTTTACCAAGGAAGTTAAAAAACTTGGTCCTTACCCCACCCCCTAAATTTGTTTTGCGTTTATTTTGTTTATATTTCAATTTACTAAGCTGTGCAGCGACTTTTGTTTTTGTCTTGGCATCTTGGCACATAGCTCGGCATCTGGAACAGAGCAGCCTTCTTGAATTGAATTGACACACACAGGAAAGAGTTCCCACACATCACCTGGCCTCATACCTTGTAAGAGAGACAAAAAGGCATTCTTTTCCTTTCGTCATGAGTTCTGGGGCTTCAGGTGCCCATGCATCTATCTGTCTTGATGGCTTGAACTTGGGAGAGGGGAGAAACTACTTATTTCCAGCAGTCGCAGAAAGTTTGGGGGAAATTTTGGAGACTTCTGAGAGGAAGGATTTGAATCCTGGTGTCCTGGTTCCCAGTCCTATGTCCTGTGTACCACTCTGATGCTTCCTTAAATGTCAAGCTTCTCATTGTCTTATTTTGCTGGAACATAATAGGTACCCAAATTTTTTTGTTCCGCTGAATTGAACTCTGCCTTTCCCCCTGCCCCCACCCTCTTCACTCTCTCCAGCGTATAGAAACATAACATAGTAGAAAGAACACTGGGAAGGAAACCAAAAAACCTGGACTTTGGACCTGATTCTACCTCGGACTCACTGTATGATCTTGAGAGAAGCATTTAATGATTTCTGCCCCTTCCCCTATGTGCCAAATGGGCATAAGAATGGCATCACCACTTCGGGCACATTGGAGCACACAGCTTTTAAGGTCCCTCCTTCCTGCTCTAACACTGTCACCTGGTATACCCATAGAATCTTAGAGCAGGAAACCTATTACACGCCTATTGTGCACTATGCCCTAGGCTGGAGGGAGAGAGGCTATAGAACATGTTCTTTGGTCTCTTGGAGTTCAGTGCATAGGTGAAAATCCTTTGAAAAGTCAAAATGAAACAAAAGAAATCATGCTATACAAACATAACCAAACATTTTGGATCTTTGCTACTACAGTAGGGAAGTATGGGGTAGGGGATGATGTAGCTAGACTCTAAGAGTCTAAGAGGAGGCCAGAGAGCCCTTGTCTATTGTGAAGTCAATAACATGGCTACAGGGGAGAAAGGCATCAGAATTTTAACAGTGTTTTGTACTCTCCCTGCAATGGTTTCACACTCTAAGGAAGGAGTTCTTAACCTAAGGTCCATAAACTTCTTGGAAAGGTTTCAGGGGGTCTGAGAATTTTTTAAAATGTTTAGATAACTGTATTTTAATTAATTAGCTTTCTTTATAATTTTATGTATTATATTTTACACATTTAAAAACATTATTCTGGGGGCAGGTAGGCAGTAAAGTAGATAGAACACTGGCCCTGGAATCAGGAGGACTCGAGTTTAAATCCAACTTCAGACATTTACTAGTAGTGTGACCCTGATCAAGTCACTCAGCTCCAATTGTCTCAAAAATTAAAATAAAAACATTCTGAGAACAGTGGTGTAGAAGTCTTTGGCATAGATTGCTAACGAGGTCTATAAAACAAAAAACATTAAGAATACTTGTCCTAGGACCTGTTTTCTTATTCTCTTTGTGGCTGTGATCTCTGTTCTTCTCATGTTCTCTACTCTTCTCACAACCTTGACCTTCCTCCACTCCCTTCTTTGTGCTTTATCTTTTTATCCAGAAAGGGAGAGAACAGAGTCAGGTGGAAGGGGAAGTACATTGACTAGATGGTAAGCTGTAGCATGTTATAGTGGAAAGACCAGTTGACTGGAAGTTATTAGATCTAGTCCTAGCCCTTGCTGTGTGACCTTGAGAAGTTATTTTAACTTTGAGATTTAATTTCCCCATTCAGAAAAATGAGGGGGTCAGTCAGTCGATAAACATTTGTTAAGAGCCTACTGTGTATCCCTAAGCACTAGGGATACAAATCCAAGTTTGTAGTTTTTTGAAAGATTAGTTCTTGCCCTCAAGGAGTTTACAATCTAAAGGGAGAAGACAACCCATGATAGCAAACTAAAGATGATGGGTGGAGAGGGGGAGAAGTCCATTGAAGCCCCCAGGCAGTGTAGCTGGAGGAAAATGAGAAGAAGTCCAAGCTGAGTCCCTTCTTCAAAAAAAGGCCCTGGAGCCAAGGGCTTTGCCCTCCAGTCAAAGGGTCCAATCAATGGGGCACAGGGTACTTATGAAATGTGAGGACCAAGCAGATGCAATCTTGCAGTGTAATGAGATTTCTCAATGATAAGTTTCCGGGGGAAGTAAGGAAATATGGAGAGTTCCAAAGAAGACCAAAAAGCCTTATGAGTTGTAGGAAACAGAGGTGGACCCAGTGATTTCCAAGATTCCTTCCTCTTGCAGCTCTGAGTCTATGATTCTATGGTTCTCCAAGGTCCTCAAACCCCCAAGACAGACAAGCCACGAGCTGTTCTGGATTCACAGCCATTCAGTCCACTTTATGGAGGTAAAGAGGCCTGGAGGGGGTTAGTCTGTTTTACTCCCTTTGCGACTCTGTGAGTGGCAGCTGGGGCAATGACCATAGGTGTCCCGGCAGGAAACCATGTGGTTTGGTCTTGAAACCAGGGGATTTGGCAGAAGACAAAAATACCTCCCAATTAGCACCAAGCTAGCTCACTGCTGTGTGAATCAATGTGTGTTCATGTGTGCATGCTTGCATCAGTGAATTCACGTTAGACAATATGCCTGCAGATTATTCAACTTCACTATGACTAAATTCAAGGCATAGTGCTTTACACCCAGCAGATAGTGATTTTGGTTAAAAATAAATAGGGTGGTGCCAGGGGTAGAATGCCAGGCCTGGAGTTGGGAAGACCTGAGTTCAAATCCAGCCCCAGATATTTACTAGCTGTGTGCCCCTGGGCAAGTCATTTAACCTCTGCCTCAGTTTCCCCCATGGGAGAATGGGAATAATACTAGCGCTGATCTCACAGGGCTGTTGTGAGGCTCAAATGAGATAATATTTATAAAGCTCTTTGCACAGTGCTTGGCACATAGGAGGCACTTAATAAATCTTTCTTCCCTTCCTGCTTTCATTTATGTAAACTGAATGCATATTTTCTATGGAAACCTTGATCACTGCAGCCTTCAGTGCCTTGTCTTGAACTCCTAAAACACTTATTATCTGTGACAAGTAATCATTCACTGTCTTGTTGCTTCACATGTCCACATGTCCTGTCCCACCTCCCTCTGCCCCTACACTGTTAATTCCCTGAGGACAGGGACTTTCTTGGTCATCTTTGTATTTGTCAAAGCAACCAGCAAGGGGCCTTTCAAACAATAGTGTGGCTCTGGGTGGGAGTCAAGAGACTGGGGCTTCGGTCCCAGATCTGTGACTCCCTGGCTGAATTACTTTGTGAAAGCATGGAAGCTGCTTCTCTCTGGGCCTCACTTTCCTTGCCCCTATGTGACAAAGGTTGAACTAGGAGATCCCAAAGGTTCCTTCCAATTTTGGTGCTCCGTGTTCCTTTCAGTTCTAACACTCTATGACTCGATAACTAGTAAGTGCTTATTAAATATTTGTTGAATGAACAATGAAAGAGTTTAAGTTCAAGAGACTGTGCCAGGAACGAAAGCATATCAAACCGAGCTCCCTCAGTCATCATCATGGAGGTTGATAAATAGGCAGCGAGTTCTGGCTGTGGGCCAGACACTCTTTGAGGTCCTCTGTAAAATGTCCTGAAAACACATTTTTTTCACCCTGAGCATGGGGGAGGAGGGAAGCACTTCTTACCCAGCTACCCAGCTGTTGATGACACCAGGAAGATGTCAGTCCCCTAAATGGCACAAAATGGGCAGGCTGGCACAATCTTATTTTAAAAAACATTCACATGTTTTGCTGTTGATTCTATTTTGCTCTTTTTGACGATTTCAGGTCTGACAGGTTTGTGGGGGCTGAGCGCCAACAGGGAGAGGAATGGGGAAATAATGGGGCAGGGGGGAGGGACTCCTCCCAGTTCTGCTCCTAACCAGGTCTCCTGGTTGCTGCACATTGAGCTCCCTTGTTTCAGGGTACCCCAGCTGCTTTGCTCCTGGGGGTAGGGTGGGGTAGGGCTGAGTAGGCATGAGGAGGAGGAGGAAGGCTGGCAGAGGACACTTCCTGTTGAGGAAAATGAGTGACTCAGGGGTGGTAGGTGGCATTTTCACAGGAGTGGGGGTGGCGAAGGAGAAGAAAAACGAGCTCCCTTGGTCAGACCTTCTCTCCTCTTCGTGGGAGGGGGAATCTATGTTTGTCCAAGCACAAATCTGTAAACATATTTTCCTCCTTCCCGCTTCTCTGGGCACTTTGTTCGCTCCACCCAAAAAACCCTCACTACCATGACATAAAGGAGCAAGGGCAGAAGGGAGAACACTAGGGGTAAAAAGGGAGAAGTTGCTTTTCATAGAAACCTAGGAGCGAGGACAATATTTTTCCCCATCTCCTGGAATAGAGATCCTCTGTCTATGTTTCATTTCCTGAGCGCCTCCCATTCTAAAAGTGCTGTATGACATTTAAGTGAAAGAAAATTGAGAAGTGTTTTTTAGAAATTCACAACCTTCCCCATTGCCTACTGAACAATATCCAAACTTCTTAGTCTGGCATTCAAGGCCCTCCACATATGGACCTTTTTCAGTCTTATCTGACAGAAGTCCTTCACTTGGGTCAAAGTGGCTTGTTCACCATCCATTCCCTGAAAATGACTTTTTCTTGTTCCTTTCACTATCTCTTTATCTCTGCCCTCAGTTTAAAATATCTCCTCCTCTCTGAAGCTTCCTCCCAACCAACCACCACCTGCCCTCAGTGGTCTCTCCTAAAGCAGAGTGTTGAAGTAGAAGAAATACTGGACTTAAGGCGACCTAGGTTTGAATGTTGCTTATAACACTTACTATGCGACAAGGGGCAAGTCATATCCTCTTTCCAGAACCTTACTTTCCCTACCTACAAAATGAATATGATAATCCTTGTGCTATATTTCTCAAAGAGTTGCTGTGAGAAAAGCATTTTGTACATTTTACATCACTGTAAAAACCTGATTTGTTATTTCTCCTTCCTCTGACTTCCTATAATATTCATGTGACCTATACTCATATGACAGAACATCCTGCTTGGTTTTATATTTTTTTTTTGCATACAATTCCTATCTCTTCTGCTAGTTTATAAACTCCTTGAGGGCTGAGATTGTGTCCTATATCCACAAAGTGCCTTCCTAGCACAAAGTATGGTCAATAAATATCGACTGAATGAATGAATGAATGAATGTTCAGCCTCCCTAGAGATTACAGGGCTGGGGATGAAGGAGTTAGCCGCTATCTCTGATGGATGGGTATGTGGAAATACTCCACCCCAAGGCTAACCTTGCTTCTGACTACCATTTATTGCTGGTAAAGATAACCTTGTTGAAGAACAAAAAAAAAAAAAGAGAGAGAGAGAGAGTAGGATAGCTCTTCTCCACTTTCAGTTTCCAATGTGATGGCATTTCTTATTGAACCAGGTAAAGGTCTGGCTAGTTACATGGAAATAGAGAATTTCTTTAGCATGATGGTATCTGGAATCATGGAACCTGAGAAAGGATGGAGAGTTTCTTGGACCCCCATGGTTAGCAATAAAATATTCCATCTTTTACATATGAAGATAACAATAACCCTTCCTTTGTGTAGCATACACATCCAGTTAACATCCAGTTCATGTTCAGTTGTTTTTTGGTTGTGTCTGAATCTTCATGACCCTATTTGGGGTTTTCTTGGCAAAGATACTAGAGTGCTTTGTCATTTTCTTCTCCAGTTCGTTTGACAGATGAGGATACTGAGACAAACAAGGTTAAGTGACTTGCCCAGGGTCACATAGCTAGTAAGTGTTTCAGGCTGAATTTGATTCAGAATGATGAGTCTTCTTGACTCCAGGCCTGGTGCTCTATCCACATTGTCATCCAGCTGCTCCCATGCTAACTTATAAGAGAAGGAAACTGGAGATAACAAGGGCTATATGACTTGTTTAACATCATTCCAGGAATAACTAGCAGAACCATAACTTAAACCCAGGTCTGATGACTCTCCAAAGTCCACTGCTCTTTCCACTGCACCCCTACCTCCTACACCTAACCCTGCAGACTCCTATCACTTCTGATTCTTTAGCCTGGTCCACCTGGTGCTAATTCAGTTTCTTGCAGGGCCAACCCAGAACTGTTCAAAGAACACTTACATAACATATCTGAGAACCGATATTCTAAATTTTATAAAGAATCCTTCCTAGGAACTCTGTGTGGGGCTAGTTAGCTCTCTGACTGGACTGTGTTGTGTGGCTAGCTGGGAGAAGGATGAACATCTATGAATCTAACACTCAGGGTTCGGACCTTTATATAGAAAAAATATACAGAAAAAGATTTCTTCTAAGGCCTCAGTTGTTCAATTTAATTTTAAAATTCCCCAAGTGCCTAAAATAGGGGAACTTAGTTATGGAGAAAACAGGGGCAGACAGGGAAGAGAAAGTTTTGAAATACCCTGGCCTGAGGAATGCCAAGCTTGCTTAAAGGTGATCTAATAAGAACATGACTGGACTAGGATTCAAGAAAACCTGGGTTTGAATCCTAGCACTGCCAGGGAAACCTTTAAACAATTTGAGATGTTCCAAAGTGTAGTGGATTCCCTTAGTGGGTGGTCCGTGTCCCTGGAGGGCTTCATACTTGGCTGGATGGTGTTATCAATGTTTCACATGCCTGTTAGAGTAGATGACCTTACGGTCCTTTCCGACTACCTGTGACCTTCAGCAAACTATTTCCTGTTCCTGGGCCTTGGTTTCCCCATTTATGAAATAATAGCACTATCTACCCTGCCTATTTTGATGAGCTGGGTGAGACTCAAGTAAGATAATGTATGTGAAGGTACTTTGAAGACTGGAAACCACTGTGCACACCTGCATGGAAACATTAGGATATCCCAATAGTTTAATGATCTCATCAAGGTGTGTACTTCTCCAGAGGAACAGATCACTCCTCCTTATATTGGAAAAAGAACTGGACCCATCAGGTTATCCTTCTTTTACCTAATATACTGCCATTTCAAACTGACTTTCATCACCATTTCTTTTTTTAAATTATTTTTATTTATTGTGTTAACTGTTTCCTAATTACTTGTAAGAAAAATTTAACAATTTCTCTTTTTTTTTAAAATTCTGGTTTCCAAGTGATCTCCCCCCTCTTGCTCCTCCCCCCTTCTAGAGAAGGCAAGCAATTTGATTTCAATTCTACGCCTGAGGTCATCTTCATTGACATTTCACTTCTATTCCAGATCCTCCCTCCCACGTGAACTGCCCAAATCAGACCTGTAAGAGATGGTTTACCTTGAGCCCAGACAAAGGTGGTAGCTTGGTGCCAGAGTTCTACAACCTGCCCGGTGTTCTGGCCACACCTTCTTCCTGGGCACTCCTCGATTCTCTCTGATACCCCCTGGAGAGTTTTGTAAGACAGACACACCTTGGGAATCTGGGAGGATAAAGGCCGAGGTGCTTCTGAGCAGTGGGTGAGGTACAGGCAGGCTCAGAGGGAGGATGTCATATCACCCTCAGGTGAAGGGAAGTCTATACAAATTTTTTAATATGAATTTGAAAAATCTGCTTCTTTCCTCCCCAACACTGCCTGTTTTGGGGATGGGAAAATCTCGCCCAAGTGAGTGACCTTAACAGGCTGGGTGGGCAGATGCCCCTCCCTGAAACCTCACTGTTAGGATTGGCAGTTCTCTCTGTCCCCCACCCCTCCTGTCCTGAGGACAGCTTGGGTGATAGATATGCCAGCTAGTGGTGTTGGTATTGTTATGGATGAACAACCCAGAGGAGATATGGAGTTGGGGCCCGGGCCTGTCCCCCACCCCAAGGACTTGAATATCCTTCACCCTCCAGCACCACCGCTCCCTTTTCCACAACCCGGGGAATGCGGGAAATACCAGACTCTGGGGTGGAGGAACTGGCCTCGCTCACTAGCTCTCAGTCTGCTCTCCCCTCCTTCCTAGCCCAGTCTGTCTCAAAGAAAAAGACAAAGCCCCGCCCCTGGACTCAAGGGGTGGACCCGGGCCGGCCGAGGGCGTGTCGGCTGCGGGGCGGGGTCCGACCCGAACGAGCTTCTCTCGGCCGAGGCTCCTCGGGCTTCCCTGGGCTAGCAGGAGGCGGCGAAGGCGGACTCTGGACACTGGACACTGCCCAGTCTATGGAGAGAGTCACCGGACTCTGAGACCGCGGCGCGCAGGAAGCGAGCTCGGCCCCGGGCTTGGTTGACTGTGGTCAGCGTCTGGGGGCTGCACCAGGAGGCTGCGCGGGTCCCTTCCAGCTCCGCCATGGGGGACGTGCTGTCCACGCACCTGGACGACAGCCGGCGCCAATACATCGCAGGTGAGCGTGCTGCGCCGTCTGCCTAGGCTTCTATCGGTTGGTCCCCTGGACTGCAGGGAGGCTGGACTCCCCTCCTGCGTTCTTGACTCCTCGCCCGAGGGGGCCCGCAACCCTAGCCGGGTTTCCGCTTCGTCCCTTCCCATCCTCCCCTCCCCACTCTCCCGCCCAGTGGCTACCCCCTCCCCCTGCCCCTCTGCCTTCGCTTGGCTCCCGGGCTCGGGAAAGAAGAGGAGGCTCGCTCCGGTAGCGGGGACCTGGGCGCTTCCTCCAGTATGAGCGCTTAGCCCCATCCCCTGGGTGCCCAGTCTTGCTATTTGATCTCCGGGTGTATGCCTTCTGGGTCGGTGGCTGGGATTCAGGCCCAGCTTCGACTCCAACACTTCCCTTCTTGGAGGCTCCAGACGCTTGCTGGCTCGTGGGAGGAGATTGGTGATTCCTACCAGCCTTTACTCGCCCCGTCTGAATGCCACCTCCTCCCTTCTTCAGTCTTCCTCTCTTGCCCGTTTGCTGTTAGAGAATGCCTTCTGTTCTTTGCCCTGTATCTTTGAAGCTCTCAGGGGTTTGGGAAGCTGCCTGGCAAACTTTTTGCAGGCACGCACTCCAGAAGAGTCCCAGAGCAGCACCGTTGAGTGAGGTTTAGGGTGGCATACTTTTTAATAACGGTCAGCAGGGCTGGACAGTCATCCTGGTCTCACAGTTCCATTTAACTCTGCCATGCTTTTTCATTCCTGCCCCTCCTCCTGCTTAGCGGCTAGTCCCATCTCCTTCCTGGAGCCTTCCTTGACCACTTCCAGCTCATTCCCCAGGAGCTATCGTCTTATAAATGTGTCCCTTTTAGGGCTTAGCGCAGGACTGGACGTTTATAGTAGATGCTCAGTAAATGTTGGTACAGTGATCTTACAGGTCACTCCTCTTCCCTGGGTCCTGGACGCTTAGCATATATTTGGAGTGATCTTACAGGTCACTCCTCTTCTCTGGGTCCTGGACTCTTAGCATATGTTTGGGTCTTCACAAATATTTCTGACTCCCCTAGTTAAGTGTCCTAGAAGGTGAGGATGGGGAAATGGGGTAAACGAGTGTTACTGCTGTGTCTCTGCTTCCATAGATTAGTTTTCTTCATCTCCCAGAAGCATTAAAGAAGAATGAGGGTGTGGTGAGGCATAGGGCAGGGTGCTTTGGGGTGGCACTGTGGGGTGGAAGCTGGTTTGGGGCCTTTGGAGGGCTGAAGGCTGCCTGCTAACGTTCCAGTCCCCAGCTTTTCAGAGAGTCCGGAACAAATACTCAGGGGACTGGAATGTGGGACAGACACCATCCAAGCAGAACCCCTTAGAAATTCCAGTGTAGGTGCTTTTTGCTAATCTACTGTAAATACTTTTTGCTAATTTATTATAGATGCATTTCCTACTACTCCGGCCCATAATATTTAACTTTCCTTCAACAAACTATTTACAAAATGCCTACTGTGTGTGCCTACTATCCTAAGGATTCTCAAGGCACTTGGAGCAGATAAATTGTATGGTACCAGACAGAAAATGATAGCACCACAAAGGAGGTATGAGCAAGTCTTTGGGAAACAAAAAGCAGAGATATTATTCCCAAGGCCCTTCTTCTGTCCAAGCTGAAGGGACTTTTGTTGAGGTCCAGCTGTCTTGAGACCTGTTTATGCAGACCCTGCCCTGGAGAGGTGTGGAGAAAGACAGGGTTGATCTCAAGCTCTTACTCTCTATTCCCCTACCCTATATCCTGCTCCCCCACCCCCACCCCCATGACACCAGTTGAATATACTTTGCCAAAACCAGGGTGGAGTATAGAGATGCCTTCTCCAAGGGCCTGCTTTTCTATAGCACTATTAATAACCCTCCTTCAAATGCCTTAAATTCCTGGTCCAGCCCCACCTGGGGCTATAGTCTGAAAGGGACTAGGGGAACGTAGGCTCTAATGCCTTACCTCACACTGACCTGAGCAGCCTTGGAAATGCTGCTTCCAGAAACTAGGGGTCATTTTATCCCCTTAGTGTCCATAGGCTCTGCCTCTCTCCTTCTCCTTTGGGGACATTTTCATTTCAACAGTAAAACTTTCAGAGACCCTATGTAGTACCTCCATTTCTAGCCCCTTTAAAAAGTCACCTTTAGGAGCATCTCTTCCCGAAAATGCCAGAACAATATTTGTTATCCTGAAGTTTGGTTTCCTAGGGTAGGCTTTCCCCCTCTATAAACCTCAGAGCAGGTGAAAGCCAGGTGGCAAGTCCTGGCAAAGGTCAGGAGCTTTCAAACAGTTGATAATGTTTTGTTTATTCAGTCCCTTTCATTCATGAATTTCAAAGCATCTTGCAAGCATCAACTTGCTTACCCACCAGTATCCATGTGGAGGAAATGGCAGACCTGATCCCTCTTTAAGGATGGTGGAACCAGGTAATGAGTCTACTTCTCCTCCGAAGTGTGGGTGTCCCAAGCTCTCTAACCTCTCCCCTACTCCCTGCAAAAGCTGGCATTTCATCCTCCATAGCAACATAAGACTCAATGTTGCTGTTCTCAAGACTTATCTTCAGGTATGGCAGTCCAGCTTTTAACTTCTATTATACTATAGAACTCTGATAATTGCCACTTGTCTGTATTTTCTTGGATAGTATAGCATAGGGAGTCTGTAGCTGATACCTAAAAAAAACCTTCGGACAGGCTTATAAAGTAGGGGCTGTATACTCTTGCAACTTCTGGACCAAGCAGATTGTCTACATAGTGGTGGTAGTGAGAATTGCCATTCAAGGCAGTCTTGTGTAAGAGAAAACAGACTTACGCTATGTAGCATTAGAGGGCAGAAGTAGGGCCAGTGAATGAAAGTGGCAAAGAAACATTTTGGCTCAATATATGGAAAGGCCATCCAACAGAACTATCTAAAATAGAATATGAATTACTTTGCAAGGTAATGAGTTCTCCATTACTGGAAGATACAGCAGAAGGTTGAGCTACAGAACCTCTAATGTATTTTCTGACTCTGATATTGTATGATTGTACCTTGGGACTCTTTCAAGTCAGTTGGGCCATGGTTGGTGAGGGAATGTAGGTGGAGACAATGTTATAGATGATTAATAAGTATTAGATACTGATGCATATTTCAAAGTATGAAGAGTTTTAAATTTTTTAAAAAAATTTATGTCTTAAAAAAAGTTTGCAGTTATGGGGTTGTCCATAGATCTCCCTTGAGGTAAAGGAGGCCTGCAGCTTTTAGCTTCGTGCTTATACTATCCCAGAGATATGTGGGTGTCTAACTTTCAAGTCACTTAGGACCAGGAAACCACAGTGAACAGGAAGTGATACCCAATGGACTATTCAGTGGGTACAGTGGGGCCAGAAGAGTGTGGTTTGGGCATCTGCCTTACAATGAAGGCTTCACTATCCATGCCCAGATACTGATACCATCTTAATTTTGTGTGGTATTGCTCCTGTCGCATAGCATTGTCACGCTGTAGAGGTCTGTTTGATTGGTAGTCTGGGCATGGATGTGGGGTAGGAATAGTCAGTCATCAAGCATTTATTTAAAAAACCTCCCATGTGTCAGTCTCTGTGCTAAGAGCTGGGTATACAAAATACAAAAGTGAGCTAGTTCCTGCCTTCAAGGAGATTACATTCTGTTGGGGACATACTTGTATTTGCTTTCAAGTACATGGGAATCACAAATTTCTGTACTATTTTGTATTCTGTAAAAGAGCTTCTTAACCTGGGGTCCATGAACTAAAAAAAAATTCTTTGATAACTTTTTCAGTATAATTGGTTTCATTTATAATTCTCCATGTTTTATTTTATATATTTAAAAACATTCTGAAAAGGGGTCAACAGGCTTCACCAGATGGCCAAAGGTGGTTCAATGTTTTTTTAAAAAGTCAAAAATCTCTACTTTATAGGATGATAATTCCCCCCACAAAACCATGACATTGAGTTTCAATACCCGTCTTGCTGGGTACAAGAGCTAGGAGGCATGTGGTTTGCCTAACATAGAGTTAAGAATGAAAGGATCCAAGTCATCACTGAGCCTTGCACATAGTAGGTGCTCATTAAATGTGAAATTGAATTGAAATCTACCTCTTAATAATACCTTTTTTAGAAGGAAATCTTTAATTAGATGTTTTAGGGCTATAATAGTCTTCTAATTTTTTTTTGTCTAGTCAATTTAATTGCCAGAGACACCATCTTTCTTATTCCCATATCCCTTCCCCTATTTCCCTCCTCAACTTGGAAAAACTTAATTCAACTTAACCAAGGCACCCTGCTCAGTGAGCAAAATTGACTTTGGAGACAAGCCAAATGAGACTTTTGTACTGAAGGAAGAGGAGAGTATTAAGGGATTTTGTCCTTGAGCAAGGAATTGCTAAAGCTGACTGACTTTGACCTCCCAAATGTACAGCTGCATTGGGAACAGATTGAAGGATTTGTAGTCATCTATCTCCCCTTGACAGCTCCAGCCTTGACCAGCACAAAGTATGTTTGGGGACCTTCATGTGATAACTGAGACTTTGAATCTGGAGGAGAGAGGCGTAGTTTCATCTTCTAACTCATGCCTGCTCTATTGGGTGCTATGCCTGGGAATGCCAGGCCTAAGACAGATCGTGCAAGATAAAAAGACAGGCCTGCAGGGACTGAGTGAGAAGGGGAGAGGGAGCAGGCCGTCATGTGTCAGAAGCTCTTGTATAGGTTGCACAAATACATCACTGCCCTTATTACTCATGTCTGAAACTCATGAACAATCTCCCTTTGACCAGTGCTATTCTCCTTCTGAACAGCCTCCTCCCCTTCCCCCTTCACTGTAACTCATGACTCATTTAACCTCGGGTCTCCTCTAGCATCATCCTGTGGTTTCAGAAATTCCTGAGCAACATTTAGATGCCCCCCCCCACCCCTACCCCCACCCCACCATTCTACTTCCCTGATTAGAGGAAGAAGGGTTTCTGTAGAGTGGGGTGGGCACAGCTTTAGGGAAGGATTAGGGCAGATGCCAGGAGTTTAATACCTTGCAGGTGTGGCCAGTCAAGTAGTTGCTACTCATGGAATCCTAGAATCAGAGCTAGAGATCTTTAGAGGAGGGTAAAAGAAGGGAAATGGAATGGTGGTGACTCAGGACCCCAGGGGAGGAAGATAGGAAATGCAGGCGACACCTCTGGTCAATAAGAGTGTGTGTGTCTGGAAATCCCAGAAGTATCTAGGGCAAGTGTGCTCTGTGGAAGACGTTAAATCATGGGACACTCAGAAAGAAGGGAGGAATGATTTGCTGATTAGAAATCGAGAACCTCTTTCTTAAGCAAATATGCTGCATGGGGCCCAGGTCAGTGGGAATACAGCAAATGGAAAGAGCCAGAACTCCACAGGCAGAGGTGAGGAAAGCATCAGGGTCTGCACCTGTGATTCACTCAGGTATCAGAAGGTCCCTAATGAGGGAACTCCCCCTAGTAATGCAGGTTGGTATCTCCTTGGCAACTCAGAGTACTGTCCAAAGCAGTTTGAAGCTCTATGATTTGCTCAGGGTCCCAAAGCCAGTATGTGTCAGAGTCAGGACTTGAACCCACAACTTTCAGACTCCAAAGCCTCTTAGGGAATGAGTAGAAAGAGCACTGCCTCCAGAGCCAAAGGACCTAGGTTCTACCCTCACCTTTGACACTATCTACATGACCTTGGGCAAGTTTCTTGGCCTCTCTGGACCTCAGTTTTCTCATCTGTAATCAGTAAGTCAGCAAGGATCTATTAAGTACTTGCTTAATATTAGGCACTGTGCTAAGTCATCTGTAAAATGAGGGGGTTAGACCAGATAGTCCTTGAAGTTTCTTTCAACTCCAGATCTGTGGCCCCGGGATCCTAACAGCTCCCACCATGGTTTGGATGTAGTCAAAGAATGGGTATTGTCCCAAACAGGAGACATTTACAGGCAGCAAGCATCCAGTCTCTGTATTTGGATGGTAAGTATATGTCTTCTTACTCTAACGGCTGCTGGTGATGCTTGATGGCTAGCTGGCTTTGCAGGACGAAAAAGAGTTGACTGCCCAAGACATGCCCAGCATAATACAGAAAATTTAGCCTATGTGTAATTATAATGTCTTAACTTGGCCCCAGTGAAGAGATAAAAGCATCCTCCTCCCTCCCTTCTTTCCAGAGGCAGGTAGGGGGCAATGTGTTTAGAACACTGCATACACCGTCAGACCTGGTTGATGTGTTAGCTTTGTTTAATTGATTCTCTCTTTCTCTTTTTCTTTCTCTATCTCTTTCTCTCATTCCTAGTGAGTAGAGGGAGGGATGTATTAGGAAAGGAAGGTGATGTAAAAGCTCAATACAGAGGATAAAAAGGAAGGCACCTTCACTTCTACTGTGTTCTGTACTTTAATAGCTACATGTGTAATTGATCTACTTGCCTTTAGCAATATCGATCAATTTTTAAGGTTAGAGTTACCGTTTTTTCCATTATTTTTTTTGCACTTTTGCTTTGTGTGACCTTGGGCAAATCACTGAGTTATATATACCTGGAATGGAGTCTGTAGCGGAAAGTGGGGGACAGACGGAGGCACTGAGCTAAAACATGGCCTTCCTCTGGTCAGGCAGGAGTCTTTGGGGAAGAAGGACAAAAAGAACTCAAAACTGGAGCTCATCTGCAGGTAGGCTTGGTTGGTGGAAAAGTCGGTCTGCTGTGATCGTTGAACACCTACCTACTGTGAGCAGTCTGCTCTTGGGAAAGAAGCACTAGGCAAGGATCTAGGAAGATGGAATAGCTAGTCCTGACATTAACTAAAGTTGTGTTCATTTATGTGAGTCATTAGGCTTTGCTTTCCTCTTTGATAAAATGATTAAAGGGACAGTATGAAACATGGTCTGGACCTGGAGCCAGGAGAGGACTGGGTTTGAATTATACATCCGGTAGTCAGTCAACAAGCATTTATTAAATCCTTCCTATGTGCATGGCACTGTGCTAAACCTTGGGAATATAAAGAAAGCCAAAAATAGTCCCTTCTCTTAAGGAGTTTACATTCTAATAGCAGAGAACACATGGAAATAACAAGATATATCCCAGATATATGCAAGGTAGATAGAAGGTAATATCATAGAGAATACTTACTACACATGCAACCCTGTGTAACTCGCTTAACTTCTCCAAATCTCAGTTTCCTCATCTGTAAAATGGGGGTGATAATGCCTTTCACAAAGTTATGATGAGAATCCTTTTAGATGCCTATAGAGCCCTGTAAAGAATAGAGTGATACATGAATATCAGCTATCATTATTAAATAGATATGGTCTCTGTGGAGCTCATAGTTGTAATGGAGAGAAAAGATGTAGACAAGACAACTAACAATAGGAAACATTTTGTGATGGTGGCTCATTTGTGTGTAGGACAATACACTTAAGTGTCGTAGGAGTGTAGAGGAAGATCTCCTTGTGGGCTGAGGCTGTCAGGGAAGATTGCATTGAGGAGATCAGAATTGAGCTGGGTCTTGAAGGATGGACTGCCTTCCTAGAGATTGGAGGAAAGAGCATTCCAGATAGAGGAAACTGCCAGAACAAAGGAAGGAAAACGTTGCGAGAGGCATTAAGAGGACAGTGAACAGACTCGTCTGGCTGGAGCAGAAGTTTCTCATAGGGTTGCAGTGGGAGGTAAGTTGGAGCCAGATAATGGAAGGCCTTGAATGCCAGGCTGAGGAGCTGAGATTTAAGGATCAAGCAGGCAGCAGAAAGCCACTGAAGGTTTTTTAGAAAGGGCCACCCCAGCCCCCACCCCCCAGGTTCTGTTCTGGGCTCTGTGACTTGGCTGTGGGCTCTGTGGAATGTCTTAGCTTGTCTCTTCCTGCCTGAACAGTCCCTATTTGTGTCAGGCCTGCTACTGGTGCTGGAGGTGTGTATAGCGAGGGAGGGTAGGATGAAGGTGGTGTTGGTGAAGGATCTGATTTTCTGTCAACCCAAGAGAGCTGTTTCTTTCCCAGATGGACCTGGTTTTAACCCATACAGTGCTTAGCACAATGCCTGGCACATTGTAAGCTCATTGACTGATCTAAGTCTTTGGGCCCATTTTCTTTTGGTTTTGGCTTTTTGTCTGTGATTAGATCTCCCTTTCTCATACAGCAGCATTCTAATGCAGGTAGCACCAATATCACCGACAATTGGCTTAGAAGCTTTGACCTGCTCTGTTTCAGACCTGGGCGCCCCTCCTTAGGCATTCTGGTGGTCACCACCACCTCCACCCACCCATCCCTACCATCTTGGGGCTGGACTTGGTCAAGACCCTCAATCACTTTAGCCCTACAGTAGCTCAGAACTCATAAGGCCTACCAGCCTCCTGGTAACAGGAATTTCAGGGGTGTGCTGCCATACCAGGTAGGGTTTGTTTTTGGACCCTTCCCTCCTTTTGTGCCCTTCCTCTGCCTCCCTCTCCTCCTTCCCCTCAGCATGCAGGCCCCTGTTATAAGACAGAAGGAAAAATGGTGGTGGGACATAGGACATTCTTATCTTCTCCCCTCCAGCCATACTGATCAATTCATTGTCTCCCCCCCAACACACCCCAAATCCTCTAGGGTTTTTACTCTAGTTATGGGGATCCCACCCTACTAGATCTTCTTTCCTTATGGAGTTATTAAAATGTTATTGTTAGAAGTGACCTCATCTAATAATAGGGTCACAGATTTAGAGCTAGAAGAGACCTAATTGGCCAGTGACTCCAACCCCATCATTTTACAGATGAGGAAACTGAAGGAAGGCTCTAAGATGTTAAATGACATGCCCAGTCACAGCCCCACTAAGTATCTTAGGCAAGATTTGAACTCAGATCCTCCTGACTCCAAGGCTGTTGTTCTATCAAATATACCCCATTATTTTAGAAGTAGAGAAATAGAATCAAAGTTTTAGGGCAAGTGGTTTACCCAGAGTCACACAGTAAGTCAGTGGCAAGACAGTGACTGAGAATTTAGGCCCTTGATTTGTCTTGGGTTGGTTTTTTTTTTTCCTGATATTTTCCATCTTCCTTAAAGGTAACTAAAGGTGTTCCACATGTCCTTAAAATTATCAAAGCCAGTACTGATGGTCCCTAATGTCTCTTTTAGCTCTGCCATACATTCTGTGATTCTTTTGATTCTTATATTATGCTTCTAATCTTTGATGAATTTCTGATAAGGCCCTTTAAAAGGCTTTGGAAGCCAGGCCACCCTGGGGTGGAATGCCCCTTGTGTTCAGAGATGTGGACGTTTATACTCAGGTCCCAGACGCTCAGCTTAGTCTAAAATTGCTGCTTTAGTTTTGCTGTCTTGGGAAACAGAAGAAGAACCAAAAATCAGGATGATGTGGCCAGCAAGCAGAGGGGGAGGGGGAGAGGAGGGGGAGTGAATGATTAGTTCTCTAGGCCCAGAGGTGGGGCATATAAAGAGTATAATTTAAAAACCGAATAAACAAACAAAACACCCACAGAGCTAGGCTCTGTGTTGGGCACAAAGATCAGCCCTGTGTCTGCCCCTAGAGGAACTCACAGTTTGCTGGAACCAGAGCATACAGACCTGAGCACACGCTTATAGTAAGACACATATACAGAGGACCTCAATGTCTGAGGACAGGGTAGTGCTTTTGGCTGCTTGGAGGAGGAAGCATAAGGAAAGAGGAAAGGAAGGGTGTGCTTGGGAGAGGGAAGGAGTGTTGGGTCAAAACTGGTGATTGGGTTCTCTTTTAAGAGATTTATGGGGTAAAGAAATATTCTCTGGCTCTTGAGAAATTCACCTTGGGCTTTGCCTTTGTTCTTGGCTCTCTGCCCTGATTCAGGGTGCGATGCCTCCCTCAAGGTCCCATCAGCCTGCAGAGGTACATTCTCTTAGGCTGGGTCACCGGCAGTGTGACTTCGGGTAAGCTATTTCTTGTCTCTGGGACATGATTTCATCATGTGCTAACAGTGGGCTTTAGAGTGGATGAGCACAGCTCATTCCAGGGAGATTGGAAAATTCTGTTTTGATCTGCCTTCTTGCCCCCAGCTTAGAAAGGAGCAGCTATTCCCTGTAAAACTTTCTGGACCCCAGAGATGACTCAACGGGTGATGCAACAATATTCAGTAAACACTTGTTGAGCATTTACTGTGTGCAAAGCCCATATTACATCAGAAATCTGGGGTCTCATCCTGGCTGTGCCATTAGCTAACTAGCTGAGTGATAGGGAGCAAATTACTTGACTTCACTGGACATTAGAGTTCTCATCTGTAAAGTGAAGGGGTTGGATCAGATCACCTCTGAGGTCTCTTCCAGCTCCACATTCTATAATAAGTCTGTATATCATATATAGCTCAGACCTTTCTAATCAGAAACCAGCTGAAAGGACCAAGATCATGGAGTGTTAAAGCTGGAAGGGGCCTTTAGAGATTGTCCTGTGCAGTGATTCTCACACTTCTTTTGCTCACAGTATTATTCTTTCACACACTATTGGAGGGTAGCATGTAATTGGAAGTGTAAGGTCTAAACAATGCGTGATAAGGCTGAACCTTGTGCTCCACTAATATGCCTACGTACCCTTTGAGTCACTTAAGTTAATAAGCATTTATTAAGCATCTTTTATCTGCCAGGTACTGGGCCAAGTCCTGAGAATACAAAGAAAGTCCCTGCCCTTAAAGGGTTTGTAGTCTAATGGAGAAAACTTGCAAACAGTGTGTAACGAAGAATAAACTGGGGGAGATAATCTTTGAAAACCATTGATCTAGCTGGTCATTCAGCTACCAGGTAGGCGTGTACTGAGCTCCTCCCATGTGCCGACACTGTGGGGCTCACAGAGAGCTATAAGATGTGGCTCTTTGCCTTCCAGGAGTTTATGTGTAGCTTTGGAGATAGCACTTACCCAGAAAACAAGAAGAGAGTAATGAAAGGCAGAACTGTAGCATTCAATATGCAGGAAGGAGGAGTATAGAAGAGAGAGAGCAGTGGGGCCTGGAATCATTGGGGCCAGAGGGACTTGGGCTGAACCTCAGACGATGAGTACTCAATATTTCAAGATTCTATGATTTTCTCAGCATGGACCCTCCCTCTGGCCATGCAGATTGAACAGTCAATCTACAATTTAAGAGATGAACATTGACAACATCTGTGGCTGAACAAGGCCTCTACCCTCCACCCCACCAAAAGCTAGCCTGGTGATAAAAAATGACTCTGAATACCACTGGTCCTCAGACAAAATTTATACAATCATAAATTCAAATTCTGGTTCTGCTGCTTTGTGTCCTTGGGCAAATCACTCAACCTCTCTGGGCCTCAGTTTCCTCAAGTGTAAAGTGAGAGGGTTGGAGCAGATGACCCCCAAAGGTCCTTTCCAGCTCTGAATCTATGACCCTTTGCTTAGCAGACCCATACTCAAGATTTTGTAATCTAGCAGGAGCTCCCTGAATGTATGTTCTGCCATCATAGGTTCTTCAGGAACCTGGGAGTACCTCTGAGTCATGGTAAGACCCTGGAGTAAGAAAGACCTTGGTAGAATAGAGCCGTCATGATCGTTGATCACTGGAGTGCCTGGTTGTGCTGACCTTAGCTCAGGGAATGTTGGGAGCTCCTTGTCGCTTGTATGTAACATTCTATTTCTTACCTCTGGGCCTTTGCACTTGGCCATCCCCCATGCCTAGCATGCTCCCACTGTTACCTCCTGGTTTCCCTGGTTTCCTTCAAGACTCAGCCCAGATTCCACCTTCTGCAAGAGTCCTTTCCTGGTCCGCTCCATTAATAATTCCTTATGTCCAAGATTACCTTCCATTTATACCATATGTATCCTGTATGTATAATATTTTGTCTATTTTCTCCGCATTTGAGGGTACAGACTGTGTTTTTACTCAGTGCTTGGCTCCAAGTCAGCACCTAAATGTTTTTGATTGATCATCTGATTCTTCATCTCTAAAATAAGGGCATTGTTCTAGATGTCCCCTTCAGCCCTAAATCTGATTTTATCCGTTTAAAATAAAGTAGAACTGAGCTGAGGTAACTCTTATCTTGGGCTCAGGGGACCCTCTCTCCTAAGCCCAGGAACCTTCTCCAGGCAGTAATAGTAAAGGGGAGCAGCAGCTTGGTCACCACCATGCAGTAATAGTAAAGGGGAGCAGCAGCTTGGTCACCACCATGTCTCCTGTGCACTGATGGGGATCTTTGAGGACTTTGCCTAGCTTCCTAACTTAAAAAAAAAAAAGCCTGCTATCTGCCATTAAGTGTGTTGAGAAAAGAATTTTCATTCTGGTGACTCTTGGGTTGGGGAAGAGGAACAGTTTGTTTTTGTTTTTTATCTTTAGCAGTGTTTGGGGAACAGGGGACACACTTTCCCATAAACATATCCCAAGCAGATATGTGTATGTGGGAGACCAATTCTTTATTAAAATTCCTTTTAAAAGGAAATATCTGTATTGCAGTGTAACCTTGACAATGGTGTCTTTCTCCTTCCTTGAAATTATGCTAAGAGACCAAGTGTACCTCCCAGAGTTTTGTAGAGAGAAATAGGCCCTTTCAGCCGTGTACAGGGGATTAATGGCTGGAGGGAGAAAATTTCCTCAGTCATAAAATTCTGGGTGGGAGCCTACTGAGCAAATTCAAGGGTTCCCTGCCCTTCTTCCCTCCTTTCCTGTTTCCCTGGCAAAGTTGCATCAGAAGAAGAAAAAAAAATTGTTCTTCCCGTTTACATCTCTGAGTGGAATCTTACCCCCCTCCAACTCTTCTATCTTGTCTGTCCCCATTCCTCTTCCCCACAGACACCCCTTTCTCTCTTCTTGTTCCCTCCCTTCCCCCTTGGGAGATGTCTCTCTTCTTTTTTCATTCTCTCATCTTTTTCTTCTTCTCTGCCCCCCCATCCCATTCTTTCTCTGCTTCTCTCACCCTCCAGCTCTTAAGGGTTTTCAAGTGTCATTCCTTGGCTGTGCCAGCTCTACCACAGACAGACTTCATTCTCTGTTCCTCCCCAGAGATGTAGAATAAGAAGGAGCAGGGCCCTAACTCTAAGGAGAGAACAGAAGGTTTCTTTGGTGTTCTGCTTTGTCTGTGAGCGCCTTTATTCACTTCAGAGTTGGCTTTTGTACAGATCCAGTCCTATCTCCCAAGGATGTAAGAACTGGAAGGGGCTATAGATTATCTAGTCTAACCCTTTATTTTATAGGAAAATTCGAGGAAATTAGAGTTCCCAGGGAGATTCCCAGGGACTGAAATCTGAATCTCTTGTTCCAGGGATGAGTTAAATCAGCAAACATTTAACTATCAAGAATTTATTATATGCCCAGGTCACCCTGTTAGGTACTGGGTTTACCAAGGCAAAAAAATAATGGGAAACAGGATAAAGTGGTAATGTTTAGAAAGTATAGTAAGTGGGATAGACATGAGAATTGGATGGATCCAATGATGATTTTTGACATCTGCTTGTGTGGCCCATCTAGCTTCAAAACCATTAGTGTCTCTCTCTTTCATATATGTGTATGTATATGTTTTATACATATATGTATATATATACACATACATATATACACACATGCACCTTATATGTGATTCTGCCTTAAGAGGGACTGACAGTCTTATATCTGTGTGTGTATAGTATGTGTGTGTATATGTTTGTGTGTATCCAGCTAGGTGGTAGAGTGGATAGAGTGCAGGGTCTAGAATCAGGAAGACCTGAGCTCAAATCTGGCCTCAGATACTTACTAACTGTGTGACCCTGGACAAGTCACTTAACCTTGTTTGCCTCAGTTTCCTTATCTGTAAAATGGACTGGAGAAGGCACTCCAGTATCTTTGCCGGGAAAACCCCAAATGGGGTCACAAAAAGTTGGACGTGACTGCAGTAACTGAACAACAACAAAATCACATGCGCTATTTTCTCCCAGCTTTCCCACTAAATTGCTGTGTGACCTTGCTTCATCTCTTGGTGCCTGTTTCCTCATCTGGAATATGAAATAGGAATAAAAATTCTACCTTGAAGGGTTATTGTGCTTTTCAGATAAGATGAATGAATTGTGATAACACTTTTGGAAACTTTCTAGCAATATATAAATGTAAGGTGATATAAGTAAAATCTATATTCTCAGTCTTAAATGTGCCTCTCTCTTTACCCTCCATGGTTTTAGTCACTAGGACAATTCTGAAAGCTCACACCATGTTGGTTATTAACATTGTGACCCCTGGTTTTATTGTAGCCTCTGCACAAGTTACAGTTTCTTTTTTCCTCTCCTAAACTCAGATAAGGAGACTAGACCTAATGCCAGGGTTGGCCATGAGAAAGCTGTAAACCCTTTCAATCCAATAAGCAAAGCTCTATTCTAGATAGGACCCATCCTCTCCCTGGGTGGGGATCTGGAGACCAAATAAAACAAAACAAAAGAAAAAACCCACCAACCTAAGGAAGGTGTGAACTCTAGCTGATAATGGGACTAGGAAAAGCATCCCATAGGAAATAGCACATGAGATAAACCTTAAAGGAAGGAACCAAAAGGCAGCAGGGTAAAGGGAGTAAGTTGCAGGTATGAGAGACAAGTGCTTGTGCAAAGGCATGAAGCTAGTTGCTAGATTGAATGCCCCAAATGAGCTCATTATCGTTCCCTCTAAACCATCCCCCCTCTTACCAGAAGGGCAACGCCATCCTCCCAGTCCCTCAGGCTCCCAGCCTAAGGAGTCATGCTGGATTCCTCCCATCTCTCACACCCCACATCTAAGCTGTCCCCAAGGCCTGTCAACTTTACCTTGGCAATATCTTTCAAATGCTCTTCCTTCTCCCCTCCAATACTGTTTCCACTTTGGTTCAGGCTCTCATCACCTCGTGCCTTGATTATTGCAGGAGCCTGCTGCTGCTGGGTCGGCCTGCCTCAAGTCTCTCCCTACTCCAATCCATCCTCCATTCAGCCCCTAAAGTGACTTTCTTAAAGCTCAAGTCTGATGGCGTTCAAAGCCCTCCATAACCTAGCCCCATCTTCCTTTCCAGTCTTCTTAACGCCTCATTCTCTCACATATACTCCTTGATCCAGTGACATTGGCCCCTTCCTTGTTTGACCAACAAAACCCTCCATTTCTTGGCTCTGAGCATTTTTTCTATCCCCCATGCCTGGAATGCTCCCCCTCCTCATCTCCACCTACTGGCTTCTCTGGCTTCCTTTAAATCCCAGCTACAATCCCAACTTCTATAGAAAGTCTTTCCCAACTCTTCTTAATTCCAGTGCCTTCCCTCTGTTAATTATTTCCCATTTATCCTGTACATAGCTTGTTTGTACATATTTACTTTCTTGTTTTCTCCTTAATTAGATTATGAGCTTCTTGTCTTTTGCCTTTCTTTGTACCCTCAGTGCTTAGCATTGAGACCTTTAATATAAGGCCATTCTCTGCCTCATTTCTTACCCAGTCTGCGTGGGTGTTGTCTCAATCAAACTGAGACCCATTAAAGACCTCAGCTTAAAAAGGCCAGGGTCTCCCACTGCTTCCAGAGCCATCTCCAGTCGTCCTGATCTATATCTCGTTCACTGGATCAGATGGCTTGGAAGGAGAAAATTTGCACAGCCTTCCCTCACTTAAATCCAGTTCACTTGCATGTCACAGCATCACCTCCCCGATGTCTTGGTCCTCTTTGAGAAGGAAGGACAGACAGCAGCAGGAGCAGCAGCTCCTTAGCACTGTGCTTGGCACAGAGGAGACACTTAATAAATGTTTATTGACCGTCTGGCCAAGTTTAAAGAATAACACATAAGTCAGTTGGGTTGGAATGTAGGGTGCAGGCAAAGTAGTAAGGTGGTAGAACAGAGGAGCCAGATTTTGAAGGACTTTAAAATGGCAAGCTGAGGACTTAGTGTTTTAACCTAGAGAAAAATAGGAAGTCATTGAAGCTTCTTGAGTAAGGGAATGACATGGTTAATTAAACTAGAAGATTTTTTTTTGGCAGCTAAGTGAAAGATGGTTTGAAGAAGGGAGAGATGTGGGAAACATGGGACTAATTAAGAGTCTCTTGTAATAGGCGAGGTGAAAAATAGTGAAGGCCAAAACTAGGGACAGGAAAAAAGTGATAAAGGCTAGAACAAGGGCAGGGGTAAAGAAAAGGGGACAGATAAAAGATACATTGGGGAAGTGACAAAATCAATAAGACTTAGTAACTGATTGAATATGGAGAGTGAGGGTCAGAGAAGAGTCCAGGGTTATGAACCCGGGGTGATTAAAGCCCAAGTGAGGGCCCTCAACAGAAAAAGAGAGATTTGTAAGAAAGGTGGATTTGAGGGAAGGAGATAATGAGTTTCATTTTGGACAAGTTGAGCTTAAAATGCCCTTGGGACCTTTAAGTAGAGATGTCTAAGAAGCAGTTAGTGAAGTGGTACTGGTGCTCAAGAAAGAAATTAGGGCTAGTTATCGAGATCTGGGGAGCCACTACTACTGCCTCCTCTCTCATTGGTGAATTCCTACTCAGGACCCCCTTTTCATGAAGTGCTTATTTTTGAGATCCATCCTGACTCTCTAGATCAGTGGTTCTCAACCTATGGGTCATGACCCTTTTGGGGGTCACCCAAGACCATTGGAAAACACATATTTCCGGTGGTCTTAGGAACTGAGACACCGCTTCTCTATCTGTCTCCAGGAGGGTCCACCCCCATGCAGATATGCCCACATATGAGTATTAAAGGGTCATAGCATTAGGAAGGTTGAGAACCGCTGCATTTTCTTCCTCCCCATCCTCCTACCCACCCTGCCCCACCACTTTCAAGCTCCTTGGTACGATTTTATGTATTGTCTCCCTCCATTAAAGTATAAGCGCCATGAGGCTATGAACTGCCTTTTTGGCTTGTTTTTATGGTGCCATCATTTAACACAGTGCCTGTCACATGGTACACCCTTCATAAATGCTGAATGCTGGCCCTGTCATCTGCATAAAGATGAGAATTGAATCCATAGGAACTAACAAGAGGGACAATATGGAGAGGCGGCTAGATGGTGCAGTGGAGAGTGTTGGGCTTGGAGTCAAGACAGCCCGAATTCAAATTCTGCTTCAGCTACCCGCTATCACACCTGGGCAAGTAACTTAACCTCTGTCAGTCTCAGTTCCTTCATCTGTAAAATGGAATCGATAATCATAGCACCTGCTTCACAAGATTATTATGGGAATTGAATGAGGTGATGTGTAAAGTGCTTAGCAGACGTTAAAAGATGGTAGAAATACTGTGATGGTGGTGACCATGACCGTGACGATGATGATGATGGTGATGAAGGTGACAGCAGTGGCAGAGGAAGGCCCTGAACAGTCCTGGTGGCTCTCCATGGTTAGTGGCAGGACATGATGCTCCAGGAAAAGAAGCTTAAGAAAGCCTCAGTAAGACAAGTAGGAGGAGAATCCGGAATGGGAGTGTCTGTCACCCAACCTGAGGAAGAGAGATAACCAAGAGGAGCGCATGGGCAGCATCGGGCGCTTCAGGGAGGACCAGGAAAAGGACCGAGCTTGGGCCGTCAGATTTAGCAAGAGATCGTTAGCAACCTTGGAGAGAGAAGTTTCCACTGAGTGGTCGAGGGGAGGGGAGGGGGAGCTAGATTGCAAAGGGCTTGAAAATTGAATGGCAGGAGTAGAAATTGAGGTAATGAGGATAGATTGCTTCTTTTTTTCTTTCTAGAGGTTTAACTATGAAAGGGAAGAAAGATAAAAGATGGTAACTTGAGAGAGGATGACTGGGCCAAGTGAAGAGTTGTTTTTTTGTTTGTTTTTTTTTTGTTTGTTTTTTGTTTTTAAGGATGGAAGGGACCTAGGCATGTTTGTGGGTTGCAGGTAAGGAAACAGCAGGGGCAGCTGGATGTCGGAGTAGGTAGAGCACCACCCCCCCGCAATCAGGAGCTTCTGAGTTCAAATCCAGCCTCAGATGCTTATTAGCTGTGTGACCCTGGGCAAGTCACTTAATCCCAATTGCCTCCATAAATAAGTAGAGAAAGATTGTCGAGGGGAACAATGATTGAAGGGAGCTCCAGCTCCTTTCCTTGACCTCTTCCACCCTTCTCTTTTTTCTTCTTACTTGATGCCTTAATCTCCTTCCTATGTCTTAATTTTACCTCTGGACTAATTTTGTGCCTCAATCTTGCATAAGACTGAATGGGTCCAAACTCTTTGCTTTAAAAAAAAAATGCTATGCTTCATTTACACTTCATTTGAAGTCTTGATTTTAAAGAATTGATTGGAGCAGCTAGGTGGCTCAGTGAACAAAGCACCAGTTCTGGAGTCAAGAGGACCTGAGTTCAAATCCGACCTCAGATACTTGACACTTACTAGCTGTGTGACTTTGGGTAAGTCACTTAACCCCAATTGCCTTGCCTCCCCCCCCCCAAGAGAAACAACAACAAACAAACAAAACTGATTGAGTCCCTCTTGTGAAAAAGGTGTAAAGTGGGTGCCCAATGAGGCATACATTATCGGACATGGCTAGTGGGTTGTTTTGTTTTGCTTAACTGTACCCCTTTGTTACAAGGCAAAGTCCTGTTGGGGGTGAGAGGGTGGGGAAAATTATTGGGAAGTGTCAATGATGTTTTTTAAATGTATCAACAAAATAACAATTTAAAGAATTCCGAGGTACACTGGGGCAGCTTAACACTCTCTGTGACCTTTTATCAACCCCTGGTTTCTTGCCTCTAAACTTACCTCACCTTTCCAGTTCTTTTGCATGTCTTTGTCATTTATCCCTGAACTTGGATGCCTGGTTTTGATCACCAACTGACCAAGCAACCTTTGAGCACAAAGAGTTTCTGTGACTCTTATTCCATCATACTCAATTTAGGGATTGCGGTAATGACACATGTTTTCCTGGGGATAATTGCAAAGCTGGCAACCTGGCCCTGGGCAGAATCTCTTCGAGGCTAATGAACAGCTTACTCCTTAAGCCCCTGAAGTCACTAGTTTGCTCTTGTTGTCCAGGAAGCCCTAGTAACTCTTGCCTCAGAGGCAGCTCAACACCAAGGGAAGAGCCTTGGATTTGCATTCAGACCCAAATTTGAGGCCTGCTTCTACCACTTAGCAGTCATATGACCCTGGACAGGTCACTTAACCTCCCTGGGTTCCAGCTTCCCCTTCTGTAAAACAGAGATAATGAAACTTACCTGAATGGGCATCATATGAAGTTTTTTGTAGCCATAAAATTCTATATTGATGCAAACCAGTGTTACCATTCAGTAAGGAGAGTTCCCTTCTTTGAGTGGGGAGGCTGGAATTGGTTGATTGGTTGGTTGGTTGTTGTCCTTCGTTCTTTAAGGGGACCAAAAATGACTTCACTATGCTAAAGTCAAGTTTCAGTGTGTCCAATAGTGACTGGTCTGACCAATACAGGCTCAGAAAGTTCTACCACAGGTCAGGCACAAATAGTCCGTGTGAACATTTGGGGTGGATTCTCCAAATGTGTGCCTCCTGTGTTTCCTTTGAGCTGTCTCATTTCTGCTTAGCTCTTAGAGCAAAGCACGTGCTCTGATGTGGGCATGCCATGCTGAGGGGTCCTGTGCCAGTGTCTCCCATGTCACACAATCAATTCCAAAGTTCTTAAGAGAGACCTTCAGAGTGGCCTTGTATCACTTCTTCTGACCACCATGTGAGCGCCTTCTTTGTGTGAGTTCTCCATAAAAAGTCTTTTTGACAAGTGTATGTTTTGCATTTGAACAAAGTGACCAGCCCATCGGAGTCATGCTCTCTGAAGCAGAGTCTGAATGCTTGGCAGTTTAGTTCAAGTAAGGACTTCAGTGTCTGCTACCTTATCCTGCCAGGTGATCTTCGTAATAATTGATCTTCCTAAAGCACAGGAATGACCGTGTCACATCCCCCTACCTCAATCCCTATCCAGTAGACTCCAGTGACTCATCACTTCCAGGATCAAATAGAAAACTCTCAGTTTGGCTTCTGAAACCCTTAATAACCAGGCCCTTCTTACCTTTTCAGCCTCCTTCCACCTTCCTTTCCTCCACGTGTTCTTGGATCCAATGACACTAGCCTCCTTGCTGCTTCTGGAAGGAGACACTCCATTTCCCAGTTCTCTCTGCATTTATTATTGCTTGTCCCCCAATGCCTACAATTTTCTTCTTCCTCATCTTTATCTCTTGGTTTCCCTGGCTTGCCCCCTGTGCAAGAACCTTTCCCAGTCTGCCTTAATGCTAGAGCCTTCCCTCTGAAATTTTCTCTGATTTAGCCTGCTCACACGTAGTTGTACATAGGAAGTGTTTTTCACCTTTTTTTCTCTTTATCTCTAGTCCTCAGCATGGTGCCTGGCACATAGTAGGTGTTTAATAAGTGCTTGCTGACTTGTTGCCCAGATTGACCCTGAAGTTCTATGATGCATTGTGGCAGGTTACCTTTGCACAGGCTCGCCCAGTATGTGAGGTGCAGTCCCTCCTCATTTCTATCTCATAGAATCAGAAATTCCAAGATCTAGGGCTGGAAATTTAGGCATTTACCTTGACTTTCTACTTCTCTTTGGTGTACTCACATCTCTGAGCCTTCTTTGAACCAGAAAGCCTGGTTGACATATTCTGAGTTCATTGATAGAAGGGAGGGGTAGGGTAGGAGAACAGAATGTTTTCTTGGGTATTAGAATTTGACAGATTGAATGACATGTGGGCTTTCCCAACAATCCCTTACCTTTAATGTCCCAAGGAAATGCTTGACTTGAGCCACTACAGGAAGTGTCATAACTTAAGAATATTAAAAGAATGCATTATACTGAGCTTAATAGTAAAGTTATAAATGAGTGTGAATGTTATTGTCCCTTTTGCTTTCCTCCCCTCCCCAAATAAACATCTCTTCTCTCTGTGTTATTATAGAATTTCAAAAATTTAGGCAGACAGACATTAAGAGATTTTGCTGAGGCTCACGTGGCTAACTATCTTGAGGCTAGGTTTGAGCTCGGGTCTTCCTGACTCCAGGCCCAGACCTCTGCCACCTGTTGTCTCCCCAGTGTTTATTCAGCCATAGCTTGAACACCTTTTAGTGACAGGGAAGCAGATGTAGGTTTGACATTTAAGGGGTTCCAAACAGAACTTTTCCCCAAGTGAAATGGACTGCCTTGAGAGCTGATGGGTTCCCCTTCACTGGAGACCTTCAAGCAGAGACTACAGGATTGCTCTTCCCGGATGTCCTAGGAAGGATTCTTGTATTCCTTGGTTGGACCAGATGGCCTCTGGGGCCCTTTGGGTCTCTTGAGATTTGCTGGGAACTTCCTGTTTCATGAAGCATCCTGTTCCTTTATTGAACAGCTCTGGTTCTTCCCGAGTTCTTCCTCATACAGAACTGAAATATGCCTTCCTGTAATTTCTGTCCATTGGTTAGTCCTCTTGTGCACTCTGGATCCCTGCAGAACAAGTATATTGGAATAGGAATTGGAATAAGGCATAGAGAGACTGACTGGACCCATGACTTCCTTGTTATAGAGAACTCCCAAGTGAGGAAACTCCCCCTACCAATAGAGGTCTGTACCTCCTCTGCCAATTATGCTCTTAAAGAGTTGCTTAGAGCACCAAGAGAGTTGAGAGATATGCCCAGGGTTACACAGCCAGTATGTATTTGAGGTGGGATGGGAATTTACATCTTCTTGACTCCAAGGCCTTCTTTGTTACTCTGGGAACATAGGCTGGGCTGCCTACGTTCCACACACGATAGTCGTTCAAATAGTCCAGTGAGGTAAACGCACCTTCTGCCAGGTGAGAGATGAGATATGGTCACTCAAGGTATCGAGTTGTTGTGGAAGAAAGACCAAGAGCTAGTGAAGGAGTAAAAAAGCAAGAGAAGTGAGTGATATCTGGTGCTTGGGAGGAGGGATATAATGATACATTTCTCAAATGCTAGTGGGAATGGTTTCACATTTCATTTAGTCCTTCACCTGGCAGAGTGCTTTAAAATTTAACACCCCATTTGAGCAAATCTTTTGGAGGAGGATGCTAAAGAATGGCAGGGTTAAGTGACCACCGTGGATCAGATGACAAGGTGGTGAACCTTTAGCTGCTTTAGATTCCAAGGCTTCTGATTCCTAGGTACTTGAAAAGGTTTCTTATGGACCATCAGTGCTTTGGGAGATTTTTGGGTCATTCCTGGGATGCGGGGGTGGGGAGGGAAGAATGTCACTTCTCCTCTACATCTTTAAAACTTGCAAATGGATCAGAGGATTGTTGGAGCAAGGCAATGAACAAGGATTTTCTGAAGGCCTATGCCCAGTATTTAGCCTTCCTTCTGATCCCAACCCCATAGCAAATAAAGCATCTTGTCCTCCTCCTACCCTACCCTCCGCAATCAATGAGCAATGATGCCATAGCTCTCTCACTTGCTTGAGGGGGAAGAAATTCCTCTGACCCCCAACATCAGGAAAAAAGAGGAAAAAGGCCCAGTAGAGCTTAGGAATGAGCTCTGGTCTTATCTTAGACTAATGTGTTCCTCTTACAGGGGAAGGAATCGGCCTTGGGAAGTAGGGGTAGGCTTTCCTCTGATTCCCTTCATTGAATCCAGCAATTCAAGACTGCCCCCAGGGCATCTTAGCACCTCACTTGGCCCTGCACTGACAGTGGCTTCACTGAGGCACATAGTGGAATTACTAAATTATAGGTCATAGGATCATAGAAGAAGAGCCAGAAAGGACCTCAGAAGGCCTCTAGTCCAACCCCCTTATTTTACAGATGGGAAAACTAAGGCCCAGAGAAGTAAAGTGACTTGACCAAGGTCATATAGCTTGGAATGTGACCAGGTAAAATCAGATGACCTGGGTTTGAATCTTGATTTTTCTATGTACTGGCTGTGTGGCCTTGGACAAGTCACTTCTCAGGATCTCATTTTCCCATCTGTTAAATGAAGGTTTTTCTTTCTAACAATTCTCATGATTCTGTGAAAGTCCCCCAATTCAAGTGTAGGAAAGCCTGAAAGACCTGCAGTGCTATTAGCATTTGCCTATAAAAATGGCTCCATTTGGGGTTCATCGTCACTCTTGCTTACCTTGTGGTGGTCTGTTTCTCTTTGCCTGCTCTCATTACGTGCTCCAGGTGGTCTGGTTGGTAAACTGGGGACAATAAGGCCTAGATTACTTGAAAGCATGGGGCTAGTCTGAATAGCTTTTGAAGTTTCTAATCACTGAAATAGAGAATTGTACCCCGTAGGGTGTGATTACAAAACCTCAGTATTTAGAGCTAAGAAGAGACCTGAGAGATTAATTATCTGGTCCAACCCCTTCTTTTTTCCAGATGAAGGAACTGAGACTTGGAGAGAGGAAGCAACCTGCCCAGGGTCCCAGAAATAGTAACAGAGCTGATGGAGGATAAAGCGAGGTGTGTTCAGGGCTCCAGAGGTCCCGAATTCAAAGTTTATACAACTTTTAAAAGTTATATAATTTATCCTATATAACCCTAAAAAAAAAACCCAACTTTTTCTATTTGATACCAGGAAACAACATGGTAGAAGTGAAAAGGGTCTCCATTGGGTTTATAAAGTCTTTACAAAGGAAAGGCTGGGTCATAGCCTGGCATTGCCACAGTGGGGGAGAGCGTGGCTCCTTAGAACCATAGTCTGATCTTGACCTGTGAGGAAGATCATCTAGTCCAATATAGGAGAGAAAGCAGGCTCCAAGTGAAGGGACTTGCCCGAAATCACTCAACTAAATAGCAATAGATCTGGGATCAAAATCCAGGTCTTCTAACAGTCAGTCCAGGACCTTTTTATCATTCCCTCCCATTGAACAATTTTTAAAAAGAGAATTAAAAAAAAATAACTAGGCTTTATGTCTGGGGGATATAAAGAAATGGAAGATAGAATCTCTGCCCTCAATGGGCTTATAGTCAGGGTGTCTCCGTAAGGCCCACATATGAAATAATTAGCTAATAACACAGAATTAGAGAATGCTACAGGACAAACTATGCAGGATGGACAGCATAAGCTGTGTGCAGGATTGGGAAGAGGTTGGTTGGTATGGGTCCAGAGTAGTCAGGGAAGTTTTCCTGAAGGCAGTAAGACTTGAAATTGAGAGGAAAAACAGGAATACCATTGAGGCACTGGTGAGGCCCCACCCTGTTCTTCATCCCAAAGTGAATCTTGACGTTGCTGGGCTCCTGCAACAAATCCAACCAAATGACTGTCAGCATGGGGGAGGGGAGGAGGCAGGAGGCGGTTGGTGGCCAGCGTGACTGAGGGTGAGGGTCCAAGACCTCTTGCACAGCTTGGAAGGATAGGCTGGAGGGAGTTTTGTTATTTGAATAAACTTTCCTTCCCGTATGCATAAAGTCACTCTGTTTGTGCCCACATTCCAGAACTCAGGATTGGGTTTCCTGCTGGCAAAACAACCCAGAAATCAGAGTTAGTATTCAGGCAGGCCAGGCATAGATGGAGAAGTTCAGATTGGGGGATTTGGGGGTGGGGGGAGATAACTGTTAATCACAACTGCTGGGACTCCCTAACCCCAAAGAGGATAGGTAGCATGGGTGCTTTCTAGCAGCCAGTGCTTGAAGCTCCCATCTGGAGAAGCTAGGGTACCAAGAATATGCCTCATACTCAAGGAAGAGCAAGGATTGCATTGGGATTTGTGGGAGAGATAGGAGGGAGAAGCCTGGCCTCAAATACTCGAGAGAGAAGACCCTGTCACCACCCTATTCAGGACCCAGAGAACATGGTTGGGCCTGCTGCTCCTCTAAGCATGAGTGAGATGCTAACCTTCCAGTGACATCAGGGATGCCCAGAGGGAGATGAATGGGATTCAACCAATGAAGCTCAAGTGGTTTGGATAACTTTTATTTTAAGAGAGAGAGAGAGAGAGAGATTGAGAGACAGAGAAAGACAGAGACAAAGAGACAGAGAAGAGAGAGAACACCATTTTTTTAAAAAAAGCTTTTAATGTGTTTGTACTAAGCATAATTCTTATCGGTCAATCAACAGGCATTTATTAAATATATACTATGAGCTAGGCACAGTGCTATCACTGGAGATACCTTGAAAAAGCAAAAATAATCTCTGACCTCAAGGAGATTATGTTCTAATGAAGGAGACAACATGTACATAAACTGGTACCTACAAGACAGCTAGAGTAGCTAGATGACACAGATATTAGAGTGCTGGGCTAGAGGCAGGAAGGCTTATCTTCTGAGTTGAAATCTGACCTCAGACACTTAGTAGCTGTGTGACCCTGGGCAAGTCACTTAACCCTGTTTGCTCCAGTTTCTTCATATGTAAAATGAGATGAGAAGAACATGACAAACCACTCCAGGATATTTGCCAGGAAAACCCCAAATGGGGTCACAAAGAGTCAGACAGATCTGAAATAACTGAACAACAACAAAGCTAGAAAGTAGCATTAGAAGGAAAAGTCCCTAGTACTTGGGGGAAGCTAGAAAGGCCTCGTGGTGTAGGTGGAATTGAAAGGAGTCTTCAAGGAAGCCTTTCAAGATTCTTAGAGGTGGAAGTTAGGAGGGGGAGCTTTCTAAATATAGGAGACAGCCAATACAAAGACACAGAGATATGGGATGAAATATTGTGTGTGAGGAGCAGCATGTAGACTTGTATATAGACTATGAGAAAAAAACAGTGTTAAAATCCTGAAAAGATAGGAAGGGGCCAGGTTGTGAAGAGCTTTAAATAGTAAATAGTAGAATCTATATTTGGTCTTCGAGCCAATAGAAAGCCATTGGGGTCTACAGTCATAGGGGGAGGGGTGTTCCGTTTATTAGTGGTCCCTTTGGCATGATCTCATGCCTGGAGCTTTCCTCAGGGTGGGTGAATTAAGATGATAAGCCCAGATACCAAACTCCAGAGAGTTTCCCCACCACTATGGGGACCAGACAGCACTCAGGGCCACAGCAGATAGCGACAGAGGTAGTGCCACACAGCCCATGTCTGAAACCCAACCAAAAAAAAAAGGGATCCAAGAGACAGAAATAGATTTGATCAGCATGCAGAATCCCCTGTATTGACAACATCGTTTCCTGGTAACGATGCCTTCTCTCTACTTTCCCCAAGGCCCCCTGCCTGCTTTTTTTCGGCTGCCTTAGATGTGCACGATAACCTTATTTCATCTGTATACAAATATAATTTGTGTCAGCTGCACAGCCTCCCCAAATGACCTTGTACAAGAAGGGTGGGGGAAAGATGCTTAAAGGTCTGTCTGTCTCCTCTAAATCACTGGAAGCTTGGCTTCTCTTTTCACCTTGTTCCCACGGTGTGAGGCAGCTGTGTATGAACTCAGTCAGATGGCTCCTCCCTTCCCCTCCCAACCCAGGTATCCAGGTATCCACTTATGTTTTTCAAGCTTCCTTGAAAGAAGGGAGTGGCAGTGGTCTGAACCCCTGGAGATTCTATCTGAAATTTGTCCATTTATCTTTAGGACAGGGATGGAGGTGGGGGAGATGACCCATCCTACTGAGTCTCATCTCCTGCTTAGTCACTGGCTCCCCTTCTCTCCATCTCAGTTGGTAACGAGAGAGAAGGAGGTGGTGGTGGTGACAGTGAATGGATGGGGACCTGGATAATCCACACACTGGATCATGAGCCCCTGAATAAATGACAGTTGACCACTTGAATGGTTTTGGTGGTTTTTATTTTTAACATTTTGATTGATCTCTCTTCATTTCGTTTTTCTGTGTAACCTTTGAGGAAAGTGGGGAAAGGGCTATGTGAGCACATGGGGAGGGTGTGAAAGTTAGAAACCAAGATCTCTGGTCACCAGGTGACACCTTTCATGATTTATTGTGCTGGGTGAGAGTTCTTATGTCACTCATTGAGTGATAGGAAATCTGATTCTCAAAGCTGTCCTTTGTTCAGCCCCTTTTCCAGTCTGTATCTTCTGATACTAAATGCATCACCAGAAACAGAAGTGAACAGCTGTGCAGCAGAGAGAGATGTACACCATTTGACCCCTGTGTGATGTAAAAGTCACAGGACTTGTCACTAACAGCATCCCCTTATTTGCTGTGGAGATTAAGTGACAGCTGGCAGGGAGGAGGGGTGCCCTGTGGAGGGTGTTCTAGAACTGTCTTGGACGTTGAGGGGACCATTCTGTGGGACAAGGTTAATTGCCTGGTGTTCTTGGCTGCTCCACTGGTCTCTCAGCCTCAGTCCTTTTGGTCTTCTCTGAGATCTGGTGGTTGAGGGTTCCACTTCTAAATTAGATATTGCACTTAGCCCAAGGCACCTACCTCTGCCTGCAGTGCGGGTGATCAAGCAGCGGGGGAGGGATGAGGAGGCTGCCATTGAACAGTGCTGCTGGATGATTGTTCTGTGGAAGTTAACCAGGTGGTAATTGGACACTCCTGTGGAAAGCAACAAGAAATAAAACAAGTATTTTATTTGAGTGTTCGATCTTGGAGGCTCTGGCATTGTGCTCAGCGTAATGGGGTGTACCAGACTAGCGCATGATTTATAAATCCATACTCAGCAGCAGAATTTCACAGTGCTTCTTGGCACATAGCTGGTGCTTACTGAGTGTTAATTGATTGGACGGTCCAGCTTTCCTGCTTTCTGCTTCATTGTTCATGTATATGATGCCTTAGCGTTTGTAAAATCCTTTATATCCTATGTCATTGTAGCAACGCTGCCTTCGCTGGGGTGCCTTCCCTCTGTGACCTAAGAGCCCAGTTGTAAGGAGGTGAGGATCAGGCTGAGCAGAGGCTCAGGGAGATCTTCGTAGCAGTGACAGGGCAGGCTGCAGTGATGGAGGCAGCCACAGCCAGGCTCTGGCTCATAGCAATGGGGCTGCAGCAACATTTCCTCTATTCAGGTCATTCCGTGACCTCCAAATAGGGCTGCTCATAGTCGAAAAGACAGACTCACTGTTTCCCCCTCATCAGGGGACTGTTTAGCTCTGATTTTTTCTCTCTAGTTGTTTTGTTCTGGGCCTGGAAGATTAAGATGAAATGTGGACAGAATTTCCATGTCTCCAGAAGGACAGAGACTGACCTTTTTCTTGCTAACAGCACCTCCATTCTTTCTTAGGTTTCTGACCCTGAGTCCTTCTGGTGGGACAGTGTCATCCCACCAGAATGAAGAGTTGGTGAAGACCAGCGTTGGGGGGAGGGGAAGGGAGACCCAATAGCAGTGTGAGAGGTAGAGCTGCTTGGGAAGTGCTGCAGAGATAGGAGCCCGCCAGGCTGGTTCATTTTCTGTAGGCTAGCGCCAATACTACACCATTCCGTCTCTACCCTGAAGCATCTCCCAGTCTGGTTGTGAGGAGGCAGAGTTGGGCAGGGTGATGGTGCACTAAGGACATTGGCCTGGGGGTTAGCAGATATCAGTTGTAGTCCTGACTCTTTGACTTAACTTGTTGTGTGACTTCAGATAAGTATTTTTCCTCTCTGAGCCTCAGGTTCTCTCTCCTCTCCATCTTCCTCTTCTTCTCCCTCTCCCTCTTCCTCTCTCTTTCTCTTTTTCCCCCTTCAACCACCCTCCACTTTTGTGGTCTTGTCTTATTGGTGTCAGACTTAGTATAGACACCCAATCAGCTTTGGTCCTACAGCAGCTCAGAACTCCTGAACCCGAGCAATCCACCATCCTCAGCCTCCCCTAGTAGTAGAGTTTACAAAGATACATCACTATGCCTGGCCAGTTTTTTGATCCCTAAAATAAACTACAAGATCTCCTGGTTTCCTTCCAGCACTAATGTCCTATAGGTCTGTGACTCTCTGGTTAGTGTCTCCAGTGAGGTGAGAGGCAAGAGGTAGCTTAGAGGACCCAGGATTGAATCCTGCCTTTTTAAATTACTTCCTGTGTGACCTTGGGCAAGGCTCTTCTCTTCTGTCCTATGAAACAGGATTGTCACAGGCTAAGGATTTCTTCCTTCGCTCATTCATTCAGTGGACTTAAGGCCCAGTGTTTGGTGGTAGGGGCATAGTGTGGTAAGTAAGGTAGAATGAGCACCTGGGTTCCTGTGTGTCAGCTCTGATTATTACCTTTGTGACCCCAGGAGAGTCATTTAAATACCCTTGGCCCTCTTCTCCTCATCTAAAAAATGAGGATGTTGAACTAAATGGCCTCTGAGGTCCCTTCCAGTTCTAGACACAAAAATGAAAAAGTCCCTGCACTCAAGCTTACATTCCGTTGGAATATGATTTAGATTTGGAAGTGACTTTAGAGTTAATCTGTAGCCCAGCCTGTCCAAGGACCAGCCTGATTTGTAGTAAGGGGAGACAGAGAATAATAGCAGAAACCACAGGTGCAGGCCTATATTCACCTCCTGATCAGAAAGAGGAATTCTTCTAAAGCAACAAAGACTCAAAATTCCTCCTGACCTACAAAAAGCAGGGTAGGCGTCCCAGGTCTTGTGACAGGGATTGTTTGGGCAAATGCTTTAGATGGCAGTAGGTGGTAGAGACTCAGGCTCAGTCAGTGTGCCTGGGAGGTCTTCGCCTGCTCTGGAGTTGACACCCTCTTGGCCTGGGCCCATCTGGGGGTCTGCCCATCTCTTCTTCAGTGTCATGGTGTGAGTGATGAGGACACCACAGAGGGCGGGAAAAGATAACCCTTTGGCTCCAGAGTATAGGTATGGGTAGCCAGGGTTCTGGGGGCAGCCGTCTAGGAATTGGGGAGGGGGCACAGAGGAATGGACTGAAGTGGAGAGGATGAGAGAGCTTTTGTTTCACTGTTTGTTTTAAGATGGGAATCAACTTCCTCCCATTCAAGAGTCCTCAGAGGTGTAAGCTGAACGGGCAGGATGTGGGGCAGCAGCGGCCTGTCCTCTCCCAGCTCTGCCAGCCCCACTTGTTTATGCCTTTTTTGGCATTTTCCCTGGATCTTCTACTTCAGTTGCTTCCCTTCCTCTTCCCTCCCACCTCTGGGCGCACTCAGAGGACCTGTTGTTGCTGGGTGAGCCTTAGTTAAATATTTGCCAAATAAGAAGAGTATTAACAGCTTCAAGAAACCCTGCTACTTCCACCTGTGGTGGTAGGTGTAGGTAGGATTTGGGTCTCTCCTCACCTTCCTCCCCTCCTCCCCCCAAATAAGACCCAGAATAAACTGTTTAGAGAAGGATCAGCCCCAGACATGGTGGCTCTCATTTTCCTTTTAGCATGAGCAGACACATTGTTGACTGGGGGAAGGCACCCAGAAACATGTTGGGTGGCCAACTTGGAATTTAAGATCTCATTCAGATCATCAAGAACAGACTCTGGTTTTCCAGTTTTCATAGAACTTCCACTGAAATTCTGTCGCAGTTGTATTAGTCTCCCCCATGTTCCCCCAATGTTTCCCATCTTCCAGTTTTTCTTATTATGGTCTCTCCTCTCTCTGTCCATCCCCTTCCCACTCCATCTCAGTCTCTGTCGATGTCTAAAAGTCTAAACCAGAACCAAGAGAACCAAGGTAACAGGGTTTAGAAAGAGGACAGGGGGATTAAGGTCCAGACAGAAGGTATCCATGAAAGCTAAACATCCAGCTGAAACAGTGGGTTAAAGTAAGGTATGCAGTTAGGGCAACAGCAATATATGTGATGAATCAGAGACAGGAGGCTCTTGAAACTATGGCAAAGTTTGCCTCAGACAGGAAGCCTCTTGGATTCTTCTTTCTGGAACAGGAACCAGTGTCCAACATGTGACCAGGCCAAGGCTTGGACGTTTCCATGAAAATTAAGCAGAGAGAGGCTGAGAAAAGATCCTAAATTGACTTTAAGCCCCACTGTCCAATTTCCATGGCTGAATATTTCTATCTCTGAAGTGTTGAGTTACTTGTTGGTAAATGCTGGAAAAATTCCTCTTGTGGAAAGCGTGGGGGATGGGGGAGGCTCAGCTTATTCCACAACATCAGCATGGTTATCTGAGTGTTTATTAACAATCAGCTCTTTAGTTCCACATATTTTTAGGCTTGTTACTGTGAGATTGGGTTTCTCGAGTTGAGCTCTTATGCCTTATCATAAGATACTTAAAAAACATCACCTTAAATTGCAAGGGTGTTGACTTGTTAGAATTCCCACAGGTAAATGATCTGAAGTTCTGGCAGCTGAGTCTGAATCTAATCTTTTTTTTTTATTATTATTATTCTCTTTTTTCCCCAATTTTTAAACATTTTTATTTAAAGTTTTGAGTTCCAAATTCTCTCCCTCTCTCCCTCCCTCTTTCCTCTCCCTTCTCCCTAAGACAGTAAACAATCAGATATAGGTTATACACATGCAATTATGTAAAACATTTCCATATTAGTCGTTTTGCACAAGACGACTCAAATTAGAAATGTGCATGCAGAGACTGCTTCCCAGGGAACATTTACAGTGTTTCTGCTACTTCCTCTTTGAGACTGAGTTTGCTGGCTTCTAGAGGTCTCCTGGTTCTTGCCTTGTGTGTGTAGCAAAGAGCCCATTGACTTAGACCAGCAGTTCTCAACCTGTGGGTTATGTTCAATTTAAATACATGCTGCATATCAGATATTTACGTTACGATTCATAACAGTAGCAAAGTTATAGTTATGAAGTAGCAATGAATATAATTTTATGATTGGGGGTCATCACAAAATGAGAAACTGTATTAAAGGGTCACGGCATTAGGAAGGTTGAGAACCACTGGCCTAGACACTGGGAACCTGGGTTCTATTCTGGGTTCTGCCCCTGACTGGTTCTGTGACCCTTGGGTCAATCACTTCCCAACTCTGAGCTTTGGTGTCCTCATCTATAAAACCAGAGACTGTCAGATCCCTACATTTCCATGCAATTTTGAATTCTTAACTCTTGTCTAGTGCCATTATTTTATGCCTGGAGGGCTCTTTGCCTTGTAGGAAGTCTGCTTTAAAGAGTTTCCTTCTTCCCAATCTTAGCCCTGCCTCATTGCATTCCCTGGGAGGAAAAAAGCCTTTCATAGACTGAAAAGACTGAAACCTATGGTGCTGCATGGGAATTATCAGAGGAGTAATAACATCAGGCCTCATACTTGTTTGTCTCTTGAATGGTCACACCTGGTTGTGTGTGAGATAAAGCACAGACTGCCCTTTCAGGAAGCTCTGAGTATCTGTTCTAAACTTTGTGAACACAGAAGTCCATAAGCACTGATACTGCTGCAGGGGTGTGCTGAAGCTAGCTCATATGTCTCTGGGGAACCCCTTGTTAAATTTTCAATGTGAGCATTTACAATTTTGAAATAAGCAAAGAGTACTAATTGGGACTTTATCTGTTGTTTTGCTGATTGTCTAGACTTGAAAAAATGGTAGAGAAAATATTAATAATGCAGCTTAAATTTTAAAGTGAGCTGGTTAATTTGGGGGGGGGGGGAAGGGGACAATACAGGTTAAATGATTTAACCAGGGTCACATAGCTTGTAAGTAACTGAGGCTAGATTTGAGCTCAGGTCCTCTTGCCTCTAGAGCCAGTGCTCTATCTAATATGTCACTCAGGTTCTTCTGAAAACTACCTCTTTAGCTATCTATAGTCCTATGAAAAATGCTCTAAATTGGTTAGAGAAATGCAAATCAAAACAGCTCTGAGGTACCACATCACACCTATCAGATTGACTAACATGACAAAACAGGAAAATGATAAGTGTTGGAGAAGATGTGGGAAAATTGGAACATTAATGCATTGTTGGTAGAGTTGTGAACTGATCCAACCATTCTGGAGAGCAATTTGGACTATGCCCAAAGGGCCATAAAACTGTGCAAACCCTTTGACCCAACAATACCACTTCTAGGTCTGTATTCTAAAGAGATCATAAAAATGGCAAAAGGACCCACATGTACAAAAATATTTATTGCAGCTTTTTTTGTGGTGGCCAAGAATTGGAAATTGAAGGGATGGCCATCAGTTGGGGAATGGCTGAACGAGTTGTGATATATGAATGTAATAGAATACTATTGTTCCATAAGAAATAATGAGCAGGCAAACTTCAGAATAACCTGGAAAGACTTAAATGAACTGATGCTGAGTGTAGTGAGTAGAACCAGGAGAACATTGTTCATAGTAATAGCAACATGGTGTGATGACCAACTGTGATAGACTTAGCTCTTCTCAGCAATGCAAGAATCTGAGAAAATTCCAAAAGACTCATGATAGAAAATACTGTCCTCATCCAGAGAAAGAACTATGGAGTCTGAATGTAGATTGAAGCATACTATTTTCTCTCTCTTTTTTTGTTTTTGCTTCTTCTTTCTTGTGGTTTTTCCCTTTGGTTCTAATTCTTCTTTATGACATGACTAATGTAGAAATATATTTAATATGAATGTATACGTATATCCTATATCAGATTGTACACCATCTTAGGGAAGGTAGAGGAGAGGAAGGAGGAGAAAATTTAGAACTCAAAATCTTGTAGAAGTGAATATTGAAAACTAAAAATTAATTAATTTATTTATTGAAAAAAGAAAACTGCCTGTTTGTATGCTTTGATCCTTTGTCAATTGGGGAATGACTTGTGTTCTTATAAATTTGCCTCAATTCTCTCTATATTTGAGATACTTGCTATAAATTTTTTTCCCTAGCTTTCTGCTTTCCTTCTAATCTGATATGATCAATTAGGCTGATAGTTTTCCTAATATTGAACCAGTCCTACATTCCTATGATCTTCCTAGTATTTTATTTAAAATTTTTGCATCAATAGTCATTAGATAAATTGATCTAAATTTTTTTTCTCTATTTTTGCTCTTCTTAGTTTATATGTCAGCCCCATATTTGTGTCACAAAAGAAGTTTAATAGAACTCCGCTTATTTTTCCAAATGGTTTATATAGTATTGGAATTAATTGTTCTTTAAATGTTTGGTAAAATTCAATTGTGAATCCATCTGGTCCTGGATATTTTTTTTCCCTTAGGGAGCTCATTGATGGCTTGTTCAATTTGTTTTCTAAGATTGGGTTATTTAAGTATTCTATTTCTTCTGTTAGTCTGAGCAACTTATTTTTTAAAATATTCATCCATTTCACTTAGATTGTCAGATTTATTGGCATATAATTGGGCAAAATAGCTCCTAATAATTTTAATTTCATCATTATTAGTGGTGAATCTACCCTTTTCATTTATGGTACTGGTGATTTGGCTTTCTTTTAATCATATTAACCATTGGTTTATTTATTTTATTGGGGTTTTTCACCATAAAACCAGCTCCTGATTTTATTTAGTAGTTCAATGGTTTTCTTATTTTCAGTTTTATTAATCAGTCTCTCCTTTGATTTTCAGGACTTTCCATTTGTTTTTTAATTGGAGATTTTCAATTTATTCTCTTTCTAGTTTTTTTTTTTAGTTGTACACCCAACTCATTGATCTGTTCTTTCTCTACATTATTGATATTGAGTGTTTAGGGATATTAAATTTCACCTAAGTACTGCTTTGTCTGCATCCCATAAATTTTGATATGTTTTCTCATTGCTGTCATTCTCCTTAATGAAATTATTGATTCTATGATTTGTTCTTTGACCCACAGATTCTTCATGATCAGATTATTTAGTTTCCAATTAATTTTTAATCTATGTTTTCCATGACCCTTTGTGGAATGTAATTTTTACTGTGTTATCTGAAAAAGATGCATTTAATATTTCTGCTTTTTCACATTTGGTTATGAGGTTTTTATGCCCTAATACGTGGTGAGTTTTTTGTGTAGATGCTATGTACAGCTAAGAAAAAGGTATACTCCTTTCTATTTCTATTAGGTTTTCTCCAGAGGTCTGTCATATCTAACTTCTAAAATTCTAATCATCTCCTTAACTTCTTTCTTGTTTATTTTGTAGTTGAATTTGTCTCTGTCTGAAAGGGGAAAGTTGAGATCCATCACTAGTATAGATTTATTGTGTATTTCTTGCTATAATTCATTTAACTTTTCCTTTAAGAATTCAGATGCTATGCCATTTGGTGCATATATGTTTAGTATTGATATATTACTTCATTGTCTATGGTGCCTTTTAGCAAAATGAAGTTTCCCTGCTTATCTCTTTAATTAAGTCTATTTTTGCTTTTGCTTTGTCTGAGATCATGATGGCTACCTCTGTTGTTTTTTTTTTAACCTCAACTGAAGCAGAATAGATTCTACTCCAGCCCCTTATTTTTATTTTGTGTATGTCTCTCTGTTTCAAGTGTGTTTCTTATAAACAGTATGTTATTGAATTTTGCTTTCTAATTCATTCTGCTATGTGCTTCCATTTAATGGGTGAGTTCATCCCATTCACATTAATAGTAATGATTACTAACTTTTCTTCCATCCTATTTTCCCCATTTATTCTTTTCTGTCTCTCTTTTTACCTTGTCCATCCTCAAAATGTTTCGCTTCTGACTACTACCTCCCTTAATGTGCCCTCCCTTCTACTAGCCCCACCACCTTCTCTTATCTCCTTTCCCTCCTACTTCCCTGTAGGGTAAATAGCTTTCTATACCCAACTGACTGTGTGTGTGTGTGTGTGTGTGTGTGTGTGTGTGTGTTTTTCCTTCTTTGAGCCAATTTCAATGAGAGTAAGATTCAAGTATTGCCCCTTCCATTTCCCCATCCACTGTAAAAGTTCTTCCTTTTGTGCCTCTTTTATGTGAAATAATTTTCCCCATTCTTCCTCTCTTTTCCTCCTTCTCCCAGTGTAACCCTCTTTTTCACCCCTTATTTTTTTTATATTATCCCATCTCAGGCATCTCACACCCATGCCCTTTGTCTATGTATACTTCTTACTGCTCTAATAATGATAAAGTTCTTAGGAGTTACAAGTATCATTTTCCCATCTAGGAATATAAGCAATTTAACCTTATTGAATCCCTTATTATTTCTCTTTTATATTTCTCTTTTTATGCTTCTCTTCAGTCTTGTATTTGAAAGTCATATTTTCAATTCAGCTCTGGTCTTTTCATTAGCAGTGCTTGAAAGTCTTCTGTTTCATTAAACATCCATTTTTTTCCATCCTTTTTCCCTCCTTCTACCCTTCACAGTTGTGCTGGGTAGGTTACTTTTGGTTGTAATCCTAGCTCCTTTGCCTTCTGGGATATCATATCCCAAATTGTCTTTTAAAGTTGACTCTTCTACATCTTTTGTTATCCTGACTATGGCTCTGTGATATTTAAATTGTTTCTTTTTAGCTGTTTGTAATATTTTCTCCTTGACCTGAGAGCTCTGGAATTTGGCTATAATATTCCTAGGAGTTTTCGCTTTGGGATCTCTTTCAGGAGGTGATTATTGGATTCTTTCAATGTCTCTTTTATCCTCTGATTCTAGGATATTTGGGCAGTTTCCTTGATAATTCCTTGAAAGATGATGTCTAGGTTTTTTATCATGACTTTCAGGTAGTCCAATAACTCTTTTTTGTTTGTTTTGTTTAGTTTTTTCTTTTTTGAGGCAATCAGGGTTAAGTGATTTGCTCAGGATTGTGTACCTAGTAAGTGCCTTAGGCCAGATTTGAACTTGGGTCCTCTTAACTCCAGGGCTGATGCTCTATCAAATGTACCACCTAGCTGCCCCAGTATAATAACTCTTAAATGATCTCTCCTTGATCTGTTTTCCAGGTTAGTTGTTTTTACAAGAAGATACTTCACATTTTCTTCTACTTTTTCATTATTTTGATTTTTGTTTGATTGTTTCTTGATGTCTCATGGAGTCATTGGTTTCCACTTACCCTATTCTAAATTTTATATATATATATATATATATACATATATATATATATGTATGTATGTATATATGTATATAATATTTGATTTTAGAGCTTTAAACTCCATATTCTATCCCTTCCTCCCTTGTCACTCACTCCTATTCTAAGTTTTAAGAAATCATTTTCTTCTCCACAAGAGCTTTTGTGCCTCATTTTCCATTTGGCCAATTCTGTTTTTTTAAAGGAGTTCTTCTCTTTAGAAGATTTTTGTGCCTCCTTTACTGTTTGACTGAGTCTTTTTTTAAAGGTGTTATTTCCTTCTCTTTTTATAATTTTCTGGCATCCCTCTCTTTCCCCAATTTTTCCTCTACTTCTCTTACTTGATTTTGAGATCCTTTTTGAGCTCTTCTAGAAATTCTTTTTCAGCTTGTGTTCAATTCACATTTTTTTCTTTGAGGCTTTCATTGTAGCTGTTTTAACATTGGTTTCTTCTGAGTTTATGTCTTGCTCTTCCCTGTCACTATGGTAACTTGTTATGGTCAGGTTCCTTTTCTTGTTGCTTACTCATTTTTCTAGCCTATTTCTTGCCTTTTAACTTTATGTTAAAGTTGGACTCCGTACCCTGAGTGAAGAAGGCACTATCCCAAGCTTTAGGTTTTTTTGTGCTGCTGTTTTCAGAGCTAGTTCTGGGGGTCTGTAAATTTTTGGTTCTTCCAAGGTGGTATGATCTAAAGAAAGGTGTAGTCACTGCTCTTTTGGCCTGTGTTCTGGTCCTTAGCTAGGAAGGGAGCTTGTTTCCCTGCAGCTGCAGGTGCTTGAACCCCCCTGGCCCTGGAACTATGACCAGGGTCCCTGTGCCACTGTAGCTGTGTTAGTGTTCCTTTCTGCTTTGGAACTGAGATCAGGGTTCCTACTCCCTTGTTCCTGACCACAAGCACTAATCTCTGCCCTGGAACTGTGACCAGATCCTCTGCATCCCTACAGTTGCTAGTGCTAGTTCCTCTTCACCCTGGAAATGCATATGACAATGCAATAGGATCCTAAACCCAGTGTCAGCAAAGAGTCCCCTGTAATCTCTTTCTGAGCAGCTATCCAACCCCTCTTACCATCTGGGAGCTGGGAGCTCCAGAAGCTGCTGCTGCCATTGATGCATGCCGCCAAGGCCTGCCCTTAGCATTTCAGCATCTGATCTTCTGCACTCCGGGCCTCACCATCACCTTGGTGAGATAGACCTTTCTTGCCGACCTCTTGAGTTATCGTGGGCTGTAAAATTATTTCACCCTGACCTTTTGTTGGGCTCCGCTAGAATTTGATTGAAGATGTTATTTTTAAGTTGTTAGAGGGGAATTTGGGAGAGTTTGGGTGAGTTTCTGCTTCTACTCCACCATCTTGGCTCCACCTTAGTTAGAACTTTTGAACATGACTCTTTAGCCATTCACTGGGGATCCATGGAAGATTTTTTTTTTTAGCAGAAGAGGAACTTGGTTACCATTGTTCTTTAGGAAGATGACTCTGGTAACATCCTTTATGTCTGAATATTGGCTTCACAGCTTTGGCCTCACATGCTGTAATTATTTGAAACCTTGCATTGTAGTGATTTTTTTCCTGGGTATTGAATGCTCAATTAACCCAAAGGACATTTTAAAAACAGCTACTCCTCTCCACAACTACTAGGTCTCCCTCACGGTGGGGAGAGTACAAAGTTGAAGACTTTCTATAGTCTTTGCCCTCAGAGGGCTTCCAGTCTGCCAGGGAATCCAACAAGTATTATACAAAGTAGAACATGACAGCAAAGGATAGAGTTGGACAAAGCCCAAGACAAATGCTTCCAGCTCCCTTGAACATGGGTGCTATGGCAGGCACCCTGGATGGGGAGGTCAGCTTTAGGTTTACCACTTACCTAATGTGTGACTTTAACTTTGCTGGACCTCATATTCTCATCTGCAAAATGAGGAGGTTGGACTAGGTGACCTCTGTGATTTTTGTAGGTCTAAATCTGTGATCCTGTGGCCCACCTGCTTTTTGTTTGACTTTTTGTTGGAAATAACTCAGTTGTACCTTCCAGCTCTGAAAGTCTACCCCTTTGTATCTGGGGCCACCTTGTATCCTCAGATCAAATACATATGTGTTTATCTCTATAAATTGATATATGTGCCTGTATAGATTTATTTCAACTAGCTTCAGATTGGCAGTCCATATGGCGTTGTAAACAAATGATAGAGTTTCCTTGGGCAGCCTGGGCATAAGGTAGTGGAGGAGATGGGGTAGCTAAAGCAGAAGGAGAGTTGATGGTTGTGGAGTAGGGGCCCTGCTAGAAGAGAGGGCATGGCCACGGGAATACACTCATCTTACATGTCAAAGGGCTTGCTATTTCTCTTTGTTAATCCAAGACCAAACTGATACTTTTGTGGGTTGTACATAAGTATACCTTTCGGTTGTGAGGGTCCACTGAGGTTTGTGTCTCACAGATTATAGACCTGTCAGGAGTAGCTTCAAATCAGCACCAGTGAGCCTCCTCCCAGGATCAGAGCACTCTGGGGCCAGACTTGTGGGTACCATTTATCAAGATGGTAAATAATCCCCTCTCTAGCTTCAGCTTCTTTAAGTGTCTGAGAAGGGGAAGCAAATTCTTGCCATTGAAAAGCATGTCAGGGAAAATGGCTGAGGTTCCTCATTGGCAACTGGAGTTCATCCAGGTCAGAACTATAGTCTAGGAGTCATGTACACAGTAAAGACCACAGGGCATAGAGACCAGGATCTGAGGAGAGACAAGGGAAAAGGGGTGAGAATACCAAGTGAGGGAGGCTAGACCAAGCAGCAGCCTGGAGAAGAGCTTAAATTCCTGGGCATCTTGTTAGTTAATGAACTGGAACTCAGGACTCATAGAGCTAGTGCGATGATGTTTCCACAGTGCTGCTTCCCACTGAGTTCTCAGTTTCTCCTCAGCAAGGTGGTTCATCCTTGGAGTGCTGCATTTGGAGTCAGAAAGGCCTTAGTTCCAATCCTGCCTCAGACCCTTACTGGCTGTATGACCTCAGGCAAGTCATTTAACCATCTCCCAGTCACTTTGTCTGTGAAATGAGGATGATAACAGCTACCTTCCAGGGTTGTTGTGAGATTCAGATGGATGGAATAGGCTTTGCAAACCTTAAAGTGCCATATAAATGCTAGCCCCCATTATCCTCATAACCAGGGACATCCTGGATGCTCCTTCAATTTAGTCCTTTTTCTCTCTACTTCAAGAGGGTGGGACTCTGATAATACTCATTGTCCCTGTTCCTGGAACCTCCTTGTGCCTCAGGAGCTCCATACTTGAGGTTTCCTTGGGCACTGCCCTACCTGGGTAATAACTTTTCGGTCATGAAAGATGCCAGTTAAACCCAGTCTTTCTCCCAGGCTCCTTCTCCCAACCTGCTAGATAACTCAAATTGATGGGACACCCGCATGTTCTTGCTTCTCCCAAATACAAATCCTGAATGAAAGACATTTTGGCCAGATTGAGGAGGTGCCCCCCTCCCCCAAGAGACAAGGGCAGCTAGGTGATTAGGGGTTGTGGGGCGGAGATTGTCAAGTGGAGTCACGGTAACAGTAACAAGGACAACCACCTCTAGCATTCATAAGGTTTGCACACTGCTTCACATTCTCATTTGCTCTGCATAACAGTCCTGATGAGAGAGGGCAACCACTGTTGTCTCCTTTCCACCAGTGAGGAAGCGGAGCCAGACAGAGGTTAAGTACAGCTAGTAAGTGTCTGAGGCAGGATTTGGACACGGGCTTACGACTTCCAGGCCCAGCGATCTATCCACTTGGACACCAAACATAATTTAACACCGATATAGCAATAATTATAGTTGAAATTCATATTGCTGTTTAAGTTTTACAGAATAATTCCCATATATTAGTGGGCAAGTGATCCCGGAGGCCACTGCACTCCCCGTAAGGGGAGGGGCCTTTCCCTTGGCTATTCTGGTCACTGAGACCCTGGTTCTTTGGGACCAAACTCCAGGACTCAAGGTCAGAATTTCTTTGTTCCCAGACGCAGGAAGGAAAGGCAGCTCCGTGCGGTCTGGGGAAGAGAAGGCTGTGTTTGCTGCATTTGCAGTTGGAGGACCAAGTTTTGGATCTCAGCTCTGCAGTTTGGTATTGGTTTTGGGCAAGTGGCTTCATTCCTCTATGGCTCAGTTTCCTCATCTGTAAAAATGAAGTGATTAGACTAGGGGGGCCTCTTCTAGCTCCAAATCCTTTGGGTTTAAGAGACCCTGTCATCCTTCACTCTGGGGCACCACAGCTGTCACTAGAGTTAGTATAAGGGCTGGAGCTTGAGGCTCAAGGAAAAGGCTAATGCTGGGTTTATAATTCTTCAACCACACCCTGGAAGAGTGAGGAGCAGGGGTGGAAAGCAAGAAATCCCTTGTGGCAGAGGGAAGCTCTTTTGAAATGAGTAATACACAAGTCATACTATAGTACAAAGAACTCTGTCCCCAACTCTTCATGACCTTAGGCAACTTGCTTAGCTTCCTTGGGCCTCAGGTTCCTCATCTGTACAATTAAAGAGTATTGAAGTAGTTGGTCTCTGAGGTCCCTTCTCATTCAAGTCTGTGATTCTGTATGGGTTATAGAAAGCAAATTTTTCTCACGCCCTAGCGGAGCAAGTTGAGTGTGAGTTCCAAGAAGGTAATTCATTCTCTTTCCTACCCCTGGATCCCTGGCTCCTTGCACCGCCAGAGAGAATGGTCTGGGCTTCTCTCTTCTTTGTATAATAGTGAACAGCTCTCCTGGGCTGTTCAGAAGGCCCTAGTTCTCTGCCTTCTATTTTCTGGGGGTCAGGTTTGGTCTGTTCTCAAAGTACTCTTAAAACCAGCTAGTCCAGTTGCTGGGGCAGCCACTCCCCTGGGGTGTGCCCACCTGGTTTCAGTCAGCAAACCTCTTAGGCTTGAAACTGGTCCCAAAGGACTGGGTGAGGGCCTCTTGGGGCTGTCTTTGTTTGGTTAGGTGTGTTTAGGGAGCATAGGAATGGGAGGATGGGGCATAACTGTGGCTCCCTCTGCTCTGGCTGAACCGGGTCCGAAAACCTGACTACAGCCACTCCTATAAAAAGAAGGCAGATTGCTTCCCAGCCTCCATCATCCAAGTTGTCTAAGTTATTCCAGGAGCTTGTCAATAGTCCCCACCTACTGTATAATAACGGGGTGTTTGTTCTCAGCTCTAACTTGTACATTCTACAGTTAGGGATGGTGCAAAAGAATTGCCTTACCAAGGGAGTTTGTCTCTGCCTCTGTCTCTGAATCTCTCTGTCTCTGTCTCTTTCTCTCTCTCTTTCCGTGTCTCTCTCTGTGTCTCTCTCCCCCTGTCCCTCTCTCTCTCCCTCTCTTCCTCTCTCCTTTTATTGTCTTTATCTCTCTGCCTCTCTCTTCCCACCCCACCTCCCCCAATCCCTCCCATTGACCTCTGAAGAACTCTAGCTTAACTGTGTTTTCTCAGAATATGAGTTACTCAGGAGGAAGTAGCGTGATCTTCCATTTTGTCGGTTTGGAAAATCAGAGATTACTATTTTTTCCATTGGTTAGCTTGGCCCCTGATCTGGGAGCCTCTTTCTGTCTAGGAGGGGGTGGAGGGGTCTTAGATTTTTAAATTTAAACAGTCTCTCCCCATCTTCCAATTTAAAAGAATGTAAGCTTCTTCCAGTGATGAAGTGTCCTACCCACTGTCTGAGAAAAAGGTAATAGACACGCACTGAGACATTCTTTGGACATGGCCAGGGCAGGAATTCGTTTGTTTGACCATGCATATTTGTTACAAGGCTTTTGTTTTTCTTTTTTCAGTGCGGGAAGGGAAGGAGAGAAAATAGATTTTTTGTTCATTGAAAAAATAAATAAATTTTAAAATGTTTTACATGGAGGGCAGGTGCTGTTTAACTTTTACCTTTGTTTCTCCAGGGTTTAGTACAGTATAACACATAGTAGGAGCTTAATATAGGTTTGTAGATGAATTTTTTAAAAAATAGTGATGTAATGTGGTGGGAAGAGCACCAGATTAGGACTCAAGAGACTTAGACTCTGGTCCCAACTTGCTATTAATTTTACCCTGGGTGTCTGACTAGGCACTTGACCTGTGTGGACCTCAATCAGTGAAATGGGGTAGGAAGTAGAGAACACTGGGAAGTTCTTTCCAGCTCTGAAGATCTATAATTCAATTGTTCATCCCCAAGATGGGTAAGACAGACTCGTGCTGCCCCTTCAGTCATCCCTTACATAGCCCTCTCTTGTCTCCCCACTCTGGGATATGGCCTCCCTGGTCTGGAGCTGTGTGGATTCAGCCCCTGCTTCAGAATGGGCCCCAGAGGGAAGGGAGTGAGGCCTGAGGTTAGGAAAGGGCCAAGTGTTTACACCTGAAGCATGGACAGGAGTCATTTTTTGAGGGGGCTGACTGGGCTAGAAGACAGAGATGATTAGGATAATCTTATCAGGTAGCCCTGGAAGCTATAGGGTGTAACTGGGATCCAGATGAGTACTTTTGTAGGAATGCCACATGGGCTTTATACAGGCTAGGAGATTTCTCTTGGGGAGCCCTGGGGCAATAGGTGTGGAAACCTCTCTTACACTGACCTTTAATTCCCACTTCATCCAACAAACATTTACTGGCACTTCTACCTCCTCTGTGTGCCCGGATGGACCAACAGCACCTCAGAAACCAAACAAGATGTCTTCCTCCCCAAACCAGTTCCTCAGCTGCCTTCCACTGTGTTAATGGCACCACCATCCTCCCTTGGAATCTGAATGATCTGTGACTCTTAACTTTCCTTACATCTGTCAGTCCCTAGCTCCTACTGAGTTTTCCTTCTCTGTTGTTCCCATCCCTCTCTTCCTTTCTGTTTCCTCTACTCCTTTCCTTCCTCTGCCCAGTTCAGGCCCCTTACTACGTCTCTCCTGGACTATAGTAATAGCCTTTTAACTGTTCTTACCTGCATTCTCTCCCTCACTGCTCAAGTAATTCACCTTAAACACACAATGATCTTGTTGCTTCTCTGCCAAAGCTTGCTTACTCTAGAGTGTGCACTGTACATTCCTTGAATATTGACTGCTTAGCTGCCTTCCCACCCCCCATTATTCTTCATCTTGAAATGCCCCTTGATGCCTTTATTTCTACCTTTCAAAAACCTACTTTTCCTGCAAGGTCCAGCTCACATTTTGCCCGCCAGCTGGAAAACTCCTGTAAGCAGAAGGGATATCTGGGCAGCTTTTGGTGCTCATCCCACTTCCTGGATAACCTGCCTCTCCTTAGCTTTGATAAGACTCTTCTTGCTCTTTCCTGGTTGTCCTCCTGTTTGTCACTTGATATCTTCTCGGTCTCTTTTGCTGAATCATCGCCTGTTCCTTTAGTGTAGGCGTCTCCTGGGGCTGTGAACTGACCCCCTCTTTTGACATTCTCCTTTGATCATCTCATCAACTCCATGGGTTCAATTATCTTTATACCAGGGACTTCCAGATACCTCTATCTATGTATTTCTATCTTATCTGTATCTATATGGAAACAAATCCATGTACACAAATCTACCTGACACAAAGAAAACTTCAGTCCCATCTTGTCAGCTACCCACTAGACCTCTCAACCTGGATGTCTTGCGTCACTCAGCATGCCTCATGGAGAACTCATTGTCTTCTTCCCCTCAGATCTGCCTCTTCTCAAAACTTTGACATTCCCATTGAGGGGACAGGCAGCCAAGGCACCCAGGTTTGTGACCTTGAAGTCAGCCCTGACACCGAGCTTTCCCTTCCCTCTACTCCTATTCAATTAATCGTCCATTTCCCCTCCACAACAGCTTTCTTACTTCCATCTTCTTTGTTCCTCTCACTCAGCACTGTTTTAGTTTAAATTTTCCTTACTCTACCTCCCTCTTCATTACCACCTAATTGATCTTCTTATTTCTAGTAATTCAGCAGTCCAGTAAAAATGTATTATATCCCTAATGTGCAGAAAGTATTCTGCTAGACCGCTGGATTTATAGACATACACAAAGGAGTCTCTGCCTTTAAGGACCTTCACTCATAGGTAGGGTGGGAAAGAGGATATAGAAATATACGAGAAGTAAATCAAGATTATTTGAAGAGGGACACGAAGAACTGAGGATGTCAAGGAAGATTTCAAGGAGAGAGAGCATGTGAGTTAAGCCTTGAAAGAAAGTAAGGATTCTGAGGGCCAGAAATAAAAAGGGAGTACATTTCAGGCTGCTGGGCAAATTCCTGGAGATGGTAGATGGAACATCCAGTTTAGTTGGAATGAAGTGTGTGTGTGTGTGTGTGTGTGTGTGTGTGTGTGTGTGTGAAATGTGAAATAAGGGTGAAAATGAAGGTTGGAGCCAGATTAAAGACAGTCTTAAATGCAAATCCATCCAGCACCCATCCATCAAAATAATTTTCCAAGGCACAAGTCTGACTATGTCACTCTCCTGCTCAAGAATCTTCAGCGACTCCCCATTGCCTTCAGGATAAAATACAAATTTCTCAACCTGGCATCCAAATAAGCTCTTTAAGGACAAGGGCCATTTTGTTTTTATGTTTGTGTACCCAGTACCTAGCATGGTACTTTCCGCAACATGGATGCCCAGTAAATGTTGACTTGAATTCCTCTTTCTGAACCTCTTTTTATGATATTTATCACATTCTACTTTTGTATTATAGTTATTTATTAAAAAAAAATCTGGTCTACATTGCTATACTAAAAGCCCCTTGAGATTAGGGATTATCTTGATGATTTAAAAAAAAAAATAGTCCTTGGGTCATCTAGGTGGCACAGTGGATAGAGCACTGGCCCTGGAGTCAGGAGGACCTGAGTTCAAATTTGGCCTCAGACACTTGCTTACTAGCTGTGTGGTCCTGGGCAAGTCACTTAGTTGCCTTGGCAGCCCCTACTCCCACTCCCCACCCCCACCCTCCACCCCCACCCAAAATCATTGTAAGACCTAGCAGAAAGCTAGAATTTTAGAAATTGTCTAATCCAGTCCTTTATGGATGAGGAAACCCAGACAGATTAAGTGCTTTGCCCAGGATCTGAACCCAATTCCTTTGCCTCAGAATGCAGTATTCTTTCCACAACAACAGAGTGCTCGATAAGTGTTTTTGAAGGGATGAATGACCAAGTCTCTGCTCAAGATGCTGTGTGGTATACAGAAAAGTATGAGACAGTCCCTGGCATCAAATTATTGATAAATTTGCAGGGGGAGAAGTTATATGTTTCTACACCTGACCAGACACTTTCCTGAGGCAGGTGAACATGGTTGTCTGGGTGCTGCAGGGGCTATTCCTTCAGAATGTGGGTCAGACTTTGTGTTTGGTTATTTAAGATGCTCCAGGCATCTTAGCAGAACTGGATCAGTCAACCCCACATCCCCTGAAATAGCTCCTGATGTTTATTTGCTAATGTGTTGTTGTGAAATATGTTTTTCATATTTGGCCTTAATGCTGCCATAATTATTGCCGTAAGGGCAATCATTTTCCATACTGTCCTTAATCTTCAATTGCTTGTTCTCTGCTGGCTGCTTCCTTACTGCTTAGGAACACGTCTACATCTCCTCCATACTCAAAAAACCGTCAGCTTACCCATCCATCCGGGCTAGTATTGTCTTTTATCACTCCTTCCTTTTATGGAAAAACCCTTGAGAAACTGGTGATAATGGGCTTTCAGCTCTCTCTTCTTACCTCTTTACATTGTCTCTCTTAGTTCTCCTACCTGTCTGACCCCTCCTTCTCAGTCTCCTTTGCTGGATCTTCATCCAGGTTGTGTCCACTAACCCTCACTGTCACCCAAAGCTCTGTTCTGGGTCTCTTCTCTTCTTCTTCTTCCATAGTGTTTCTCTTGGTGATCTTGGCTCCCATGGATTCAGTTTTTATCTCTACATAGATGATTCTCTGTTCTGTTTGTCTAGCCCTAAAGTCTCTCTGCCCTCTGGTCTTACATCTCCATCTGCTTTTCAGACATCTCAAACTGGATGTCCTGTAGGCATGTTAAGTTCGACATGTCCAAAACTGATCTTATTCTCTTCCCCAACTCGTCTCTTCCCTCTTCCTGATTTCTCTATTACCACAAGGGTGCCACCATCTTCCCAGTTGCCTAGGCTGGAAACTTGGGTGTCTTCAACTACTCACTCTTTTTTTGCACATTTCCATATCCAATCAGTCCCAACTCCTGTTGTCCCCACATGTGTAACCTGTCTTGTATTCACCTCCATCTCTCCTATTACACTGTAGACCCTCACACCTGTGTTATTGCACCAGCAGCTGCTTTGGCTTCCTCTCTTGGCTCTTTCTACTCCTGGCCATTTTCTGCTCAGTTTTCATATTGACTTTTCTAAAAGGCAGGTCTGACCCTGCCGCCACCCTATTCAGTAAATTCCAATGGCCTCTTAGTCCTTCTAGAATAATGTATGAAATCTAATGGCTTTTAAGACACTCCATCTTCTGATAACTAGCATTTTCCCTGGCTGTCTCCCATTCTTGGAACTTTCTTCCTCTTTCTTTCTGCTTCCTCACTTCCCTGGCTTCTATAAAGTTTCAGCTAAAGTTCTGCCTTCTATAAGAAGCCTTTCCCAGTCCTTAAATGTAGTGCGTTCCTTCTGAGGTGACCCCTGGTTTATCTCACACACACACACACACACACACACACACACACACACACACACACACTCATATACTCATATAGATGTACACACATTTACAGATTTGTTATGCGGTCATTTCAGTCATGTCTGACTCTTCCTGACCCCATTTGGGGTTTTCTTGGCAAAGATACCAGGGTGGTTTGCCTTTTCCTTCCCCAGCTCATTATTACAGATGAGGAAATTGAGTCAAACAGGGTTAAGTGACTTGCCCAGGGTCACACAGCTAGTAAGTGTCTGAGGTCAGATTTGAACTCAGGAAAATGAGTCTTCCTAACTCCAGGCCCTGCACGCTACTCACTGTGGCGACTAGGTGCCCGCATGTAATAGATGATATGTATTATACATGTCTATTATATATGTCTGTATGTGTACATCTTACTTGTACCTAATTTTGTGCATGTTACCTCCCTTGACCAGACTGTGAGCTCCTTGAAAATAGGGACTGTTTTTCCTCTTTCTTTGTATCTCCAGAACTTAGCACCATTCCTTATACATTGATTGTCCTTGATTGATGGGTGGTTGACTGACCAACCATAAAGCTATAATTAGTTTGGAGAATCTGGGCTTTGCCCTAGGGTACAGATTTTGGGGCACGCTTCCCATGGCAGTTATAATGTGAGCAGAATCGGGGGAAGGCGAGCCATGACCTCCAGGGCTGTTTTGACATGCACCTCCTTTCCCAGACCTGCCTTCCCTCTCCCAGGCCCATAGTGCCTAGACCCTCCTCTTCTGTCAAGAGTGCCCTTGTGACACCCCCATCCAACCCCAAGTATTTTTGCCTCATGACAAAATTGAGGTACAGCTCTGAAGTTGAGGGGCCTTGGAGGAGTAGGGAGAAGAGGTGGTTCCTCATGGAGTAGACAAGCCCTCCCATGGATGGCCTGGGAATGCTGTTATAGACTAGTAGGTTCATAGAAATCTCAAGAGTTACGAGGGACTTTAGCCTAAGCCCTCTCATTTCACAGATGCAAAGACTGAGCACCTGAGAAGCAACTGGTTGGCCTGAGGTTGCACAGTGACTCAGTTCTAGGCAGAGCTGTGACTATTACTCTACGCTCTGAATTCACAGTCAAGTGTGATTTCTAGGCATTCTAGTAATATTGACTAATTAGGACCTGTTGGCTCTTGACCTCACAACCACTGACTCCTGGGTGACCTTTGGACAAGTCACTAAACTCCTCTGGGCCTCACTTGATTTACCCATAAGCTGGAGCCAATTAGTCAACTTCTACGTGCATTCTGGATCTGGGCTGCTGCATGGGGACGTGGTGGTGAATTGTTCTTGCAGCTGTAACATGTGGAGCCTGGAGGAAGAGGGTTTCAGGAGCAGTGTGACCCCTGTTGTGATGAGGTGAATGGAAAGTGATCTGGGGGCTTGTTCCTCTCAGTCAGTATCAGGGAGAGCAACCTGAATGTGCTCAAATAGCAGCAAGCATGATTTATGCAGGGGAGCAAGATGTGGCTGGAACTTCAGATGACCCAGCAAAGACTGGGAATAATTATCTCTCACCAAACCTACTTTGATTAGATTAGGATAATCCCTCCTTTCCCCTTACATATCTAGTGCTCTTCTGTCTCTGTTGTACCATTCCCTTGGCCTGAAATACCCCCCTTCTTACCAATTTCTACACAATGGAACCTGTCCATTCTTCAACACCCAGTTTTGATGCTACCTCTTCCTTAGATCTCCACTTTACCCCACCCCCCAACCCAAAAGTGAGTATTATTTTGTATAGCTACTCAATTCTGTCTTGTGCCATAGTTTTATCTCTATTCCTTACTCTTTGTTAAATCTTTAAGGCCAAGGATCATGTCTTCCTCATCTCCGTATTCTGAACAGTGCCCCTAGCACAGAGTAGATGCTCAGCAAATGTATGTTGAACGAATTTATACTAGAGCCATTTGGAAATAAAAGGTATGTGAAGCCCAGCCAGTGGATGGAGCACTGGGCCTAGAGTCAGGAAGAGCTGAGTTCAAATCCTCCCTCAGATACTTTCTAGCTGTGTGACCCCAGGAAAGTCACTTTACCTAGCTCTGCTTCTGTTTCTATAAAATGAGGGTAATAGGACTTACCTTCTAGGATTATTGTGAGGATCAAATGAGGCAATATTTGTAAAGCACTTGGCACATTGCCTGGTACATAGTAGGCATACGATGTACATAGTGTGTAAGTGCTAGCTTTTATTATCAACTCCTTCTGCCTCAAATAGTACCATCCCACAGAGTTTAATTCATACCGAGTTGATGCCAAATTTCTTACATCTCTGATCCCACCTTTGCATCCTGCTCCTTGCTCCTGCTATCTCTCAGGCCATTGTGTCTTGACTCTTCTACACTCTTAATAATTTTCTATTTTAGATTACAGTTTATGTACATGCCTCATTTTCCCTACTGGTCTTTAAGCTCCTTGAGTATGGGACTTGTCTTTGTACCCCCAAAGCCAGCACAGAGTCTTGCTAGTAATAGGCACTTAAATATTTTGGAGTCGAATTAGTAACTGTGATCCAAAAGCTTGGGATTGCTTTCCAGAAAAGGGCTTAATACTCCAGAAGAGGAAAGAAATGGGAGGAAAAGATCTGATCTCCTCTGATTCTGTTATGGAAGTGATATTTTAGATAAAAATCATATTACAAGGGAAAAAGAACACTGACCATGAGAGTCAAGAAACCTTTTCTTCTCCTCCAGGACACGCCATGAGCCAAGTGACCTGTCCCCACTGGTAAAATAGGAGGGCTAGAGTAGGTGATATCAAAGGCACCTTCCAGCTCTAAGACTATGAAAATCTGTGTTGTTTTATTTTTACCACGATCATTGGAATGGAATGAGAAGTTACAAGGTGTCTGGGGGGAAGGGCCAAGGGATAAGGCTGATAGTTGAATTGATTAGAGGAAAACTTCTAATAAGATTCAGATTTCTGAAAGAACTTAGCAAACGTTCATGTGGGAACCATGGGGGTAGGAATTTGAGTAATAAAATCATTAGGGTTGGTTGGCTCCAAGGGATGTGTTAAGTGTAATTCGAATTTGGGGCATGAAAGAATTGTGAAGGGAGTTTTGAGTTGTTTCCTAGCCCAGGATTGCATCTGGGGGGTGGGGTGGGGTGTTGTGAAAGAAGAAGGACAGATTATACAAGCATCCTGTAAAGCTGAATGAAGCTGGGGGTATGTGCTGGGCCCTTGGGACACTGGGCAAGAAGGATGCTAGTTTGTAAGGTCAGTGACCTTGTGTCAAAGCAGACACCAGTCAGGCAGAAGGGAAGAAGGGAAGTAGAAATTGTTAAGCATTTGGACCAAGTGAAACTAGTTAAATGCACACTTCTTAGCCTGGAATTCAAGACTTCTCAACCTTCCTAATGCAGCAACCCTTTAATACTTGTATGTGGGTGTATCTGCATGTGGGTGGACCCGCCTGGAGATGGATAGAGGAGTGGTGTCTGGGTTCCTAAGACCATCGGAAATATGTGTTTTCCGATGATCTTAGGCAACTCTCGTGACTCCTGTGAAAGGATCGTTCGACCCCCAAAGGGGTCGCGACCCACAGTTTGAGAACAGCTGCTCTACACTCTTGCTTCAGTCCACCTCTCCTGCCTCTTGTCCCATGACCCTGAGGATTCCACTCCTGCCAGCCACGCCATGCACATTCCTGCATCACGCCTCTGCCCATGCTGCCTCCCCTGCTTGGCATGCCCTTGCCCCAGCTCCATCTTTCCAAATCCGAGCCTTCTGTGTAGGCTCATCTTCAGTTCCACCTCTTGCATGAAGCCTTCAGGTAACATGCTAGCCCACATTGGACTCCAGTTTCACTTATTATATGTGTATTCATTTGGCAACTAATGCCAGGCTTTTTTCATGTTTCCTACAAACAACCTTTGGCTTCCTTCCATCCTAAAAAAAAAAACAACAAACCAAAAACAACAAAAAAACCCTTCCCTCAGCCCATTATGCCCTCAAGATACCATCCTTTCCTTCCTTCCTTTTACTGCCAGCTGTCCCCAAAGAATTGTCCATCCTCATTCTCTCTAATTCCCTACTTCCCACTCATTCCTCAAAGCCTTGTGATGTGGCTTCCTCTATGGAAACTGCTATCTCAGAGGTCACCAATGACCTGTTAATCACCAACGTCACTGTCTTCTTTTCCATCCTCACCTTCTTTGACTTCTTTGTAGTATTTAACATTTCCACCGAGTCCTTTCTAATTGAAATTCTTCCTTGGGTCCCATGACACACCAACACTTTCCTGGTTTTCCTCTCACTTCTCTAACAGATCATCTTTCTGTCTCCTTTGCCAGTTCATCTCTGTGCTCATATCCTCTCAGTTCAAGCACTTCCCAAGGAGCACATTTATCTCTTTCTATTCCTTCTTTCTCAGTGACCTTATCTGTTCCTATAGCTTGAACTCTGTCCTCTTTGCAGACTCTCAAACCATCATGTCTAGCCTGACATCTCTCCTGGGCCATTGACCTACATTTCCAATTCCCTGGCTCTGAGCTCCTTGCTGATACTGCCTGACCCTCTCCTTCAAACCAGCTCTGACTTGCCTGTTTCTATTATCACCCTTTTATAGCGTCACCATTCTTTCAGTCACCCAGCCTCAAACCTCAGAGTCATGTTTTACTCCTTTCCTTTCCGTGCCTATATCCAATTCCATCTGTCACCCTTCCCCCTAGGATGTTGCCCTTGGCTCTTTCAGGATGCTCATCTTGGGGTACATATGGTGGGAGCAAGAATAGAACTCTGCCTGAGTAGACAGTTGTTTCTCCACAGTGCTTTAATGAGTGAACTCAAATCCTTCCAGGACACAGCCTGTGTCTCTCTTCATCTTTGGGTCCAGAACACCTAGCACAGTGGCTGCACATAGAAGTCACAACAAACATTTCCTGATTTGAATTGTAGAACTTGGAGCCTTCCCTTGGTTTCTAGGGCCATTGCCTTTACATCCATGCCATAAACTTCTTCGTGGCTGGACGGGAGACGGGGAGATCAGAGAGCTCCTAAAGTGAGTGTCATACCCTCTGTCTGGAATAGTTCCAGCATTTAACAGCCTAAGGACTTGGGGCCTAATCTGGGGCAAAACTAGAGGCTGTTCTTGCTGTGGTTGAAAGCCTTGACATTGGACTTGGGTTGGATGGGGTGGGGGGCGGGGCAGGGATAAAAATGATTCATAAGCTCTTAGGATCATAGTTCTAGAGCTAGAAAGAACCTCAGAGGCCATCTAGGCCAACTCCCTCATTTTATAGATGAAGAAATAGGCCCAGGGAGGTTATATGGGCTTCCGAAGGCCGTTGTTTTTGCTGCTCAATCATTTCAGTCATGTCCAACTCTCCTTGACCCCATTTGGGGTTTTCTTGACAAAGGTGCTGGAGTGTTTTGCCATTTCCTTCTCCAGCTCATTTTACATGTGAGGAAGCTGAGGCAGACAGGTTAAATGATTTGTCTGAGGTCATATAACTAGTAAGTGTCTGACGCTGGCTTTGAACTCAGACCTTTCTGACTGCAGACCCAGTGCTCTGTCCATTGTACCACCTAGCGGCCCCCACACATAAAATCCCACATATACCAAGTGTCAGAGACAGAATTTGAACCCTCGTCCTCTAACCCCCAGAGTCAGTGCTCTTTTCATTATACCACTTTCATTATATGACCTTGGGCACTCTACACTTTCTGAGCCTCAGTGTCTCTGTTGTGAATTCTCTCCCACTTCCCCCCCCCCCCCCCCGACTCCCCGCCCTCAGCCTCTCTCAAAGGGGTGTGAGGAAAGTAAAGACTCAAGGTGTTTTCATAAGATTTGCGAGCCTGGAAGGAGCACTGGACATGGTGGTGATGGTGGTAGTGTCAGTAGTCTCAGCAAATCTAATCAAACACATTCCCTCGCCGCCATCCCTCACTGGGAAGACTGTCCAGGCCACTTCTGTACTCCGCCTTCCTGGGAAAATTTAGTTTACCTCCCAAATCCTTCCCTGCTCCATCCAAAGGGCCTCTGAGAGGGGCAGTGACGGCGAAGATGTCAAGGGGCGATGTGTGAGCTGATTATTTGATATCGTTGTTATTGTTTTCACATGCTACCTTTGACTTGGAAACCACAAACACCTTGTTTCTGCTCCTTTCAAAGGTGTTGCTGCTATTTCTCCTGTTGGATCAATGATGATTTCTCTTAAAGCTCCAGGATAGCTGAGTTTAGGTTTGGGGAAGATTGGGAGGCTGGAGGCCCCCTTTGGCAAGGGCTTCTGGCTTCCTGCCCAGCCCACATGCTGAATCCTGCAGGAGGGGCCATTGATTTCCCTTTTGGCCTGAACCTTTGAAAGTCAGGACTTTACAGGTCTGCAAAGTCTCCTGAGGCCATCCCAGCCAGGAAGAAATAGCACACACAATCTTCTCACCGATCTGAGGTGCCAGGTTGAGAGCTGGAGTGTGGTGGCATGAGGATGGTAACTGGGGTGGGTGATAATTCAGCTACTGGCAAGAATGTGGGCCAGCCCATATCTGGTTAGCCCTGTCATGTTTCCCCTCTCCCTTCTAACCTAGAAATTAGTATATAATGAGTGCCTACTCACAGTCCAGAATTCTTTCCACTGGATCTCAGAACATCTCTGTAATCGTGTCAACAAACGTTTGAGTGCCCACTGTGTGTCCTACAAATCCCAACTAAAATCCCACTTTCTACAGGAAGTCTTTCCCAAATCCTCTTAGTTCTAGTACCTTTTCTCTGTTGATTATTTCCAGTTCAGCTTGTATATAGCTCGTTTGTACATACTATTTTGCATGTTATTTCTCCCACTAGGTTGTGAGCTCCTCAAGGGCAAGGATTGTTTTTTACTTTTCTTTGTATCCTCAGTGCTTAGCACAGTGCCTGGGGCATAGTAGGGACTTAATAAAAGTTTATTTACTGTCAGGAGATGGGCAGCATACTTCATCATTGGTACCCTGGAATCCTGACTGGTTGTTACAGTGATCAGAGTCCTTAAAAGGCTTTCAAAGTTCCTTTTCTTTCCGTGTTACATAAATTGTTCTGGTTTTGCTCATTTCACTCTACATCTGTTCATATATGTCTTCTCAGGATTCTCTGAAGCCACCCTTTCCAGGCTGTCCTGTGTATCCATCCCTGTGCCCAACTGCACTGTGGATGGAAGGAGACACCGTTTTTGCCCTCTGAGAGTTCACAGTCTAAGGAAACAAAGTATTGAAATTTAAATAATTATGCAACATTGAGGGAAGCGTCAGAGATTCCTGAGTTAACACAGAGACAAAAGTTAACTGAGAGTTAATGGGATGGTGGATTAGCAGAATCATAGGCTTAGAGCTATAAGGGTCCTCCAAGGTCATCTCATATGCAACCTCATATTATAAAGAAATTGAGACCCAGGGAGGTTAAGTTTGGGAAAACTTCATGGAAGGAAAGGACCTTGAGCAGTACCAGCGAAGGATGTGTAGGCATTGGCCACCTATGCAGAATTCAGAGAGAAATTTGACTAGAGACCAGTATATTTGGGGTGTTCTTTGGTTGCTGAATGGATCCCAGGTGTTCGCCCTATATTGGCATCTATTCTGGGAGAAGAATGTTGTCTTTCCCCCAGATTTTCCAGTTTCCTAAGTGCAGCTGTTTCTACCCCAGTGCAGAAGCTGCGTATGAGTATGTGTTCTCACAAAGAATGCTAACTGTGCCTTTCTCATCTCACTGCTGACCATCTGGCCACCTGGCCTTGGCCAAGACTGCTCAGTCCTGTGCTTTGCTTTTTGCACTGGCCACTTGGCACTCCTTGGTTGCTGGTTGGCTTGTGTGCTGATGACTTGGCAACATTTGTGCTCAATATAGGTTAACATTATGTCCCCTTATCTTGCTAGCCCCTGGCAGAAGAGTGATTTGGGGAAGAAGTGAATAATCAGATAAGTCTTTCAAATAAGCCTAAACAGAAATTTGTGCATAAGAGAAGTAGGGGAAAAAAGGGGAGTCATCTCAGTCCAGTTTATTAGATGCCTCTGAAATGGATGCCCTCTCTAAGGCTCTCAGTTCTCACTGAGAATCCTCTACTCACTGAGTAAATTTCATACACCTACACATGATGTATTTATTCCTGCCTCCAGACCTTCACTTACACAGTTCCTCCCTCCTGGAGTTCCCTTCCTCCATCAAGGCTCAGCTCCTCCAGGAAGCTTTCACTGATTACTCCACCCCACAGTGGCTTTTCCTTCTCCAAGCTCCACTAGCCCCAATTGTCAAACTACATGATTTAGTATATGATTAACTACAGCACTCTATAGTCTTGTTCTTTTTTTTTTTTTGTAAGGCAATCGGAGTTAAATGATTTGCCCAGGATCACACAGCTAGTAGGTGTCCTGTATCTGAAGCTGCATTTGAAATCAGGTCCTCATATTAAGGCTGGTGCTCTATTCACTGCACTACTTCACTGCCCCTCTGTCTTGTTGTTTAACTGTTTCATGAAGATAGGCCCTATCTCCCCAACTAGACTGCTGTTAACTTCTTTTTTTTTAAATTGACTTGTTTATTTACTTTCAGTTTACAAGATTCAGTTCCACAATCCCTTGAGTTTCAAATTTTCCCCCTCCCTCCCCCCCCCCATGGCCCCATGCAATCATGTATAGGATCTGCAAATACTTTCACATTGGACATTAGTCTGGTTGTATAGAAGGGTTGTGGAGCAAACAATGGGAAAAAAGAAAGAAAACCAAACATAGAAAAGAACGCTAGCATGTAGATTGCTTCAGTCTCCATTTAAACTCTGTTCTTTCTAGATCTTTCTCTGCATGTAGATATCTCCTTCCATCCTGAGACTCATAGAGTTGTCTTATAACTGTGCTGCTGAGAAGAGTCCAGTTTATCAAAGCTGGTCATCACACATACGATGGGTCTGTGATCGTGTACAAATTTTTCCTGGTTCTGCTCTTCTTACTTCTGCTGTTAACTTCTTAAGGATAGGAGTCATATCTTATATACATACATATGTGTGTATGTGTGTGTGTGTGTGTGTGTGTGTGTGTGTGTATCCTACAATACATGCTCTTGGAAGCAACTTTCTCACATCTGTTCCTCTCTTACATCTATTCCTAGAGTAAGATAGATACCACATGCAAGATAATTGAGGTCTAATATTTGTCCTTTGTCACTTATTAGCTATATAACCTCAATTGTCTCATCAATGAAAGGGAGAACATCTAGTTCATCCCCCCCCCTTCCATTTTATAGATGAGTAAACTGAGGTTGAATGAAATTAAATGACCTTTGTCCTCCCACGCTGCAAGTTATGGAGTAGATATTTGAACCCAGGTTCTGTGATTTCATAGTCAAAGCTCACTAGCCTAAGCTAAATAACTTCTCATCTGCATGAAGGCAGGGAGCTGTGGTAATCGATTTCTTGAGGTTTCTTCTAGCCCTAAGACCAGTGTTTGTAAGTCTTAGGAAAATGTCTGGCCCCTGGCTTCACTTTCCTTAGGAAGGGGATTGCCTTGATTCAGAACCCTGGTGCTACTCGTCTTTGCAGGGCCTTTCTCTAGTTAATGATTGGCTTTTCATACTTCTGGGATTTGGAATAATTCCTCCCCCTTTTTACACCCACCTCCCTTTCCTCCCTTTCTCAGCAGTTCCATAAACTTCGCCTTTCTTTTCTTAGAACTGTGACTAATCATGACTGAGTTTCCTTCTGTGAAAGAGGTACTACCCCCTTGGAGATCCACACTAGGCTGTGTAGTTTGGGCTGTGTCCATATGGCTGGTCAAAGCCTTCCTCTATCTGTGGTATAAGAGGGGTCGTCCTTCAGGCCTGCCAAGGCAGGGTTGCCAAATGGAGAGAGCACTCTGGGCCAGTAGGTCCCATCCAGCTTGCCCTCCACACAGCTGCCAAAGTCGTTTTCTTATAAACTCACATCTAACCGTGCCACCACCCCACCCAGTAAATTCCATTAGTTCCCTATTGCCTTTAGGATAAAATATATGTTGACTTTTAAAGCCCTCCATGACCTGGCCCCAGTCTAACTTCCTGGGCTGATTATACATTATTGTCCTCCCCACATGCTACACTCTAGCCAAACTCAGCTCTCTGGTCTTCAGTCACAATATTCCATCTTCTGGTTTCCTGTCTTTCCTGTCCCCCTGCTGTCCCCAACCCCAGCTTTCTGTGTCTGTGTCTTCTTTACATTCTACTTAACTTTTGTTGTTGTTCCATCATTTTAGTCATATCTGACCCTTTGTGACCCCATTTGGGGTTTTCTTGGGAATGAAGCTGGAGTGGTTTGCCATTTCCTTCTCCAGTTCATTTTACAGATGAGGAAACTTAGGCAAACAGGATTAAGTGACTTGCCCAGGGTCACACAGCTAGTAAGTGTCTGAAGTTGCGTTTGAACTCAGGAAGATGAATCTTTAGGACTCTAGGATCAGCACTCTATCCATTGCACTTCCCAGCTGCCCAAGGCACTTAATAGTAGACACTTAATAAAGCCCTCATTTAGTAGTTGGTAAATAGGCCAGTGTCCCCTGCCCATTGTATCTGACAGTGCTCAGACTTGAGAACACTTCAGAAATCTACCCATTTCACAGATTGAGCAATGAAAGGGGCCGTTTCATTTTAGCCACTCCAGAATACTGTTTCTCCAAACCAGCAACTAAATACAATTCTTTTTATTTGTTATTTTTCCCTATAGAGAAAACTGGGAAGATCCTGAAAGATTTCTTCCAGTTCTATGAAGACCAGTATGGAGTGGCTCTCTTCAATAGCATGCGCTATGAGATTGAAGGTCCTGGGGGGCCTCAAGCCCAGCTGCTCTGGCGAAAGGTAAGAGGGTAGAATTGTATGTCCATTATCACTGTCTGCAGCTTGGGCATCAGTACTGTAGACTTGACTCTGACGTCTTGTACTTTTAACTTCACACCAAACTCCTTCAAGGAGTTCTTGTCTCTTTCAGTCTTGGTTTTTAAAATACTGTTTGGAAGTTTAATTTTTTAAAAAATGTTCTGCTAAAGTCCCTTCCTCTTTTCATTTACATCACTGTCATCGCCTCCTAACACTCCCTAGAGACAAATAAGTACAGACAAAACAAAGGAACACATTGGCCATGTCTGAAAGCATATGCCTCATTTGGCACCTGTAGTTCACCACCTTTCTGCTTTCTTGCATCTTGCAAGATCAGTCTTGATGGAATGTTGCTTCGTGGTTCCACTTTTGGAGTCTCACAGCTCCAAAGGGTGTACCAAAGAAGCCAGGTACCCAGGACTTGGTGTCAGGGAATCAGCTGAACCATTCCACAAACCTTAACGGAATACCTACCTATTCTGTAGAATTTCATAAAACAAGCATTAATCAAGTCCTTACTACGTGCAAGGCCTCCCTGCTAGGCACCTTAGAGGTCCAGACATAATTCCTTCCCTGAAGGGAGCTTAGAATTTAGTAGAGAGACAGCATGGACTGGCTTACCCTGCTTGTCACCGTTCTGCCTGTGAGGGGTCTATACTAAGAGCTCCAGGAGATCGGGAGCTGGTGAGACAATTGTACAGTTTCTAATGCCTTTCCCCACCCACATCACTTGGTATCAACTTCAGATTTCCTTCGTTTTCTGTCTCCCTCAGTAGGATGGAAGCCCCTTGTGGGCAGGGATGCTTTTATCTTTATGTTTGTATCCCTAGCACCCAGCCCAGTAATGCTTGTCAGAAGACTGGAGAGTTCAGGAAAGGATTCCCTGGGAGGCATGAGGCTTAACTTGGGCCTTGGAGAAGTAGGCTCAAAGGTTTGTGGGGGGCAGCGTATTCCACCACCAGGGTACAGCCAGTCCTTTGGCCTACCAGATTGTAGACTGTGTGTGCCCCTTTGCCATCCCTCTGGAAAATCTGATGTACTCAGACTAGACAGCCTGGAAATAAGGAGAAAACCCAGGGAGGTCTGTTGAGGCCAAAAACATTAGGAATTGGGAGGAGGTTGTTTATTCCTCACTATTCAAAGGCTAGAGAGTCAGGTCTCAGCCCTTATTCTTCCTGTTCTATCCTATTCCCTCTCTTTGGCCCATTCTGAGTTTACTGGAACCAAGAAGAAGCTGGAAAATTTGAACCAGGCAAGCCCCGCTGGTCCTTGGGGTTTATGCTAGTAAAAAGCTGTGTCGCTTTCCAGTATCTTTTTTGCTGGAACCTGTTCACTTTTCAAAAGGTGTGTTTTCCACTCTTCCATGCCTATGGTCCTAGCTTTGGCTTATTGGCATTAAGAGAATATGTCAATCAGCAAATATTTCCTCAACACTTTCTCATCTCTCTACAGGCTTTATGGGGGAAGGAGGGCAATAAGATGCATTTAACTAACAATACAGGGTGCGTTGTAAACAGATGAGTGGTGCAATGAATGTTACAATAATATTGAGGAAGGGTAGCTCACTACTTAGGTGGTGAATGAGGAACTGGGTTTGAAGGAGGAGGAGGATTCTGATTGTCAAAGAGTTACCAAGCAGCCAGCTCAAGGTAGGGATGAGAAATGGAAAGGAGATTATTTGGGAAATAAATGAGGATAGAGATCAGACTGTGAGAGCAGAGGGTTTTTGTAAAGGAATGATGGATCAGTCTGAAGAGATAATTTGGGCTCAAATTGTAGACGGCCTTGAATGCCAAGTTGGGCTCAGCAATTTGGACTTGATCTTATGTGCAGAGGTTAGCTGTGTGACGTTTTGGGACAAGGGAATGGCAGAACAAAGGGTATTATTACCAGATAGTGGTGACTCACGGAGTCCTTTAATGACATGAGAAAAACGTGTGCTACTAACCTTTTGTAAAATCTCTCCCTCTGTGTCACAAAACAGCTAAACACAAAACAGCAGAACTTTCTTAGGCTATGATGGGAGACATAGTGTCCTGGATAAGGGAGGTGATAGTTCCACTGTATTTTGTTTTGATCAGACAACGTCTGGAATATTTTGTGGAACTCTGGGAGTCACAGTTTAGGAAAACTGAATTAGAACCTGTCCAAAGAAAGAGAACCAGGATGGTGAAGCTGAATTAAAGATCATACCAAAAAACAATCATTTGAGGAAACTGTTGATATTTGGTTGGAGAAAGAAAACTCACTGGGGAAATGATCACTATAGCCAAGTAATTGAAGAGCTATCTTATAGAAGAGAGACCATACTTAGCTTCTGCTTGCCCCAATTGGGGCAAGGTACTAGGACCAATTGGGGGCATTGGTACTGGAACCAATTGGGTAGAAGTTGCAGAGAGGTAGATCTTTAGGCTTCATTTAAGGGTGGGGGGGGGAAAATCCAACCATTTCAGTTGTCCAAAAGATGGATATTATTGAATTACCTCAAAAGGTAGTGGGCTTCTCCACTTTGGAGATCTTCAGGCAGAGTCTAGATACCAACTTGTTGGAGTTGTCATAAAGAGAATTCTTGTTCAAATACAGATTGGATTGGATGCCCTCTGGTGCCCCTTCCAACTTTGAGATGCTGCCATTTTGCCTCAGTAAGATCTGCAAGAAGAATACCAGTGGCAGAAAAGGATAAGGAAAATATAGACCTGGAGTCAAAACTAGAAATCAGAGTTATTGGCTTTTGGAGAGCACCTTGGTCTCCATTTTGTCCCCTCTGGGAACTGGTTGCTATTGAGCATAAGATATGGTAGCTCTTGTTCTCTGGCCTCTGCCTGTATGCTTCATGTGTACATTGGTTGTGCACACTCCTTCCCCAGAGGGATGTGAAGGAAAATGGCAGTCGTGAAGATGACTAATCTCGTCAGGTGCTTGTGCAGCACATTTTCCTAAGAAGTTCAGAATGCATCACTCTCATTTAATCTTCATACCTTATCAGTAAGAGAGTGAAAGAAGGGAAAGCTATCATTATCTTTGTTTTACAGATGAAATGATTGAAGCAGATTACGGTGTGGAGAGCTCAAGCATTGAATTCAACCCAGCTCCTACTTCCTTGCGTCTAGCTAATGGAAAATTCCAGAATTCCAAAACTACTCTTTGTTGTCATTCATAGACATAGCATCTCAGAGCTGGAAGAGACTTCAGAGGCCAAGGCCAACTTTTAGCCCATTCCTAGAGTCCTTCCTGATGGATGGATACTCATCCAGCTTCTACTAGGACACTTCCAGTGATGGGGAGGCCAATGCTTGAAAAAAAAATGACAACCCTTTCCATTGTTCAAAAGCTTTCATTTATAGAAAGTTCTTCCTTATGTTGAGCTGAAATCTATCTCTCTATAACTTCTACACTCTGGCCCTAGTCCTGCCTTCTGGAGTGGTACAGGACACAGACCAATTCTAATATATCTTCTGTATCAAGGCTTCTCAGATAATGGAAGATGGTGGGTCTTGTCATTTCCCACATTAAATCTTCCCTTCTCTGGGGTAACCCCTTTATCCTGGGTCCTTATCTTCAAAAATTCTTTACCATCTTGATCCCCTTCCTTGACTCCTGTCCTCCATTTTGTCAGTCTCCCTATTAAAATGGGATGTCCAGAACTAAATACAATATGCTAGCTCAACCAGTATCTTAACCAGTTGAGAATGTAGTGGGACCATCCCCTCTCTCGTTTCATACATTGAACTTCTGTTCCTGCAGCCTGTTTCCGTGTTACTTTATTTGGTAGCCATGACCTGTGCATCAATGGCTTGTGAATAGGTGGTAAGGGAGATGAGGCTAGAGATGTAGACAGGGCCCAGGTAGCGTGTGACAGCTGATGAGGCTGGAAGCTTCATTCCCTGCCGAGTCCAATGCTCAGCCTTGTGAGCTCACAGGCCAAGAGCTTCCAATCTAACCAGTTTTCTTTTCCTTTTACTACTTCTTGTCTTTCATTTAGCTGTGTGACTGGGCAAATCACTTAACCTCTCACATATCCTTCATTTCCTCATGTAGAAAATGAATGAGTTATACCAGATCACCTGTAAGGTCTCTTCCAGCTTTTTTTTTCTTTTTGGAGGGGGGAAGGTAGGGCAATTGGGGTTAAGTGACTTGCCCAAGGTCATCCCGCTAAGTTTTGTGTTAAGTATCTGAGGCTGAATTTGAACTTGGGTCCTCTTGACTCCAGGGCCAGTGCTCTATTCACTGCCCCACCTAGAAGCCTCCTCTTCCAGCTTTAAATCTATGATCTGATGGTTCCTAGAGGTATCCCTGGGGCCATGATCCTGTTAGGAGGAGCCCTGGCTCCCGCTGCCTCAAATTGGTTGTGAGTATAAATTAGATAGTAACCGTAAAGCACTTAGCGCAGTGCCGAGCACACAGTGGTGTGCAAATGTTAAGTTATCCAGTGAATCCGTGGGCATTTATTAAGCACCAGTCTGCCAGGCACTGTGTGACACACACTGTAGGGAGATACAGACACAAAGAATGAAGCAACCCCATTTCTCAAGAAGCTTGCATTCTCCTGGAGAAGACATGTTGTCGTATAAATTTAAAAGACCCCCTGAAGGCCTGAGTGGATGAGAACAGTTCGTTCAGTGCCACGAAGCTGGCTAAAGCAGGCACTGTGGAGCACTTAGAACGTGGTCAGACATCAGAGACACCAGGGCCATCTGCTGCATCCCAGGCATCACCAGTCGGCCTGGCTTTTGTCCTGCCACTGGACTCCTATGGCTCTGGAAGAGATTGTGAGGCTGACGACTTTGCTCAACTCAGCCTCGCTCAAATCCAGTTTACCTGCAAGTCAAGACGTTACCTTTGATGTCACTGGTCTTCTTCAAAAAGGGACAAACAACAATAACAACACACAAATACGCATGCACACTTGTATGCACGCGTGTACATCTTCTTACACCAAGTGAAAAGACAAAAGAACAGGTGGTGTGGTGCGTGGAAAGGAACGAGGCCTGAATTTTGAATCAGAAGCCCTGAGTTCTAATCCCGGCTCTGCCTGGATGTTGGGCAAGACATCTAACCTCCCTGGGCCTTTGTGAAATGAAGAGGGATAGATTAGGTGACCTTTAGGGTGCCTGCTGGCTCTACATCTCTGATTCTGTGACCCTGTGAAGGGGGGGGAGAAGTGGGACCGATTATTGTTAAGTTAACAAGGGAGAACTGTAGCCTTCTAAATCCAGGTCACGTTCCAGGTCCAGAGGATGTAGCAACGTGAGACCTAGGAATGAGCACAGGGTCCTGTGTACTAAAGCATGGTGACCATCATTTATCTTTTAATTTTAATTTGTGAACATCTTGATCATTTTATTTACATAATTCCGAATTGTTTTCCGGAATAACCATGCCAATTCAAAGCTCAACCAACGCAGACAGTTCCTATAATTTGTCATTTTATGTGTGTATGTATATAGTATATGTATAAATATATAAAATTATTAAATAATAAAATTATTAATATATAATGTAGTATATTTATATATCATATTGTAGTTCTGTTTATTCATTTGTTATATTTATATACATAATATGCATTAAATTTAACATACACATGTACATATATACATGTATGTCTGTATGTTTATATTCACATAAATACATCCATCCATACACATTCAACCTATTGTTTATGTATATTCATATACATTTGTACATATATTTACTTATGAATTATGTGTAAATAAATATATAAATGTATAGACACACGCACGGTCGAGGATGAACCAGCTGATCTCCAGTCTGCCTTCAGGCTCTGACATTTTCTGAGTATATGTATATATACTTGGAGATCTACCTTCTCTTGTTCTACAGAAGATGATACTGGGGTAGAAAGTAGAAGGGGTGGGTTAGGAGGAATTAGAACCCGACCAGGACTCTCTCCACAGCATCACACTTTCCCTAGATAATCAAACATAGAAAGATTTTTCATTCATTCACTATTTCCGGACATTATTGGTCATATGGTCGGCACAACTAGTGTCTCATGTCTTGAATGCTCTTCCCCGTCCCCTCTGACTCTTAGAATCCTTCCTTTGCTTCAAAACTCTGCTCAAGTGACAAGTGCTGTGGTCTCTCCACCTCCTCCCCGCCTCCACCTCACCCCCCCACCCAAAGCATTTACTTGGAATTTATTTTGTACCTTCGTATTTAAATGTTTGTTGATTGATATGTCCAAAGTACTATATAAGTACTGATGATACAGTGGCAGACAAGATGTGAATTTATTATCTGAGGAAAGAAAACACAGCTGGCTTTGCTGTAAGGCAGAATGTGATTAGAGCAAAGGATTAGATCCAGGCACAGCGCTAGACCACCATTTATTTGGCATTTGTATGGTACCTGGCCTCTAACTAACTCTCCAACCTAATCTCTCCCTACTGCCTATGTATAAGATTAAAGATCTAAAGCTAGAAGGAACCTCCAGTTGGCCAGCTCCCTCATTTTACAGATGAGGAAACTGAGGCCCAAGGAGATTGAGTACCTTGCCCAACATATTTACAGGTGGTAAACATCAAAGACATGATTTGAACCCAAGGTCCTCAGAATCCAAAGCCTGCGCCTCCCTAATTTGAGAAGTGAGGACTGCCAGCAGGCTCTTGTCTCCACCCTCAACTCTTTTCCCATCCCCAGCTGTCCACTTTCTCTCTTCCCGGTTCTGAGGTTTATCAGAAGATGGTATACAGGGAGTCCAAGACAAATGTGTGTTTCTTACAGATAGTTGGATGGAGGTCTCTCTTCTTTCCCTTAGATCCAAGGGGTAGATATCAGGACAAGTCTTTTCTTAAAATCTTACCAAAATAGTCTCTCTTTTTATATAGTCTATTTTTATATTATATTAATATAAAATATGAAGGGTTTGAGAATAATTTGGTCCCTTTAATGATACATAAATTTCCTGAGCCTTCCAGGGTGAATCCTAGAAGTGATGGTGACGCATTTTCTTAGCCTGTTTTTGCACGTCTCCTTGCATGAGTTTGTAACAACCAGAGGAGGGAGGAGACTAAGGACTATGATGGAAGTGATTTCCTCTGGGACCCATGATTGGTTTAATCACATATCAACCACCTGGGACCTTGGAAGGTTCCAGAGCTCTTGAAGGGATTTAATCAACAAGTATTTATTGAGAGTCCTCACTTACTCTGCCTTGTGAGAGGTTCTGTGAGATACAGGAAAAAAATCCAAGATAGGGTCCCTGTTTCAGGCAGGCAAGGTATTTATGCATTCAACATCCTAAATACGTGATGAAATCTGATAAAGATTTCACACTGAAATGAGTGGTGTGGAAATAATATAGGAGTTAAGAGAAGGAAAAGATTAGTTCTAGCCAGAAATGCTTCCTTGAAGGAGGAACATGATCTGGGCCTTAAAGTGCTGGATTAGGGGAATGAATTCTAGACTGGAAGAAGAGTGACTCATAATATAATCTTTCAGGCCTGATAAAGAGAACATTCACTGTTGAAACTTCTGTCAGCCACTGATAAAAGACACTCTTTGGTATCTCCATCTTCTGAGTTTAACACCAGAGTAGAACTACATCAGATCCAAAGCTAGAATGAGATGAGTTGTGTGGTGGTGTGATGGTGAGTATCTTAGAGTAGTCATATGAATTCTGGCCCTAGCTCTGCCACTAACGTTATTTATTACTTTTAATCACTATATCTTTGTGGTCCTTGTTTCCTCATCCGTAATATGGACTTAAATGTGTTTGAAGGTCCTAATTCTTATTCCATGATTCTCTGAATCTATGACTCAGTCTCTTTTCCCAATGGACAGTTGAGAGAGGTTAGGGGAGAAGTTGAGGGCAAATGACTCCATTCCTTAGGAATCCCCAGTAGGGATGCCGGCATCTTACAATGGAAGGATTTATTCAACAAGATTCTTTATTCCGTTTCCTGTCTTCTCCTTCTTCAGCTTCTGAAGCCCAACAGAGGCTCTTTAACTGTTCTATTCCCATCTTTCTCCTTCTTTCCAAAGTCTTCTGTCTTAATGATTACTGTAGCACCGGAGAGTCTTAGACCTAAACTGGATCCTCAAGATCATTTAGACCAATCCTTATGTTACAATGACTTGCCCAAGGTCACACTTTAAGTAGCTGGAACTGGAAGCCAAGTCTCTTGATTCCTAGCCCCATGTTCTCTTCACTCCATTATGCTGCCTCCCAGGAGGGTCCTTCTTCACTTCCATCATTTATCTTGGTCCATTTTGCTTTCTCTTTTTCAGAGTTTGAGTTCTCTCTCCGTTACAGCTTTGAATGTTTGTGTAGAGGGGAGATGATCTTTCTGATTTTTTTCTCACTTCAGTAGTCTATGATTCTGTGTGGCTTTTATAACAAAGAGCTTTGCTTCCTCTAAGATAATCTCTGCTTAGAAATTCAATTTTCTTTTCATTTTGGGGCTTCTAGGAGAACTGTCACTCAGTTATTTGATGATTTTGTAAATAATACCAAAACAACAAACCTCCCACCACACAGCTGTTATAAACTGCATAAGATTTAGGGGGGCAGAACCAGGGAGAGGAAGCCTGAGCCTAGATCTTTCTGGGAAAATCAGCTTTAATGAGTGTATTGTCACGATTGAGAAGAGTGCACATGGGCCTTCTGAGAAGTTACCTTACCAAAGAGAGAGGCAGGAAGACCAACTGAAGGAGAGGGGGTGGGTGGGTCTGAACTGAGGAAAGGACCTTGGTTATGGAGAGCGGACACGCCCCAGAAGAGGCCAAGCGGAGAGATGAAGAAAATAGATCCTTCTGTGTCTTACTAGCAATGGGGGAGAGATGTTTGCCAAATTTAGCGTCTGCTTTAGATTCTAAATATAGACCTTTAAGGTTCCAGTGCTTTGTGACTTTGCAAAGGCGCAATTCTGAACCGGCTGCCTCCCCCCCCAACCCCCCCTTGTTTTTTTGGTAAATATTTTTAATCCCTGGGTAGGAAGCAGCTTAAGAGGCCCTATTGTTTGCGTACAATGGGTTTTCATTTGAAAAAAAGAAAAATTTATCTGAGCTTCCCCCTTGAAGAGCAGGAGGAAGTGATGTATGATGCTGAACAGGAGCATCAAATCACATTCAGATTGTGCTCTTCAGGAGGGGCACTTAGGCGGTCAACAATGGCATAGGTCTATGCCCTACACCATGCAGAAGCACCAAATAAATGAAGCATTGGTTCACTTTCATTTCTGAAAAATATTTTGATATTCCAGTTCAGTAGTTTCAGAATATGCCCGTTTGGCTAGCTCTCAACTAGGTTGTTTTGTGAAATGTCTGAGTTCAGTTCATGATTTGACAAAAAGAAGTTAGTGGGTTAAATTTCCAGTTCTTCCAGGGCAGCTACTGCCTTTTGCCTTTTTTTGTATCCCCAGTGCTTAGCAAGGTGCCTAACACATAGAAGGTGCTCAACTGATGCTTAACGAGTGACCCAGGAACAGAAGCGTGGAATTCACGCCCTCCTCTTGACCACTATTCAGTTCTTTTTTTCCTTCCAGACTCATCTCAATTGCCACCGCCTTCTTGGAGCTTTCCCTGGTGTTGATTGTAACCTTTTCCCAACTAAAAGCATCATTCCTATCCTTATATTTTCCTAGAAAACTTGATTTGGATCTCACTTTTGCTTTCATTACCTTCTACCTTGTATTATCTGTGTACGTGTCATACTAATCCTGCATCAGGATATGAGTTCATTGAGAGAAGGGACTGTTTCATTTATATCATTATATTCCCAGAACTAATGATATACATCAAAGCTGTTTTAAAAAATATTGGTGGTAGGGGCAGCTAGGTGGCACAGTGAATAGAGCCACCGGCCCTGGAGTCAGGAGGACCTGAATTCAAATCCAGCCTCAGACACTTAACACTTACTAGCTGTGTGACCTTGGGCAAGTCACTTAACCTCAACTGCCCTCTAGAAAGCAAAAAAAAATTTGGTGGTATGAATGAATGGTACATTTCTACATTCTTTTCATAGTTTAGTGGTCTCATCAGGGACTTGAAGGCCCATCATGATGAGCTATTCTTTGGATTTAATTATCCCTAAGGAGTTAGATCTTATTCCCTCCCCATGTCCAGCCATTAAAAAAAAGTTTTTTTCCCTAATATTTTATTGATGTTCTTTTCCTTTTTTACATTACCATTCTGTTTCCAAAACAGAAGGCTCTCATAATGAATAAGTAGAATCGTGGAAATTAAGTCAATACATTGGCCAAAAAGAATTGGAAACATAGGGGATGGCCAGCAGTTGGGGAATGGCTGTATAAATTTTGGTATACTAATGTGATGGAATACTGTAAGAAATAGTGAAAGGGGCTGTTTCGGAGAAACCTGGAAGAATTAAATGAACTGATACAAAGTGAGGGGAGAAGAACCAAGAGCATATAGTTACATAGTAACAACAATATTGTAGAGACAAACAACTTTAAAAGAATTAGGAACTCTGATCAATATAATGACCAACTATAATTTCAGAGGACTCATGACAAAACGTGCTACCCACCTTTCAGTAAAAAGATGATGAACTCAGAGTACAGATTGAGACTTTTTTTTATATGGCCAATATATGGATTTGTCTTGCTTGATTATATGTGTTTGTAACAGGGATTCTTTTTTTCTTGTTTTCTTAGTGAGTGTGTGTATGGGAGAGGGACAGATGAACGAGAGAGAAGGCAGATCTTTGTTTGAAAATGAAATTTAATTTTACAAAAATTGACCAAGTTGGGAAATTTATACCACATTTCGTAACTATAATTTGCCATCTGTTTGCCTAAAGGTGAAATGCGTGTGTCACTGTCAGACCTCTGACATCAAGATTGGTCACTGTATTGATTGGAGTTCTGAACATACAGAAGAGTGCAAGAGAAGCCTAGAGAACAGATTTTGATCAAATGAAAGCATCAGAGAAGAACTTCCATGATGGCAATTCCAAGGGCCCATTAAATGGAACTGGAGAACAAGAAAATTTTAAAATTAGAAGAGACCTTTGGACATAGAATTTTAGAGGTAGAACAGACCTTAGGGACTGTCCAGTCCAGTCCTTTTCTGTGGCCCAGAGAGAGACATGACTTGCCAAAGGTCACACAGCAAATCGGTGTCAGAGCTAGAATTAGAACCCAGGTGTGACTACCAATGCATTGTTTTTTCCATTAAACCGCACTTCATTTTGCAAGTTTCTTCCAGTTTATGGATGTGAAACAGATTTCTTTATTGCAAGTAGCCCATGTCCTGATTGATCTTGTAACTCAGACCTCTTTGTTAGCACCATAGTGCTAACAATGAGTAAACAGGCCAGATCCTGGGTGCCCTTGAGTGCATTTGCATCAGGCCTGCCGTTCACCCACTCAGGCCTGCTGCAGCCCTAGTTCCCAACCTCTTCTGTGCTCTGTCCCACAGGTGCCATTGGACGAACGAGTCATCTTCTCTGGGAACCTGTTTCAGTACCTGGAAGACAGCAAGAAGTGGAGGAATCGCTTTAGCCTCGTGCCCCACAACTATGGGCTCGTGCTCTATGAGAACAAAGCCGTAAGTGATGTTGGAGCAGGGGACTAGACTGGCATGGGCACAGGACAGCCAGGGGGTGGGGCAGTGAGGGGTCCAGGCCCAGGCTTTCTAGCCTCACAGAGGAAGGCCTTGGACTCAAGCCTACTTTGTGTTTTTGGTGTGAGATCTCCCCCCACCCCGAGTCCTTTATTGTAATAGAAAGTAGTGGCTTTGCTTGTATCTTAGTTGTGCTGTTATTATGTTATTATTCATTCCTGGGTCTGAGTTGTCAGGGAGGCCTTGCTCAGCCCTGCTCCCCATCCCAATTCCCTGCCTGACACCCAGCCTAGGCCTTCCCCTTTTTCTCCTCACCCCTGCCCCAATAGAAACTCCTACCCTAGGGGGCTAGGGGGGCAGGTGTAGCACCCAGTATCGCTAGTGTTACTACATGCCTGATGCATAGTAAGGGAGAGGAGAGGCACTGAATTTGTGGTTTCATTGGCGTGGAGAACTCTTTGGTAAGGAAACTCCCTCTACCAGTGCAGATCAGTACCTTCTCTGCAACTCTCCTGGTACCATTGGTAAGATGGACTTTTTCCATTAAGCCACACTTCACTTTGCAGGTTTCTTCCAGTTTTTGGATATGGAACAGGTTACTTTGTTGCAAGTAGCCCATGTCTTGATTGAACTCGTAAGTGAGACCTCCTTGTTAGCACCATGGTGTAAACATTGAGGAAATAGGCCAGATCCTGGGTGGAAGTAAGAGGTGCCCTGGTTTTAGAGATTTGCCTAGAACACTAGGAGGTTTAGCAATTTAGACAGGGTCACTCAGCCAGTATGTGTTAGGGGCAGGACTAGAACACAAGTCTTCCTGACTTCAGGTTCATTTTTCACGCTGACTCTTGACATGTAGTAAGTGCTTAATAGATGCCTATTGACTGACTGATTTGAATGCCTTTCTAGGAAAGGAGCAGAAAGTAAAGAGCCACTGGGGTTGCTATTTTTAAAAAAAGTGGATCCCTTTTTTTTGTCTGCATTTGTGGGTGGGAAAGGGGTGGTAGGTATAATCAGAATAGACAGATAAGGCCTGAATTGATTGTTGCCCTTGGTTACTACTTCCTCTCTCACCAAAACCTTCCTCCCAGCAAGCTCCGAGCAGTTACTCTGAATTTCATCCCCTGGGTGGTGTCAGGTCCCTTGCTCAAGCAAAAGTGATATACAGCATTGATAAAAGTCAGACTCTGGTTCTTTTTATGTAATTTGAAGCTTTATAAAGGCATTTTAAGGATTCACTTGTTGGGTGGTGGGACCCACTGGTAGAGGGCAAAATGCCAGCCCAGCTCTGTTAACATGGCCTCGGCCTTGGAAGGATCACCGAAACCACTGATCCAGCTCTCTGTCTGGCATATGAATTCTTCCAGCATCTTAGAGAAGTTCTTTGGCTAGCATCTGTCTGGGCACATTATTAAGTGACTTCTCTTCCCTTGGTGTTTTGTAGGAATTCATTACTCTTCTGTCCTCCTCCCTCAACACTTTATCTGGAATAATCAGGAAAAGAACCATTGGGTTGGGTTATGGTGTTAGGAAGGGTTAGTACTGCTTTAAGCGGCCAGAATTGTGTTGGGGGGGGGGGGCCAGGAATTAGGGAATTCCTTCCTAGGTTAACTTTCTTCTCAATCCCTCCAGGCCTACGAGAGACAGATCCCACCCCGCGCCATCATCAATAGTGCAGGCTATAAAATTCTCACCTCAGTGGATCACTACCTAGAACTTGTTGGCAACTCTTTACCAGGTAACATGCTGCCCTGGGCAGAAAGAGATGACTGCAGGCTTAAAATACTTTTCATATGGCAGAATGGGTTTGTGCAGAGCTCAGTGCCCTGATTACCAGTGGCACACATTTGTAAAAGGGCCATCTGGGCTTCAGGCTAGAGGCTGGACGTGGAGCAGGGTATGAGTTCATTGGCTTTGCTGATTGGCCTCAAACACCAGGCTCTAACCAGCTGAGCTGCACAGCCGAGAGGACACCCAGCCATGCTGCAAGCTTTAGCTTCATCCTGGCCAACTAAAGCAAGGAAAACGAGGGGCCAGAATTCAGAGGGAGGGCAAGAAAAGCAAGTGGGCCAATGTGGATGCCAATTCTGTTGTGCAGGATTCACAGTAAAGTCTAAGGACCCGATATATTCACCATTTTCCTTGAATCATCTTTGTTGTGGTCTGATCATTTTTTCAGTTATGTTTGACTCTTTATGACCCCATTTGGGGTTTTCTTGGCAAAGATACTGGAGTGGTTTGCCCTTTCCTTCTCCAGCTCATTTTACAGCTGAGGAAACTGAGGCAAACAGGGTTAAGTGGCTTGCCCAAGGTCACACAGCAGTGTCTGAGGCCAGATTTGAATTCAGGAAAACTCATCTTCCTGACTCCAGGCCTGGCACTCTATCCACTGCACCACCTAGATGCCCTTGAATCATCTTATAGAACGTTAGAACTGGAAGGAACCTTCAACATCATCTACTTTAACTCTTTTATTAAAGCTGAGGAAATGGGGGCTGAAAGATGTGAAGAACTGTTGCTAGTTAGTGTCAAAGCTAGGATTAGAGCCCAGGTTTCCTGTCTCCCAGCCAGGACCCACAGGCTGACTCTCCCTTACCTTCTTGTTCTCTTCTCTTTATCACCCTACCCCATCCCTGCCTCCAGCTCCTCCTAATCCCCTATTTCTACCCTATTTCCCTGAAAAAATATAACCCCCCCCAAAAAAAGGTAGTCTGCCACTTAGAGGATCATCCTCCCTCCTCCCTGGGAAGAAGAGGAGGCTGTTGTGATCTGTTCCCAGGCTCAGAGTCCCTGGTGTCTTAGGTAGAATACCTGCCTCCAGAAGGGACAGCTGCAGCGTGTCTGTGATCAGCCTGAAGCTTGTGTAATCTGCCCCAGATCTGTTGTGTCTAAACAAACACCAATGGATTCAAAGGTTCCCCCTTTGCTGGCCTTCTGAGAGAGAGGAACGCTGTTTCCATAGGAGTCTGAGGGGATGAAAAGGTCTTTGTCTAGGATATGGCAGCCAAGGAAGGCCTGGCCTCTGGAGAGCTGGATTGGGAGGCTTTGAATCCCAGCTTTGCCACTTACTATGGGTGTGACTGTGGGCAAGTCACTGTAACCTCTCTGTGCCTCAGTTTGCTCACCTGTAAAATGAGATTGTTGGACTAGATGGCCTCCAAGATGCTTTCTAGTTCTAAATTAGTGATCCTCTCTTAGAAGGAAGAGACTTGGCCTGGGGTAGAGGAGGGTGGGTCTTACCAGAACCAGCCCTGTGGTGGAGATGAGTACTTGTCATGGCTGTTTCACTCTGGTGCTGAGAAAGATCTCATTGGCATTGGGAGGGTGGGTGCATGGAGGATCTCTGACCTGCCATGCCTCTGAAGGAAAATTTTAAAAAACCTGGGACCCCTAAGAGTGGAAAAAGATGCATTGGTTTTCTAGTCCCACCTCTCGCAATTGGCAATGACCATAGACCCAAAGTGCAGTAAAAAGAGGGCTGACCTGGGAGTTCCAGGAGCTAAGTAAGAGTCTTAGGTATGCTCCTTTTTGTGGGAACTTAGGCAAGTCTCTTCCCCTCTGGTCTCCATTTCCTCATCTGCAAAATTAGAAGCTTGGAAGAGATGGCCCCTGAAGCCCCTTCCAGCTCCAGATCTGTGATTCAGTCCCCTGAGTTGCTCTGGGTTCCTCTTCTGTTGAAAGGGGAGTGATATTTGCCTTCCTTTATACCTCAGATGGTTGTTCAGTTAAAATACAATGTGATAGAGAATGAATCGCTGTAGGAATATCACATGATGCTAGTGTGACTTCATTTCTCACCAACAGGGCCAGCCCCCAAATCTGGTGCTACTCCGATTCTGAAGTGCCCTACCCAGTACCCCCTGATCCTCTGGCATCCACATTCTCGACACTATTACTTTTGTGTGATGACAGAGCCTGAGCAGGAGAAGTGGCTGGCTGTGTTCCAGGATTGTGTCCGGCACTGCAACAATGGTGAGTGCGGTCTGCTTGAGGAGGGGTCTGGCTCCCTGGGAGAGGGGAAGGGTCTCAGACAAGTACTCCTGAAGGGAGAAAGGGAAGGGACCGAGACCTTTGTGGGGTGGAGTACAAGCTGCTTTCCTCCTAGAATTTGATTCCATGAAATTCATCAAATTTGAAATAAATAAATGTGTATTAGGCCCTGGACTCTTGGTCCTGAGTTGAGCACTTTCAGAGGGCAATGGCATACTGGCAAGACAAAGCGTCAGGAGTATGGGATTCAGGGCCACCCAGCCTTGTCATTGAAGGAAGAACTATGTGATCTTAAGCATATTACTTCACTTCTCTGGTCTTCAACTTAAGATAGTCTGATATATCAGGAATTCAGGGGACCCAAGCTTTCATCCCAAATCTGTTCTTAACTTAGGTGAGTCAGTGAGTCACCTTACCTTTCTTGGCCTCTATTTTTTCATCTGTGAAATGGTAGACGGTTTCTAAGCTCCCTTCTAGTGCCAAGATTCTGTGATTCTGTTAATTTTCCCAATAACCTATAGGATCACAGCCTCCTTCCTGGTGCAGAGGGCTCAATAGTGGCCTGAGCTCTTGGTCTTTTTACCTGGTGACCCACTGTCCTGGAGAAATTCTCCCTGGGTTCTGGGAGGGTGACTTGTTTGGTTAAACGTTAAATCTGAAAACCCGGAAGATGGCTCTGTTTTCAACTCCATTTGCTTAGGGGAGTTAGAGGTGAGCTCATAGCCCTGTTGCTTCAGAGGCACACCGATGAGCTCCCCGCTTTCTCTTCCCCTTACCCCTCCTGTCATGGCATGTCCCGGCACAGGTTATACCTTGCGTGTCTCTGCAGGCTGGGAATGGAAACCTGACAGGGTTGGGTCCTGGCACAGGGCCCTGGACTCTGGGTATTTACATATCACTCCACCCCATCCTCCCTAATCTTTCGGCCAGTTCAAAAGCTACTTCTTGAGTCCAGGCTGGGCTGGAATTTGGGAGCAGGGGGGCAGTGGGAGGATTTAAAGGGCTCCTTGGTGAGAAGCAGGTCATCAATCACATCTGAATTACTTCTGCCACCTTGAGCTGGGCACGTTGCCCACCCCACAAAAGGCAGCCTGTTCAGCTGTTCCCCTGGGGGCTAGTGGAGCATGGGAGGAGAAGGAAGAGGGGCTGGGGCTGGGAGTGCCACGTTTCAGATGCCACTGTCCAGCGGCCTGCTGGGATTCTAGCTGCCTCATGTTGAGTGTATATTCCATACTCTTCCACTCTTCTAGCTCTGAACTGAGTAAAAGGTTTCAGGACCTTGAGAAAAATAGTTGTTGAGCAACATTGAGGCCAAGTAGCCTGGTTGTTCCTAAAACCATCGCTCTCTAGGCCAGCAGTTCTCTACCTGTGGGTTATGTTCAATTTAAATACATCCTGCATATCAGATATTTACATTACAATTCATAACACTAGCAAAATTACAGTTATGAAGTAGCAATGAAAATGATTTTATGGTTGGGGGTCACCACAACATGAGGAATTGTATTAAAGGGTCGCAGCATTAGGAAGCTTGAGAACCACTGCTCTAGGCTGTGTGATAGTAGGTAAAGTGTTTCACTGTCACCATCTGTACAAAAAGGGTCCTCATAGTCTTACGAGATGCTTCAAATAACTGAAACCAGCTGCGCCCTCAAATCCAGGGTGCTCTAGGGATAAACAGACCTGGCAGACAGAATTTCTAGCCCTTTGCTAGTGGTCTGGGTGGCACAGAGCCTACCATTGAGTGATGAGGATGTTGGGAAAGGAAGGGCCTTGTGAGAATGGATAGCCTGCTGTGTTAAAGGTTGGGCCTGAGGCTCCCTCAATCTGTGAGTTGAAGTAGGAGATTGGGGCCAAGATCTGAACTGTGATTCAGGTAGAAATGCTGTACCTTCTTTCCCCTTCCATATACGCACGGGTCCCTGTCGACCTGCTATATTTTTGTGCTAGGGAACTTAGGGAACAACTATCCAGTTTCCCAAATGGGGTGGTGTTACTAGACAAGTCAGAGATGGAACCATAGTTAGCTAAAGATCTCTCAGATCTGACATACCTGTTTGTTCAGAGATACCTTCAAGGTCATGCATACAGTTCAAGAGCTTAACCTAAGGCTGGAACCAAGAAGGGCCTCTGACCCTTTGTCCTGACACAGAATTTCTCAGTGATGTAATGGAGAGTAGTAGATTTGGATCAGACCACTTGGATTCCACCTGCCTACTTTCCTATTACCTCTTGAAACTTCAGTTTCTTCTTCTAGAAATTGGTAGAGTTGGACCAGATAATCTATGAGCTCTCTTCCAACCATGAATCTATGACCTTTCATTCAGTCTGGTGACATGGACATAAGAATAGAATTCTAGCCTTTGACCTAGTGAAGACCCCTGGGACTATTTGTGATCCAAGTAAAATAGCCTCAGAGGTTATCATATAGAAACATTCAGGATGAATTTCCTGCTCAAAAGCACATCTAGGGCAGTTTTCATCCCAGGTTGGCTTCTTCCCTGGCTTTCAGCAGACAGCTGGTATATTTTACCTTTCCACCAGTTCAGATTCTTAGGGAATGCAAACATGTTAATGGTAGCCTATAGTAATGATAGTGATCTCACATTCATATAGCACTTACATCTACGATTCTGGCTACATGATTGGTATGGTGGGATGCAATGGTTGTTTTCCACAAGCCTCAGCAACCCAAAAACCTCAGAAAAAGAAATTATGCTAAAGTTGAAGCCCCAAAATAAGAGCCAGAAACATCTCATGAGGTAAAAATAGAAAAATACAAAAAAACTCTATGAAATAAGAACTTTAGTGTCCCCATTCCAGCCCCTAAGTTGCTCTACATGGCAGACATGGGCAGTACACGGAGCCTCATCTCCTTCTGCTTCAGAGTGCAGCTTTTGGGAACCTATGCAACTGTGGAAAGTAGAAGAGGGAAGGACCAAAGAATGAGGGGTGAAACCGGAGACAATGACTTATCCTTTGGACTTTGAGTCTTTCAACCTGTGTGAAAACCTAGCTTGAAAGTAGATAAACCAACTGGAGAGGCTCTTGAAGACAGAAAGAAGAATGAATAAAACTCTGATCAGTAACAGTTGTTATATTATAAAGGAAAATGCACCAAAATTCCCTGGTCAAAAAGATAATTCTGCAGATTCTGCAGAGATCGTGAAAAAATAAGAAGAAACTCCAGAATAGGTCGAAAGAAAAATAAAATTGTAGAAGTTTATTAGAAATGGAATTAGGCCAGAAATTAGAGCTCTACAGAGCTTAGAAGATTTGACAGATTTTCTTTACAAGAAAATAGAAGCTCTGAAAGAGAAAGTGACTGGTTTAGGACACAGAAACACAGAAGCAAAAGAAAAATGGCCAGAAGAAAAGCAAAAGGCAACTAGGTTGAACAAATAAACACATACATTCTATATAATTCAAAGTTATTGACCTTGACGATAGGATATATAAAACGATACCATGAGGACCATAGCTCTCCCAGAAGAACATAACAGATTCAAAAATCTGAATATCATACTGTAAGAAATAATGCAAGAAAACTGTCCAGAGCTATTGACTATTGACCACAAAGCACTGGTAAATTGAATCCTCAGATAGCAACAACTAAGCTTAAAACTCTAAGGGATGTAAGCTTCACAGTTTCAATAACAAACAAGTTGTTGTTGTTAGCCAGGAAAAAGACTTACATATGAAGATTGGCCAGTTAGAATATCCCAAGGTTACTCCTCAATCACAAGAAATCAAGGGGAAAAATGGAGTAGGATATTCCAAAAGGCAATTGAGCTCAAGATGCAACCCCAAAAATAGGTACCCTAGTCACCAATGATACGGATCTTTAACACTGGAGCTGTTTGGTACATTCCTGCTCTAAAGCCCCATGATGAAAAGTGCTGTTCACTTCCAGAGAGAACATTGATGCGCTCTGAGTGCAGATTGAAGTGTATTTTTTCACTTCGTTTTTCTCGCTTTTTTTTTTTTGGCAACATGGTTATCATGGAAATGTTTTGTATGATTTAGGTGTATAATGGGTATTATATTGCCTGCTTTCTCCAAGGGTGGGGAAGGGGCTGGATGGAGAGAGAATTTAAAACTGAAAAATTTTGAATGTTTTTTTTTTTAAGTATAGATGTTCAAGTAAAGGCTGGATGACTACATGTCAGGACTATTATAGTGAGGAATTCTTTTAAGTATGAATGGCTTAGATAGCTGCTAAGGTCCCTTCAAATTCTGTGACTGCAAACCTACCCCCAGGAGAGATGCAGGAGTCTTCTGTGGTAGCTAGGACCCAGAGTAAAGGGCCAGTTTGGGGTGAGGTATAGCGTCACAGCACCAGAAATAGGACAGCCTAGCTTTTGGAACTGGAAATGATCATGGGAAAGACAAGAGGTAGTCCTAGGACTTGGAACATAGAATAACTCCCAAGTGACTCTGCTTCCACTTAACATTGCTTCCTTCATGAACTGATATTTCTAAGAATGGAACTCACCAAAAATTAGGAAGAGATGGAGATCCGTAAATGCAGTAACTTAGAAATGTGATAAAGAAGTTAAAATTCTAAACTTCAGAAGCCTTACCCTCATGAAGGCCACAGGGAATAAAGAATGAACAAGTAAAGGAGAGCCTGTAAATCAGAAAATAGAATTCAGAATAGACTAGAAGAGAAGTAATGAGGAGGACAGAGCAAAGGAAAAATTCTTCAAAAAGGGTTCAGTAAAAGAATTCTACTTAAAATAAGGCATTAGAGGGGAGGAGAAATTTTTGAACCACACACTTATTTGGACTAAGAAAGAAGAAGGTAAAGAGGAAAGGGGAGGGAAAAAGGAAAGATGAGAGAAGGAAGGAAGAAATGGATAGGGTAGAGGAGATAGTCGCTGGAAATAGAGTAGGGTCAAAGAAGCATAACCTGAACTAATCACAAGGACAAAGTTCTAATAGAAAAAAAAAAGAGGAAGGGAACACAAATTAAAACCCACGCCTGACCATCATGACCTTAAACATGAATGGATTAAGCAATCTAATAGGGCAAAAGAGTGGGAGAATGGATGAAAAAAACAACAATTAGCTGTGTGCAGGAAACACATCTGAAAGACAAAGACACAGACAGGCTAGAACAAATTTTACTTTGCATCACGTGATTCCCAAGAAAAACAGGAATTGAAATAATGCTACCAGACAAAACAAAAATTAAAATTCATATTATCAAGAGAGATAAACATGGAAACTATATCATGAGCCATTGACCATGAAACAGTATCAATACTTCAAAGTCTACAAAATGCTTTCCTCAAAACAACCCTGTGAGGTGGCCATTCTTAAAGCATTGCATTATACCCATTTTACAGATGTAACTGTGAGAGGTTAAGTGATTTGCCTTATAACTAACTGTTAAAGCTGGGATTTGAACTCATGTCTCTTTGACTCCAGGTTCAGTTGGTCTGTTCACTACACTATTCTGCTCCCTCACTTAGGCAAAATCTAAATAAGAAGATAAATCTACCCATGAGAAACCAGAATTCATCCCCAAACTCTGTAGAAATAATTTTGGATTATCTTCACTTTAGATAAATGGTGCCATTATTTCTCCTTCATCAGAATAGTTCATTAAGTTGATTGTGATATCAAGAACACCTGAGCTGACCAATTAAACCTCCCTCTTTCTACAAAGCAGCTTATAATTGTATGAGAAAGACTGCTAGGGAAGGAACCCTAGCCCAGGAGTTAGAAAACCAGGGATCTGGCCCCAATTTTTTTTTTGGAGGGGGAAAGGCAGGGCAATTGGGGTTAAGTGACTTGCCCAAAGTCACATGGCTAGTTAAGTATTAAATATCTGAGATCCGATTTGAACTCAGCTCCTCCTGATTCCAGGGTCGGTGCTCTATTCACTGTGCCACCTAAGCTACCTCCTGGCCCAACTTCTTACTGTTAATAGCTGTGTGACCTTGGGCAAGTCATTGACTGACCATTAATTTCTTCATCTGTAAAACTGTAAAAATCTGTAAAATCTGTAAAAATAATAGTATTCTTCTTTCTTACAGAATTCTTGTCAGAGTCAGATGAGATAATATATGTGAATGTATGTCATTAGACTGTAAATTACTATACACATAGAAGGTATTATGATTTTTTTTCCTCCCAAGACTGAGAACATAGTAGGTACTCAGTAAATAATTGTTGATTATTTCACTAATCTGTTTAAAGCAGTTGGATACCACAGTGAAAAGCTTCTGCTGAAATCACTGCCCTATCTTTTCTCTAGTTTGAAGACTGTGGGAAATTCTCTTTTTGGGATGTTCTTGGGAGCTTCAGACAGATGGTGTGTCAGTCCAGAACCTTTAATCTGCTCACATTGGAGCCTGCCAGGATCAAGCAGGAAGTGGATAGATAGCTCAGAGGCCCAGCTTAGCAGGCGGCAGTGGCAGCAGCTGAGGTCACAGCATAAATAAATAAAATCAGCCTGATTCCCACTTGGAGCTGAAGGCTGATGTCTCCCAAGACTTGTGACTCTTGAGAGAAGGGTTTGTGCAGAAACTCTCACTGTCACATAAGGCTCAAGGTCCTTTTCCGTCCAGGAGCACTCTAGCAGCCAAAGGCAAGAATTGTAGCAAAAGTAGGAAAAACATAGGCCCAAGAAGGAATGAGCCTGCCTGAGGCCAAGGGATAATGATGAAACAGTGTGGCCTGAGAGTCATAGCATCCTAAATCTCAAGCTGGAAGGGACTGAACTAGAGAGGACAAAGGACAAGTCTTGTCAGAGAAAGCTGGGCCATTTTCCCATTCTGCCACTTACTAGATGAGCACCATCTTATGCCAAGCTGCTTCACCTCCTTGATCTCTAGGGTCCTTATCTATAATTTTTTTTCCCTAAGGGAAAAGAACCTGGGGGGTGGGAGCAGGATCTGACATAGGGAACTCCTAGTGTGGAAAACTCCCTTCACCAATGCAGATTATACCGTAAAGATTTCCCTGAGTCACTGAGAGGTTAAATGCTTGCTTACTGTCTATACTTACTGTATTATTCTGTTTACCCTCTTGCTTACCATAGCTAGTATAGTATGTGTCCGAGCCAGTACTTGAACCCAAGGTGCTTCCTGACTGCCAGGCTAACTCTCTAACCACTATGTTATCTTACCTCTCTTTTCATCCATATATAGGGGATGATGGAGTCTTGCACAACCAGCCACACGGGGTTATTGTGAGGAAATAGCTTTGTAAGCAATAAAGCATAGAATAAAGATAAATTACTAGTTTTATTGTTATTAATACTAGTCCTGGTTCTCATTAAGTGGGTGACCTTGGAGAAGAAAGCTTTGATGTTTTGGCCCATGGTTTCTTCTTCTTTTAGGTGACAGAGTAAAACTAATCAGTGTTTGTGAAACCAACTTGGGCATGGAACATTCTGAGCTCCAACAATATTGATGAGGCTGTATGGATATACCTTGTAGTTGCTTGTCTTGGCAGTGGGAGGTTGGGGAAGAAGGGGTCCTTCTTTTGTGTCATAAAGCCCTTTGGCCAACTGCTGAAGCCTGTTGACTCCTGAGAGTCATGTTTTTAGGGGTTGGGTTTTTTTTTTGCTTTTTGGAGGGGGGAAGGCAGGGCAGTTGGGGTTAAGTGACTTGCCCAAGGTCACACAGCTAGTAAGTGTTAAGTGTCTGAGTCCAGATTTGAACTCGGGTCCTCCTGATTCCAGGGTCGGTACTCTATTTACTGTGCTACCTAGCCGCCCCAGAGAGTCATATTTTTAAATGCATAAAATAAAACAAGTAGGGTTGCCAAGAAAACCAATTTTATCTAAGTGAAGATAAAATTTTTGCTGTGCAAGTTCATAGATCCTGCCCCTGAAATCTATCCATGGATCCCTTGTGGGAGGGTTTCACTAGGAATCCCAGGTTAAGAAGCCCTGGTGTAGAAGCGTAGCCTATCCCAAAAGGAATGGAGAAATTGTTGAGTAAAAGAGAAGAAATCAGACCTGTTTGCATTCCACTCCAAATTCACACACATGCACACACCCCTCTGTTTTTTGTTTCTGTTTCTCTCTTAATCTCTAGTCCAAGGGTGGGAAACCTGTGATCTTGAGGACATTTGTGGCCCTCTAGGTCCTCAAGTGCAGCCCTTTGACTCAACCCAAACTTCACAGAATAAATCCCAAGGCCACATGTGGCCTTCTAGGTCCTTGGGTGCAGCCTTTTGACTGAGTTCAAATTTTACAGAAAAATTCTTTTATTAAGGGGATTTGTTCTGTGAAGTTTGGATTCAGTCAAAGGGCCACACTTGAGGAGCTAGAGGGCCACATGTGGCCCCAAGGCTGCAGGTTCCCGACCCCTCCTAGTCTCTCTCTCATGTTCTCATTCTTAACTCTTTTTGTTCTCTTTAGCTCCGAGCTCACAGCCAGAGACAGCACACCAACAACATATCTCAGCATTAAATCTCTCTCTTCATCTTCCCTGGTGATGCTTCCCCTCAATTCCCCTACTCCCCTGCAACCTTGTTAAATATGAGCTCTAATCCTCAGTCAATTTGGCTTAACTTTTTCTTTGTTATAAGTACTGTTCAGTGACTAACATGAGAATATTGTATGCGGATTTACATGACTGCATATGCATAACCTATATCGAATGGGGGGGGAGAAGGGAGAGAATTTGAATTGTTTTTACATGGAATTGGGGAAAAAACAAACTATTAAAGGGAAGAAAACCCAAGTATGGTTCAGTAGGGGTTTGTGGAGAACAGTCTATGTTGGGAAATGTCCATGATATTAAAAACAATAAAACTTTAAAAAAAATAAGATGGCAAGGGTCATACACACCACTTCTCAGATAGGAGAAGCAGAGGCCTAGGCAGAGTCTACAAGGAAGAATGTAGTGTAGCTATTGAGCTTTAAAGAAAGTTAAGGTATATGTTTTCCATTCCCTCTGCCAATAGGACAGGAATCTTTGGGCCAACAACCCTGAGGGTCTTCCCTTCCTAGTCTGATTTATTTTTTATTTTTGGGGGGGGGAATTAAAGAGGCCATCCCTTGACTCACTTCTTAAGGAGGCCTATTCACTGAATGGGTGTTGCCTCACTCAAAGTGAGAACTTGAAAAGATCTTAGCTTAAAAGGGCCAAGGTCTCCCAGTGCATCCTGGTCGTCCTGATTGATATTTAGCCACTGGACCCAGATGTCTCTGAAGGAGAAAGTGAGGGTGGTGACTTTGCACAGCCTCCCTCACTCAAGTCAAAGCCAATTGCAAGTCATGTCATTATCTCCCTGATGTCATAGTCGTCTTCAAGAACAAAGGACAAACCACAAGGACAGGAATGAGACAAATCTGGGGAGGGCAAGGAGCAAAACCCCGTAGCTGTCACTAGAGGGACAAACCAAGTAGCCACCAAACCATTACCTTGTTTCTTCATAAGCTCCAGGGAAACTGGGGAGGCTGCGTGGCACCCTTGATGTCCCTCATCTCCAGGACATTTCCTGATTTGGGGACCAGCCTAGGAGCCCCTTCCTTCACTGGCCCCAGGTATTACATGCATTGATGCATGTTTTGCTCTGTTTTGTTTTATTTATTTTTATTCTACTTGGAGTCTGAGCTTCCTGAGCATAGAATTTAAATGTATGGATTTATGTATAATGACATGCTAGTGAAAAGCTTGCGTGACCTAGGGGTCAGGAAGTCTGCCCAAGAGTCAGGAAGACCTCAGTTTATTTCCTGCCTCTTTCACATCCTGAGATTGGCTGTATGAGGCTGGGCAAATCATTTAGCCTCTCAGGTCCTAGGTAACTCTCTAAGACTACAAAGCTACAGAACAGTTGCAGATCCACATTGACAGAGGGAATTTCTTCACCAGCGTTCTCTTTGCCAATAAAAATCACAGGTTCATGTGGAAAATAACATGCTCAGAACATGCAGGCAGCATTTCATTGTAGGAGTTAAAATCTGACAGCTTTAACCAAGTGCCTGCCTTTTCCCCATCTCCACCCTCAGACTTGGACCTCCGATTCTCCCTTCCAGTAAGCCATAGTTGTTGGTCCTTAGGTGAGCCCCACCCCACAGGTTCCTTACTGCTTCAGCCTTAGCAGAAGTGTGTGTGTGTGTGTGTGTGTGAGAGAGTGACAGGGGATCATAGCATGTTAGAACTGGAAGGGCCTTAGAGATCCCTTAGTTTAGCCCTTTGTTTTTATAAATGTGGAAACAGGCTCAGAGAGGGTCAGGTGTCTTGTCCAAGGTCACAGAATAAGTTAATGGCAGAGCCAGGGCCCAGGTCTTTTGGCTCTTGATTCAGTGTTCTTTACAGCCTACCTTGCTGCTTTCTTTAATGGAGTTGCGTTGACTGGGAGCTGTGCCCAGACCTCCTTTGTAGGAGACAGGATTTCTGCCCGCTGCTGAACCAGAGGAGCTTGTGGCAGCAGGACTGGGGTTTGGGGCTGGGACTGTCCTGAGAGCCACCTCCCTCACTCCCAGCACGCAGAGACAGATGGTACTTGGAGGAGGGAAGGAGGGAGACATCCAGCACCTTGGCCGAACCTGAAGCAAACCTGGGGGAGAAGGGGGACAGGATGGGTATCTCCCCCACACCTCTATTTCAGGATCTGGAATCTAATGAACCAAGAACCCCAGGTCTGTCTATTAAGCTAGATAGAGCATGTAAATCACGCTTATTGCTAATAATAATGTTATTACTGCCCAGCTCACTTGCTTTTCTCCCTTCCACCAACAGGAGTCAAAGGGCAGAATGATATGGTAGAGACGGGGGCTGTCTAGCACTCCCACCCCCCACCCCAGGAATGGTTCTTCCCATCCCTGCCCCACACCCCTCTGCTGTGCCTGGCCAACGGCCTGGGGCATCTGGGACTCTGCTGCCTAGCCAGGGATGCCAGCTCGCCCACTCCTGAACCTTCTCTAGCTGATGGTTCCCACAGTGCAGGAATCCAGCTGTTTTCTGCCAACACAGCTGGGCTCAGTCAGCCTCCTGCTGCTGTTCTGTTTCAATGGGGGATGGGCAGGTCGGGGGAGGAACAGAAAGAGAGGACCCTGTGGGGAGTGGAGATGGTGGGGAGCAGGTAATCAGAGCCTCCAGAGCTCAGGGAACCTTTTCTGAGCTGGGGGTGGTGATGGTGGTAGTGGGGGTGTTGAATCACTTTGCAGTAATCTCAGTGGGAGCCGAGGTTTCTGAAACACAATGCATATTTCCCGGTTTCCTCTCCTTGCTTTTGCATGTGGCTTTCTAGACCTTGTGTTGGTGATGACTCAGCCACAGCCTTATTTGGTTTTTCTTTTTAACCACTCTCTCTCCCCTAGGTTGGGTTTGGCAACTTCCTGCCTTTCCTGTGCTCCTGAGTTTCTTAGACTTCAGCCCAGAGATTCCCTTCGTGATGGGAAAAGGAGGGTTGTTAAAGATCAGACCAGCCCCACAGGACAATCCCATTGGGCAGCAGGCCCACCACCACCATTGGAGGCTCTCTGCTCTCTCTGTGGACAGGGAAGGAGGGGAGAGGATGTCTTTACTCAATGGCCAGGTTCTGAAGGGAGCCCCAGATGTACAACATGGGGTCTGTCCCCTGCCCTCAGCATTTACACAACTGATGACTGTACAATTCATCAGGCATTTATTAAGCACCTAGTGTGTGTCCTGACTTCCCTAGTTGTGCTGAGGGTGCCTTAATACTCCCAGTCACCCAGGCTAAGAACCTCAGGCTGTGTTGGGCTCCTCCTCCCTCTCTGTCCTGCCATATCCACTTAGTCACCAAATTAGAACAATTCTCTTGCAATCTTTCATGTCTGTCTTCTGCTTTCCATGCCTCCTTCCACCACCCCGGTCCCAGCTCTGCACTGTGCCAGGCACTGGGGGAAATAAAAGCATTAGATAATGATAGCTAGCATTTAGGTAGCAGTCCAAGCTTTGCAAAGCCCTTCACAAATATTAGTTCATTTAACCTCACAACAACCCTGGGAATTGGTGCTGTTTTTATCCACATTTTACAGATGAGGAAACCGAGGCAAATAGCATTTAAGTGGCACGGCTAGGGTCACGTAGCTAGTTAAGTGTCAGAAGCTAGAGTTGAACTCTCATTTTCCAGATTCCACATCCAGCGCTTACTCCACTGGGCCACATGCATAAGACATGGTTCCTGCCCTTACAGAACTTCTGATCTTTTGGGGATTTGACAAATGCAAGATAACCATAATGCCGATGCATGTATTAACAACCACCAAAAAAACACCAAACCCTGTAATACGAGATAGCTTAGTGGATAAAGGGCCAGCATTAAAACTAGGCCTGTCTGGGTTCGAGCCCCACTTCTGACCTATATAAGCTATGTGGTCCTGGGCAAAGACCATAAGTTAAAGATTTGCATTGGCGGGGTTGGGGCTTCTTTACCGGAACCTCCCTGATGAAATCCTCGGTAATTAAAAAGTGAATAATGTGCTAATGTTTTAATAGTATTTTATTTTTTCCAGTTACATGTAAAGACAATTTAAACATTCATTTAAAAAATTTTTGGAAAAAAAAATTTTGAGTTCCAAATTTTCTCTCTCCTCCTTCCTAAAAAGGTAAGAATTTTAAATAGGTTATATATGTGCAATTGTGGAAAACCTATTTCTGTATTAGTCAATAACATATTAATGTTGGAGCAGCATAAGCAAGGTGCTGTCTGAGCCCTAAGGAAGGAAAAATCATGACTGACCTGGTAAAATTTGTTGGAATCAGGGAAGGCTGCCTGGGGAACCTGACTCTTGAGCTGATCTTTAAAGCATAGGGTAGAACCAGAAGGCAGAGTTGGAGGAGGGGAGGGACAGGCACGGAAGACAATGATGTGCAGACTACAATCCAGGTTGAGCCTGAAAGACCACCCCTCTCCTTCTCCTTCTTTCCTGCTCCCTTCACCTGTGGGATGGACCACAGTACCTAGGACAGTGCCTGGTACAAAGCAGGTCCATAAAAAATGCTCATTGATTCATTGATATGAGCAACAGAAATATGGGACAATAAATACTCTAGCTCAAGATGAGAAGACGAAAGAGGTCAACGTGCAGGAAATCTTCATGTAAGTAATGAGATTGAAGGTTGGATAGGACTTCATAAAGAGGTATTAGAGCAGGAGAGGTGCATGACCCAAGTGGCACTTTAGGAAGGTGCTCCTGGCAAGAAGCAGAAGAAACCTCAGGCAGAGATGCCAGCTAGGAGACTTTTAGTAAAAGGTAACAAGTCCTAGGACAAGGATAGTAGTTTCCTTCCATGCCTGAGAGTATGGAAAGCAGGAAACAGACATCAGAGATTGCAGAATTGATGGGACTTGGTGACTGGTTGTGGTAGGACAGAGAGACAGGGAGGACTCAAGACTCTAAGGCTCTAAGTCTGGTGACTGAAGTATGGTGGATACCATGGCGCTACAAGTCAGGACTCCTGACCCCAGGCTCTTTTTTCACTAATGCAGAACAGAACCTAGGCCGAGCCTGGACCAGCCCTCTCAGTCCCCCTGTGTCTTCCCTGCTCTCTCAGCTTATAGATTGGACCCTAAGAAATGCTCCACTGCCATTCTGAGCTGACCCTTCTGTCTCTCTTGGACAGGCATCCCCGAGGATTCCAAGGTAGAGGGCCCAGCATTCACTGATGCCATCCGCATGTACCGTCAGTCAAAGGAGCAGTATGGTACCTGGGAGATGCTCTGTGGAAACGAGGTGCAGGTAAGGCCCAAGAGAGATCTTGGGGTAGACAGGACTTGAGGCTGTCTTTGGATTTGCATCAGCTAGGAAGAGCTGCAGTGTGGATTTTGAAGTAGGGAGACTGGCAGGAGCAAAAACTAATCATTACTGGTTGGATGTCAGCATGGCCAGAGGTCTCCAGTGGAGTGTGCCTGGTCTCGTGCTGTTTAATGTTATTTACCTGCATAAAAGGCACAGAGGGCATGGTTATCAGATTTGAAGATGACACAGAGCTGGAAGGCAAGTTCAGATACACTGGATGACAGAGCGAGGATCCAAAAAGACCTTAGGAGCGTAGAACATTGGACTGAATCTAATAAGAATTGTAATAGGAGTAAATGTAAAGTCTGGAGATCAAAGTATTAACTGAATCTAATAAGAATTGTAATAGGAGTAAATGTAAAGTCTGGAGGTCAAAGCATTAACTTCATAAGCATGGGTCTGGGGAGGTATGCTTAAAAAGCAGCAGCTTGTCAGAAAGCCTGGGCATTTAGTGGCCTGCATGGTCCAGTGGTGTTTATGTGTGGTCCTGGAATGCATTAAGGTGAGCCTGAGAGGCAATAGTGGCACCTTGCTCTGTCCTGCTCAGACTGCATCTGGGCTCTTCTGTGCAGTTCTTGGGAAATTGGGGTTAGGAAGGGCATTGCTAAGCCAGCGAGCATCCAGAGGCGGGCAGCCAGGATGGTGAATGGCCTAGGGCCTGGGTGATATGAGGAATGGGGATGTGGAACCTGTCAAGGACTCAGAGAGGACAAGATCAGTCTTCAAGCATTTGAAAGGACGTCATGTGGAAACAGAATGAGACTGGTTCTGTTTGGCCCCAGAGTAAAGAGGCAGGAACAGTGAATGGGGGAAGGCTGCCAAGAGGCAGATTCAGTCTGAATGTCAGGAGATGCTTCCTAATGATTGGAGCTATCTGGGGTCTGGGTTCAGATGGGCCACTTTGAGGGGGGAGGGGGAAAGCTCCCTCTCTGGGCTGGTCTTCAAACAGAGGCTGGGTGACCATTGATTGTACATGTCATAGTGGGGATTCTTCTTTTTCAGGTATGCGATGGGAGTAGAGTGTTGTTGAGGCCCCTTCTAAATCTAAAATTCTGTTGTTGTGTGAAAAAGAGAGTCATGTGAGATGAGGCAAGAAAGGCAGCTTAGGGCAAGGAAAAGTTAGTGGGAAGCCATTGGAGATTTCTGAGAAGGAGAGTTATATCTTTACTCTACGTTATTAAGAGAATTAGAAGAATCATGGCACAGTGGATAGAACGTGGGGCGTGGAGTTAGCAAAAGTCATCTTTCTGAATTCAAATTCATCCTCAGACACTTACTAGCCATTGAACTCTGAGCAATTCACTTTACCCTGTTTGCCTCAGTTTCCTCATCTGTAAAATGAACTGGAGAAGGAAATGACAAACCACTCCAGTCTCTCTGCCAAGAAAGGCCCAAAGAGGGTAATAAAGAATGGCTGAATAACAACAACAAATTAGGAGAGCCAAGCTGGTAGCCTGTGCAGGTTGGATTGGAGGGAGGAAATACTAGAATCTGGGAGCCTGATTTGGGGGCAGTTGCAATAGTCTCAAGGAAGGAGGAATCCTGAATTGGGGTGATAGTGAGGTTGGAGAGAAAGAAGATACGAAATGCATCAGAAATTGAAGAGGTGGAAGCAACAGGAGTTCACAAGGTGTGGAAGGTAATCAGAGAATTATGATTCCAAGGTTCTGAGTCTTGGTCCAAAGGCCTAGTAGGAAGCTAGGTGGTGCCATGAATAGAGTGCTAGGCCTGGAGCCAGAAAGACCTGAGTTTAAATCTGGCCTCTGATGCTTACTGGCTGTGTGACCCTGGGCAAGTCACTTAACCTTGTTTTCCTTAGTTTCCTCATCTGTAAAATGAGCTGAAGAAGGAAATGGCAAAATTCAGTATCTTTGCCAAGATGAGACTGAAAAATGAGTGAAGTCATGAACCAAATGTATGAGGATGGGTCACTGAAGGTGACTCCTGGGAAGTTCTCAAAAGGCTTCTCTCACCTTCTCATGGTAAAAAGCTAATATTTCAGGGCCGCTAGATGGTGCACTAAGTAGAGGTCCGGCCCTGGAGTCAGGAGGACCTGAGTTCAAATGTGGCCTCAGACACTTGACATGCTTACTAGCTGAGTGACCTTGGGCAAGTCACTTAACCCCAATTGCCTTGCTTTCCCCCCTCAAAAAAAAAAAGCTGACATTTCCCTTGCTCCCCTGAACTCCTCTTGCCTTGGTGGAGCTTTCTCCTGCTTGCTGCTTTTCCTCCAGCCTGGGACCCTGTTGCCATATTGCCTGAGGGCTCTGTGCCATGGAAGCTTGGCCTAATCACATAATGATTAGGCCTGTTATATTTCCAGCTCAGCAGGTCAAGCTGAGCTTCAATTATAAAACAAGCATTTATTAAGCACCTAATGTATACCAGTACTGTGCTAAGTACTGAAGATACAAAGAAAGACAAAAAAACACCAAAAATGAAAAAAAGGTCCCTGCCCTCAAGGAGCTCATACTCTAGTGAAGAGACAACGTGCAAATTACCAATCACGTACATACAAGATATCTACAAAGTTATGTCCAGCTCTTTGTGACACTGTTTGGAGTTTTCTTGGCAAAAATAGTAGAGTGGTTTGCCATTCCCTTTTCCAGCTAATTTTACAGAGGAGGAAACTGAGGCCAACAGGGTTAAGTGACTTGCCTTGGGTCCCATAGTTAGTAAGTGCTTGAGGCCAGATTTGAACTCAGGAAGATGAGTCTTCCTGACTCCAAGCTCAGCACTCATCTACAAAGCAGATGGAAGGAAATCTCAGAGAGAAGGCACTAGGAGTGAGGGAGATCAGGAAAAGACCTCCTGCAGAAGACGGGATTCCTGCTGAGTCTTCAAGGAAGCAGGGAAACCAGTAGATGAGGGTAGAGAAGGCATGGGGCATGGGGGCCAGCCAGGGCAAAGGTGTGCAGTCAGAAGGTGGAGTGCCATGTGTAAGAAACAGCCGGGAAGGCGGGTGCTGCTGGGTTCTACAGGATGTGGAAGAGAGGAAGGTGTAGGCTAGGAAGGAACTACTTTGAGGAAGTCCTGACATTCTCTGACTGTCTTTCTCTCTTTGTCTGTCTGTCTGTGGCTATGCCTCTCTCTATACAGATCTTGAGCAACCTGGTGATGGAGGAGCTGGGGCCTGAACTGAAGAGTGTGATAAGCCCCCGAATGAAAGGCAAACCCCAGGAGAGGCAAAGGCAGTGGATACAGGTGGGCACAAAGCGGGTGGTGGCCTTGAGGTAGCTTGTGGAGTCTTGCCTCTCTGAATGGGACTCCTTAGGAGCTCTCTAAAGGCCTCTCTCTTACCTTCTAATGGTGAAAAGCTGACATTTCCCTTACTCCCCCGAACCTGTCTTGCCTTGGTGGAACTTTGTCCTGTCTGTTGCATTTCCTCCAGCCTGAGACCCTGTTACTATACCTCCACTCCAGCCTGAGACCCCATTGCCTGGGGGCTTTGTGCTGTGGAAGCTTGGCCTAATCAGATAATGAATCAATGAACCCCTGGGGGGGAGGAGAAACTGACTTTATTTTGTCCTTCACCCTAGAGTGCCTAAGGATTGCTCGAGGATATAATAGCACACAGAGCTCTGTGGGCTCCATTAGGAGCAAGTGTCATGAGTCCAAGAAGGAGTCTATATAAACCAGGGACCACCTTCATCTTGATGCAGAAGGAGAAAAAGGAACATCGCTAAGGCAGTCCTTGGACAGGAAAAGTGACTGTTGTTTTGTTGCTATAGATCTCGGATGCTGTGTACAGGATGATCTACGAGCAGACCCAAGCCCACTTTGAGGCCGTGGCTGCCAAGTGTGCGATGTCCCGACCAGCCATGGAGAGTACCATCCGCACAGATATGGACCAAATCATCACCTCCAAGGAGCACTTAGCCAGCAAAATCCGAGGTACAGCAGGCTGTGAAGGCAGGACAGCTGTGAACCTCACAGCTGCCCACAGACTCCCTCACTCCATCCTTGCCGCTCCCCAAGTCCTTAAGCTCAGGGCCCTCACTCAGTTACATTGCCAAAGCACTGGGCAATGTGATTGAGGCAAAATTGAAAACCTGAAGGACCCAGAAAACATTTAGTTCCAAATTTTGAAAAGCTGATCATTTTTGTGGATTTATTTAATATCCTGGTATTTTGCTGTAGCTTCTGACCCTTGTGTCAGTTCCATGCCCTGAAAATCCTGAAGCCTTTTGAATAGATCTGCACGATCAAAGAGCCCTTAGTCATAGGACCAGGGATCTTGAGCTTCAGGGTATCTCCATGTGGTTGAACATCCTCTTTCTAAAGATGAAGAACACAAGGCCCAGGAGGTGGAGTGATTTGCCAAGTCCTGTGACTCCAAGACCAGGACTAACCTTACTACTCCTTAGGACTTTTTGTGCCAAGAAAGAGAATGGGTGATTATAGTTTCAGGGAAGATTTCCTGGAGACAGGGTGGATTTGAAGAAAGATTTTGATGAAAGGGTAGGGGGAAAGCATTCCAGGCCTGGGGGAGGGGGGGAGTAGAATCACCTGGTTATCTTGAGTTAGTCCATCTCCAGGATCTACCAAGGAAATAAGAAGGGCAGGGCAGACTCATGTCACCCTTGCCCAGGGCCTAATCCCAAGCTTTAACAGTTGTTCTCCAGCCTCAGTTTGGGGTCATAGACTTCTCTGGCAGTGAGAAGTCCATGGGTCAAGTCTCTTCTCAGAATCTTTTTAAATGCATAAAGTAAAATACATAGGATTCCAAAGGAAATAAATTATTTTGAAATACTCTTATCAGAAAAAAAAAAGAAATACTCTTATCAGAATTAAAAAACAAGGTCATGGGTCCGCAGTTAAGAACCCCTGCTCTTGCCTAATGTGGTTCTGGGAAAAGAAGTGATGGGTAACCAAGACGTGGGTGGAGAGGACACAGGCCAAGGTGGAGTTTGACCCTGTCATTCTATCCCATCTCATCCTTCTTGGCCCAGCCTTTATCCTCCCCAAAGCTGAGATCTGTGTCCGAAACCACGTGCAGCCGTACATCCCCTCCATCCTGGAGGCCTTGATGGTCCCCACCAGCCAAGGCTTCACTGAAGTTCGTGATGTCTTCTTCAAGGAGGTCACAGACATGAACCTGAATGTTATCAACGAGGGAGGCATCGATAAGCTTGGAGAGGTAAAAGCCCGTGATGCCCACATCACTGGCAAATGACCACTTAGGGCTCCATCTTTGTAGAGTCACAGAGGCAAAGAATGTCAGAACTGAAAGGGGCCTTAGAACACAGACTATTTGCCCAGAATTACAGATCCCAGGGAGGGGATTGTGGGGAGAGGTAGGGGCCTTAGAGAACATTATGTGGGAATGAGAGTGAAATGCTTTTCTTGCATAGGATATGGGAAAGGCATGGTGTGGTGAGGAAAGCATTAGAAAAGGAGTTATGAGACCTAGTTTCTAATTCTGGCCCAGCTGCCAACTTGCTGAGTGACCTTGGACAAGTCATTTCATTGGGTCACAGTTTCCCAGCTATAAAATGGAGTTGAAATAGATGGTGTCTAAGCTATAATGGCTGGAACTTACATGACAGTTGAAGGTTTGCAAAGCACTCTACAAATTTTATCTCATTTGATCCTCAACAACCCAAGAGGTAGGTGCTATTAGTATCCCCATTTAACAGATGAGGAAACTGAGGCAAACACAAGTTAGGACTGGCTCAAGGTCCCATACTCAGTAAGTACCTGAAGTAAGGTCTTCCTGACTCTGGGTCTGGCATTCCATCTACAGTGCCACCTTACTTAACCTTTTCCCCCAACATTCTGGGAGTTCAGGTCCATCTTGTGTGAGGTCCTGGTGGTTTGTGTCTATCACACTTTGAAACTAAGCGGGCACCACCGATGGCTCAGCCAGAGGGGTGGAGGGTGTCAGGTGCTGCCCTGGGGAAGGCAGACGCATCTCACTCAGGGTGTCTTTGTCTTCCCAGTACATGGAGAAGCTTTCCCAGCTGGCGTACCACCCGGTCAAGATGCAGAGCTGTTATGAGAAGATGGACCAGCTGAAGCTGGAGGGCCTGCAGCAGCGATTTGATGTCTCCAGTGCATCTGTATTCAAACAGAGAGCCCAGATCCACATGCGGGAGGTAGGCGCCTCAGAGACCTCAGTCCACACCCAGAATTCTCTCTCTCTGTCCTTGTAGCTGTGGAGAACAGAGGTCATAACAGAAACCAGAGCAGCATGTGTCTCCAGATAATGCCCCCAGGGTTATGGGGATTTGGGGGTGATTCCTCCAGACACTGTGATGCTACAGGTTTTGATTGGCTGGGTCTGCCCAGTGACTGCCCTGGACAAGGGGAAGAGAAATAGGTATCTGTGTTAGCTGGTGATCAAAAAGAGAAATACAAGTCACCAAATTATAATCGTGTTCCTGGCTCCCAAATAAACAGTCATACTCACTATCACCAAGGCAGCATGGGCAAAACTTGGATTGACTGCCTTGTGATAATGCTTGTCCCCTATCACCACACACATGCACACACACGCACATGCACACATACAAGCACGTACACGCACACATACACACATATACATGCACACCTACATATACACGCACATACATGCACACATACATATACACTCACATGCATGCACACATGTACACACACACCCCTCCTCTTCTATAGATCCTACTTCTCCTCTTGAAACATTTCCTCTGCTGATAGCTCCAATATTTCTACTCTGCTTTCTGTGTGAAGCCTTCTCTCGTTTCCCCCCACCCTCGCATATTTGCTAGGGCCTCCTCCCCAACAAAAAAATTACCTTGTATGTATTGTATCTTTACTCCTTGTCTCTCCTGATGAAAGCATAAGCTCCTTTGGTTTTGTGCCCCTCGCACTTAGCAGAGTCCCAGACATAATAGGGGCTTAATAAACCCTGGTGGCTTGATTGGAGATGCCCCATATCAAGGCTTCTTTGTCTTTATGCTGTCAGAGGCAGGGAACCTGCAGCCTCAAGGCCCCATGTGACCCTCTAGGTCCTCAGGTGCAGTCCTTGGGACATAAACTCATTCTGTGAAGTTTGGATTACATCAAAGGGTCACACTTGAGAACCTCCAGGCCACCACATGTGGCCTGGAGGCTGCAGGTTCCCCACCCTTGAAAGACGTTTTCCCATGTCAAGGAATGCTGTTGGGGAGGGGGTTAAGGTGGGGACAGAATTTAAGGAAATTTTATTATTTACCTTGGGCCTTATATCCCCTAAAACATCCCTCCTTTCTTCTCTTATACTCCCTCTATTTTCTCCTTTTTTTTGTATAACCAAGCCTGGCTCTCCAGCCCTCCATATAAGCACAACATTCTCTTTTTTTTCCTTTTTGGAGAGGGAAAGGCAGGGCAATTGGGGTTAAGTGACTTGCCCAAGGTCACACAGCTAGTAAGTGTCAAATGTCTGAGTTCAGATTTGAACTCAGGTCCTAGCTGCTCCTTTATTAGAACATCACCACTCGTGCCTTTCCAGCACTTGGGTGTGGTGCTCTGCTCTCCCTACTTCCCCCAACAGCATTTCTTGTGTGGACCCTCTGCCCCCACCTATCTCCCCTAAAGGTCTTGAGTAAGAGGGAGGAGGTAGAATGTGAGGCTTTGAATACCAGAGAGACAAAGGGGTTCAGACTTGGAAGCTAGTCAATCAACAAGCAATTTTTAACACTTACTTTGTGCCAGTCTAAGTGCTGAGCGCTGAGGATTCAAAGGAAGGCAAAAAACCAAAAACAAGCAAACCAGTGCCTGCCCTCTAGGAGCTGACATTCTGTGGGGGGAGACAACTTGTAAATAATTAGGTACATGAAAGATATGGACAGAGCAGATGGGAGGTAACCTGAAAGGGAGTAATATTAGTAGCTGAGGAAAATCAGGTTTCCTACAGGAGGTGGGTTTTGAGCTAAGGCTTGGGGGAAGTCTGGGAAACTACCGGGGAAGGCATGAATGGCTAAGTGGGCAGAGGCCATCAGTGAGCAGAGAGTTTACGAGTTAAACTGAACTGCTTCCTCCATGAGGGGAGATCATCCACTGACTTCAAGTAACAACTCCTCCATGGCTCTGTGGCTCCCCCCTTAGCAAATGGACAATGCTGTGTATACCTTTGAGACACTCCTGCACCAGGAACTAGGGAAGGGACCCACCAAGGAGGAGCTGTGCAAATCCATCCAGCGCATCCTGGAGCGCGTGCTGAAGGTAAGGGGGGCTCCCACTTGCGCCCTGGTGGAAGATCCTCTCACATCCCTTTCCCCTTGGCCCTAACGCTTCTCTTGCTCTCTGGCAGAAATACGACTATGATAGCAGTACAGTACGGAAGAAGTTCTTCCGAGAAGCCTTGTTGCAGATCACCATCCCATTCCTGCTGAAGAAACTGGCCCCTACCTGCAAGTCGGTGAGACCCTGGGCCAGGGTGGGTGGTGCTGGGGGGTAGGGTCTGAATTATCGAGGAGACTAGTCTCCTGGGAGCTCAGGCAAGAAAAGTACCTTAGCAATCATCTTGTTCAACTCCATTTTAAAGATGAGGTAAATGGACTAGGAGAGGGGAGGTCGCTTATCCAAGGTCACACAGGTACTAAGTAGTAGAGTTGTCATTAGCTCTCTTATCCCAAATCCCCAGACTGGGGCACTGAACTTGTTAATGTCTGAAATTATAAAATCATGAAGTCTTAGATTATTTGCTATGATTGATGGACAGCATCTTAGAGTATTAGTGGGAAGGGCCCTTGAAGATGGTCTAGTTCGGTGCCATTATTTTATAGATGAAAAAACTGAGGCTTGCCCAAAGTCATGGAACAAATTGGTCATAAAGGAAGGACGAGAACCCAGGTGTCCTGGTTCCCAGTTCAGGGCCTTTCCCACAGAACTGTGCTGCCCCAAACTTACTTCCTTTATTCCCACCTCAGTGGCAGGTTCTGCCTGACAGAACCAGAGACCTCTAGGCAGTGAGGGGAGAAGACCGTGAAACAGGGCATCTCTGTGCTGCCGCCCCAGGGTCGGGGCCTGGCTCTGCCAAGCTGAATCACCAGACTGGCCCTGCCTACACTTGGCCTCATGTCTTTCTTAATGAATTTTTGATGATGCCCTTTTCTCTTCTTTTATCACCATCACTTCCCAATAACTCTGTCCGCTCCCCACCCCCACCTCCTGCCTTGTAATTCAAGCAAAATTATTCAACACATCGACCACTTGAGGAAATGTGTGCCTCGGTCTACCCATATCATCCACCACCCTGTCTGGCAAGAGCAGGGGCCCTCAGTGGTGCGTCATTGTCGGGCCTCTGAAGTCACGATCGGTACCCGCATTGATCTGAACACCCTCACGTCTCTCAGCAGTGATTGCCTTTAATGCTGTTGTTTCTATTGTATAAATTGTTCTCTTGGCTCAGCTCCCTTCACTGCATGTTGATTCATCCAAGTCTTCCCAAGTTCTTCTGAATTCTTCATATTCTTTAAGGTGAAACAAAATTCCACCATGTTCATCTACCACGATTTGGACTCTCTCCTTCCCATCCTTTTAGGAGCTCCCCAGGTTCCAAGAATTGATCTTTGAAGACTTTGCCAGGTTCATCCTGGTGGAGAACACATATGAAGAGGTGGTGCTGCAGACGGTCATGAAGGACATCATGCAGGGTAAGGGCGCCTGCTGGCTAGGGATGCTAGCTGAACAGCTTTCAGTGGACTGGCCCAGGGGAAGTCTCGAGATTGGAAAAGGTCCTGACACTACCACACAGTGGTTAGAACATCCTTAGAGCTTAGGTCTGTTGGACAGAGACCACAGGGAAATGACTTTCGGGCCATCTGGGGCCATAAGACTGGACATCCAAGGAAGAGTGAGCATGGGTTCCTATGATGTCCTGGGGAATGAAGTCATGGAGGCAGAATGATATAGCAGCATTAGGTCAGTACTGGCATGTAGACACCTGAGCCCAGTTTGGGGCTACACTTTGAGCCATTCATTTCAGCCCCTCTCTGCCAGTTCCTGTAGTACATACTGCCTCGTGACATCTCTTCTACTGTTGTCTTGAACTGTTAAATTTTTTTTATGTTGTTCTTGAACTTTTCATGGTTGTAAATGTCTCACCTTCATCCTAGAAGAATCGAATCTTCTAAGGCCTGGAATCAAGAAGACCCGAGTTCCAGTCCTGCTCAGACACTGGCTAGTTGTGTGACCCTGCCTAAGTCACTTAACCTCTTTCTACCCCAGTTGTCTCATCAGTATAATGAGGATAGGAATAGCACCTCCTCCCAGAGTTATTATGAGGACAAAATGATATAGCTTTTTTTTTTTTAAGGCATTAAGTTCTTTGAGGGAAGAGGTCTAAGAGTGTTGGTAAGGCAAGAGGATTAAGAAAAAAGGAAATAAAGTAAACATGGTGATTATTGAGAGAAGTGAAAGGAAGTTGGGTGTGGGTATCTAGTCCTTGTTAGAAGAAGGGAAATAAAGGTGTGACTTGACAAGTCATTATGAGGAAATAAAAAGGAGTGAAGATAATGTAGGCTGGCTGTAGTCAGAGTAATGAGCCTGAGCACCTTCCCTGGCCCTTCTGGGGCCACATGCTCTGTCCTTACTAGAGACAGCACAGGGATGACCAAGGGCCTTTCTGCACCCAGGGCCCTTTTAGCGAGGGATCAGGCTGAGTGTTAACCCCCTCACTTTTGTTACACTCTAAAGTCAAGGGGAGCAGAGATGAACAAAGGTGAGACTGGGGTGTAAGCTACAAGAAGGGAAGGGAGGAAGCATTTTGCTGGAGCTTGAATTGAATGTACAGTATTCCTGTTTCTGACCTAGCCAAGTGACTGCTGTTAACACAGCCTGGACTCCCTTCCTAGGGAGAGCTAAAGCAGACTGGTGGTTGGGAAGGGGCTTATGGGATGCCTCTCCACTTTAAGGACAATGAAACGTGGAAGGTTTCAATGTGAAAAACCAAGAAGAAAAAAGGATCTGACTTTCCAGAGAGGAAATTAGACCTGTTTCCGGAAGTTGAAGATAGAAGTCTTTTGCCTAGAGAAGGAAGGGAGGAAGGACTACCAGGCCCATAGGGTTAAGAATCAAATTTGAGGGGGGGCTAGGTGGCACAGTAAATAAGAGCACCAACCCTGGAATCAGGAGGACCTGAGTTCAAATCTGGCCTCAAGACACTTAACACTTACTAGCTGTGTGACCTTTGGCAAGTCACTGAACCCCAATTGCCTTGCCTTCCCTCCTCCAAAAAGAAAAAAAATAGAATCAAATTTGAGGCTCTTTCTAAAGAGGGACGTGTCCTCCAGAGAATGATAAAATGGCAGAGTGGGTGCTATTAGACTGGACATAACCCAGTGTCATAGGAAAAAGAGATGAGTACTAGTAGCTGGTGACTGAAGGGAGCTGAGGCAGATGCTTGTTGACCTGATAACTGTGATAGAAAGGTGTGTTGTCTTCCTGGGTGACATGAAGGCAGTGAGGTAGGGTAGTGAATAAAGTGTTGGGCTGCAGACTTGAGTTCAAGTATTGTCTCAGACACTTGGCAGCTGTGTGACCCTGGGCAAGTCATTTAACCTCTGTCTGCCTCTGTTTCCTCATCTGTAAAATCAGAATAATAACAGCACCTTCTTCATACTTTAATCACAAAATTCAATAAAATAATGTACTTAATGTGGCTTGCAAAATTTAAAGCCTTATATAAATGTTAGCTATTATTTTTATAAAAAACCTCCCAGGATTTATCAAAATAACTGATTACTGCCCACTTCTGGTGGTTCATCTGCGCATAAATTTCACACACACACATATACACGTGCGCGCGCGCGCACACACACACACACGCACACACATGCACGCACACACACACACAGGAAAGCATTGCCAATGATTATAAAGTCTTAGGCAAGAAACTGAAGAACTAGGAGTCCTGATAGTGTTTTCATTGCTTCGAGCTTTCAAGACCAGGGATTTGGAAGATAAAAAGCTGAGGGGAGAGGTGAACAGCTGGTTAAGAAGATGACGTCTGAGAATGAGATTAGGATTTCTGGAATGACAGGAATATGGCAGACTTCACGCCAAGGCGGTCCATAGCTAACAAGGGCTTCTCAGAATGCATTTGCCTGGTCTCTGACAAAGCTGATCATGTGAACTTTTGACCAAAAAGGAGAGAGGAAGAGGAAAATTGACTACATATATCTGTCAAACTAGAGACAATAGGGAAAAGCTACAGTGCAGGAAGATTAGCTTTTGAGACACAGGAGACGGTGACGAAACCTGTGGTCTCAAATGTCTGTGTATAAAGACCCAATGTTTGGGCAATAGGCAAGATAAATGAGAGTTCCTAATGGAAGGAGACATTTCACTCCATAGGTATCACTAAGACTTGGGGGGGAATGAGACCAGTAATAGGTGTACTTTATTCAGAAGGAGCAAGATCAGTAAAAGGATGGTTTGGAGATAGGGTATACTAAGAAGAAATACTTGTATGAGCACATCCAAGGTGGGTGTAGTATAATAGAGAGCATTTGAGTGAATAAGTCACCAAACATTTATTAAGTATCCACTGTGTATCAGGCACTGTGCTAAGTGCCAGGGCTACAAAGAAAGGCAAAAATCAGTGCCTTCCTCTCTAGGGTCTCCCAGTCTAATCAGGAAGACACCATGCAAACAACTGTGTACAAGCAAGACAGAAACAGTTAGATGCAAGACTCCGAGGGGAGAGTCAAGGGGTGAGGGGTGAGAAAGGTGGGCTTTGGGTGAGCGGCAGAGATGAGGACACCAAGTATTCCAGGCACAGTCTCCATGGAACTGGGTCGTAGAGTGTTGTATGTGAGGAACAGCAAGTAGGATGTTGTAGCTGGGTCATGCGTAGGATACATAGAGTGGAGTAAAGTTTCCAGAAGGCTGGAAAGGTAGGAAGGGGCCAAGTTACAAAGGACTTTAAAAGCCAAACAGACAGTTTTCCATTTCATCCTGGAGGTTTTCAGGAGCCATTGGAGCTTATTATGAACATGAATTGAAGGACAAACAGAAGTGGTTTTATGATCAGTATATACTTTGGACCACCTGAACAGAAAGAAGAAATGCCTCAGGAATTCAGGAAACAATCACTAACCTGACCCAGAAGCATTATAAAATAATAGTGGCAGACTTCTCTTATCCAGATCTCTGCTGGAATATTGAGCTTTCCAGAGTCCTTTTTATGCCAAAAGTAGACCAACTAAAAAGTAGATTAGCCCTTGCCTGCTTTTTATCTTGCCTTACTGATAATTTCATCCTTCAAAAGGTGGAGGAACCAACAGGGGGGAATTCTATTATGGATCTGATTCTCACCAACGTTTAAGAAACTGGTTGTGATTAAAATGACAGGACCTTGTAGGGAATTGATCTTTAAATTTGTGGTAGAGAAAGGGAAGGTCAGTCACACAATTTGACATGCCCCCTTGACTTTGCAGGCAGATCTCCAAGGGTTCGAAGCAATGATAGGCTCTCATGAACTAATATGCTACAGGAGAAGTCAGCCAAGTAGGGATGGAAACTCAAGAATGAAATTTCACTGATATAATGGGAGATGATCCCAAGGAGGAAGAAAGATGTGAGTTATTTGAAGAGACAGATGTGGCTGCACAGGGAGCTCATCTACCAGCTTAGATATTTAAAAGAAGTGAACCAAAAGGATGCGTGATGACCCTCATTTCAGAGAAGCAGTGAGAAAGCGTGCGCCCCAGTGTGCACTGTGCCTTCAAAGGGGAGGCAGTAGACTTGGGGACAGAATGAGACGTGTGTTTTTTGGACACGGCCAGTGCAGGGATTGGTTTTGCTTGATTGTCCACATTTGCTGCAGACTTCCTTTGTCCGCTCTCAGTGAGCTTACACTCTCCTGGAAGGGTTGCTGCATATTCACAGAGGCAGCTATAGGCTTTGTACTAAACAGATACACAGTGATTGGGAAGGGGCACTTACATCCAGGGGAATCAGAACAAGATTCTTGGAGAAAGTGGTGCTCAGGCTGAGCCTTTCTGAGGGTTACAAGAGGCAGAGAGGAGGATGGGAGTGCATTCTAGGGATGGAGGGGTGAGGGAGGGGGAAGGATAGGCTGTGATGGAATGTCGTGGATGTAGCCCAATGAAGATTAATGTGTAATTCTGCTGATATTAGGGGGCAGCTAGGTGGCACAGTAACTAGAGTTCTGAACCTGGAATCAGGAAGACCTGGTGTTCAGATCTGGCCTCTTGTGCTTCCTAGCTGTATGACTCTGGGCAAATCCCTTAACGGCTGTCTGCCTCAGTTTCCTCATCTGTAAAATGGACATAATAATAGCAGCTACCTCCCAGGGTTGTTGTGATGATCAAATGAGATCATATTTGTAAAATGTTTTACAAACTTTAAAATGCTAGTTGTTATTATTACCAATCAGCCTGGAAAGATAGACTGAAGACACACTATGAGGGGCTTTAAATGCCAGAGGAGGTTGTATTTTATCCTAAAATAGGAGGAGCCTCTGGACCTCCTTGAGCAGAGTAAAGACCTGGTCTTTAGTAATATCAATTTAGCAGCCTTGTGGAGGATAGTTTAGTAAGGGGATAAACTGGATAGAGAGAGCCCTGTTTGGAGACTATTGCAGTAGAGCAGGTGAGAGGTAATGAAGGCCTAGGGTGGCTGGGCGTGAGTGAGAGGAAGGAATGGATGGGAGAAATGTGGAGGGGGTAGAATCCCGAAGGCTTGGCGGCTAATTGGGTAGGAGGAGGGGATAGGTAAACAGATGGTAAGAAAGCATGTAGCTGCCCTTGATTAATTCAAATCACTGGGCCCAGATGAATTCTCTCCATGGAGATTGAAAAGAACTTGTGGATATGATTGTTGAATCATTGCCAGTGATACTTGAATAATTGTGGGAAAGAGGAGAAGTGTCATAGTCCTAGAGAAGGGGGAAATGTCCCTATTTGGCAGAGAGAGAAGAGAGAAAGAGACAGAGAAAGAAAGAGAGAGAGGATCTAGCAGATTATAAAACTGACTGCAATACCTGGGAAAATTTTAGTGTCTGTTATCAAAGTTCCTGAACATCTAGGAAAGAAAATGGTGATCACAAAAACATATCAGGGGCAATTAGGTGGTGCAATGAATAGAGCATCAGAAGGACCTGATCTCAAATCTGGCCTCAGACACTTAGCACTTACTAGCTGTGTGACCTTGGGCAAGTCACTTAACCCTAACTGCCCTGCCTTCCCCCCTCCAAAAAAAAAAAGACAGATCATATCATCAATCAGGAAATGACTAGACAAATTGTACTTCAAGAATATAAAGGAACTGGGAAAAATAAAATACTGTTTACTAAAAAAAAAAATAACAGTATTACTGTGCCATAAGAAAACAAGAGAAGTACATGCAGTGATTCATGTAAAATAAGCAGAATCACGAAAACAGTATAGTATGCACAGTAACAGCAACAACATAACTGGAAAGAGACAGATACCCTGTAATTATAGTGACCAGACTTGGCCTCAGAAAATGCACATCCCGGGTTTCACTGGGGGAGTGGGAGACTGGGTGTGGAACATTACATATGGCCTCAGGTGCAGTCAGGGGTCACTTGGTTTGGGGTGGGTTGTCTTCTTCTTTGTCTCTTTTAACTATTTGTTACAAGGGAAGGCTTGCTGAGTAGGGGAGGGTGTGATGGATGTATATGCAGAAAAGAAAGTGATGGGAGAACAAAAGGCATCAATAAAATAAAGCAAAGAACAGAGTCGTGTCAGACTAATTTTATTTCCTTTATTGTCAGACTTTTAGGTGGATCAGGGTGATGCTATTGTGGATGTAGTTTACTAAGATTTTTTTTGAGTAATATTTTATTTTTTCCCAATTAGTTGTAAAAACAATTTTTAACTTTAGTATCTCCCTTTTTTAAAGTATCTTTTAAAAAGTATCTCTTGTTATGCTTTTTTGACGAAGCAATATGGCTTAGTTCAGAAGTGTGGAACTTGAGACCTGCAAAACTCTAGAGCGTAGAGGAGCCAGATTAAATTGTAATTAGGAAATGTTTAACAAAATAAGTAAAAATGCAATAAGCATAGATTATGTTCATTTGTGGTTTTCTAAATCAGCATGCCCCTCCCTGCCCCCACTCCCTTCATTTCTATTTGAGTCTGATACCACTGTGTTGTTGCTATTGAGTCATTTCACTCACTTTCCACTCTCTGTCACCTCATTTGAGGTTTTCTTGGCAAAGATACTGGAGTGGTTTGCTATTTTTTTCCTTCAGCTCATTTTACAAATGAAGAACCTAAAGCAGACAAAGTGAAGTGACTTATCCAGGGTCACACAGCTAGTAGGTATCTGAGGCTGGATTTGAACTCAAGTCCTCCAGACTCCAGGGCCTTGGTATTCTCTCTGCTGCACAATCTAACTTAGATAGTACAATATGATGCATTCAGAACTGACTGAATGGTTGTACTTAAAGAGCGGTCATGTGTCACCAGTAGGTTGCTGTGGTCTGCTGGGGAGACAACCCGGAAGCTTTGCTATCTAAGATCCATATCAGTGACGGGGATAAAGGCCTAGGTGGTGTGCTGGGCAGATCTGAAGCGGCACAAAGCTGGAAGAAGGAATAGAAATGGAGTTAGGGTTAAGTAACCCATGGGATGACTGTCTGACAGGCTAGAATACCAGGCTGAATTGAAGAAGAAGAAACATAGTAATAAGGGAACGTGTAAACCTCTTAAACTTATGTTCAAGAAATCAGCCCCACAAATAAGAGGTGGGGAGGACATGGCTAGAGAGCAATTTCTCTGAAAAAGATTGGGGTTTTTTCACAGATCTTAAGCAAGTGGACATGGCAGCCAAGTAGCTCCACGAAGAAGGAGGCGAATGCCCAGCTGTGCTCTGCTCTGGTTAAATCACCTCCGGACTATTAATGTATTTAGTTCTGCGCGCCACCGTATAGGAAGGTCGTGGGATGTTTGGTTAAAGGGATTGGGAATGTTTAACTGGGAGGAAAGAAAGCTCAGGAAAATGTGATACCTGTCTCCAAGTATTTGAAAGGCTATCCCTTGGAAGAAGGGCTAGACCTGTAGTGTGACCTCAAAGGGAAAAACCAGGAGCAGTGGGTACAAGCTGCAGAGGCTTATGGGTAGGAAGAATTTGCTAGCAGTGAAAGTTCGTCAAAGAGGGAATGGGCTGGCTACCTCCAGAGGCAGCGGATTCCCCATCACTGGAGGACTGGAGGGCTGTTTGTTGGGTGTTACAGAGGGGATTCTTTCAGGAGTACAGCCAGCAAGGTCCCTTCCAGTTCTAAAGTTCTGCAATTCGGGGTTTCTTACCTTGTTCACCTTTGTATCCTTCACCACCCCCACAAGAGGGCCCTTGGCACATGTTTGTTAAATGTCCATGGGACAGGCCCAGCTGGAGGAGTCAGGGAGCAGATGGAGGACGTTGACTGAATACTGATGAATAATCCCCCCTTTTTGTGTTCCAGCTGTCAAGGAAGCCGCGGTGCAGCGCAAGCACAACCTTTACAGGGACAGCATGGTGATGCACAACAGTGACCCCAACCTCCACCTGCTGGCCGAGGGCGTCCCCATTGACTGGGGAGAGGAATACAGCAGCGGCAGCCCAGGGGAGGCAGACCTGTCCGCTGAAAAACGCCGCCGAGCCAAGCAGGTGGTCTCAGTGATCCATGATGATGAGGCTGGGCTGCCCTATGAGCCTTGTCCAGAAATGCTGTCCCCAGGAGTGCCTGAGAAGGAACCGATCCCCTACCCTGCATCCCCAGACAGCGTCAAGGAGCTACGGGGCCTGCTGACCAAGGAGCTCCAGGTGGAGAGCCCCCAGTCCACTGCTGAGCCACTCACAAATGGCACATCCCCTAGAGAGAGCCCCCAGCCCCTGGAGGCTGAGAGGGAGAAAAGTCCTAGCCAACAGGCATCCCCCCTCAACCACACCCGCCATGAGCCAGCACCCACCAGCCCAGGAGAGGAGGCTGTCACACCTCCCGCTGCTCCCACCCGACATTTCTTCTCTGAGGAAGAAGCAGACAGTGATTGCCCAAAGCCCAGTGACAAGGAGACTGGGGAGGAGGTGTCTGGCCAAGGGAGTAGCCCATATGTCCAAACCACCACAGAAGACAGCACAGGTGTGCAGACTGAGTTTTAGGCCAGAGCCTCTCCACTCCCTACCCCATGGATTCTGGATTCTGGTCAGGTGTGTGTGCACCCAATGTAAGGCCCTAGCTAGCCCACAGCCCCAACTCCAACCCACCCCCCCAGCAGTGGACACTTAATACTGCTCATCTTTGGGAATGTGACTGACTATGGAATAGAAGCAAGCCAGGCTGGACAGGGGTCAGGGGTTGTTCACTCAATATCTATTGTAAACATGTTTTGTTCAGGAGTAAGAAGGAAATGGAGGGTAGAGGGAAAGATAGGACCCACAATAAATACAAATCTGGCTCACCCCTCAACCCCTTCCTTGTCCCCAGTGTCCCTTTTTCTGTTTGAGACTGAGAAGAAGGGAGATAGAAGACACCACCTGACCATAGTGGCTAGACTTACTGTCAAGATTCTCCTTGTCAGCTGGGGGCAGAGGAAGGCATGAGGGAGAGTCAGGAGGAAACTGGTGCCCATCCCCAGCTTTTTCCCTGGGCCGTGCTCAAGTCAGCGTACATCATGCTACTAGTCCCATTCTACAGATTGCAGTCTAGCTGGGAAGCTGCCCTTTCCTGGCCCATTCTTTCAGACAAAAACCTTCCTTTCTCCTACTTCCCATCTCCCCAAAGGAGTAGGAGAAGGGCAAGAAAAAGAAGCTAAAGTCTTCTAGAATCCATTCAAGGCCAAGTGTTCCTGAGACTGGAGGAGGAATGACTGATCTAGCTTCCTTGGATACAGGCTACTCTCTCTTAGCCTCACCTCTATTCCAGCAATGTTTTCCCTAGGCACATGGAGCCTCTGACACTCAACTGTTTCCACCTAGAGGGACTGGCCGTGAACGATGTCTTCAGTGTCCGCTGGCTGTCTAAGCTAGCAGGTTACCTTACTTCCAAAGGGAGGTGGGATGACAGGTACTGCCGGGAGGTGTTGATCTGTCAGGAAGAGAGGCCCCCTAACTCTGGCATGGATGTATATGTAGGGGGTAAGGATGTGCAGGGACATAGGCTCATTTTCTAGTTCTGGGGGATAGTTTTGTTGCCTCTAGTCTGAAGTGGAAGGGAGAAAGGTTATTCCCTTTAGTCCATTCTAATAGTTCTTAAGAAAACAATTCATTCATTAGAGTGTATCAGGAGGAGACTTTAGGCCTAGGGTTGGGGAAGAGAAAGATTGTCCAGTGCACAAGTTCTAGAGAAAGGAGTATTTTAGATCCTGGGTCTCGTCCTAAGGCAAATATCAGTCGTCTTGAAGTTGGGGTTGTAGTTGAAGTGGTGGGTTAGGTCTTAACATATGACTTGGGATGTTGAAGGTGGTAATTAAAGTGTTATGAGGAAGAAAGAGGTTTGGTCAGGGATAGGGGGGGTTTTCTACGAGGGGTGAGCTGGGAGAAGTTAGTTTGTGTGATGTAGGAATGAAGCCAGGAAGGCAGGTCAGGACATGAAGTAGGAACAGAATCAGGAGGGTATGCAGAGAGTGTATGACCTGTGGTGTCCCAAGGCCACATGGGACCTCAGGAAGGGAGTAGCTCTCCTGGAGGAATGGCAAAGTGGGGAACACTGTGTTTAGGTGGGTGTCTGATCAGGAGTAGGGAGAATTCTAGCCATCCTGGATTGGGGAAGTAGAGGCAAGTGTTATCTGGAATTCCTTGAGGACAGAGCTGTATTGGGTAGAGTTGTGCAGGGTGGAAATTGTGCAGAATAATCATGTCTCCCATCTACTTCCCTTGGCCACCAAGCCGACCTCAGCACCGTCCCCCTCCCATTTTTGGAATGTGGGTTTTTTTGGGGGGGTTGTCCCTACATGTTTTTCCCTTCCTCCACGCATTCTTGTTTCTTATGGGGAAGAGGCCACTGTCTCTTGCCTTTTAAACTATAATTGGCCATGGTCAATTGCCTTTTTAAAAGAGAGGAAAAATCAAAATGCTGAATCTGCTTGGGCAAGGGGATCTTTTCTGTATTTCATCACCAGCTAATCTGAAAGAATAAATGCTTCATGCCTTCCCAATACCCAGATCACACACATCTACACAAATAAATATTGACTTTTGGGGAACTGTGGATTCACTGACCACTCCAGGGGCCTACCGAATGCTTATGGATGGAGCCTCCCAAGCTCTTGCTGAGATTTTTGCATCCCAGGCATGTGACTCGGAGGTTCTCAGTATCAGCTTTGGTCTGGCACACACACAGTACACTCACCAGGTGATCTTAGTCACCACGTCCGCTTGGTCCAAGCCTGCCTGGCTTTTTTTATACATCATCATGTGTTAACTCTTGGCACTGCAATTGACTTCCGTTTTTATCGGACCCTTATTCCTAAAAAGTTATTCTGGATCTGGGAAGAGTGAGATCATGGTGAGGCCTTTGTGAGCTGTGCTAGAATCCATCTGCACTCACAGACACCCCCTGACCAGTGACCAGGGTACTTGATCACATTCCCCTTCTAATAGAGAAGAAAACCAAGAAAAAGACTGGCTTCTTCAGGATGTGGCTTGGATGCAGGCCAGGGAAGGAAATTCTCCTCCTCCCCCCTTAGTCCCTCCCTTCCCTCTACCCCCTCCCCCAGATCCATCACATCCTGTGTTGGAGCAAACCAGCTTCCTGAGGCTGGGGGCAAGCTAGGGGCTGGTTCACATTTCCATCCTGGGCAAAAGTCTTGGGAACATGGGGAGGAGCCAGAGGATCCTTTCAAGGGCAGTGTGAAGCCATGTGGCCTAGTGAGTGCTGAAACACAGGGTCCTGGAATTAACTCCCTGAAATGGACTGCTGATACTTCTAAGCACACTATGAATCTAACCCAATTCTTCTACAGACATTCCGTTTTAAAAAATGCCTTGTAAACTTTGTTTTCCTTTTTCTTACTGGGGGTTCAGCCTGAACCACTCAGGACCCCCTTACAAGTGCCTTCCCTCGGGTCATTTCCAATCTGCCTCTTTCAAGATATTGTATTGAAAATATTATACAAAATGTTTATGCTTGTACTAATTAATAAATGCTTTATTTAAAGCCAGCCCCATTGTCTGCCGCTTTAGAGGAGAGGAGGGAGGAGACATGCTCAGATTGCTAAATTTTGTGGGAAGGGTCAGGTTTGTGGGGAAGATGGATCAGGCTTGGGTCATGTGTTGTTCTAAGTCTTGGACCTGACCTGTGGTTAGAACAGAACCTGGAAATGTATAGGTGGGAGGGGGGTCTTTGGTGAACAAGGCATGGATGAAGACTGCAGCTCTCCGAGGGACCTTACAAACGCCAACTGTGCTTCAGGGAGAGGATGGGGCAAAATGAGTGCCAGCTATGAACTTCTAAGGGATGAAATACTTCCCTTGGAAAAAGGAGTCCATCTACTTGTATTTTTTAAAAATATGTTTGCTATTGATGTTTTCCTTCTCTTACATCCTCATAGTTATCCCCACTATGCTTCCCTCTCCCCCTCCCAGAGCTATCACGTATGATACACATGACAAACAGTATTTGTTAAAGAGAGAAGGGGGAAAAAAAAAATCGAAAGAGGGGAAAATCAACACAATTGATCTATACGGTGGAAAATTCCAAAAACACATGTAATGTGTAACCCCTGTGGAGCCCCCACCTCCATGGAGGGGGCGGCTTAGGTGCCCCCTCCCATCTCTCCACTCTGTGTATACACCGTTTTCTCCCCGGAGAGGTGAGGACCAATGGTGAGCTGTTGGGGAGGGTCACAGCAGAGGCAGGATGCTTGGTAACCCCCATGGTGTGGCTCCCCCCTCTTTGTGGGTAGAGAGCGGCAGAGCTTTTCCTCCTGCCCGAGCAGGAGCAGCCGTGCGGGCCTCCTGCACTGCGGCTGTGGGCGGGGCCCACAGACACCTGGAGGCCAGTTCCTCACCGATCCCGAGAGCCTAGCACCCCCTGGCGGCTACAGGCCTGGCCAGGCTTTCCATCAGCTTCAGTCCTAACCAAAGTCCAAAGCCAAAAATGCAGAGAAACAGTGGGAATTTATGTAAACGATCATGCGGAGGAAAGTGAGGGGAGAGAGGGTGTTGTGCACATGTTTGCCTCTTCAGGCCATCACTGATGTCACTCTCTGCATAGGAGGAGCCTGCCAGCCCTCAAATTCTAGGAGTCTCAGCTTCCAGAAGGCCAGGGCCTTGTATGCAGCCCTTCCTCATGGAACCAGAAAGCTCCTTGCCTCCTGGCCCTCATCTCTGAACAGAAAGTCTGTGCTCAATGCTTCTGCTACTGCTTCTCTGAAGTTAAACAAGTCTGGAGGCCCCCAATGGGCCTCTAGCCAGCTCTGCCGGAGGCAGTGGAGGGGCTGGCCTGTGACCGAATCCCTTCTTCCTTTTAGGCTAAGCCAACTCCGTTGAATGAAGTTCAGTCCAGCTCTCAGGATTCCAATGTGACCAAGGAAGGGGGCTGGGGAGGTCAGTCTTTCCTGTGGATTCAGCAGCAGACCATGAAAAGCACTAAGCCGAGAGTCAGTCTGTGAGTGTTGGGGCTGGCTCTGCCACTGAATAAATTACCTTGGCCAAGTCACCTCTCTGGGCCTAGAGTTCACCATTTTAAATATGGGAGTTAACTTACTCATCTCTAAGATCCCTTTAGACTCTGGATCTCCTTTCTTCTCTCTCCCTTCCAAATTGAGCTTATTCTTGCCATTAGCCATTTTCCCACATGGAAAACAGTCTCCACTTGCCCTTTAAGCATGACACTCACCAGCTCATAGCAGGGTACACCAACACAAAGACAGCTCAGGCAGTGAGGGTGGGAAGGTGGAGATTTATTTCTTTTTTGAGACTTAAGAGCTCAGCCCCTTCTCATGCACTGCACTAGGGATGTGAGGTATGAGGGACAGTACAGCGGCTCGACCTGCTTAGGCAAAAGAAAGGAAATGCACAGGAAGTGATGGACTTTGCTGGGTGTGCCCAGGTGTCGCCCCTGCTGGCTGCCCATTCTCAGTCTGCAACGTAGGTAGCCACCCCCTGGACATAGTCCAGATAAAACAGGTGCACAGAGCTGGGTCTCCAGAGGAGACTCACTTCTTCCAGGAGCCCCATATAGCACACACTGGGCTTCTGGGGCTAAACACTGTACCTTATACTTTGGGGAATGGTTCAGTCATCCCATACTCCCCAAGGGGCCCACAGTGCAGAGTCTGCCTGTTCACTTTAGTGCCCAGCTCAGCTGTCCCCTCCCAGGAAAGCATCCCCTTGAAGCAGAGACGTTGAACAGTCAGACACACAGATAACAGGATGTCATTTCCACATCTGGTTAAAACCAACCAGGAGTCCTGCCAACAGACCCTCCAAGCCTTCACTGGGCTTTTGTATCCCTTTGAAGCAAATGTAGAACAGCCAGACACACAAAGGATGTCATTTCTTCCTCTGGGCAAGACCCAACAAGAGTCTCTGCCTCTGAGGTCCCCCATGCCTTCACTGAATCTTTAGCCCTCCCTTCCTCCAGTGACTCTTTTCTATATTCTTCTAAGGCAGGGCTTTTAATACCCTGAGAAAAAGGCCTCTACTGACAGCCAGTGGGAGTAAACACCAAGTTTTTGATGGCACAAGATTGACCTCAATCTGTTCTAAGGTCCCTCAGCTCCTGTGTTGCTAGTATAGGCAAGGGAACAGGTAAGCTGGTCCTGTTCCTTTAGTCTTTGTGGGGACTATAAGGAAGTTTTCTGTTCCTGTTCTATGAGAATACTATAGTACCTCATCTCCCAACACTACTCTAACCTCTGACTCCTGTTTCTAAAAGCACCCTGTATAACCAGCTTCTTCATGCGCCTGGTGATGAGGGAAGCATGTATAAATTAGCAAATTATTTATCCCAGGAAAAAAAGTGCTTGCCAATAAGAGCCCATGCCCCCAGCTGGCGAGGAGGAGAACTTCGAGGAAAGGGCCACATGCTATCTCTGACGGGATTAGAGGAAGGAGAAACAAGGCCCCTAGTCTTACACCAGCGGCCTGGTGTAAGGCAGGGAATAACTATGAGTCATTCTGGAGTCTAGGAACAGTCTATTCCCCAGCTTAGCCACTGTGGTAGATGCGGAGACACTGTACAATGTTCTGGCGACACAGTGGGCAAGTTTGAAGGGGTTGGCAACAGGACTGACAGCAGCAGACATGACCACAGTTGAGGAAAATCATCTGGGCCTAAAAATTAGAGAAATGGATAGAGTGGGCATCCTCCTAGGCTAAAAGCTATTCCCAGATTCCCCAAGGCAAAAAGACAATTTCCTACAAGAACAAAGCTGTGAGCCCAATCTATGACCGTACTGACACTCTCAGTCAGCTGGTGCTGACTGCCAATAAATTAGGACTGAATAGACTTGAGACATGTGCGCCTGGGCATCTTCCCCCAGCTCCCACCCTGGCACACACAAGTAAGCCCTTACCTCCCGTTCCAGACACACTACACATTCTGACGCCTGCACATCCAGCTGGGCTGGAGGAGCTGTTGGAGTCATGACCTCAGGAGACTCTTCTGCAGAGGCAGGTTCCAGGGCTTCTAGACCCTCACCTTCAACAGATTTCAGTAACTCTGCATGGGACCAAAGGAGACAGTGAGTGTTTGCTGTCAAAGATGCCCAACAATTCACAAAGAGCTTTCACATCTATTACCTCACTTTATCCTAACAATTTTGAGAGCTAGACAGGTAGAGGGCAGAGAACAGAGCTCCTGTTTATAGGTGAGGAGACAAGAGGAAAGAGACAGGCAGGCTTCCTGACTCCCAGCCTGGTGATCTCTGCTCTAAGCCATTTTTCTGAGAGACATGAGTTTTTAGTTGAATACCACGGTAGTGTGGGAGTGATGTTTAAGGGACCCAAGACCTAGATTCTGGTCATAGGTCTTTCAAAGGAGTTTCAGGGGTCAGCTAGGTGGAATAGTGGATCGGGCACTGGCCCTTGAGTCAGGAGGAGCTGGGTTCAAATATGACCTCAGATACTTAACATTTAATTAGCAGTCACTTAACCCCCAACTGCCTCACCAAAAAAAAAAATGCTTCAGACCTTACTCATTCTACAACTTAGTTTCCCACTTCGCAAAACAGAGATAAAAATTATTATTCATTCACCAAACAACAGTCAAGAGTCTAAAGAACACAAGCAGTATGGCTCTGTAACATCAGGTGCCTTCTCTTGGTATAACGTGCTCATTTTCAGATTTCCTGCTTGTCAGTACCTGGCCGCATTTTCGCCACATCCAGCAGCTCCTGGGCTCTCCTGATCAGTGCATGCTGCAGGCCAGTTTCAGAAATGCCCATCTGAAGCACAAGCAGTCAGAGAATTTCAGATTTTGATGGCATCTTGGAGATTACCTAGCCCCCCACGTGCTAGCTAGGTACATGCCCGAGAGCTGGAAAGCTCCTCCCAGGAACACCACAGCACCGCAGAAGAATGTTGCTCCATGGAGAAGAGTGCTCTCTCTTTGGTCTAAGCCCTGGACCCCAGAAAACACCATGGCTCCCAGTTCTGGCTTTCTTGCAACGTTTTACCCAAAGCACGGAAAGGATAAGAGACAACCCAAAAAGGCCAAGCCTACACACGAAAACGCGACCCCTACAGTCTAAACCAAGCCACTACATCATGACAGCTTGTGGAACCTCAGCTCATGTGGCAATGTGGAAACAAAATATGGCTTTGAAATGAAACTGGACCTATGGAGAATCAGACTGTGTCCTGGAAAAGACTGAACACTAGAGACTCCTGGTGAGATATGTAGGCTGTATGTGTAAATAGTGGGGAGAAGAAGGCCTGATCTGGGTCAATAATAAAGGTTGCTGATACGGATTTGCTTGGTCCTGGTAGAATTTTAGTAGCCTGTAATTTTCTTGACATAGCACAAAATCTACCAAGGTGGTTAAAATATATCCCATGGGCCAGGGGGACCCAACAGATATCTTATTCAGGTAAACAGCCCTGCACAACCATAAGACACTTATTTAATGAGAAGGCTTGTTAAGAATTTTTGAAGAAGGTGAAAGAGGGCAGGGTCAGAATGATCATTCTGCCTCCTCACATTCCCCAAATTACAGAACATTCCATTCCCTACCTTGGCCAAGTCACCAGGGTTCATGTGGCTCAGCATGTCTAGTGAGACTCGATGGTGAGCAAAGACGGGCAGATAATGTTCAGCTGAAAGTTCTACCAGCAGGGTCACCAGCTGCTGCTCCAAGCCCTCTTCCTGGCGGAAGACCAAAAAAAAGCCAGTCAGATTGGTGGTGTCAAACTCAAACGACCCCTGCTGGCATCATGCTGACTTAGCAAAACACAAATTAACATTATCTATGTCGTAGGTATTTGTATGTATTTTGTTAAGCCTTTTCCCATTACTTCAGGCCACACTTGGAGACCTGTGGGCGTAGGTCTCTGAGTCAGTTCACAAAGGGGCATTTACTTTGCAGTGGCTACTTAAAAAAAATGAGAGGCAGTAGAAGAAATTTTCATTTCATAACCAAGACCCCCCAATCTCTGCTGAGTGGGCACATTTTGAGAACAGAAGAAAAAATCCCAAGAATTCCTCTATCATGATCAATACGAAAAACATGAGTTGACATGACCTCAAGGCCAAAGGGAAGGCAAATTCTAGCATATGGAGGCAAGGCTAGCACAAATCTGGCCTCTGGCAGTGAACACTAAAAACTACCACCAAGGCATCTGATGGGCAACTTTTGATCCTCCCATCCAGTTACCGCCTGAATTTGCCAGAGAAGATCTAACAAGGTTGGCAAAGAGGGCAACACGGATGCAAGGAAGCAACAGAGGGAGTCTACTCGCACTTTAAGGAATGACAAATGTGGCAGTTTAAAAATAAACATCAGATCTTTGGACAAGAAATCTCCCGTGTTCAGGTGTTGCTGGTCTTTACCTGCAGCTTCAGGGACAAGGGCTTCTGATTTAAAAGGCGTTGATACTGGATCAGCCAGTAGTTTTCCTGTGTGGTTTCACTTCTGGCTTCCATCTCCAGCTGCCAAGAAAGAAGCAGGCTGTGTCAGCTCCAGATAAAGAAGTGAAATGATCTTTCGACACAGAAAGAGCACTAAGGAATGGTCACCAGAGCTTTCAAGTTCCTAGGAAAAATATGTGCATTCATTCAGGCTGTGGACCTGCGACATGTGAACATAGAGGCCTCTGGCAGTAGAGGGGCCACAGGAATGCTCCACTTCAGGCTATGGTGCCCACTACAGGAGCCTGTCTAAGAGCTAAGGGAGGAAGGTCTAAGGGTTGGAAGGATGCCTTCAGTTTCTGGAGAAGACAATGGCACTTTGACCAAGATGTTGGGCACAGGGATCACCTGTTTGGGCTTTTACAAAGACAAGCCAGAGGGAGGTGTCCACCTGACTTCTTTGAGAAGAAAATGCCTCCTTTGTCCAGAATAGTTTTCCTTGAAGGACTTGTCCCAAAATTACTCACCTCAAATTGCTGAGCAACCCAACACACAAAACGCCAGTCAAGCTGTCAGTATGCAAAGTCATCCCTGGAAGGAGGGAAGACCTTTTTGCCCACTTCAGATTTTTTGTAGGAAAATGTGGTTAAAATTAATACCAAGGAACAAAATACTAGAAATAAAGTGGGAGCCCACTGATGGCTGAATAAACTGTGGTACATGAAAGTTATTTCACTCAAAGAAATGATAAATATAAGAAATCCAGAGTATGAAAAGCCTTACATGAACTGGTACAGAGTAAATTAAGTAGAAACAAGAGACCAACAAACATGACAATAATTATGAAAATCAATACAACACAAAAAATTGATTTCACTGAATGCGATGAACATCTGACTCAGGAGGTCCGACGGCTACGATACAGAACGGGGCATACGTACACACACACGGCTGTGGAGGTCAGCTTTGCATGAGTGTTTTTATTTTTTCTTTTCTTTTTTTTCTGAGGCAATCAGGGTTAAGTGACTTGCCCAGGGTCACACAGCTAATGAGGGTCACGTGTCTGAAGCTGGATTTGAACTCAGGGCCTTCTGACTCCAAGGTCAGTGTTCTGTCCACTACACCACCTAGTTGCCTCTATTTGTCTTGTGTGAGTGTGTGTGTCTTCTTCATTAGAAGACAAGGCTTGCCAAAGAGGAAGAGCATACAGAGAAATGACTGTAATATGTAAAGAACAAAAACCAAAGACATTAATAAAAGTTAAGAAGGAAGGGAACACTGAGGGCAGTCCTGATCAGTATACTTACTCTGTGGTGCTGCTGGTCTGGCCTGGGCCCTCCCCCAGCAGAGACTCTGGGGTGGAGGGCTGGCATACAGAGCCAGCCACACAAAGCTCAGAGACACTCACCAAGATTCCTTGTAGCTCCTCTTCTCGCTGACTCTTCTCTTTGAGGAGCTGCTGCAGCAGGGAGCTGAGGGCCCGGCGTTGCTCCGAGATCATTTCCTACAATGTACAAGCAGACTCCTTTTCCACACTGCAGGAAAATGCTATGACTCAGCCTGATACCCCCTTATACACAGGGAGAGGGGTGGTGGTGAAGGGTGTTGTCAGAACCCCGAATCACAGTCAGTTCTTCAAAGATAACAAGGAGTGCTGACAGGAGCACCAGACACCCTTGTATCTCTGAAGTTCTGACCCCATCCACCTGTCCCTTCTCCCAGTAGCCACTGCTTTCCCCTGAGGTCCAGCTGGGGCACAGGTCCTGACAGGCTGTGGGCCTGAAGAGGTCCTGGTGGCCTCTGCAGTCCATTCATCCCCTCCCCTGCTTTTCCGGGATTCCAGGCTCCTCCCACTTGCTCCAAGGGCCACTCTCGGGCACAGAGAGTCTGAGTGATGGGCTTATCAATGAGAAGGGGCTGGTGAAAACGAAAAAACAAAAGTAGAAATGACAACTTGCAGAAAAGCCAGAATCACACTGTAATGTGGTTTGACTGCAGAATAAGTCTGTAGGTAGACGCAACATGGGGGGCAAACCTGTTACAACTGTCTCATGGCTCACATACTTCTTACACCTGGAAGTGAGCCCTCGGGATATACCTCAAAGAGGCCCCTGGACTGAGCACACATCAGGCTACCAAGCAAAGCCTCTCTACGGAGCTTGTGATTCTGCCCAGGATGGGGACATCTGGGACATCTCTTTCCCCTTCATCACTCTTTTCCCCTTCAATCAGAGAGAGCCATAAAATGTCATATCTGGAAGAGACCTTAGAGATAATCTAGTCTAGGTCCCTCATTTGACAGATAAGGAAACTGAGGTTCTGAGCCAGGAAATGGCCTCTGAGAGAACCTGTGTTAGTGTAAAAGATGGGCCTAGGACCCAGGATTCCTGACTCCTACTCTAGCATGCTTTCCATTGAGCCAACAAGTACTTTTAGACAACTGGCAAAGGGGCCTAGCAGGAGACTCAGAGGGAAGATCTGGATTCATGGTTACTCCAGGCACTTCCCAGGACACTGTGCTGAACAGAGATGGACATAGGGTCAGCATTCAAAAGAGCAAAAAGAAGGAACAGGTGAAAAGGTTAGCTGGTTGGTCATAGTTTAAGGAAGTCCAAGTCTCCCTGTAGACAGATGTGCCAATGGGACAGGGCATCTGAAAATTCTCCCATCAGAGGACATTTGCTGGGGTAAATGTGCACATCAGACAGAAGGACACAGGGGTCGCACCCCTTGAGTCTGACCTGAGCTTTCCCTGCTGCCTCTCCTCCAGAGTAACTCCCAACATAAAAGTGCACCCCTGGGATGACAGGATGGCAACAAAGTGAGCAGAAGCTGCAGGCCCAGAAGCATGAGTTAAGCACATGGAGTGACCAGTGGCTGCTCCATTTTAAAACAAAAGAAACAAGATGATAATGACAATGACTCAATTCCTATAGTTCATGAAGGTTCATAAAAGTGTCCCCTGGGAAGGGGCTTTGAGATGGAAACTCACCCAACTCTTGCACTTCCAAAAAGAGCTATACATCCCCCCTCTGCCTGAACTGGGGTCAGAAGAACCAAGCAGGTTATGCTTTCAGGCCTGCCTGGTGTCACCAAAGCTACCTAAGCTGAGTCAGACGCATGGTTTGGGGAATTATGAAGCGTTAGGACTAGAAGGGACCTTGTAACATCAAATGTTAGAACACAGAACATAGAATGATAGAACTGGAAGGGGCCCTAGAACACAAAATGCCAGAACACAGAACATCAGAGCTGGAAGAGATTCTAGGGATCATTTGGTCCAAACCCTTCACTGTACAAAGGCAGAAGCTGAGGCCCAGAGAGGATAAGTGACTTGGCCAAAGGCACTCAGTGAGTAAAGGGCAGATCTAGGACTAGAACCCAGGTCTACTCACTGTTAGTTCAATGGCCTTTCTCCCACAGAAATTCCTAGCTCACACATGAACTGATTTGGAGCCTGCAGAAAGCCGGAAGTGAAATGCACGGGGTTGAGAGATCCCCCAAGCCAGACCCATTGCAGGTGGAAGGGATGGAGCCAGACCAAAGAACCCTACATACCTGCAGTGACTCTGTGTCCAGGGCTTTCCTCTTTAACTCCAGCTGTGTCAACTGCAATAACTCAGTTTCTATTAACTTAATCTAAACAGAAGATGAGACAGTGTTTTTAACTTAGATTTACAAAGGATCGATTTACTCTGCTGTAGAAAACAGCCCTACATGATGCTCCAAATCAGCCTTTCTTTCAGGATGATGGAAATTCTGCTAAATCCCTTTAATTACCCCATAACCAAGTATTCCCTTTGTTACTCAGAAAAGATGTCCCAGAAGCAGCAGTTTTACTGGGGCTCTTACTAGCCTTCTCTCTACCTGTCAAATCATCCTGCACTCCCACGTTAGCTAAATTGTCCCCCCAAACAGCTGCCAGATTTCCAGGAAAAGGCTCAAGTTCTGGTAAGAAACACAAAAGATGCTTCTTGGTTTTTCCCATAAGGTACCAGCTGAGGAACTGCTAGGAGACAGCTGGTTTGGGATCACCCACACCTACAACTTCTCAAAGTGGAAGAGTCTCCTTTCAAAGCCCCCAAGGGGAAGCTTGGAGTTCTAAGCCACTTGGGGGCAGGGGGAGTGCAATGTGAGACACAGGGTCCAATTCAGCCAAGGCTACTCCTAATTTGTCACTCCCCAACCAGCCATGTGAAGTCACACAAAAGAGCTTCAGGTTGGGCGATGTGGACTTTAAATTAAATTAGTAAATAAAGAAAGAAGTCACATCAGAAAAAGAAAAAGTCATGCAAGAATGTGAAATTTAGATATGCTTAATGATGATGCAATGAGATTTTCAAATAATCAAATAATAATCCCTTGCACTTTACAGTTTGCAAGGCACCCACGATCTTCCCAGCAACCCTGCGGAGTCAGCAGGGCACTATCCCTACTTTACAAAAAAAGAAACTGATTCAGAGAAGTGAAATCATTTAGCCAAGGTCACCGTGTTATCAGGAACTGAGCCAAGACTACAATCCAATGTTCCTTCTCTCTCTCTCCCTCTCCTTCACATCATTTTCTTTCTCTTTTAAAAGTTCTATTGATATCCAGTGTTTTCTCCAACACCTATACCAGGGATGGCAAAGATTTCCTGGCTCCAGTTCTCCTGGGTAGGAATCAGAATGCATCCCAGAAATTTCTCTGAAATTTTCCCAGTGGATGGTTTTAAATGAATGAAGCAGTAGGATTTTTCTCAGCTCACTAGAAGACCTAATGGGCCTCAGCAAAAGATGGCATGAATGACATAAAGGATGAGCCTTCACAATCTATATCATACAACAAACAGGCTTTGCAATCATGGACAAGTTCATTTTCAGAGCAATTCCTTCCCACACAATATCTGGTAGCAAACAGTCCTTCATTACCAACAAGGAGTTTAAGGGGACTAACCACCTTGGCCTTGGTGTCACAGTGAAGTTTACTCTCTCAGAGGAAGAGCACTCAGGGGTACTTCCCCTTCCCCTGTAGACTGGGTAGCTTTGGGGTTATGGAGTGAAAAGGCAGAGTGATGAAGACGTTGGAGATGTGTCTTCTGTGGAGTAGGCTGCGGGAAGCATTACTCTTCTCCCCTAGTCAGCCACAGAATCACACTCTGAGCCTTAGAGAGCTAGTTCAACACGGCCAATGTGAGAATGTGTTTGACTTGGCTGTGCACATTCATCACAAAGGTTTTTCTTCTTTTTTCAAGGGAGTAAGGGGCAGAGAAGGAGAGAAGAGGGATTTTTGTTCACTGAAAAAAAATTAATTTAAAAAATTATCTATTCCAACTTCCTCATTTTAGAGATTAGGAAACTAAGTCACAGAGAGGTTAATGGGTCAACTAAAGTTACCCAATGAGTTAGTGGCAGAGCCAGGACTAGAAAACTGACTCCTAGTTCAACGCCATTTCCATTTATATTATACTATCAAAAGTCATGACCTTTTCTTAAAAATTTCCAACAAAATCCTGAAAAAATCCAAAAAACCAATGTGATGACAAATTTAGAATCATAAGATATTAAGTCTTAGAGGTATAAGGGGGACTAAGAAGTTACGAAGGCCAACCTCCCATTCAGTTCTACAACACCGCAGGTGGTTACCCAACCTCTCCTCAAACACTGCCAGTTCTGAAGAGCTCATCAAAGTAGCTTATTACATTTCTCAATAGTTTTCCATGTATGGAATTTTTTTAAATTCCAAGTTGAGAAACTGCCTCCCTGTAACGTACACTCTTCCCCATTCTCTTGCCCTCCAGAGCAAGATAGTATAAGTTTCCTCTTGAATGTGACAGCCCTTCAAATATTTGAAGACAGCCATCAGGTAAGGTTCCTCTCTGCCGAGAGGGTGTACACAATATTTAGAAATCCCACATGCATTTACCTCTGGTGACCTGGAGCTCACCTGGTTTCTGATTTGCCTGTGCATGAGATCTTTTTTGACTTGAAGGGCTTCAAAGGCAGCTTTCTGCATTTCACTCTGTAATAGAGATTACGTTCTGTTTAGCCAAATGGGACAATCTTTCTTCCGCTGAGAATTCTAAACCCAGAGAAAAATTGAGGATGGCCACATGCAAGAAAAAAAAAAAGGAAGAGGATTTACTTATTTTTCTTGGAGAAAATTTAAATGCTCAGTTCACTAGCTTTTAAAGTTAAAACCAGGGACCATCAAATTTCACTAAGACAGTTAATACTAAAAAATATAAGGGTAGTAGACAAAATGGTAAAAGGAGAAAAGTGAAACACAATAGAAAAGATGTTTAGAAAGAGAGAAGAGAGACAGAGGTAGGAAGGAAAGGGAAAGAGGGACTGAGGTAGGGAGAAGAGTATGAAGAGTACCTTGTGAGGTTTTTGAGGCCAATTTGCACATCTTTGAGGCCATGGAGGGAGAACATTATCACCTTCTATCTCCTGCCCTTTGAACGGGTTCAAAACCACTGTTCTAACTCTTCGACCACCCTAATTCTGGACCTCAGAGAGCATCTATGCTACAAGGGACAGCGACAGCATCCCAGAAGGAGGTGGAATTTGTGTGTGGAATACAGTGAATAAAAAGGCAGTACCCAGAAGCTCCTGGCAGGTTCTCCATCCCTGTTGTTTAACTCAAGTGTAGAAGTAAAAAGCTTAGCTATAGTCTCCAAATCCCTCAGGGAAGAGTTTCCTTTGGGGAATAGTTTTTCCCTTCCTAACATTGACCAGTTGGAAGTCCAGGTTTCTGGCAGATTAGAAGCTTTCACCATAGCTCTGGATTCCGGCCTCCTTTTTGGCCCAGTTTTCAAGCTCCAGGTGACAGTTATCTGCTTAGCTCCCCAACCCACCTCCTGCAAAATCTGGCTGATGGCTTTGTTTTGATCCATTTGCTGCCAAGCCAGGATCTGCTGGAATCTCTCATCCATTTGGGCCATGCTGCAAGAAAGACAGGTGAATGAGCCTGGCTCCATCCAAATCCAAACAGGAAGGAAGGAGATGAAAAAATAGCCCATGTAAGTCAGAGAAATTGCAGTTGTGTTGCCTCTAGCAGAGGAGGAGAAAGTTAGCTTTCTGTATTCTTCTAAACATTGGTCGTATTGTTCAGTCTAGTCCTGGACCTGGTTCTACCCACCTGTTCTACCGACTGATCTGATCAGTCATGTCCCCAGACTCTGGAGTGCTACTCACAAGTAGAAGAACACAGCCTGACCCGTTCCTTTGGTGCTTCCCATTCCAAGTCCTGTCTGTAGCTTCCAAAGGGCTCTCCAAGATTAATAAATATCATGGTCATGCATACAACCAACCAGTGTAGGCTGGACAGACAACTTGCGTGTCACTTCACAAGTAAAGAAACAGATACTGAGAGAGGGATCATAGGACTTTGGGTTGGAAAAAAAGTTTGAAATGATCTAATCCAACCTCATTTTTAGAAGTGAGGAAACTGAGGCCCAGACAAAGAAGATGGCTTGCTTGGGTGACACTGTTACTAACTAGTGGGACAGGAATTTGAACCCAAGTCATCTGACCCCAAGACCAGTGCTCTTCTCACTACATCTCAGCCCCTTCCAGGAAACAATTTGCTCAAGATTACACAGTGAGTTTACAGCAGAGGAAGGAAGAGAGAACACAGACACCCCAATCACTGGCCATGGGATGCTGCCAAGCTCCCCTGCCTTGCACAGCCCAATCACTCTTTAACAGGTCTAGGGTTTCTTTGGACCTTACCTGGAACAGGCTTGCTTGACCAGATTCTGCTTTTGAGACTCATAGGTCATTTGAATGAATCTGTTCTTGCAGCTCTCTGTCAACATCCGCTGCATAGCAGCTGGGGAAAACATCAAAGACCTGTCACAATCTTTCAGGATGGTTTGGGGACACTGAAATCCTAACCTTGTCAGCTGACAATTCAGCCACTCCCAAAGACCTACCCTGTTACATAATTCACATCATGTTGGTCTGTATAATCCTATTACATTAGTAAATACAGTATTTAGGGAAGCCGGGCTAATTGTTTCATAAAAATTCTTGGCTCCCAAAATTCTAATTAGCCTGGAAAAGTGTACACACGTTAACCAGCAACAACCAGTACCTAAGTCATCCCAACCTCCTTCCAGACTCCAATTTACACTTCTCTGGACCAAACCTTACTGGCTACCTCAGACAGTAGGATGGACCTATCCCAGGAGGAATACCAAAGGGAGAATTCTAAGGCATCACTGTCCTCAGAAATCCTAAACCTGAAAAGGTTCCAAAGGCACAACATGGAGCAAAAATTTGAGAAGCAGATGCTCCAATAAAGAAATTATTTTTAAAGGATTATATTGGTTTTCTCCACCGTACTGCTTACAAATCTGAAAATATAAGCCCTGTATGATATTGTGCCCTGGTTGAACAAAACTATGCTAAATGCTGGATTCTAAACTGAAAAATGAGTATTTAAGATAATAAGTAGTTGCCTCATTTGCCTAGACTAATTTCTAATGCACAATTTGTATATTATTTCAATTAACCATGACTCTGACATGGATAGGCTTTCCTCCATTACCCTGACTAATGAAGAGTAGGTTGTATCTCCCCAGGAGATGACAGAAAGAGGAAACTGACCAGCCTCAGAACACAAAAGTATAAACCACAGTCACAGATTTGCTAAGTCAATCTGTGCCAGTTGCCCAACATAGGTCTTTCTATTCCCCATACAACCATTGATGCACAGTGTTTGCATCAATGAAAGACTCAGCCCCTGCCTCTAAGACTTACAGGCAATCTCTCTTTGGCGTAGATTCTCAGTCTCCTCCTGGGTTATGGCCATTAGTTGCTCCATCTTTATCCTGGAAAGTTTTCATTTGTTAAAAAAAAAAAAAGTAACATCAAATCTAGTTACATCAGATGAAGATGCTCATTGGACATCCTAACTATGCACCTACATCCCCAAAGCTCCATCAGTAATTAATTAAATTCTCTTAGGGAATGAGAAGTGCTGAGGAGTCAATTTTCCAAAATCTCACAGTAGGAAAAATGCATTAACTCATGGACAGAAGAGAGACCCTGCCAATTAACTATAACTACTAATGATGGAGAGGGCCAGATGTTGATGTGGATTGGTGGTAGTAGCAGTCAAAATGGCAGTGGAAGGTCCTTGATGGTATTTTGGGAATCCAGATGACCTTAGAACATAAATTTCTAGTGGGTACTTTAAAATAATCTGAAGCTAGTAATTAATTTCTAATCCAATATTTCCCAGGGGAAATGGATTCTCAGTAATGGATAAAATGACGTAGATGTCCTTTCCCAACACTTTGGGGAATTTTTTTGGTAAAAGGCTTTGATGTAATTCTCACAGTTCATAGGAAACAAAGAAGAACGAAAGGGGTGCCTAGGGAAGAAGAGCAGCTTGCCCTAAGCTAGCTCCAATAAGCTTTTGAAAGCTAAACACTTACCTCTCATTTTCTAGTGACTTCAAGATTTCAGAATTTTTCTTTTGTCTGTAGAGAGGATCAAAAGGTTCTTCAGAGTCAGATCACTTTATTATTGCAAGAACCTGCTCCTGTATCCCTGACATACCTGAGAAATTAGAACACCTGGCACCAGGACTGAGCACTTAGTCAATAAAGACTTGTGCCAAAAGAGCAAAGTTAGATCTCAGCAAAATGGCGAAGGAGAAGGACTTTGTCTTCTGAGGCCTCTCCTCTCCCCCGTGCTGCAGTATTCTCCAGAATCCCTTGTTTTGTCTCATGATAACCCAGACTCCCTATAGCTCTCTTTCCTTATAAGAATAAAAATAAAACCTGCTATTGGCTGTCACTTTGGAAAGGCCCTGATGAACAAATCACCCTAAAATGTTATTAATGATATGCAACTCTTCTGGGGCAACTGCATTTTAAAGGGCTGATGCCTTCACCCAAAGAATGACTTTTGAATGGCAGAATCTTGGGCATCTATAATTCCTGATGGGAAATATTTTTGGCAGGGGGGCCTTCTCAGTGCCCCTCAAATCAACCTATGGAGGCAGCTGCCTATGTATTAGGTTGGCTTGGATGCCAAGATTTTTCTATGTGTAACAGCAGGCTGCCTGCTGGGCACACATCAGGGAAGAGTGATGCTGGGGGCTCAGGAGCCTTACTTCTGATTATCTTCTAGGAGCCTCTGAATCCGGCTTGAGATGCTCTGCTCTGTTTGCTTCAGTTGTTCCTGTAGACGCTGACGCTCTTCATCCAGGTAGCGCTGATGCTCACACAGGCCCTTGTCCAGCCGAAACTGTTCCTGTGCAGAAAGCAAAGCATTTGAGGCAGGGAAGCTTGCAAATCCAAGGAGTTGGAGATCCTGTTCCTCAATAAGCTGGGATGCAGGTGCTTTTAGGGCCAGGGCTGAGGGAAGGATAGAAATGAGGTGCAGAAAAATGTCCCTGTGTTCACAAATCCCTGTCCTTCAAGATCTCACACTGCAAAAGGAAAACAATGGCAGGGAAAGAAACAGGAATCCACCTGCAGACCACCAGAGATTCATAGGATCTTAGTAGGAGTGGGGATCAGAAGGCACCTTAGATGATTTGGTTTAACTCCCTCTATTTTTTTAACTTAAATTTTTCAAGTTTTATTTATGCCTTTTATTTTTTACACCAATCATTTCCCAAAAATGGTGCCACCTGACTGAACGGTCTTTTGTACAGAAAAAAAGTTTAGTAGAACTGACAGATAAAACAGGGGGTGTGATGAAAGAGCATTAGGCCTGAAGTTGAGCGGAAATCCCAGCTCTGCAGCTTAACTGCTGCTGTGTATCCTTCATTCTGGAAGAGGACCATGACTTCAGGGAGGTGATGCCAGAAGAGCAAGTAAACTGGATTTAAGTGAGGCAAGGCTATGCAAAGCCATCAGTCTCACTTTCTCCTCCAGAGCCTTCTGGGTCCAGATATAGATCAGGAGGACTGGAGGTAAGTCTCAGTTTGACTGAGGCAACACCCATTCAGTAAAAAGGTTAGGTAAGAAAGGAGGCAGAGATGGTCTATTCCACCAGGGGAAGACCCTCACGGTTTCTGGCCAAAATCGAAAGAATGGTTGTTAATTACATTCACTCTAAGCCAATAAGTGCACAAACAATGACCAGGTGGGGCTTGGCCTTGGACCTATGTAGGCCTATCAATGAGAGCCAGAGTGATTTGGTTGGCTGTGAGACCTTGGAAAAAATGATTCAGTTTCCTTCTCTGTAAAATGAGAAGATGCGATTGGATGACCACTAAAATCCCTTCCAACTTTATGTCTAGGATCCAAATGACCCCATCTGGCAGCCACAAGGCACTCCCATAATCCCTCAGGACAGAAGTGTGTGTCATTGGGTCTTCTCACACACATTTATCAAGATTGGTCATTGAAATTAATCTGGGTTTGACTGCTTCCCCCCTCCCCTTTGTAGATGAGGAAACTGAGTCCCTAAAAAGGTGGAGTGACTTGCCTAAGTTACCCAGAGCAGAGTCAGGATTCATACCAGGTCCTCCCATGCCAAGCCCAGGACTCAGGGCACTCTATACCACACAGCTTCATCCCAAATCAGGATCACTCAGAGTTAGGCAGGCAATCCACCTGACGTCATGGAAGGTGACAAAATTTGGAATGTGCTAAATATAAGCTTCTGTTTGGTAGAGATATCAGGAAGTCTGACCAAGTCTAACTAGTGCTACGGTGGAATGATTTAAAAACTCAAGATGTCAGCCTGAGATATGGTCAGTCCAAGTTACAATCTCCAAAGGATGTGACTAGTGACACTACCAGTCAAACCGTGGCAGGATCTGCCCCTGTCCCTCCCTCATCACTAAACAAAGCATGTAACTGAGGGAGATGTGGTCTCAAGTGTCCTTACAGGGAAATAAAGGCACCAGGACATACTCACATGTCACAAAAGGCTAGTCTGTCTCTCAGGCATCTGGAACTCATTTGCCAGGGTAAAAGTAGATTGCAAAGGAGAAGGAGAATTTGGTCTCCGAGGGGATCAGTCATCTGAGAACAATGGCCTCCACACGATTCCCATCTCTGGATCCTACCTCACCATGACAAAGATGCACTGGGGGACCCGATACAGTCCACCCAAACCCATGGTAACAGCAACTACTGGCTTGCTGCCCCTGGTCTGGCAGGGACGCACCTCTTTGACAGTCTGCAGTATCTCATCTTTTTGAATGTTGCTTTGCTGGAGGAGCTGGGCATGCTCCCGCTGCCCAATTTCTAGGCGACGTTCAAATTCTAACTTCTCCAGCATCTTCTGTTCCTGAGAGAAGAGATATCCCAAGGGTCACAGCAAGAAAATGGAATGAGCTGCTCCTAGATCTTGCTCTCTTCTTAATCACGGCCAGAGGGCCAACATAAAGATCAAACCCCAAGCCTGAATATCTCTTGATAACATGCAACTTTTCACAGTGAAGAAACCCCTATAGATGGCAGCACACACAAGTGGGTGATAGACACAGACTCTGAAGCAGAGTATACAGATGGAAAGGGATTTCTGGGGCAGTGAACCGCTGGAACGGTTAATGCTCCACCCTGTGAAAATCAAGCTAGAACATAACACATCACCTGTCCTAGTTCTTTCATACCCAAGAAAAGGTCAGGGAAGAAGTCATGGCCACAGGGAGAAAAACAATACCTACACTTTTACAGTCCAACTTCTTAAGAATCACTAAGAGAGATAAAAAGTCTGCAGGGGATAGAGAAATACTTGGTTTGGGTCGTGCATTAGCCTCTTGGTTGAAATAGTCACAGCTTGTTTTAGCAGAGGGCCAAGTTAAAAGCTGGTCTGCAGCAGGAAACCTTTTCTGCCCTGCCTGATATGAGGAATTGGATTATATTTCTTCAAGAGAGAGACCCTCTTGTGCTGTCAGCGTCTATGTGCAGAGTGGGGCCACTACAGCTCAGCTCTTCCAGGCCTTCAGAGACACCAGAAGGCTAAACAACAATTATAATAAAGCTAAGACTTATGTAGTCTTAAACTTGGCGGAGCATTCAACATGCATTATATCATTTGAATGCTACTATTATGCTCATTTTACAGATTAGAAAAGGGAGACTTAGAAGAGTTAAGTGACTGCCCATGGCCCCACAGCTAGTTAATGTCAGAGACGGGAATGGAAAGCAGGTCCAAGAACAGCGCTCCTATCAAGTCTGTTGCCAACCACCAAGATAGCACATAGGAACAGTCATGCCAGTTCTTCTCAAAGACAGTTCTGTTACATTACAAGGAAAATTATAGTTGAATTCTCTCTTCTCAGAGAGAATGAAACATTGGGGTTTTCCAACATGTCCACCTCAAACCCTCCTGTTTTTGCAGGCTTCCATTTTTCAAAGGTTTAGGACTCTTCCATGTTTGCTCACCTTTCTCTTCTCATAGTCTAAAAATTTATTCTGAAAAACAAAAAATAATAGCAGTTGAGAGAAAGGGGAGTTGGCACAAGGCCCCCAGCAGACCCATCTAATGCTGTTTTACAGCAGTCTTTGAAGTACAGAGGCTTTACTTGTAGGAATAAAGTCAAGAGAGGACAAGGAAGTATCGGGGCTTCTGCTATACACCCATGTGGTAGGAATGGCCAAAGGCCATGAGCCCCCTAAGTATTTACATCTGGAGGGGAGTTCAACATGCTAATCCTCACCTGCCACTCAGTCTCCTCCTTTACATAGCAAATTAGTCCATCGGTACTATCCACCGAAGTCTCCCCTCCATCTCTTTCCAACACTGGGAGCAAGAACTGGGAGGGTGCGTAGTATTCAAGCCCAGATTCTGAAAAAGAGCAGGGCCCGGTCTATCCAAAAGACAACAAAAGACAAGGACCTAGGCCAGACCAGAGCCCCTAGCTAGTCTTGAAGCTAAACATCTTCCCCCACCACTTTCTACTATCCAAGATGGATGCATTTTCTAATCACAAGAAACTTCTCTCTGACAAATGCAAGTTTTCCCATGAGAATACACACCTGCATACATGGCCCTAGACTGAAAAGAACACAAAAGAGGGCAGGGCCCTGATTTTCCCAAATGGAGGCGAATAACAATATGGCTAGGAAAAGCAGGTAAGGCCCAAACCTAAAACAATTCTTTACAGTATTTAAATTTGGAATAAGTAGTGGGTGGGTATCTGACAGGAAGGGAGTCAAGGTTCCAGGAGCAAGTTGGAAAGAATCCCTTGTCCTGTGGTGGAAAGCACGGTAAAGTGGCCCAGGAACTCATTACTTTGCAGAAAGACCCTGGGATCTGGCTCATCAATGCAATAAAGCCCACCTACGGGGTTCAAAGAACACTCTGGACATGTCTCTCTTCCTATCCAATGCCTATATTCATGTTTGAGAGCTTCATGTAGTGATAAAAACAACACCAGAAACCAAACCCTAGATTTTACCTTTGCAGAGAAACTGCTGAATGGCCTCCGTGCCCATACTACATACAGCCTCAGGTGGATAGACCATGGATTCGGCATCCAGGCTCAAAGTCTGCAAAACATCAAAGGTTGAAGCAAGTCTCCTTCTTCCAATATTTGTCAGCCTGAGGCTAGCTCCTTAAAACTTTAAAAAAACAAAAACAAAGAATGCTTGATCTACTAAGAACATCACCTAGTTTTTAATTTGGGGGACTGTCTTGTCATTTTGTATAACACTCCCCTATTCAGTAAACTCTAGAGAGGGGCAGCTAGGTGGTGCAGTGAATAGAGCACAGGCCGTGGAATCAGGAGGACCTGAGTTCAAATCCAACCCCAGACGCTTAACACATACTAGCCGTGTGACCTTGGGCAAGTCACTTAACCCCAATTACCTTGCCTTCCCCCCCTCCAAAAAGCAAAAATATAAAAATAATAAAAATAAATTCTACAGAGCACCTATTAATGCTATGATCAAAGATAAACTCATCTGTCTGGCATTTAAAGTCCCTGCCAAAACCATCACCTACCTTTCTAGCCATACTATACATTGCTCCCTTTCAAGCATTCTATGGCCCAAACAAACTGGCCTTCCTACTGTTCCTTATAAGCAAAACTATCTCCCACCTCCATGCATTTGCACAGGATATTCTCCATGCCTGGAACGCCCTCCCTCCTTACTTCTGCTTTTTAGAATTCCTACCTTCCTTCAAAGCTCAACTCAAAAGCTACTTCCTGTATGAGGCCTTTCCCAAAGCCCCCCATGCCACCAATTGCTAGAGCCGGCCCCTCCAAATTACTTTGCGTTTATTTTGTGTATATTTATATGTATGCAGGTTACCTCCCCTAAGGGATTGTAAACTCCTTGAGGACAGGGGCCATTTCATTTTGTCTCTGCATCCTTGAAGTCTAGCACAGTGCCCTGGCACATAGTAGGTGCCTCATAAATGCTTGTTTCTTATTTTCCTAAAAGAGAGAGCTGTCCACTTTGCCAAAGGGTAAAACAAAAGGACTGTAAGCTGTGATAAACATGGCTCTAATTTACCTCTAGGGTCCGGACATGAGCCAGCTTCTGGGGAAGTCTCTGTATCAGATTTTCACTGATATCAAGAGTTCGTAAGCTGCGAAGTTCCCCCAAGGTGTCCGGCAGGTCCTTCAGCTTGTTATCTACAGAAAAATCCCAGCACACAGCTCAGTGCTCAAACTACTGACAGAGTGATTGCCACTTAACTGTCTGAGTAAAGCCCCTGGGTCTGACACTTCTGGAGGCCTGGGGGCTCAGTGGGGTCTTCTGTCACTTATTCCAACACACTCAATACATTTAGCAGGATCCACTCTCTCTAAAAGGTTTTGATAGCCCTAAATGGAGACACTACAGCACTACATGGAGAAGCAGCCTGCTTAAGATCAATTGATGAGAAAGAGTGAAAAGCTTAGTACCCCTGGCCTGACTTCCAATCCCATCTACCACCCATATCAAAATGCTGTGAATATGAGAAGTCATTAAAACCCTATGTGGGGAAAGGGAGAATAGTCATATGGGAAAAACAGTCTTTGTATCAAATATCTCTGATAAGGGTTTGCTATCCATGAGATACAGAAAATTAACAGAATACATAACATATATATATATATATATATATATATAAATACTGAATGCCATTTCCCAATAGAGAAGGGGCCAAAAGACATGAACATTTTTCAAAAGATAAATTGCAAACTATTAATAACCATATGAAAGAAGGGTCAAAATCACTAATAATGCGAGAAATGCAAATCAAAACAACCCTAGCATTTAACCTCATACCCAGCAAATTGACAAAGTAGGCAAAAGATAGAAATTGACAGTGTTGGAGGAGTTGTGGAAAGATCGTCATGCTAACGTACTGTTGATAGAGCTGTGAGCTGGTACAACCATTCTGGGAAGCAATTTGGAATTATGCAAATAAACTGACTAAAATGCTTTTACCCGTTGACCTAGAGATTCCACTGAGGAGCCTATACACCAAGGAGATCATTGATAAAAAGAAAGCACTAAATACACCAAAATATGTACAGCAGTACTTTTCATGGTAGCAAGGAACTGGAAACAAAGCAATGGGGAATGGCTAAAGGTACGTACATGTAATGGCATATTGCTGTGCTATGGGAAATAATGACTAACGAATACAGAAAAACACAGAAACACTTATCTGAACTGATGCAAAGTGAAGTAAACAGAGGCAAGAAAACAGTATGCACAGTAACTACAGCAATGTACATAGAACAACTACAAATCAACCAAAATGGAATGCTCTGAAAATAATAAATAACAAGTTTGGCTCCAAAGAAGGGATATGGAAAGATATTTCCCCTTACTTCTCTGCAGAGGCAGCAGATTCAAAAATGCAGAAGACTTCACATAGCATCAGGGGTGGAGTTTTGTTGGGGGTTTTTATTCACATGATCTGTTGAATTTTTTTCTCTCCTTCCCTCATTTAAGAAAAATTATTTGTTATAAGATGTGGCTTTCTGGGAAGAGCATTGGGTTGGGAGGTGGGAAGTGGGAGGAAATCTGGGCAATGTAAAAATGAGACATCAATTTTTAAATATATTTTATAAGAATAAAATATAAGGGGCAGCTAAGTGTGGCGCAGTGAATAGAGCACCAGCCCTGAAGTCAGGAGCACCTGAGTTCAAATCTGGCCTCAGTCATTTAACACAGACACACACACACACCCACACACACACACCCACACACACACACACACACACACACACACACACACACACACACACACACACACACAAACTAGCCATGTGACCTTGGGCAAGTCACTTAACCCCAACTGCCCTACCTTCGCCCCGCAAAAAAACAAAAACCAAACCAACAAAAAAACCATCTTTGGGGGCGGCTAGGTGGCAACAGTGAATAAAGCACCAGCCCTGGAGTCAGGAGGACCTGAGTTCAAATTCGGTCTCAGACACTTAATACTTACTAGCCCTGTGACCTTGGGCAAGTCATTTAACTCCCAACTGCCCTGCCTTCCCCCCTCCAAAAAGAAAAAAAAAGGCATAAAATATATTCTTTGAGATATTTGTGGCAAGCCCTGTCTCTAATCACTGACTCATTCACAACCACAGTTCACTTGGTCTGTGGCAGCTTTTCCTTACAGAATACTTTCCACTCTTTCAGTCTCGGTATCTGCTCAAAGCATGTGCTGCTGCTCAGTCATTTTAGTCCTGTCTGACCCTCTGCAATCCCATTCGAGGTTTTCATGGTAAAGATACTGGAGTTGTTTGCCATTTCTTTCTCGAATGGATCCATCTTGTCAGGCAGAGGTAAAGTGAATTCCTCAGAGTCACACAGCTAGGAAATGTCTGAGGCTAGATTTGAACTCAGGTCTTCCTGATTCCAGGCCGAAGTGCTCTACTCACTGAGCCACCAACTTCCTCAAAGCATGTACAGGCACTAGACAGCTCAGGCCTAATTGATCTTTACTCAGGTGAAGAGACCAGAACTGAGAAGTTTATCTTAGAGGCAACTAGGTGGCACAGTGAATAGAGCATCAGCCCTGGAGTCAGGAAGACCTGAGTTCAAATCTGGCCTCAGACACTTAACACAAACTAGCTGTGTGACCTTGGGCAAGTCACTTAACTCCAATTGCCCTACCTTCCTTCCTCCAAAAAGCAAAAAAAAAAAAAGGAAGAAGTTTATCTTGTTCTCCTACCTTTCACATTGAGAGTCTGGAGCTGGGCAAGGTCCCCAATAGACTGTGGAAGACATTTCAACTGATTTTTTTCAATATTCAAGACCTGAGACAGAGAGAAAAGGTAATAAGAAAAACTACAGGTTGTCCTCCCCAGAGGAATGGCAGAGCTGCTTCCACTGGCAGGGTCCTGGGAGCCCCCAGATACTACTGGGAGAAAAGGCTTAAAATCCACCTCCCAACTTCTCCAAGATGGACCAGACAACCATTCAGGCCCGTCAGCACACTAGGAAGGACTTCTCTTTCCCAACACCTCTTGCCCATTTCTCTAGGCATTAGGACCTTCAAATAAGGCAAGGAAAAAAAGCAAATCAAACCAGTCTGCTTGGAGACTGCCACCTGTGCTGCCTTGTAGTGGCTCACCTGCTGCCACCCTGGGGCAGACCCTCCTCACAGCTCACGGGATCACCACAGGGGCTGCCTACACTACACTAGATCACCACAGGGGCTGCCTACGCTACACTAGATCACCACAGGGGCTGCCTACACTACACTAGATCGCCACAGGGGCCACCTACACTAGATCGCCACAGGGGCCACCTACGCTAGATCGCCACAGAGGCCGCCTATGCTAGATCGCCACAGTGGCTGCCTACACGCCTACGCTAGAGCACCCCAGTGGATCTCCCTGCCTTCAGTTTCTCTCTTCTCCAATCCAACCCCACACTGCTATTCACCTGGTATTTCCGAATCCAAGTTCTAATCACGTGACTCCTCTGCACCAGAAACTTTGGTGTCTCTCTTTTGCCTCCAGCGTAAAACACAAACTCTTTTTTTCTTGGCATTCAAAGCTCTTCATAATCTGGCTCCAGCCTCTCTTTTCCCAGGATGCTCACATGAGCACCTTCATGCTTGCTCACTCATGTGCCTGTCCTGTCTTCTTCTCCCTCTATAACCACACTCACACACACACTCTGCCTCTCTTTCTCTCCTTCCTTCTCTGTGTTCTAGCCAAACTGGCCCACATCCCATTCCCCATATAAATTCCCTCTCTTACCTCCATGCCTTTGTCCAGGAATGCCTGGAATGCCATTCCTCTGCTTCTCAGGGTTCAAGTACTCTTTCCTACAAACTCTCCCTTCCATCAACTATTGCAGTGGTTCTCAACCTTCCTAAGGCTGTGACCCTTTAATAGGCGTATGTGGGTGTATCTGCATGTGGGCGGACCCACCTGGAGACGGATAGAGGAGCGGCGTCTCCGTTCCTAAGACCATTGGAAAGATGTGTTTTCTGATGGTCTTAAGCAACCCCTGTGACTCCTGCGAAAGGGTTGTTTGACCCCCAAAGGGGGCGCGACTCACAGGTTGAGAACCACTGAACTACTGGATCCTCATCCCATGGGAAATATTTTGCATCTCTTTTATAGATGATTTGTATTTACTTCTCCGGGTACTTGCTGTTTCTCCCCAGGAGAGCCTGGGACAGCACCCGGCACCCAGCAGGTGATTAACAAATGCTTGTTGAATTGAACTGAACTGAACTCTCCTAAAAGAAGATCCAGTGATTAATCCCAAGGAACTGGGCACTGGGCCATCTCAGGGCTCAGTCAAACACATGTCACCACAACCTCCACTTCTCTACTATGTGAATGAGAACTAATTGCAAAAGCACTGCATGGGCCTGTATCATCCCCTGTCCTGGTACTGCAAGACGCCCTAGCCCTTGGCTCCAGAGAAGGCAGAGGAGCCAGAATGAGAAAAGAAAGCCTGGCTGTGGCCTGGAAACAGAGACCCCTGCTGACCTGGAGCACCCAGGCCTCTGCTGCAGCTGGAAAACCCAGAAACTGCTATGATGTACCTTTCAAGGTGATCAGGAGAAGCAACAGACTAAACCTTATTGGATAGAACAATGTGCTTTCCCAAACTTCTCCGTTTCTGTCCAGGGCGTCGCCAACCTAATAGTCACATGTTTCACAAGCTGATTCTTCTCCTCCCTTGGACACCTCCATATCCAGCAACAACAATCTGGCATTTCTACTTCCACTATGTCTCTCATACACCCACATTTCTGCCTTCTCTTCCCTCTCACAGCCTCCACCCTAGCTCAGGCCCCCATCTAACCTGGACCACAACCACAGACTCCTATTTGGTCTCCCTGACTCCAGTCTCTGCCCTCTCCAGTCCATCCTCCCCCAGCTGCCTTCTGATTTTCCTTAAACAGAGGTCTGGCCTTCAGTCAGTAAACTCTGGTGGCTCCCCATTATCTGCAGCACCAAATATAGACTCCTCTGTTTGGTATTTAAAATCCTTCATGACCTGGTGCCATTCTCCCCTCCCAGTCTGATTATGGAGCTCCCCTCCACACATACTAAAGTCAGTCAAGTGGCCTCCTTGCTCTTCCTCATACAGGATCTTCCATCTCCATCTCTGTGCCTCTGTCTCATGCACAGAACATGCTCCCTCCTCACTTCTGCCTCTCAGAATCCCTCACTTCTTTTAGGCCCAACTCAAGGATGACCTTCTTCCTGAGGCTTTCCCTGATTCTACCAGCTACTAACATAGACCTTAGAGCAAAGGTGTCAAAATCCCAGCCTGCAAACTCCCCAGTGAAGCCCAGATTAAAATGTAACTGGGAAATGTTTGACAAAAGAGGGAAAAATACAACATAGATAATGTTCATTTCTGGTTTTCTAAGTCAATATGCAGCCAGCAGGGATCCATTTCCATTTGACTTTGACACCACTGCCCTTAGAGCACAGGGTAGAGAGAAGATTACAGTGGGAGACAAGGTTGGAATGGCAGACTTTCTATTAGGCTTGGAGTACCAATCTTATTTTGCAACCCCCTCCAAATTATGTTGCATCTATTTTGTAATGTCCAAATAAGCACATGTTGTCTCTCCTTGCCAGAGTACAAGATCCTCAACGGCAGGGACTGGTTTTGCTTTTTCACTGTATCTCTAATGACTAGCACAAAGTAAAAACTTAATAAATACTTACTGACTGATAAGTAAAATTAAGAAGAAATATTTCAGACTGATGTTCCAAAAGCACAATTCTGAGTATGTTCTGCCTTATTGCCTAATGAAGTCCAAATTCCTTTTCCTGTAATTCAAGACCTACCACAACTTGTCCTCAATAATAATCCAAAATATATGACTATTTTAATTTTACAGAGAGCAACTGATTTATTATGAGAGGTAGGAGGGTCTAGTGGACATAGAGCCAATGTTAAGGGTCGATGAGCCTGGGATTCAAGTCCTACCAACTAGACACATGATGGCTGTGTGAGTCAGGGCAAACCACTTAACCACGAGATTCCTAAGACTAGAAGGTGCAAAGCAAACACCAATCTATTGGTAGAGGAAGTTTTCTTATCAGTAGTTCCCTATGCCAACGAACCACAGATCTGGTCTTTAAAACCAACCAACAAACTATTTATTCAGGTTCTCAAGATTTGCAAAATACTTTTATCACAACAACACTATATGGGAAGTAATATACATATTGTTATCTTCATTTTATGGGTAGAGAAACAGAGGCTTAGAGCCATTAAGCAACTTCTGAACCATCTCCTAGCTGGGTGTCAGGGCTGATCTGAATCCAGACCTTCTGACTCTGAGCTATGTACTACAATACAACCTTCCAACCTTATCTCCCACTATTCTTCTCATAACGCTCTATGCTCTAGTGGCATTTCATTGTTGTTGTTCAGTCCTGACCCCAATCGAGGTTTTCTCGGCAGAGATCCTGGAGTGGTTTGCCATTTCCTTCTCCAGCTCATCTTACAGATGAGGAAACTGAGGCAAATGAGGTTAAGTGACTTGCCCAGGCTCACACAGCTAGTAAATATCTGAGGTTGGATTTGAACCCATGAAGATGAGTCTTCCTGACTCCAGGCCCAGCATTCTATGGAGCCATCTAATACCCAAAGACATCTGGTGTTCTCTCTCCTCTGAGTCTTTGGTCATGCCATTCTGCTGTTCTCTCTATCTACAATGCCCTTCCCCACCCACTCCACCTATGTCTAATATTTCATTCAGGGCCACCCCTCCAGAAACCTTCCCTGATACCTGGAAGTGGTCTCTGCTGCCTCTAAATTCCCATAGCACTCACTTCTCCAATTCTGCTGTCATGATCTGTCTTTGCTGAGAAGTAGTAAGACACCTCCTAACCAAGGCACAGAGACCATGACTATGGTCAAGAGGGCGAGGGCCTTTTTAGAAAGGAGAGCCGGCCCCTGAGGCCAGAATGCCACCACAGTCTTTTTGATATTAGACAAATTGCAGAATTAAGGGAGAACGATGCCCTTCCTGCACCTGTTTGCCAAAGTCAAACAGCTCATTTGTCAGTCCCAGGGGCTATAGTTCTGTGTATGGAGCATACCTGAAGAGATGTTAGCTGTCCAAGAGCATCAGGAAGAGCTGTTAGCTGGTTATCATGAAGGTCCAAAACCTGCCGAAGTAAGACAGATCTTTCACACACCACTGGTCAAAGAGCTGAAAGGGCTTCCATAGACCAGAATGATGCCCTGGGACCTCTTGTAAAGGTCAGGTGGAGGGAAAACACCCTAATAATGGATAATAATTGCCATCCTTCAAGGCCCTTCAAGGCCCAGACCAAATTACATCTCTGTCACAAAGACTCATCAGCCCAGAATAATTTCTCTCTCCTCTGAAATAACAGTTAGGGTCGGTAATTACTCATTCCACAGTGAATCATGCAGTGCCTTGTGCTTCTGATACCCTTTATTATTTAACTTCTCACGTGATGTTTTTCCTTCCCTATTAAACTGTAAATTCTTTGTCCTTCAAAATCAGGTCTATGTCGTCCTCTTTTTCTGTATCCCTACATAATACCTGGTGCACAGCAGGCCCTCAATGAACATGTGATGACTGACCACACAGACTCAGTCACAGAACCTCGAAGCTTACAGGGACCTCAGGTCACCACAGCCAACTCCTACCTGAACAAAAACCATTTCTGCCACCTCCTCAACAAGTGCTTCCTGGCCTCTCCTGCGACACCTCCAATAACAAGGAAGCCACTACCTCCTGAGGAAGCCCAGTCCCCTTTTCTACAACCCCATTCTGTACAAGGTTTTGTCCTTAGGTCTGACTGAAATCTATCTCTGCAGCTTTTAACTGTTGCTCCTTGTTCTGCCCCTTGGAGCCAAGCAGAACAAGCATCATCCTTCACAAGGCAATCCTTCAAACACATCTCTCATGACTACCCCAAGTCTTCTTTTCCCTGGCTGCCCTTCCTCTCAGTTTCTTCCCTAGAGCCTTTGCTGGTATCATCCCTAGGCTCCTCAACATCTTGGTCATCTTGCATTTTATATTATACATATCATGTTTGGGGAGAGAATAAGCAGACTGTGTAATAATTAAAGTCCAACTATCATAGGCTTCCACTGTATTTTACTTTTAAATCACCTGCAGACTTAGTTTATGCCCATTCTTGCTGCCCATCACTACAGCTGGTACCATATACATGTGGAAGTTGGAAGAACTTTAATAACAGCTAAATAACTGAAAAAGGATCCTAGTCTCTGGCCAAAATCAAGGTTCCTGAGAAGAACCAGCATGTTACCTTGATTGTTCCAAGGCTCAGGAGGCTGCAAGATTTGGGAACCAAGGAAGTGAGGTAATTTGTATGAACAATCAACACCTATAAGGAAACAAGTTGGAATGGTGTTACAACCTAAAAGGCTTCAGGAAAAAGCATCAGTGCAGCCTAAGACAAAAAAGAAAAGTATGTGTACATTTGAAACAGATATCCAACCTTAGAATTTAGCTCTGAAGGGGCTTTGGAAACTACCTAATCCAGGTGTTCTTAACCTGGGGTGGTCCATGAATTTGGCTGGGAAAAAAACCCAAAACTATATCCTTATTTTCACTAACCTCTAACTGAAATCGAGCATTTCCTTCAATTATTTAAAAATGTTCTTTTGAGAAGGGGTCCACAGGCTTCACCAGACTGCCAAAGGGGAACAGGAAGAAAAAAGAGGTTAATATATCCTGATTTAGTCCAGTCCACACACTTGACAGAAGAGGAAACGGAGGCCCGGAGGGAGAAAGGGATTTGCCCCAAGTCGCAAAGCAAGTTGGTGGCAAAACCACAACTGGAATCCTGACATAGAATGCTTTTTCCACTCTACTACACAAAAGCGCATATGCAGTGTAGTAGGAAGTGCACAAGACTTGAAGCCAGAGGATTTGGGTTCAAATCCTGGCGCTAATGTTTGTGTGACCATGGCACAGTCACCCATGGCCTGGGCCCCCATTTTCTTCTCTGTTGCATGAAAGGATTGGAATGATTGATCTCTAAAGTCACCTGTAGCCTTGGACTAAACTCCTGTAAGGATGACAGTGATCAGCAGCTTTACCACAGCCATCAGATGCTACCACAAAGGGCTGTGTTTAGCACCATTAGAGGCCATTTATTCCAGCCACCAAACTAATACAGAATTTCTGTCTCTAGCAGTTGTAAATCTCTGGCACCTCACTCCATCTCTGTTTAAATACCTGCCATAGTAGGGAGCTTGCTGCTTTGTTTCAGCTAAAGAAAGGCTGAATGTAGACCAAAGTTAGGTGTGTTTTTCTGAGGTATCAATGGCTTTGCTCTGGTCTCCCTTAGGAGATGGTACATAGGACAAAAGAAAAAATTTAAAGAGGAATGACTCAGGGGCAGGTGACTGAGCCAAGGGTTGAACTAGGAGAGGCAGCTACATTAGAGCAGTACAAGTACTGGATTATAATCAAGAAACCTGCATCCAAATCCTGACTCTAATATATACTTGTCACTCTCTGGGCAAGTCAGCCTCTGAGTTTCGGTTTCTTCATCTGTAGAATAAAACAGTAATACTTACACTAACCACTTCACAGGGTTGTTACATGTGAGGGAAGCTCAATGTAAACTTTAAAGCCCAACAGAAATATGCTTTACTACTATGATGATTATTGTTAATCATAATCATGATAACAATAATCAAGGAAACCAATCCAATGAGGTCAAAAATTATATTTAAAAACCACCAAACTCTCTCAAAATTAAGACTTTCTCACCTTCTTCTGAAGTACTTTGCATGTTGAAAAAACCCCAAATGGAATCTAATGAAAAATAAAAGTAAAGAGTTAGCTCCCCACCAAATACCTTCCATTTTCTAATTTACCCTGTATATAAGATAGCAAGTGTAGTGCAGGCATGGGAGATGAAGCTGAGAAAAGAGTTCATGTGGCAGGGAAGCAGCAGACGGTCCAGGAATGCATAATTTGGGAGAGTTTGGGGAGTAGCACTTATAGAGGTTGATTTCTGGCCAACCCATTTTGGTCATCAGTCACCAGGGATCAAGCATTTAAAAAGTAGCTTATCTGAGGGGAGGGAAGAGGGGGGAAGGGAGAGAATTTGGAACTCAAATTTCTAAAATGAATGTTAAACATTTTTACATGTGATTGGGGGAAAATAAAAAATTTTTAAAAATAAGATAAAATAGGTAGAAGCAGGAAATTTCTTGAGCTCCTGCCACAAATACCTCCAATACCTATAAAATATGACTCTAAACAAATTTTAGAGCTACAGAACCCACAAAGTGACAGAGAGAAACAAATCTCCTGCTGAAGGCAGCCTGGCAGGCTGGCAGGAAGGGTCTATCACACCAGACTGGGAGCCAAGCACAGTACTGCTTGAGCTGTGTGGTCTGAGATCTGGGGTGGCCCCAACCAGCGGCCCAGACTGTCCAGAGCAGACTTCAGGAAAGTGAATCACCACCAGCTGTGGCAGTTTCCATACTTCTCAACCCATGAATGCCAAAGAGAAAGTAAATGGTCAGTGGGGAACTCTGTTGGAACAGAGTTATGGAAGAGCCCAGTCTGGCCCCTTCCCCTGGGGCAAGAGGTGGCAGAGGTGCAGCAGCTGCAGCTGCTGCTGCATGGCTGCCTCAGGAGCTCCTAGCCTGCAGACTGTAGGGGGACCAAGCAACCATTCAGAGGGTAATCACTCTTGTTTTGACCTGCCTGAATCTGGGTTGCTGTCTTGGGTGTTGGTCCTGGGGTGTGTGGCCAATGTGCCAGAGCTTGTGGTGGTGGTAGAGAGGGCGCCCTCTTCAGACCTCTGACAACATTTGCGAAAACCCCAGCAATTTGGGACAAAGCTCTCTACTCTGGAAGCAGAATTCTACTATAGCAAAAAGCTCAAAAGTCAAGTAATTGGCCGGCAAGATGAGCAAGCAGAAGAAGCAACATCAGACCACAGAATCCTTTTTTGAGGACAAAAAGGATCAAAACATGGAACCACAAGAAATCAACAAAGGCAAAACTCCTGCATCAAAAGCTTCCAAGGAAAATATGAACTGATTACAGGCCATGGAGGAGCTCAAGAAGGATTTTGAAAATCAAGTAAAAGAAGTAGAGGAAAAATTGGGAAGAGAAATGAAAATGATGCAAGAAAATCATGAAAAGCCAGTCAGCAACCTGCTAAAGGAGACCCAAAAAATACTGAAGAAAATAACACCTTAAAAATAGATGAACTCAAATGGCAAAAGAGGCCCAAAAAACCAACGAGGAGAATGCCTTAAAAAGCTGAATTTGCCAGATGGAAAAGAAATTTCAAAAACTCACTGAAGAGAACAATTCCTTCAAAATTAGATTGGAGAAAATGGAAGTTAATGACTTTATGACAAATTAAAATACTATAAAATAGATCCAAACAAATGAAAAAATAGAAGGCAATGTAAAATATTTCATTGGAAGAAGCATTGACCTGGAAAACAGATCCAGGAGAGATCATTTAAAAATTATTGGACTATCTGAAAGCCATGATCAAAAAAAGAACCTAGGGGTGGCTAGATGGTGCAGTGAACAGAGCACAAGCCCTGGAGTCAGGAGGACCTGAGTTCAAATCTGGCCTCAGACACTTAACACTTATTAGCAAAGTGACCTTGGGCAAGTCACTTAACCCCAACTGCCCTACCTTCCCCCCTCCAAAAAGCAAAAAAAA
>CM053581.1:228979398-228993274 GCA_028627135.1 Pseudochirops cupreus
GGCTTGGAATATGATATTCCAGAGGTCAAAGGAGCTATGATTAAAACCAAGAATCACTGACCTGGCAAAACTGAGTATAATGCTTCAGAGAAAAATATGGTCATTCAATGAAATAGAGGACTTTCAAGCATTCTTGATGAAAAAACCAGAGCTGAACAGAAAATCTGACTTTCAAATACAAGAAGCAAGAGAAGCATGAGAAGGTAAACAGAAAAAAGAAATTATAAGGAATTTATTAAAATTGAACTATTTACATTCCTACATGGAAAAACAATAATTGTAACTTCTGAGACTTTTCTCAGTATGAGGATAGTTGAAGGGAATATATGTGTGTGTGTGTGTATATACACACACGCACACATATATATGTATATACACACACATATATGTATATATGTATACATACATATGTGTTTATATAGGAGGGTTTATGTGTGTATAAATACCTATGTGAGTGTGTGTGTATATGTATACACAGACAGATGGCATAGTATCAGTTGAATAGGAAGGGATGATATCTAAAAAATAAAATTAATAGGTGAAAGAGGACTATAATGAGAGGGAGATAGAATAGGGTAAATTAGAAAAGAGGCAAGAGAAAACTATTACAATGGAGGTGAAGAACATGAAGGTGAAAGAGAATGGGTCAACTTTACTCTCATTGAATTTGGCTTAAGGAGGGAACAACACACACTCTCAATTGGGTATCTTACCCTCCACAAAAGTAGAGGGAAAGGGGACAGAGGGGGGATGACAGAAGGGAGGGCAGATTGGGGGAGAGGATAGTTAGAAGCATACACTTTTGGAAAGGTCAAAGTAGAAAACAGAGTAAGTAGGGGGCGGGATAGGATGGAGGGAAATATAGCTAGTCTTTCACAATATATTTACTATGGAAACATTTTGTGTAACTACACATGTACAACTTATATTGAATTGCTTATCTTCCCAATGGAGGTGGGCAAGAAGGGAAGAAGGGAAAGAATCTGGAAATCAAAGTTTTAAAAACAAATGTTAAAAAAAATTTTTTTTAATTGTTTTTTACATGCAACTGGGAAATAAGATACATAGGCACTGGGGTATAGAAATCCATCTCACCCTCCTAGAAAGTTAGGGAGGAATGGGGGAGGATATAAGGGAGAACAGACTGGGGGAAGGGGTATTCAGTAGGCTCACTATTTTGGGGTGAGGGGTAGGGGAAAGACAGGGAGAAAATTTGTAACTCAAAATCTTGTGGAAATGAATGTTGAAAACTAAAAATAAACAAAATTTTTAAAAAATAAGATAAAATAGAGGAGAAATAGCTTATCTGGGTGTAGTTAGTAGCTTAACATGAAGTAAAACTATTGATCAATATGACAAAGATTAGCATGCTGGCACAGAGTCTTTATTAATAAATTAATATTCCTATGACCAACCAAGGAAACCCCAGCATACATTCCCTGAAGCTTATTTACAGGAAAAAGAGCCGTATTAACTCTGGCTTAGACTTCTTTAGTTTCACCTTAGGAAAAGCCTTGAATGTCTCTTTTCTGACTTCCTAAGCTCCAAACTGCCTCTGGGAGTTATCTCTCAAACTGGAGTAAAACTGTGAAGGATCAGAAGGCCCCCTGGTAGTCTAGAGACTACCTAGAGCAAGGGTTTCTTGCCACATTGGAAAGGACATGCAAAGGCCTCCCAGAAAACCCATGATCCCCACTCCAATCCATGTTCTTCCAGCATTCAAAGAGCTTAACTATAAACTCTTCTAATTTTGTGGTTATTTTAAAGCATGTCATTGTCAAAATAGCACCTCTAATTTTTAGTTGTGGAGAAAATCACAAAAGTCTCAAGATTCCTATCCCATTTTTGGCAACTTGAAAAAAAAAAAGGTTAAGTTCACAGCTATCTTTACTATAGACATCAGATCCAAGAAAATAAGTCAAATAAAACACGTAACTCAAACATCACCATCACCTTACCTCTGAGAGCTCACATCTAGATATATCAAGAATGTCATCTGCACCAGCTTCTTTTGCCTAAGGGGAAAATATTATAATCCTTCAACGTTAGCTCATTTCTGACAATGTTTAAAGCAACCTTAGGAAGTTGGAATTCTTGTCACAGAATCATAGAATTTGGGATCTGAAAGGACTTTAGAAATCATCTCCCTAAGGAGAAGAAAGCATGCAAGTGAGGGAAGATGCCAGTTGCCCAGGGTCACATGGCTAGTCAAACAAACCAGAAATTACAACAAGATAACATTCAAAGGGGCAAGTAAAACGGTAACAGAAGGAAAAAAGAACTCATGAATTATACACCATGAAGTGATGGGAAATAAGGAGTTATATATAAATATCACAAAAATTATCTGTGATAAAGTCGACCTCCAGCTGAACATCATCTACCTTTGTATCTCTAGTACCTAACACCGCACATAGCAGGGTCATAGACTGAAACGTGAAAGGAACCTCAGACATCAGCTGGGCCCAAGCTCCACATTTTAACAGAAGACAAAAATTTAATTTAAGTCAACTAATATCTGTCAGGTGCCCACCATGAGTGATGCCAGGGAAAACTCACATTTATATGGTATGTTACAAAGTGCTTTTCTCACAGTAAACTGCATGCAGTAAGTTTTGCAAATATTATTTCAGATGAGAAAACTGAGGCTCTAAGAGGTAAAACTCTCTTGTTCAGAGTCACACAGCTAGTATGTGGCATGGTGGGCATTCAAAGCCAGGCCTCCCAACTCCACATCTAGTACTCTTCTCACTACACCATGCTGCCTTCTCATATCATACCAACTCACAGGGCTGTTGTGAGCTAAGTTCTTTAGAAACATTACCCTAGCTTCTCTTTCTCCTCTTCAGACACAGAACAAAACCAATCCATTCCCAAGACCTTCAGTTTTCTTACTGAGCCCCCTCAACACCCTTTGAAGATATTAAGGCTTTAAAGGAGCACTTGTTCCTTCTTCCCCTACTAGAATGTTAGCATTTCATCATCATATAGCTCTTTCTCATTGCTCAAATAAATGTAGTTTTCTAAGTTTGTCTGGAATCAGGTATTTGTATTTCAAGGTTCCTATTCAGCTCTAGTCCTTTTATCAGAAGTGCTTGAAAGTCTTCTATTCCAATAAACGCCCAATTTTTCCCTGTAGGATTATAAAGAGGGTAAGTTATTCTTGGTTGTAAACTGATATCATTTGCCTTTTAGAATAGCGTACTTCAAGATCTCATTTTGAACTGAAGCTGCCAGCTCTTTATAGCTCCTTGGTATTTTTAACTGCTTCTTTCAGGATGTTTGTACTATTTTTTCTTTGACGTTGGAAGCTCTGGATTTTGGCTATAACATTACAGCGACTTTATCTGTTGGGATTCCTTTTAGGAAGTGAGAGGTGGATCTCTTTACTTTGCTCCCTGGGTCTAAACAGATCTTTTTTTTTTTTTAACCAGGGTTTTCAGGGAGTCTAATGATTGTTAAATTCTCTTTCCTTGACTTATTTTCTAAGTTGGTCATTTTTTGTATAAGCAATCTTACACTGTCTTCTATCTTTTCAATCTTTTGATTTTTTCCAATATTTCTGATGTCTCATAGAATCATTGACTGGTATTTGATCTATCCTAGTTTTTAAAGTCCACCTCTTGGGGAAGGTTCCCCACTTAATCTTCAAAGCTCTTTCTTCTCCTTCTAATTCTTTCCTTGAAAGCTTTTATTTCATTTTTAAAATTTTTGCTTCAGTTTCTCTAAGTATTCATTCAGTCCTTTTGGAAAATGATTTTTTTCCTTTGAGTCTGTTTGCAGCTGTTAGGGATTTAGATTTGCAATCAATCATTTTAGTTACCTTCTTTGATTTACTCATCTTCCCAGCTTTAGTTCATGAATTGGGGCTTTCTGCTAGGGCCAGGTTCCATTTCCGATTACACTTTTGGGTGGGATGGTCAACCCTGCTTGGTCTTGCCTTCGGACCCCTGAGTTCCTGCATTGAGCTCTATACTTCTCAGGGTTTAGTCCTCCTGGATCTTTGAATTTTAGAGCCCTGGGTCTCTAGCATTTCAGGATCAGTTTTAGGGACCTCAGTTGCCTTGGGCCTTAGATGTCCTGATCTGAGAAGTGTGACACCATGTCAGTCAGCATTATGCTGGTCACTTTTAAAGTCCTACTGGGACTTTCTAACCAACCTGGAGCTTTATCAGGGGAGCCCACTGGTCTTGCTATCCCCAGACACAGAACCTTGCAATTTACAGGTATCCAACATCTGGTCATAGCAGTGCTCATTTTGCTAGCAGGATTCTCTTTCCCAAAGTGCATAGGTTTCTGACTTTTTCTATAGTTCTAGAACAGAAGAAGTCACAGTAATTTCTCACTGGATTTTTTTCACCATCATATGATCTGGTACAAACTTCAGTCCTAGGTATATGGGAACTAGGCAGTCAGCCTCCAGTTCAAGCAGCCATCTTGGCCGGAAGTTCCCATTTTCACTTTTAGAATTATAAAGAAGCTTTTCCTTATATCAAGATGAAATCTACTTTTCTGCAACTTCGACCCACACGTAATTCATAGTTCTACTTTTCTGGGGCCTTGTTAAATAAGTCTAATCCTGTTTTCACATAACATCAAAGATTTCAAGCTAGAAGAGACTTTAAAAGTTATTTTTTCCAACCTCTTTACTTTAGATGAGGAAACAGAAAATCAGAGCTGTTGAGAAACTTGCCCAAGGTCATAGCAAGTGGCCTTGGCAGCAAGTAGCAAGCACAGGATTAGAACCCAGTCCTTAGCCTTCATATCAACTAGGATGTTCACTATGCCACATACAGTCATTATCTATCCCCCACCCCAAGTCTTCCCTTCTCTAAGCAAAACGTGATGGTTTCCTTCACTGATGCCCATGTGGTGTGCTTTCTGAATCTCTCCCTATCCTCTAGACCACACTCGAGCTTGCCAGTGTTCGTTCTAAAATGTGAGATCCAGAATTGTACTCAATAATCAAGATGTGGTCTCACCAGCAATGAATTCAGTGGAACAACCACCTTGCTCATTCTGCGCATCGTATGCCTATTAATAAGGGAGATGAGATGGGGAAGGAGAAGAGAGAGAAGAATAAGCATTCATAGATAGTGTGCCTCCCATGTGCCAGGTGTGTGCATAAATATTATCCCATGTGACCCTCACATGGGATAATATAATGATTCCATATAATAAGATAATAATTCTGTGAGGCTAGCCCTGTTATTATTCCCATTTTACAGCTGGAGAAACTGAGGCAAACAGAAGTTACATGACTTGTCTAGGGTTGAATAGCTAGTGTCTAGGGCCAAATTTGAACTCAGGTCTTTCTAACTCTAGGCTCAACTCTCCATCCACTGTACTACCTAGCTACCTATTAATGCAGGATTATGTCCACTTCCTTTTTTTTCAAGTTTAATTCCTACTTGAAGACAGCTACCATACCCACCAACCCATCTCACCCCAAGTCTTCCATTCTTCAAGGTAAATGGCCCTAGTTCTTTCAATTGATGCTCATTCTCTCTAGCTCACTGCAGAATGCAAGTCATGGCAGAGAGCAATAAAATACAAGACTGAACAAGAGAAAATAATGAGACCAGAATTCATACTCACTAGACACATCTGGTATTCAAAGCGTTTTCGAGCTTCATCATTGGGTTTCCTTTTTCGGAAGAAGAGAGGCATCCTTCCCTTTCCACCAGAAGTAGTCACTGGATCTCTATGAAATGATTAGAGAAGTCAGTAATACAGAAGAACATATTTAGCTATTTCTGGTGCCTGAGAGCCATTCATCTGTCTCTGTTGTCTCCATGGATAGAACTGCCAAACGATAACTTCAAGGATCCTGAAATTTATTACAGTACGATTCCTAAGTCAAATTAGCAAATATTACAAAACTATTATGTGTACGGACCCTCAAGCTCATATGCAAAGGGTGCATCGTCCAGTGACCAGCAGGCAATGTGTTTATGATAAGTCACCACCACTGGAGCCACCAAGAAACATAAGAAACCAGTTTAGCTAAGTGTGTCCAGGCTTAGTACCAGGTTGGCAAGTGTAATTAGTTTTTTGGCCAAAAAAATGCAGGACGACTATCTGCTAAGGATATGAGGACTGCAATCTATGTCAGTAGAGGGACCATCCTCACTGCAAAGATTATGAATCCTTGAAGCTGAAGACAACATGACAATGTTTGTATTAGGCTGGTTCATTAATTTATGAGTTCAACAGATATTTATTATTTACTGTGTGTAAAGTACTCTGTGTGCCACACAGAGATGAAGAATAGACACCCAAGTTCTCTAAAAAGGTTGCATTAAATGATCTCTGAGGTCTCTTTCAGTTCTGTTGTTGTCCATTTGGGGTTTTCTTAGCAAAGACTTTTTCTTGTCAAAGACTGGTCTACCATTTCCTTCTCCAGCTCATTTTACAGATGAGGAAACTGAGGCAAACAGGGTTAAGTGACCTTCCCAGGGTCACACAGCTAGTAAGTGTCTGAGGCCAGTCTTTCTGACATGTGCTGCTCTATCCGTTATATCTGGCTGCTGCCCCACCCCCACCATCCCTACAATCTGTGTTATGGAACTGACTGAAAACTCTGACCTTACTCATAACTTAAACCTCCCCTACACCCCATTTAATTAATCACTCAATAAACATTTATTAAGCATTGTCTATGTGCCAGGCACTGTGCTAAGTACTGGGGGATACAAAAAGGGGCAAAAAGCAGCCCTGCCCTCCAGGGTTCACAATCCACTGGGAGAGACAAGAAACAAATCTATACAAACAAGTTATGTATAGAAATACAAGTCACAGATAGGAATAATTAATAAAGAAGGAGGGTACTAGAATTAAGAGGAGTTGGGAAAGTTTTCCTGGTAAAGGTGAGACTTTAGGTGAGACCAGATAGTAGCCAGATAGAAGGGCATTCCAGGCACGGAGGACAGAGAGAACGCCTGGAGAGAAACTGTCTTGTTCCCCTTCATCTGGCCCAAAGATGTACTTGGAAAGCCACGTTCCCTCCCAGCAATAGGCTAGCCTGGATGGATGCTGTCTTAATGTCACAATTACAGATTCAGAATGTCAGAGCTCTACAGAAGGAACAGAGACCATCTTATCTTGCAGATGAAGGGAAATGATTTGCCCAAAGTCAAAGGGTGAGGTGGTAGAAGAGGTGGAACGAAAATTCTGGTTTCCCGACTCCCGGGCCTGCGTCACCCGTATCTGTTCACAAAGGTAGGTAATAAAGGTTAATGCTACCGAATACCCCTACTCTCCTCAAACCAAGGGCTTAGAACAGACGGCCACACCTCGGGATGATTCTAGACAAGTGCACAGGCTGGGTAGGGACGAGCAGAAAGGTCCACCATCTGGGTTCCCCTAATCAGTCACACAGCCTTGCTAGCCCGGCCCATGAAAGAACTCTCAGGCGCGGGGATGAAGCGAGACTGCGGGGTGTCTAGGTTGGCTGGAGGAGAAGAGAGGACCCCAAAACTAAGGAGGGGAAAAAATATTCCTTTAGTGCAGGGAGTGGGTGCGGAATCTATTGCTAGAAGGGCTGGGGGTCTGGAGGGGACAAAAGCGGGAGACACCAGGGCTCGGAAGAGGGCAAGGTCCGCCCCACCAAAGCCCCCCGCCCAGCCAACCAAAAAGGGGAAGGGGTGTAGCCGAAACCCGGATCTTAGAACCTCCGCTGTACAGGAAAACGAAACTCCCAGATGAGAGCGGGGACAAGATCTCGGGGAGCTGTCACTCCGGGGACTGGCAGGGGAAGGGTCGGTCCCCGACTCCCCTCCTACCCCGCGAGATACAGCAGCTACAGCTCACCGCGATCGCCGGCTTCCCAGCCACCAGCTCCCGCCCACAAGCAATATGGCCGCCGGAGAGTCAGCAGCAATTCTCGTGTTTTAGCGTTCTCGCGAGACTTGGATCTTCCTATATCCGGCGATACTCGATTCTCTTCCGGCCTTTTGGCTTCCAGCTCGTGGTGGTGAAGGTGCAACTTCTTTCGGTCGTCCCGAATCCGGGTTCATCCGACACCGGCAGCCACCCCGCAGCGTCCAGGCCAAGTCTCCACCTTCGACGCCGCCATGCCGCCCAAGTTTGACCCTAATGAAATTAAAGTCGGTGCGTCTCAGGGCCTGGGAGGGAATGGGAGAACCGGGGCCTACTTCTCTCGCCAAGTCTACCCCCAGCCTCCCGCCGCGCGTGTGCCCGGTTCTCCTTGTGTTCCGGTTAGTTTCTACCCTTGGGCCCAGCAGGTTGCAAGCCCTTCAGCCTTCCTTCCCCATGTGACGCTCCAGGTCTGTGGGATCTTCTTCCCTCTTCCCCCACCCTCCTCCTGTCCTCTTTTAACCTGAACTCCGAACTCGAGTGGTGAGGGCTCAAGGTCCTGGGTTGCCTTTTCTAGATGCTTGTTGCCATTTTTTAAAAAATGAGGGTAAAGAACTGGTCTGGGTTTCTAAACCCGCACCTGGAGTGGACCACAATGCTGGTGTGGGGACCCCCCCTTAACGTTTTTTTTTTCGATACTAGCCCAGTTATTTTAATGTAAGAGTTCTTGAATCGCTGCTTGGACGTTGGCTTTCTAGCTGAAAGACTTAAGGAATTGTCCTGTCCCTTTTTTAAAAGCTATAATTCAGCAAACGTTTGGTAAGCCCTGAAGATAGACAAATGGAGTAGTTCTTGTCTTTGAAGACCTTGTTGTACTGTGAAGAAAGTACTCTGTAAATCTCCAAGTTTTGTGAGATGTAACGCTATATGATTACCAGATTATGAGCTCTGTCCTAGCTGTGATCCTACCTTTAGTTATCCACATCTGATACGCATTTAATAAATGCTTTCTGAGCTTTACAAGAGGTGCAAGCCCAGGTTATAGCATCGTTTGGGTGTCACAAGTATGCCTAAGGTTTGCAGTTAACATTGACTGTTGTCACTTAGGCTATAAATTACGTCGTGGAAAATAATGTGGGATTGTAAAGGGTAACAAGTCCAGACACTGATTTTACAGAGGAAAAGGCCTAGAATGAATAAGGAACTTGCTCATCCATAATATGCCTAGTGACGGGAGCAAAGCTCTTCTTAATGTTTTGTTTTTTCTCTATAAATGCACAGCAGAAAATAAGAATCTTGTGAGTCACGTGTACAAGCTCACATTTTTTAAAAGGTCTTAATCTTTGATTTTTTCCCTAGTGTTTTTAAGGTGCACTGGTGGTGAAGTTGGTGCCACATCAGCTCTGGCCCCCAAAATTGGTCCTTTGGGTTTGGTAAGTCATTGTAAGAATATTTTGTATTGGATACAAAAGCTTTTTCTTAGTTTGCTGATTAGTAGTCATAGGCAGCATCTAATGTTAGTGTCTCAAAAGCATGTGTTTTTGTAAGAGAGACTGAAACAAAGTGAATAAATTATTGGAATTCTTTCTTATTGAAACATAACTTGAACTCAGTGGTCATATAAAGGATGACACCACATTGGTTTCTGGTATTAATGATTTCATTACCTCTAAAGCTTGTAATTAAAATCTGGAAATATTAAGACATTAGGAAAACTTGTGATAATTAGTAAGGGAGTAAATTAGGTTTAAGAACCTTCAGAGTGAAATGAATAGAGCCCCAGCAGCCCTAGAGTCAGGAGGACCTGGGTTCAAATTGGTCCTTGGACACTAAACTAGCCATGTGACCTTGGGCAAGTCACTTAACCCCAATTGCCCTGCCTTCCACCCTCCAAAAAACAAAAAACTTTTTTATTTTTTTTAAAGAACCTTTAGGAATTACTTGTGTTCATTTAATGGTTATTTATGTGGAAAGTTGGAGGTACTTTCTGGAGCCTGAAAAAAATTGTATCTTAATATTTGTCTATTTTAGAGCACTATGTGTGATTGATTTTGTTTAATAGGGCAGAATAGGCCTTCCATATCTTGCCTCCAACCCCCATTTATCTGTAGACAGTCTATTTTTGTGAGTGTTGTGGAACAATATAATTAGTTTCTTTTTTTCCTTTAGTCTCCCAAAAAGGTTGGTGATGACATTGCCAAGGCAACTGGTGACTGGAAAGGACTAAGGATCACAGTGAAGCTTACCATTCAAAACAGACAGGCCCAGGTAATTATTTTGATAGTAATTTTCTCTTCTTAATATTGAAATTTGGACTGTTGAGCACTATATAGGATGTAACAGATTCACAGATGAATTATAACCCCTTGCAACAATGGTGCAGATAGCCACAGAGAAGCCCCAGTTCTGAAGGATATGGGCATTTTAGTGCTAAAACTTTAATGTGATGCAGTCAAAAAGTTAATGAATTCAATTTGGAGAAGCATAACTTTGAATTGGAGAGAAAAATCCTACAGGCCCCATTCTGACCACATCTGGATTGCTATGCTTAAAGGCAAAATTGGTTTGCTTTTCAAGTAATGAAAATATGGGAAGAATACATGAACATAGATGACAGGAACAAGGTCCAGAAAGAATTTGACAGGCTAGATGTCTGAAGGATCCAGTGAGGTGAAATTAAGTGGGGATCAATGTAAAATCTAACACTTGGAATTTTTTTTTAAAAATCCAAATGTTAGTGTTCAGATCTTTATTAAATGAAACTTAACCAGTCCAAGATGGGGCTGGGAGAGGTAAGTCTAGACATAGTCTGAAGAATAATATTTTTAGTCAGCTGTAACATGGCAGCCCCCATAAAAGGTAAGTGCCATCTTGGGTAGCATCTAGGACTGTGGAGGTGATAATAGTTCTACTTACTATCCTTTGCTTTGACTGGACTCACTCTGGTATGTGGTGGTCAGTTTTGCCTGCAACATTTTGGGAGAAATAACAGTAAGCTAACGAAGTTGTCAGGAGGGTCATAGGTTCCCTCTCACTTAGGCAAAATTTAGGTGATTGTTTACCAGTGTAATGGATAGCTTTGTTTCAGGTGTGCCTTGACCTGGTAACTCTTGGGTAACTTCCATTTATGATACTAATATGAAAAAGTTGGGACAGCACAGTGTATTGAAGCAAATCAAGAAATCTGGGTTTTAGACCTGCTAGCTGAGACAAGTCTCTGAATTTCATTTAATAGATTCTTTGTAACCTTAAAACCTGATAGAGGTATGAGTTAGGATTCCTTCCTTTGTTGGGAAATGATGGGTTTGTTATATAGGAGGCACCTGATCCATCCACATTGGTGGAGATGAAATTCAGCCTTGCCCAGGAGCATTGTGCTGGCTGACGACAGCCTTAATGACTGGTGTGCTGGGAGGCAAAGTGTTGGAGAGTATACATTTGGAAAAATAACTGAATTTGTCTTTTCTTTAGATTGAGGTTGTGCCGTCTGCCTCAGCCTTGATCATTAAAGCCCTAAAGGAACCTCCTCGGGACAGAAAGAAGCAGAAAAATAGTAAGTTACTTTTCTTGAGGAGAAAATTGAAGATGTTCCCAGCAAACATTTGGGTTTTGATTTTTTCTTCAGCCACCCGCCACTGCACCTGCTTCCATTGTTATGTTGGCTGGTACAATCCAGTGGTGAGCTGAGAGAAAAACCCAGCTTAGGAAACAGGGTTATTCTGTTTGTGGGTGACTCTGTGCCGAAAGCTTGGGAACAACTGGTTAGAGGGCATAAGGATTCATGTCTCCTTTGCTGGTGTGATGGGAGAGTTAACTGAGTCCTGTGTATGTTTTGTATAGTTAAACACAATGGAAACATCAGTCTCGATGAGATTGTCAACATTGCTCGGCAGATGAGGCATCGATCCTTGGCAAGAGATCTCTCTGGTAAGAAGGAGCCATATAATTATAAAGAAACATACCTTGGGGGTTGATGTATCATGTTAGGTACTATGAAGAGTTAAAATATGCATGATAAATTTTTAAAATTAAGACAGTGCTTTGGGTTTTTGAGCAAATATCTAATGAAGTCGTACAGCCTCTGTACTTGTGAATGTTAGCCTTCAGCCACCCGCCACTGCACCTGTGTCCAGGTTGTTGGCTGGTGCAATCCAGTGGTGAGCTGAGAGGGAAAACCCAGCTTAGGAAACAGGGTTATTCTGCTTGTGGGTGACTCTGTGCCGAAAGCTTGGGAACATGGAGCAACAAACCTGACTGACAGGATCTTCACTTAAGTAGATGTGAAAAACGAAACCATTTTAAAAATGTGTTTATTTGTAATACGTGATATGCTGTACTGTTGGTAGTTAATATTTTAAAGCAAGAAGTCAAAGGGCTTTGTTTTCCCTGCAGTACACAAGGTTGAGTGAATTACAGGCACTAGGAGCTTAATGCCTTATTTTCCCCTTTTGTTGTAGGAACCATTAAAGAAATACTTGGGACAGCCCAATCTGTGGGCTGCAACATTGATGGCCGACATCCTCACGATGTCATCGATGACATCAATAGTGGTGCTGTTGAATGCCCAGCAGTAAGTATTAATTTAGCCCCTTAATGATATTTTAACATTACTGGGGACAAATTGAATATAAAACTGATAACATTTCTCTTCTTTCCACAGAGTTAAAAGCTACAACGGAGACTTTTGCAATAAATTTAATATTTGACAACAACAGGGGCTCTTCGTTTTTCAGTCCTGAAAACTTTTGTGTCAGAAGCTATCGCTCATTCTGGGAAATAACTGTTAACTTAATTTCTTTAGCCCTCTTGCTCTGCAGTAACTTTCAGCTGCTTTGCAACTCATTTGGAGGAGAGGAGGTAGTGCTAGAAGAGAAGGAAAGTCGGAGCATCTTAGCAGTGGGACTGAATTGAGGGAAGACTAAGTAATTGGACAAGCCAGAATTGCCCCAGGGTGAGCAGAGTTTGTCATCTTTTTAGGCTGATAGGAAAGAGCATACCTGTTTGCCTTAAAAACCTTGAATGTGGGAGTTTTGGCGGGGGTGAGGATCCCCTTAATACAAACTCAGGGCAGTTCAGTTAATGGCGGTAATACTTGGGGTTTGGGAATCGAGAAATTGAAAAGAGGTTCTAAAGGAATAACCTTTGACCAGGAATGTTTTTTTTCCCCACAGATAGTATAAATTTATTCTAGGCTAATAATTGTACATGGTCAAAAATGCATAAAATTTTGTATTCTACTTTGTGTTTAGAGTGAGTATTGTTGTGTGGTGCCTCATAAGTGGGACTTGGGCATCAGGATATGCTGGCTTGGAAGTTGCTGAGTCTAAATGGCACTTGTACATACTGTTTACCCCTATAGTGAACTGTGTTGAGACAGTAAAAGAGTCCCTAAATCCTTGGTCCTGATGATCACTATTTCTGTTCTCTGTCCTGGGACTTTGTTTTAGGGAAAGAAATTTGACTTAAAGCCTAAAAACTGCCTCACATTCTCAGGAACTTCAGTGGTGCAGGTCAGCATGGCCCTTTAAGAGCTGGAATGGATTTTAAAGATATTTTGATTTCAAATATCACAAGGACCTGGGAAGAACTTTAGACCTTATCTGCTTGAACCCTTTTGTTTCTCAAATGAGAACTGAGATGTCCCTATGACATCAATATCTTAATTCATGGAAGGGTGTTTCTGAAGGAAAAAAGTTAATCTGACTCTGTCCCCAACAGTCGAGTTGTTACTAATAAAGTAGTAGCTGATGTTGCAATTTCAGAAGTGATCATGGGGTGGCAGCACTTATACATAACTCTTGCCACTTGCCAGCTTTATCAAGGATGTAGGTTCCTGGAGCCAAGATGGCGGCGTAGAAGCAGCAACACATCGCAGCTCTCACATAGCCACCCCAAAATACCCATAAAATAGGACCCTAAACCAATCCTGGAACTCCAAAACGCACACAAAGATACTTCCCACTAAAGTCAGCTCAGCTACGAGGAACCATATCAGCACTGCGAACCGAAACCAGCCTGGCCTGAAGCCGCGGCTGTGCCCCGGGGGCGGCTGGACAGG
>CM053581.1:228993774-229008801 GCA_028627135.1 Pseudochirops cupreus
CATACGATCTAATTTCATTTTTAAAATCCCTCTTGAGATTCTCTAAGAAATTCTCCAAGAATGCTTTTTGGGCTGGAGACCAGTTCACATTTCCTTCTGTGGTCTCCTGTGTGTGTAGAGTCCGTGTTGCCTTCTGAGTTTGATTGTTCTTGCTCACTATAGAATGATTTGATGGTTCTAGCCTTTGCAGTTTCCTTCTTCTCCATTGTGGTTGCCTATATCCTGTATTTTTAGAGTGGGTATCTGCTTCCGGGGTGAGTTTCTCAGGCTGGAAGGTAGGAGTTTGGTTGTTGACTTAGTGAGCTGTGGCCTCTGAGTATGTGGACTGAGGCCAGGGTCAGGATTCTCACTGTTTCCCCTGAGTTACCTGAGGCCGGGGGTAGTCTATTTCAGGTTTCCACCTGTTTCTCTGGGCTGCTTCTCAGGCAGGCTCACTGTAGTAGAAGGGTGGGGCTGTGGTTTGCTGATTGGCCAGGTGGTTCTAAAGCACACCTGGGCTTTTGTTGTTAGAACTTGCTGGCTCCACCCACCTGGGTTTAGGCTCTGTACGGTACAATCCCCTTCCCCCTTCCTCAGTCATTTCCAAGCCTGGGGCTGTTTAAACTAATGCAAGAATGTACTCTAGGTGGGGCTTTTACCTCTTGATTTTTTTGTGTGTCAGGGAGGGGGATGAGAGCCCCTAGATTTCATTCCTCCATCCCAACTTCTGAAAGTCTGGGCATGTAGCTTCAAAAATCCAGGCCGCAGGTTGCTAGCCCCAGGAAAAACCGCTGACCCTGCTATGCGCCCTGTGTTCCCTCCTACCCAGTTCCGTTGGTCCTCACCTCGACTGTGAGAGGGCTGCAGAAGCCTCCAGCTGGGTGAGTCTGCTGGGTGGGGCTTCCCAGTCTGTGGCACTCTGCTCTCAGGTCAGTGCTGGTGCCACTCCTGTGTGCTCCGTTCTCCCTTGCCCCGACCTGATTAGGCACTTCTCTGGGCTGGGAATCTGTCACTCTCTGTCTCCCAATGGGTTCTGTCACTCTTAAATCCACTCAAATTTACTTTTTAGTTTCCAAGGACGAAATTCTTGGGGAGCTTGGAGAAGTCACTGCTTACTTTCCTCCATCTTAGCTCCGCCTCCATCTTTATTTTCTTTGTACCAATGTGGCATGTAGGGCAAGACATTTGAGGTTCCCTTCTGACTCCTGGACCACTGAAGGAAGAGCCCTGTTTCCCTACCTGGATTTGGTAGAGAGTCCCTGCCCTTCACTATTCAACTCATGTTCAAGCTCTGTGTCCAGCTGCACAGATTAGCTTTTGTCTTCATGACTTGTTTTGTAACAGATATATATTGAAATAAATGAACATCTGTATTTGGAGAGAACTTCTGGTCATCTGACCCAACCCCCCCTCCATTTTCTAGAAGAGGAAATATCTAAGGATTTGTTAAACCCCAAGGTTTTAACCCCAAGGTCCTGATTTCAGAAAGTTTTAATGTCTACTTTGCAGTAGTGACCTAACAGGTTTGACAAACGTTGAGTGAAGAACGTTTTGAGCCCTCCAGAGGAGAGTGGATGAATGATCCTCTGAACTTTAACATTAAATGACCCAAAACCAAGTAAAGATTCACTGTGTTCCACTACCCACCTCCACTTCTATCACTGGCTGTCCTGGATCTGATGACAACCAATTCTGAATCCAGCTAATGTCGTTGAGCCACATCTCTATTCTATCTAAATGCTAAAATTTAGACACTTAAGTGTGTGTTTCTCATCTCCTAAGGTAATAACTGCTGAAAAAAAGATTTTAATTTTTGAGTGACTACCATGGGTCAGACACTACAATAAATGTTGGGGATAGACACAAGATGGTCCCTGCCCCCAGGAACTTCATTCTACTGAGGAAGAGATGATATTTTATAAGTGTATGTGAGAGAAAAATAATGTAGACAGGCCCTAATGTCTGAGACAAGATAGGGGGCAGTATTTGAGCTGACATTAGAAGGTGACAAGTTCCAAGAGATAGAAGTGTGGAAAAACCATTTTGGGGATTCTGGGATAATCCTTGCAAAAAGCACTGACTGAAGGGGCGGCTAGGTGGCACAGTGTATAGAGCTGGCCCTGGAGTCAGGAGGACTCGAGTTCAAATGTGGCCTCAGACACAACACTAGCCATGTCACCTTGGGCAAGTCACAACCCCAGTTGTCCTACCTTCACTTCAAAAAACAAAAAAAGCACTGACAGAAAACATCAAGTACAAAGGAAAGGTGACCTAGAACGGTTTGGAGCCAAGTACTTGAGGGGTGGCGTAAGAAATTTGTAAAGAGTCTTGAAGGCAGATTGTCAGTAAATATTAAGGGCTTAGTTATGTGCCAAGCACAGACCAAAAAAAAAAGCCCCTGCCTTTGAGAAACTTAGAATCTAATGAGGGAGGCAACAAGAAAAAATATATATGGGATAAATTGGAGAGTTCTATAGTTCTATTGGAGAGAGGGTCTTGGATTGTGAAGGGCTTTAAAAGACAAGTGCGTATATTAAGGCAGGAAAGCCAATTAGAAGGCTCTTAGGTTGGGGAGGTGTTGGTCTGCTTTAGGATAGAGATGTAGAGATAAGTCAACTGGAATTGGTAACTGATTGGATGGATGTTTCTAAGAGCAATAGAAGAGTTAGAAGAAAAGAGAAATGAGTTATTCTTGTTGCACATGGCAGTGTTGGATTGGAGATGTCCCAACAAAGTTAGAACTGCTGCTGAAAGAAGTATGGCAGATAGGGAGAAGGAAAGGTAACAGGAGGAATGGAGCTTGAAAATTCATGGAAACTAGACGGAAAACAGTATTTGAGGTTTTCAGTTTTGGGGGAGGAAAGGAGGTGGTCACTAAGTTATACTGGAGGAAAGAGGAGGACCAGAGGAAGGCTTGGACTGATCCCTGTGGTGAACACCCACCTGCCTTTGATGAGTTGCCTGGTGCAGATAAACTATATCCCAAAGTACCGAAAGAGCATGTGATAGGATTGCCAAACACTGTTGGAAACAATACTTCACAGTTTCCGTGCCTATTTGTCAGTAGTCCTTTGTCACCTGGAATACTCTCCCTCCTTATTTCAAGACAGCCGAAATACCACCTTTTGCACAAGAACTTTGTTAATCTCTACCCCTACAACCTTGTACTTTTGTGTGTGTGTATGTATATGTGTGTGCATATGTAAATACTCATACACACATATAGTCTCCATTAAAAGGCCTTTGAGGATGGGGCTATTTCACTTTTGTCTTTCTGTCCCCTGTCCTTAGGTACGGGGTGCCTAGCACATGTTGTTCAGTCATTTTCAGTCATGTCTGACTCTTCATGACCCCATTTGGGGTTTTCTTGGCAAAGATACTAGAGTGGTTTGCCATTTCCTTCTCCAGCTCATTTTGTAGATGAGGAAAATGAAGCAAACATAGTTAAGAGACTTAATCAGGGTCACACAGCTAGGAAGTGTCTGAGGCCTCATTTGAGCTCACGAAGATGAGTTTTCCTGACCCTAGGCCTGGTGTGCTATCCAACTTCACCACCTAGTTGCCCTGTCTGGCACATAGTAAGTAATAAATGGTTTTCAATCATCAATTCATTCCTTGTGGAGAGCAAGAGAAAGATTAGAGACGAAGAGAAGGACAAATGTACCAATTTTCAAAAAAAAATGGGAAAGGTCTTCTAACTATGGGCCAATGAACTTGATTTTGATGACTCCTGATGTTATGATGGGCAAATTCAACAATAAAGCATGAAAGATTTGGTTGGAAAGTTTCTCTATAACGAAGGAGTGATCATAGCATAGCTTTAGCAAGAAAAAGTCCTGCCAGACTAATCATTTCTTTTTTTGACAAGAATGCTTAAACTGGTAGATTAGGGGAATGCTGAAGATAAAAGTTTGCTGAGATCTCAGCAAACCATTTTATAAAGAATCTCATACTATTCTTGTAGAAGACCTAAGATGTGTACTAGATGATAATACAGTTATGAGGGTTTGGAATTGGTTGAATGGCCAGACCTTAAGAGTAGTAGCTAGAGGTCCCCATTGGAGTGTCCCATGTTGTTGCTTAACATTTTTATCAGTGACTTGTATGAAGGATTAAATAGCGTTCAGTCACCTTAGTAGATGGCACAAAACTAGGAATAGCTAACACCCTAGATGACAGAGTTAGGATCCAAAAAGATATGGACAAGTTAAAACAGGCTGAATCTTTTATTATTGTCCGGCAATTGTTTAAGCCACGTTCAACTCTTTGTGACCCCATTTGGGGTTTTCTTGGCAGAAACACTGAAGAGGTTTGTCATTTCCTTCTCCAGCTCATTTTACAGATGAGGAAACTGAGGCCAACAGGATTAAGTGAATAGCCCAGGGTCACATAGCTAATGTCTGAGACCAGATCTGAACTCAGGAAGATGAGTTCTTGAATCTAGGCCCAGCACCCTGTCCACTGTGCCACCTATCTTGCCCTGGCTGTATAGTTAAGATACGTTAAAAATGGTTTTTGTCCAATTAAACCAAAACTGCTTTTTCTTCTTCTCTACCTCCCCCACCCACCCAATTGGAAAAGATTTAGGAAAAAAAAATCCTAGTAACAAGTATATATAATTAAACAAAACATATTCCTACTTGTCCAAATTGTATGTCTCAGTTTTCACTCTGAGTCTGGAAACTGTCTGGGGGTGTGTACCATGTTGAGATAAAATTCAAAAATTAATTTCGCAGAAAGTATGAGAAAACATTGTTAGGAATTTTTCTGAAAAAGATCTAAGGATTTTAGTGAACCAACAGCTCAGTATCAGTCAGAAATCTGATTTCTGCAGCTCTGAAAGCTAATACGTTGGGGCAGCTGGGTGGTGCAGTAGCTAGAGCACTGGCCCTGTAGTCAGGAAGACCTGAGTTGAAATCCTGCCTCAGATACTTAAACTAGATGTATGACCCTGAGTAAGTCACTTAACCCTAATTGCCTCAAACCCCCCCCCAACACAACCCAATTAATGTGATTTGGGGCTACATTAAGAAAGGCATCGTTTCCAGGAATGAGGAAGTGATAGTCAAATTGAACTGCATTGAACTACCCTGGTCAGATCTCATCTGGTTTAGTTATTGTACTTCCTTTTCCCCCAAGTTTAGGAAGGACATTGAGAAAGCATCGAGGGGAGGACAATCAGGATAATGAGTCCATATCCTATGAGGGTCAAGTTGAAGAAACTAGATGGTTAACCTGGAGAAAAGAAGAGGGGGCCATAATAGCTGTGTGCAAGTCTTTGACAGGCTGTTGTATGGAAGAAGCCCTACCAGGCAGGGGACAGAAGCTGCAAAGAGGTCAGGTTAGGCGTGCTGTCGAGGCAAAGCTTAGTAACAATTGAAACTATCGAAAAATCGGCTTCCTTGGGAAGTACTTGCTTTTTCCTCGGTGGGGGGGGTCTTCAAGCTGAGATTAGAGAACCACTTTTTAGTTATACTAGGATTCCTTTTGGGGATGAATTAGACTAGAAAGCTGCTGAGATCCTGAGATCAATTCTGAAATTATATGAAAAACATGATTAAGTGGAGATATAGGCAAGGCAACGCCATCGCAGAGGATAAGGGTGGCTTTGACGTGGAGTTCTGGAGCTGCTGAAGGATACTACATTAATAAGGATGTAGTTGGCATGAATGTTGCTGCCTCTGAATAATTCCAGCCTGGACTTCAAGTCTCCTGATGACTCTAATGGCTACATCACCTTGATGAGCTTGGGTTCCTAGCTAAGACCTTATTCATGGATGTCCTGATGGTGTGTATTGAGATCCCTTTAACCAGGATGATTGGGGAGCTTGGAAAGCATTCACTGCTACTGTAGGCATTCAAGTAGCAGAGGAGGATCTCAAAGTGACCAACAGGAAGCCATAAATAAAGGCTGTGAATAAAAAATCCTGTAACTGCCTGCTGCCCATTGTGAACAAGATTGACTCTGTGGCTCTAAACTCTGCAGGCATGCATGCTGACCCAGTCTGATGGATGAGATGTAATGGTTTCCCATCACTCTGGGGAGACCAAAGATAATATCGTTGTAGACCTAGTGGTTAATCTCTTCATTGGACAGATTAAGACTGGTGCCTCCGGCAGATAAGAATGCCTGGCCACATATAATTAGATTCTCAGAAAAGCTAAGTTTCTAAGGCTAAATTCACTGGGAGCATTTCAGAAACACTCAGGCTAAATAAGTTCTGTAGAGTAACTCTGAGCCAGTTCGAGCACTAATCACCAATTTGACATCTGTTCCTCTACTAAAAATGAGCAGTTCCAATACCAGACCAGTTGTATTTGGGAGGGAGGTATCATGGGGCTCTGCTATTTACTCCTCTCATTTCAACCCCTTTGTGGTTCCAGGATTATGTACCTGACTACCTGGAACTCTGCTGGAAGACTGCTTTGTGGTCTTATGACTGGGATAAAATGACTGTTTTTCTTCAACCTTCTTCCCAACCACGTGTCTATTTGAAGGCCTACCCTTGTGGTGCAGTCCCTGAGGTGCTCACATGCTAGCTCCTTTGTGGTTTTTACATACAAAATAAAGAAGTATTCAGTAATCCCCTGCGGAGGGGGGTGGAGAAGAAAAATTAGGGAGAGCTTTTTGGGGATCCTCCCTTGATTCAAACTTTCTTTTAGACTCAAAAAGAGACAAGGGTGGCATTTCTCTCTATCCCTTTTCTTTTTTCTGGGTGGGGGGGAGGCCGACAGAGGGAGTTGGGATATTCCCAGTCTTTTGTGCAGAGTAGGGTCCATGGGCAGCTGGCCTCCATTTTCCACAAGCCTGCACCTATCTCTTCCTCAAGGTCTTTTCTACTCAGAATGTGGCAAATATTGGGGGTAGGAGATGGGGTTGAGCAGCTGTGAATGTTTCAGACTTAGGACAATAGCATAAGAAGGAACAGAAGCCCGTCTCTTAAGGGTAGCCAGTGGTATATGGAGTCAAGGAGAAAAGTCACACCAAAGGGTGCTGGTCCATCTTCTACCTTCCCAGGGGACTTCAAAACCCACTGACTTAACCACAGGTGACTATATTTGACAGAGGCTTCACAATGGGAGAACAAAGCTCCAAACCAGTCCCCCCTGGTGTCCTCAAAGATAGATCTTCACTTTACCCCAACCTAAGTCTCATAAGGGTAATTCTAGCTTTTTCTCATTGCAGGCCTGAGGAAAAGCCAGCAAGATGGGGAAAAGGGTCTGTTGACACAGGCTGAAACATTTATCTCAAATGTGCAGGGTCGCAATGGGGGCTAAAGGAACCCAGAGAATGAGAGACATAAATCTAGCCCCCACCCAAATTCTGAGCAGAAAACTCATCTTCCAGAGACTGGAGGCTGAACTTCCTCATCCAAGAGACTGGCTCTGTCCTAGAATTGGGGAACATGGTGTACAAGATCCCATTGTTGTAATGAATGGAGATTCATGGGGGATTGACTAGGAAACAGAGACCCCCCAAGATACATTCTCTCCCAGGCCACCAAACAGTATGGGCCTATAAATCAGGCCTAGTATTGGGGTTAGGGAGCGTTATAGTGAATAACAGGAAAAGCAATGTCCACCTCTACTGCCACCCTCCTCTCCCAATTCCTATCGCATGCCAATTAGAGTTGTCAGCAGCTGTTTTGTTTGCCTCTCCCTCCCTAAGGGGCTTTTCTCCTTTCTTTAGAAGGCTAGGGGTAGTAAGCAGAAATAAGAGGAAATACATGAGAGACTGATAAAATCTGGGGGCCTCTGGATAGAACTATTCCTCTTCTCCCTGAGGGAGGGAGGCCCTCCCATGAGGGCCAGGGCACATGCAAGATGAGACCAGAAGAGGAAAACAGCATATCCTTCCTAAAGCTTTGATCTGGGGGCACCATACTTGTCCTCTTGTTCTGTTCCCAGCTCTGCTAGAGCCTGGGCCACTTCCGGGAATCTCACTACTTGAATGATAGGAGAGATGAGAAAGCTGGAAAGGATATAACACCTCTCTTTGTTCATTCCTACTTTTTGATCTTCAGGATAATTTTGGGAAGGGAAGAAAAACAGGAAAGAAGGCAAAGGAAAGTAGTGAGATGGCCCTGAAGTGGCCCTGAGATCATCAGTGCAGTGCAAGAGGGCTGGGGTGGGGGCATCACAGTAGACAAATGGCTTAGGGCTCCCATCAGAGGAGTAATGGTCTCCAAAGCAGTGATCCCTTGATCTGTTCCTTTGCCGGCTGCAATGCCTGAGACATGGTCTGCTCTGTAAGGGGGACATCTTTAACCCATTGTAGAGGACCACAGGGCAGTGGGACTCTGACCCTGATGGCTGAACAAGCCCTCTCAGGTAAAAAACCTGCTGATGGGCCTGGATCAGTTCCCCATCCCCCAGGAAAAAGCTCAAACACACAGGTGTGAGGATTATGTCCTTGAGGTAAGTGTGGTACTTACACCCTCAGCCTGGGAACAAAGAAATGCGCAATGGCCACAGGGGAAAACAATTAGGAAGGAGATTTTTGGCTCTATAAAGCTTGTGCCTGGAAGAATAAACATTGGCTCTCTATTTCTACCATTCCGGGAGTCCCATCTCTTTCTATGCACTTACAACCTCTAGGTACCTGATTCTTTCTCAGCCTTGCTTGGGGACAGCAGGGCTCCCATACTTTCTCACCCTTTCTGCAGGACAGCAGGGCTCCCCATAACTGGCTCCCACACCCCATAGTGCTACCCTGTGTACTACTTGCTGGGGGTCACTCTCTAGAATCACCCCTCCATCTACAATCTCATCTACAGCCAAGAAGAGTCCTTCCATGTCTCTAGCAATATTCACTTTTCAACATTATTCCTCAACATCTGTCTCATAGAGTCAAAGAGGCAGTTAAGAACAGCCATTAGCATCAGCTTATTTTCATAGAAGCTGCCAATCATGTAGAAGTAGAGGTCCATGCAGCCTTTATACACCACAGACAGTCCTTCCAAGAGGGCAATCTCATTGTCAGTCCGGTGGGTCTTGTTGAAAATGTTCTTCTCAAAAACCCTCTGCTCCTTGACACTGGGGTAGGTGTTGTCATAGTACGTGACAAAGAGCCACTCTCCCTCATTGTCCAGGATCAGGATGACTTTGACTATGTACAGAGAAGATTCCAGGATCAACACCTCCATCATGTGTTCTCCACCCCTTTTCCAAGAGCATTGATAACAAAACGTACATAGCGGTGGGAGACATGTACTTAGCTAAATGAGGTAAAAAATGTCATCTCTAGATCTCCTTTTTCTCAGCCACCTTCTTCTGCTTTTCTGTTTATTCTCTTAAGCAAGGTCAGTGACTAGCAATTCTGAGAAATGGATTGTTTCTAGCATGTTAGTCTTATGAGTTAGAGTTCCAGACTTGAGTGCCAGTTGCCCAGAGGAAAGTTTCTCAAAAACCTGGAAAGAATTCCATGGACTGATACTGAGTGAAGTGAGCAGAACCAGGAGAACATTGTACACAGTAACAGCAACATTGTGTGATGAGCAACTTTGATAGACTTAACTTTTCTCAGCAATGCAAGGATCTAAGAAAACTCCAAAAGATTCATGACGGAAAATCCACATCCAGAGAAAGAACTATGGAGTCTGAATACAGATCGAAGCATACTATTTTCTCTTTTTTTGTTGTTTTTTTTTCTTTCTAATTGTTTTTCACTCTTGTCCTGCTTCTTCTTTCACAATATGACTAATGTGGAAATATGTTTAATATGATTGTACATGTATAGCCTATGCCAGAATGCTTGACATCATGGGGAGGGGGGAGGAGAGGGATGGGGAGAAAAAAATTTGGAAGTCAAAATCTTATAAAAATGAATGTTGAGAACTATCTTTACATATAATTGGAAAAAAAATATATTAAGTGGTGGGAAAACCAAAACAGTGTGCTTCTTAGAGGATAAAAGGAGAAAGATGAACAGGAGGCCCAACCTTCCTATAACTGGCAAACTAAACTTACTTACCAAATCCAATGACCTCAACATGATCATCTTCACTTCTTTTTTTTTTTTTTTTTGCTTTTTGGAGGGCAATTGGAGTTAAGTGACTTGCCCAAGGTCACACAGCTAGTTTTTGTGTTAAGTGTCTGAGACTGGATTTGAATGGCTGAGGCTGGATTTGAACTCAGGTCCTCCTGACTCCAGGGCCAGTGCTCTATTCACTGCACCACCTAGTCTCCCCTATCTTTACCTCTTTTAAAGTTCTAACCTAGGCCATGGGCTGCCCCGATCATATCAGTTTCCCAATGGCTTTAGCCCGTTCTAGGAACTGATCCAGAAAACTTTGCTCCTTTGACCTAGAGTTTCCTTTTTACCATATTACAAACCCTGTTCATCATCAATTCCCGGCTCGAGATAGTGAATCCCTGACTCTTCTTGGCTCCCTGGGCTTAGTGATCCATTGCACTCAATTCCTAATTATCTTTCTCCCTTTTGCTGCCATTTCTACCATCAAGGGGTCTTCTAGAACCATTTCCTCCTGCCGCTTTTATTCCCACGACCACACACTCCAAGTGACAACCTGTATTCTAGGGAACTTATTTCAGTTCTCTAATACTTTAATGGATCTGTGATCTCATCAGAAGTAATCTATCCAACGACATGGACTGCAGCCTATCCGAGCTTTCTCATCCCCTTCAACTCTTGAATCTATTCTCCCATAAAACCTCCACAGGAGATCAACTCAATGTACTAAGGACCTCCCTTTGGACCTCTTGACCTTAAATAGGCACTGTCCATTGAATATCCTTCACTATCGATATGTGACTGATGCACCTCCTCTTTTTTCTTGTACATCACTTTTTGTTTGCAAGTTATTGTGGGTAGTGTGCTACAGACTATTTACACCTACACTGTGCATCTCTCCATTACAGGTCACACTTAATTTTGATTCCTTAGAGATTGCTGTGTTTCATGATTCATAGAAACATAGTCACACATATAGTCAGATAGCATACCTGACAAAAATCTCAATGTAAAAATATTCAATTTTTGGAGGAAAAGACCAGAAGCAACCAAAAAAATCTTAAAATAGAAGAACAGTTAAATAAATTATTAGTATAATGGAATATGAGGGTAGAAGTAAGACAAGTAAGTATAAGGATTACAAAGAAGTTTAGAAATGCTTTAATAATATTTTAAAGCAAAGTGAACAAAAAGTTAAACCAGAAGAAAAAGTTTCACATTAATTGCAGGAGGAAAAGTGGGCAAGGGTAAATGAACAAATAATCTAGATAGGGACTTAGAAGGAATGACTAAAAAATTATTTTGATTCTTATGAAACAAGAAAGAGGGGAGTAAAGCAAGATGCCAGCTCTCCCCAGTATTGTCTAATGTAGTTCTGCAAATTCTAGCAATAGAGGTAACTCAAGAGAAAGACATTAAAGGCATAAAGAAAGGTAAAGAGGAGATACCACGATCCTTATTTGCTTACGATACAATGATTTACTTAGAAAATTTTAGGGAATCGGCAGACAGCAGTTGAAACAATAGCTTCCGCAAAGTTTCAGGCTACAAAGTAAACCCTCAAGAAACAATAGTATTTAACAAAATCCAAGAGGCAAAAGAGAAAGGTAAATCCCATTCTAAATAACTACATAATGCACGAAATATCTGGGGATCCATCTACCAAAGTACACAAAGTACTTGTATAGATTCAATTACCAAGTACTCCTTAAAGAAATGTCAGCTGACTGGAGGAGTACTTAGTGTTCATGACTGTACCGTGCCCACATAATAAAAAGGACAACATTGCCGACGCTGATTGTTAGTTCTAATACTGTACCAATCATGTTGTCAAAGGGCCACTTTACAGAACCCGATAAAATGATAACACAATGTATTGGGAAAAATAAAAGACCTAGAATGTCAAAGGAAATAGCAAAAAGATGTAGAGACAAAGGAGGAATAGCACTTAGGGATTTTAAATTATTCTATAAAGCAACAGCCATCAAAACCATTGAATATTGGTTAACAAATGGGGATAGAGGGGCGGCTAGGTGGTGCGGTGAATAGAGCACCGGCCCTGGAGTCAGGAGGACCTGAGTTCAAATATGGTCTCAGACATTTAACACTTACTAGCCGTGTGACCTTGGGCAAGTCACTTAACCCCAATTACCTTGCCTTCCCCCCTCCAAAATAAAATAGAGATAGAACAAAGGAACAGACTAAACAAGGTAGCATCAGAAACAATGAAACTCAATAGCCCCACGTTCCATAAAATGGAAGATACAAGTTACTTACAAAAGCTCCTTCACGCACTGAAATGAATTTAATTTTAAATGGTTATCCCACAAACTACTTGCTTATGTTGATGTTCAATGTTAAAGCCACTAATAAAACATTTAACAAATTTAACACATTTTTAAGACGGGATTTTGCTTTAGGTAAAGAAGCTTGGGATCTTTGAAAGAGCTGCATGATTTCCAGTCTCTAACACACAGTAGCTGTGTGACCCTGGGCAAATCATTTTATCTGCAAGTGCTCCAGGCTAGTGGTTGTGGCTGCTGTTTAGTTGTGTCCAACTCTTCCTGACTCCATGGACCATACTGTCCGTGGGATTTTTTTTGGGGGGAAGGCAGGGCAATTGGGGTTAAGTGACTTGCCCAAGGTCACACAGCTACTAAGTGTCAAGTGTCTAAAGCAGGACTTGAACTCAGGTCCTCCTGACTCCAGGGCTGTTGCTCTATTCACTATACCACTAGCTGCCCCCATAGACTGTTCTTGACAAAGATAATTGTCATTTCCTTCTCCAGTGGATCAAGGCAAAGAAAGGTTAAGCGACTTGCCCAGGGACACACAGCTAATAACTGTTCATAGTCAAGTTGGGTCTTAGTGACTGCAGGCACGGTTCTCTGTCCAATGAGCCACCCAGCTATGTCCTAGACCAGTGATATCAAACTCAAATAGAAATGGGGACTTCTAAAATCATACATAAGGATCCCTGTGCATCACACATTGACTAAGTTTTAAAATGTAATTTTATCTGTGCTTTATTGTTATTTTTATTACTTTGATAAATATTTCCCAATTACATTCTAATCTTGTTCAGGCATGGCTTGGGAGGGTTGCAGGCTTCTTGAGGCCCCTGGGGCAGCCTGTTCAACACCTCTGTTCAAGGCACCTTTTCATTGCTCTTGTTTCAGAGAAGAAGGTACCAACTTGCATTGGCAGAGGATTTTCCCTTACCTGGCAGTTCCCTGTATAAATGAAATTACATATCCAGTACCTCCCTACTGTGATTTCTCAAAGACAATCCTGACTGCCATCTGCCTTTTATTCAGTCCTGGGCCCAGCTTCCTCTCTCTATCTGTAGTGTCCAACTGAACATCTCAGTAGACTATCTGTCCAACTGTATATGACAGTCTGAGCAACAAGGACTGTTCATCCACTTGGTTTTTCTACTTAATTTAGGTCTTCTTAGTCTCCTTTTTTCTCCAAGGTAATGTTTTTCACTTGACCCTCATGTGGCATTATCTCAAGGCACTTCAGAACCCAGGATGTCCTTCCTGGATATTCTCTTGTTTTTCATTGCCCTCATTTTAAGAACCTGAGAACCAGAGAGGATAATTGACTTGGCCAAGGTCACTTGTGTTGCAAGCAGCTGACTTCATATCTAGGTAACTAAAGACATATGCCTAGAAAGGAGCGAGATCAGGATTAGAACCCAGGACTTCACATTCCCAGGCCGTGCTCTAGGAATCATTTAGGCCAATGCCCTCATGTTACAGATGAAACCCAGAAAGATGGAGCTGTACAAAGTCACCCAGCTTTGTTGTTGTTATTGTGGTTCAGTCATGTCTGGCTCTTTTTTACCCCATTTGGGGTTTTCTTGGCAGAAATACTAGACTGATTTGCTCTTTCCTTCTTCAGCTCATTTTACAGACTAGGAAACTGAGGCAAACAGGATTAAATGACTTGCTCAGGGTCATACAGCTGGTAAGTGTCTGAGGCCGAATTTAAACTCAGGTCTTCCTAATTTCTATCCACTGCAGCATTTCCCTCTCCACCCAAGCTATTTTGATGGTCTTATTAATTCTCAGGCCTTTCTATCACCTCCCATGTGACACGGTGGCCTTTGTAATATTCTTTGGGGTGATTTTATAATTTTATAACATTGTTGTAAGTTCAGTCTTGTGTTTGTGAAGTTGTAAAAGCCATATTTCTTCTCCCCCAGCTGTAAAGCATTAACTCTGTCTCTCCCCTGTCCCAGCCACAAAGCATTAACTCTGTGCCTTCCCTGCCCCCAGCCTAGAGGTATTTTCTCTGAAACCATTAACTCTATAGCTATGATAAGAAGAATCTCTTCAAGGCACTACCTCCTTTTGTTCTAGTAAACAAGACTCATCCATTTGCAGACTGGATGAGGTACTTCTCATTTAAATTTGACCTCAAATCTGACTACTGGTTGACTTTATGACGTTTCAAGGCAAAAACCACACCTCCACCTCAAAACCTCCTGCTGTTTCTCCCAGTGAATTATGGGCAAAGCACATGCACAGTTGATGTGAAGGGTGCGTGTTCTTTTAAGTATTAGCCACTCCCTGGCTCCTCCCTAACTCCACCTTTGTATACCTCATTAGCCTAATAAACTTTATGACTGACAGTTTTAGGTCTTTAAAAACTGCCTCTCTACCTCCTGCTCTTTGCAGGTAGGCTTTTCCTAGTAGGCCATCTGCCCGCTGCAGAGTGTCACACTTTCAGGCTTTGTGACACCCCCTCCTCGCACCTTGCCAGCTTTTTCTAGCAGGTCTCCTTACCCCACCCCTTTTGCCTTTGTGTAACAATAAATTTTTATAACTCTGCCAAAAGACAGCTGAGCCTGTAATTCTTTTCAGACTCCGAACCTAGAAAGGATTTCTCATTAGAAATCCCCCCTACGGGAAAAGAGGAAGGCAAAAGGTAAAGAGTCAACCTTACTGTCACGGAATTTGGCTTAGGGAAGGAATGACATAAACTCTAAACTGGGCATCTTACCAGACAGAAGAGTAGGGGGATGGGGGATGAGAGGTGGGGTGATGGAGGGGAGGGTAGAGTGGGGG
>CM053581.1:229009301-229070403 GCA_028627135.1 Pseudochirops cupreus
AGCTGCAATAAATATCCTTGTACATATGGGTCCTTTTCCCACTTCTGTGATCTCTTTGGGATATAACCCCAAAAGTGGTATTGCTGGGTCAAAGGGTATGCAATTATTTATAGCCCTTTGGGCATAGTTCCAGATTGCTCTCCAGAACGGTTATATCAGTTCACAACTCCACCAACAATGCATTAGTGTTCCAATTTTTCCACATCCTCTCCAGCATTTGTCATTTTCCTGTTTTGTCATCTTAGCCAATCTGACTGGTGAGATGTGGTATCTCAAAGTTGTTTTGATTTGCATTTCTCGAATTAATAGTGATTTAGAGTATTTTTGCATATGCTTAAAGATATCTTTAATTTCTGCCTCTGAAAATTGCCTGTTCACATCCTTTGACCATTCAAATAAACTAATTTTTGCATAAATTCTGCAAGTGCCAGAAAAAAGTGTAGAGGGTAGTAAACTCCTCCTGGGAGATTCTCTTTTCCCTAAAGAGAAAAGAAGAATTGCTTTGACTGTTCCTGGGCTTAGCCGAAAGTCCTTTCTGTATTGTAGGTTTTTGTCAAGTTGAAAAAAGCATCTCCTTGATAATTTGTCAGCTTCAGTGCTTGCACAGGAGCTCAAAACACTTTCCCTTTTTATAGAGAACTTCTGTTCTTCCCTACAGAAACCTTAGATGAGAGATAAGACAAAGAAAGATTTGTGTAAGAGGCCTAATATGTAAAAACAAGCACCCATGATTAAATCCAATCTATGTATAAGTCCAGAGATTGGCTCTGAGCAATCATAAAAGGTATATTTTTTGCTTGCTGCATTGAGACCACACCATATACATATACATACAAATACATGTGTATGTATATGCATATATATATTAGGTCTAGCTTTGCAGTTTCTTCCTTTTCCATCCTTTTGTTAGAGTCATCCTATGTTTGGATTGTATTAAAGTAGTAGGTGCCCCATGTGTAACATGATCACATATAGCAAAGTACTGAATGCTCCATTTGTCAGTAAACATTCATTAATTGACTACTATTTGCCATGACTGTGCTAAATGCTGGGTCACAAAGAATGGCAAAAGATAGTCTCTGCTCTCAAGGAGCTCAAAGTCTAATGGAGGATACAACATGCAAGCAGCTGTGGACAGACAAATTGTGTGCAGGTTAAATTGGTGATAATAAATAGAGGGAAGGCACTAGAATGAAGGAGGGTTGGGAAAGGCTTTTTATAGAAGGTGGAACCTTAGCTGGGATCTGAAGGAAGCCAAGGAAGTCAGGGGGTAGAGGTGAAGAGGGAGAGCATTCCAGGCATGGGGGCCAGTCAGAGAAAATGCCGGAGTCCTGGGATGGAGGATCTCATTTAAGGAGCTGCAAGAAGTCCAGTGTCACTGGATGGCAGAGTACATTGTGGGGTGGAAGGGTGGAAGGTATAAGAACATTGGAAAGGTGTGAGGGGGAGAAGGTTTTGAAGGGCTTTGAACATCAACAAAAAATTTCACATTTGATTCTGAAAGCAATGGAGAGTCACTGAACCTAATTGAATAAGGGAGTGACATGATCAGACCTGTGCTTTCGGAAGATCCCTTCAGCAGTGGATGGGAAGATGGATTAGACTTTGGTCTAGAAATACCAAATACATAGTACTCCCAAGGGTTTCCCAAACCAGACTAAAACATAAGTGGGAAATATTTAACAAAATTTATTAAAATATAATAGAACAAGGACAGCTAGGTGGTGCAGTGAATAGAGCACAAGCCCTGGAGTCAGAAGGACCTGAGTTCAAATACAGCCTCAGACACTTGACACTCTTGCTAGCTGTGTGACTTTAGGCAAGTCACTTAACCCCAATTGCCCTCAAAAAAGCAATATACACACACACATACACACATATATACATATGTGTATATATATATGTACATATGTGTATATAATAGAACGGAGATAATGTTAATACGGGATTTTCTAAGTCAATGTGCTGGCACAAGGATCCTTCTGTTCAGTTTAGTGGTTCCTATTTTCTATCTGAGTCTGACACTAATGGATTAGAGTAAGGTGGGATTTGTGGCAAGGAGAACAACCAGGAGGCTATTGCAATAGTCCAGGTGTGAGATAATAAAGCCTGCAGGCTTCCAGGGTGATGGCCATGTCAGAGGAGAGAAGGGGATGAATGCAAGAGATGTTATACAGGTAAATCAGCAAGCCTTGGTGACAGATTAGACAAGGGTGAGTGAGCCTTGGTGGTTGGGATGACGGTGATACTCTGCACAGTAATGGAGAAGTTAAAGAAAAAGAGAGGGTTTGGGGAGAAAGAGAATGGGTGTAGTCCTGGACATGTTGAGTTTAAGATGTTTATGGGACATCCAGATTAAGATGTTTGAAAGGCAGTGGGAGATGGGAGATGGGAGGCCAGCAGAGAGGTTAGGGCTGGATCGACAGATTTGAGAATCATCAGAACAGAGGTGATAATCGAGTCCATAGGAGCTGATGTGGTTATCAAATGAAATAGTATAGAGAAGAGAAGGAGCAGGACAGAGCCCTGGGGACACTCATGGTTAGCAGGTCTGACGCGGATGAAGTCCAACAAAGGAAATTGAGAAATGGTCAGATAGCTTGGAGGAAAGCCAGGAGAGAAGAGATTATGAAGAAGAAAATAATCAAAAATGTCTAAGGCCACAGAAGTCCGGTGAGGGTGAGGACTGAGAAAAGGTCAGCTGACAATTAGTGTGTTGTCAGTCTCCTTGCAGAGAGAGGTTTCTGTTGAATGCTGAGTTTGGAAGCCAGACCGTGGAGAATCAAGAGAGCGGGAAAAGGAAGCAGAGGCCTCTGTCACAGGCAAAGAGCTCTGGCGTAAACTCAGGGAGCTCAGCCACAAAGGCAGCAGAGATGGCGGGCAGCGGCTAGCCAAGACGGATGGAGCAGAGGGTTTTTTGAGGATGAGGGAGACTACGGGCACGTTTGGACGCAGCAGAGAAGTGGTCAGTAGCAGGGAAAGATTGAAGATGGAGAAAGTGGGGATATAGACGGAGAAATCTGTTGGAGGAGATGGGATGGAATAGGGTCACTTATTCACGTAGAAGGGTTTGTTTTGCAAAAAGAGCCAGCATCTCATTATGTGAAACAGGGGTAAAGGAAGAGATAGTGGCAGAATGTATCGGAACGATACGATACCAGTGGAGAGAGAGAGTTCTCAGTGAATGGCTTCAATTTTTTCAGTAAAATAGGAAGCAAGGGAGAAGGTAGTAAAAGGGGGAGCCATAGAAGGTTTTAGTGGGAATGAAAAGGTTTGAAAAAGGTGCTGTGGCAAATGGGACGGTGAGTTAATTAGGGAGGTTTAGAAGAATTTCCTTGTAGCAGTGAGGGTCCAGAGGAGGTCATGTAACATAAATTTGTAGTGGACCTGGCCAGCATGGTTTCATGGTTCCCTCCACCTTTGTTAAGCAGTACATGTTTAGGAACCAAGGCAGCAGATGGTGAGAGTGATCCAAGGCTGAGTCCTGGTAGGGTAAAATCTGAGATACAATAAAAAGAAAAGAGATTCAAGAAAAGAGGACGGCATGGAGTTGGATTGGCTCACCAAGGGGTCAAGATGGGAAACAGAGGAGCCTTAGCTAGTGCAGGTGAGAGGGCCTGGGAAAGAGCTGAGCAGTCAAGAAACTGGGGATCACAGTGTGGATAAAAAACAGGCTTTGGACTTGAAAATCAGGGGGAGATATGAAATGACAAGAGATCATGATCAGAGAAGGAAATTTCAGAGTTCACGAAGTGGTGCATTTGTGGGTGATGACAAGATCAGGGGTCTGACCATCTTTGTGTGTGACTGACATAGGATGGAAGAGGGAGTAATAGGAAATTAGTAAATTGAGGCACTGTGAAGTTGCAGGGTCTGAGAGAGGATCAATAAGTCTATTAAAGTCCCCTAGTATGAGGTAGGAGATAAGAAAAGACTGGGAGCCAGGTAGTAAATTCTTTGAGGAAAAAAGAGGAGTGCCCTAGAGATCAGTAGATAACATCTACTAGAATCTTAATTGGCAGGTATATATGGAATGAGTGACCCTCTAAAAAGGAGAGATTACTGAGTGATGATGGTAGAGAGGGAACCTGGTAGTTGTGATGAGTAATAAGGAGCATGGGGCCGACCCAGTTCCATAGAGTAGGCATACTACAGAGAGACTGATCCTTCCCAGACTCAGATCACTTTTGCTTCAAGCAGGGGTGTGATGGAGCCAGCTCTATCCCACCTGGTTTGTGAGTTCATTATTAAATCTTGTCAATCTATAAATCAGGGCTTGAGTTACTCTTTTGTTGATTGCCTAGACTTGAGAAAGTGTTAATACTGCAGATTAAAGGTATATCTTTTTTCCTATTTAATAGCATTTTATTTTTTCCAATTACATGTAAAGATAATTTTCCATATTCACTTTTATAAGATTTTGAGTTCCAAATTATTTTCTCCCTTCCCCCTCTCCAAGACAGCAAGCTGCAGATTAAATTTAAATTTAAAACTCTTCATGTAATACATTTTCCCCAGAGAGCCCATTTACTGGCACACCCTAATATTGTTCCATAAAGATTGCTCAAGTTCATTAGAGGGGCAGTAGAAGGATAAGAGAATGAAATCATCACCAGACTGGAGACCTGCAGACTGAAGGATGATGGTGATGATGACAATGACAACAACAACAGCAACTACCAACATTTAGGTAGCATTTTATGGTTTGCAAAGTGTTTTACATCCATAATCTCATATAAATCTCAGCACTATAGGCTAGAAAATTCCAGTCTGTAACAAAAGTCACTGAGACAGAGCTATGAACAAGACCAATCAATTTATTAGGGATACCAGTGGTCCCTGATCACTTGGGTTCAACACCTTCCTTATGGTCAGGTACCCCAGTGTTTGAGGAAAAATCGATTTTATAGCCATTGAGGGGGACCAAAAATAGAACGAGATGGTACAGTTCCATGATTGGTCAATTCTGGAAGTGGGGAAATCTTATGGTTCGCTAAGGGAAATGTCCATCCATCATAACCACTTTGTCAACAGGCCTTTCATATGTCATTAGCTACAGGTCATCAACGATAGGCTGCCAATTATCTTAGCAGGGGCTTTCCAAATGTCATAAAACCCTGTCAACATCAGACCCTGTCTCAAGACCTTCCATATGTCATAAAGCCAAGTGGTTGACCAACAATATTCTAGGGTCCAAGGAAGTTGTGGTTTTTGAAGCAAAGGTCACTAGGAAGTGAGTGACAGTGACTCATAGGAGTATAGAGAGGCAAATGAATCTTATTACAAGTCCTACACTTGTGTCGAACAATTACACTCCTCTTACAATCTTATAACAGACCTAACAGTATGAATCTAGCTGATAAATCAAATACAGTTGATATAATCACCAATACATGGGGGATCAATCATAACTCTTATCATAATAGCATTAATTAACATAATGAACCCAAACTTAATCCCATTCCACTTAATTCATTAATACAATCACTGATACCCATCAAATCACAGTGAACTGAGTAAATGCTGGTTAAATTGAGTAGGGGTGTCAGAATTATTTTCACACATCTTTGCTTCAAGGATCATGTATATAAAACTATGGCTCTGTGTTTATAGGCTTTCCTTGCTTGGGGGGAGATTTGCACTTGCCTTGGGTGGATATTAATATGCCTCTCTTGCTGGGGTGACCACCAAAGAGAAGTTTACACTTCATTTGGCAGATAATTATTGAAAGATTATGAACATTTGAGTGACAAGCGAAGATCTACATGTGAAAGAAAGATCATTTGGGCAGAATCTAAAGGGAGTGGGTGGAGAAGGATAGGAGTGGAAAGACTTGTTAGGAAACTATTGTGAAAGGTGGGTAATTAGTGCATGTCTTAGGGTGTTGGCAGTGGGAAATGGAGAGGAGATGAATGCAAGAGATATGGGAAAGGTAGAATCAGCCTCTGAACTGATTAGAGATGAGAGATGAGGGAGAGGAAGAGCCAAAATAGTACCAAGGTTTTCAAACAAGAGAAGTCAAGTAAATGATGGTGCCACTGACACAAATAAAGTCAGAAGGAGAACAGGTTTTTGAGGAAATGGAAATATCAGATACTTATATTAATATATTGTATCAAGAATCAGCCAAGAGCGACAACAGATTAGAGCACAAGTTCATTTAAACAGAATGAAAGAACATTATGAACAGGATTACTTCTTTTTTTTCCTCTTTCTTTTTATTTCTTAAATATATTTTCCCAATTACATGTAAAAACAATTTTAATATTCTTTTTTTTTCAAATTTTGAATTCCAAATTCTCTCCCTAACTCCCCTTTGCCCCCCTTGTTGAGAAGGCAAGCAATTTGACATAAATTATACACATGTAATCATGCAAAACACATTTTCACCCACATCGTGCTGTGAAAGAAAACAGGGGCCGAAACAAATGTCTTTTTATTTTTAGCATTTATTTTGTAAGATTTTGAATTCTACATTTTCCCCTCCCTGCAGTCCTTCCGTACCTATTAAAAAGGCACAAATATGATACCCATTATACATATGATGTCATACAAATCATACTTCCGTATTAGTCATGTGGCAAAAAACAAAAAAGCAAGAAAAATTAAGAAAGTGAAAAACAGTACGCTCCAGCCTGCGCTCAGGGTTCATCAGCTCTCTCTCTGGGGATGGACAGCATTTTTCATCAGGAGCCTTTTGGAGCTGTTCTGGATCACTTGGATCAATAACCCAGATATCATTGCTCTTGTTGTTTTCATCCTTTGTTCTTAAAGAGGACCAATGACATCATGAAGGTGATGTCTTGGGTTTCAAGTGAATTGGACTTAAGTGAGGCTGAGCGGTGCAGTTACCAGCCTCACTCCCTCCTCCCCAGGTATCAAAGTCCAGTGGTGGGACAAAAATCTGGATAACTGGTGGTGGCTCAGGATGCAGTGAATGATGGCCTTTCTAAATTAAGGTCTTTCCCAGGTGTCACTTTGTCTGAGGCCGTGCCTATTCAATCAATGACTCTTGGCTGGGTAAGAATTGAGACAAAAGATGGCCTAATTTGCAATCACAAAAATATCTATCTAGGAGGGGAAGACCCTCAAAGTTACTGGCCAAAACAGAAGATAATTTCTATTTACACTCATTCTAAGCCAGTAAAAGACTTCCAAATAACAAGGCAAGGCAGACTAATTGCATTTCCTCTCTTGACAAGAATATCAAAAGCAATGACTAATACGGAAATATATTTTACAAGATTGCACATATGTAACCTACATCAAATTGCTTACTGTCTTAAGGGGGAGGGAGAGGAAAAGAGAAAATTTGGAACTCCAGACTTTTAAAAAATGAATGTTAAAAATTGTCCTTACATGTAATGCAGGAGAAAATGAAATATTTTTTAAAAGAGTATCAAAAGCATTTATATGTAGAAGTAGAAAGAGAACAACAAATAATCATGAAACACAATAAATCTGCCAGCATTTCTCTGTCAACCTTTTCTTATTGCCAAATATAATGAAACCACATGATGGAACTTCATTATATAATATGAGAAATTGGCAACAAGACTTAAGAATGCGAACTTTAGAAAAGCCAGATACATACAGAAAAAATAGTGCTGAAGGTGAAACATTTTTTTTGTAAATTGTATTTTATTTTTTAAAATTATATTAAAGATACTTTTCAACATTCATTTTGTTCCACGTTTTTCTCCTTCCCTCCTTCCCTTCCCCCTCCCCAAGACAGCAAGCAATCTGATGTAAGTTAGACATGTTCAATCGTGTTAAACATGTTTCTGAGGTGAAACAATTTTAAAAGTACTCAGGGATCAGTTTTCAAAATATTTTAAAAAGAGAGAGATTCTAAAACAGGAAAAGATGCTGGAAAGTATGATTACCCAAAAAAGATGACAAAATAAAACAATTGCTCACTCATATGCCTACTTTCTCATCTCTTAAAAATTCTTATGAGAATGTGAAAGTATTTGCAGATCCTATACTTGATTGCACGCCGCCATGGCGGGGTGGGGAAGGAGGGGAGAAAATTGGAAACTCAAGGGACTGTGGAACTGAATCTTGTAAACTAAAAGTAAATAAATAAATCAATTTAAAAAATTCTTATGAGAAGCAAGTACTGAGTTTATCAAGGAAAATAATAGAGAGGAACAGCAAACGTTTGCAGAGGATATCCTGTTGTTGTTCAGTCTTATCTGATTCTTTGTGACCCCATTTGAGGTTTTCTTGGCAGAGATACTGGAGTGTTTTGCTATTTCCTTCTCCAGCTTATTTTACAGAAGGGGAAACTGAGGCAAACAGGGGTAAGTGACTTGCCCAGGGTCACACAGTTAATAAATGTCTGAGGCTGGATTTGAAGTCAGGTCTTCCTAACTCCAGGCTGGGTGTTCTAACCATCGTCCCACTTAACTGCCCTACTGCATTAATTCCCAGACTATAATTAGATCTTATCAGCAAAACCTTCAGACAGGCAACTTTCTGCTGCACATCCTACCCGGCCAGGCCCCTAGTTTGGGAAGCATGATCAAACCAACTTTGCCGTTGCTCCTAGAAGGATTGTGTATCGATAGCAAATATGACTCCACTCACCATTCTTTTATCTTTCTGGCCAAACACAAAGGTGCATTGTCTCCTCCTATTAGAATATAGTTCCTTGAAGGTAGGAACTATCTTTGCTTTTGCATTTGCAACATCAGCACGGCACAGAGTTTGGTACATAGAGAGCACTTAATGTTTTCTCACTCCTTCTGCCCTGAAAGAGGTCACTCAAAAGAGATCACCCAGCCTTTCACAGGAGAGAGACCCAATTGATGCAGAATGCATATGACCCAGGTGATGATGTCAGTAGGGTGGGCAGTCCATTAAGTTGTTTGTCCTTTTTTGAAGAGCATTAGTGACATCACAGGGTGATGTTTTGCCTTGAATATATATTGGATTTAAGTGAGGCAGTCGTGCAAAGTCGTCAGCCTTGCTCTTTCTTCCAGAGTCATCAAAATCCAACGGCAGGGGCAGCTAGGTGGCACAGCGAATAGCACCGGCCTTGGAATCATGAGGACCTGAGTTCAAAAGCGACCTCAGACACTTGACACATTTACTAGCTGTGTGACCTTGGACAAGTCACTTAACACCAATTGCCCTGTCTTCCCCCTCCAAAAAGACAAAAAAAATTCAATGGCAGGACAAAAGTCAAGATGACTGGTGATGGCTAGCTGGGAAGCAGTGGATGACTTTGGTGGTTTCAATGTCTGATCAAACTCTAAGCACTCCACAGTGCCTGCCTCAGCGACCTTCACGGCGGTTGGAACAAATTGTTCTCTTAGCTGTAGGGAGGGAAGTCTTCACATGCTTGGGGTGGACATCCCCCTAACTCACCAATGGGTTGGAGGCCTCCTCTTGATCACTCTCACCCTGGTTTAGCCCATCGGCCAACACACGGGGTGTGGCACATGCTACAGCTTTTTGGAGCCACAGGTGAGAGTTGGATGACAGGTGGACACCAAAGGTGAATGAGCAGCCCTAAAAAGGCCTCAGCAAGTCCTCACACCAGAGGTGCTAGCTCTCCCTGAACACTCCAAATACCCCATCAGTAAGTTTAACTTGGACTGGACCCTGAAGATGAACAATGAACTTCCCAGAGTTGAATGGGAGGAGGAAATCAGATTGGATTACATTTGGAAAATTGTGCAATGCATTCAATAATCCAATGTACCATCATTTTTTAACACCAAAATATTTCTAATGAATCACAATTTCCGTGAGCAATGGAAAGACACATAACAAATTCAGACTTGCAACATATTGAAAATCATAACTTGCACATAAGGAGTGATATAAAATATATCACTGAGCACATGTGTGACTATAAAAGAAGATGGATGAGTCATATAATCAGAGTCAGGGATAACATGTCACACTGTTATCTGAGAAATATATATATGTATATCAAAATTTTTATTATAAATTTAATAACAATTAACCTGCTCTCCTGATCAGTTCTGGGCCTCATTCACTGTCTATTTACAGCATTTGTCTAAGGCACAGATACTAAGGGACCAACTTTATGGGTTGTTCATCATAATCTAAACAACAGGCACTCTTTTTCTACTTGGTTTTTCCTGGATAGATAGTTAAGCCTTTGGGAAACTCCATGGTTCTTTTAAGGATTCTGAGCTTCTCTCTGAAGTCCCATTCTTTTTAATTCCAGTATTCTCACAAAAATGCTGTTATGAATATAAGTTGTGAATTGCTACCTATAGTCTGAAGAATTAAGTTCAACCTCACCCAAAGAGCAATGGGAAGTAGCACAGGCCCTGGGACATGACAGATATGTGATGGAGTCTGGCCAATAAAGACCCACTCCTTAAAGCACAAATAATACCAACTCATGGGGAAGCTTGGTGAGCTTGCTTCTGGGTAGGCTTCTTCGAAGGGACATTTCACCCTCAAACAGGTATCCTCTGACTGTTTCAGAGTCAAAGTTTGCCCTCACTTGTATAGTGATGAAAAAAGCAATTTACCCAGTTGAGCCAAAAGTGAGTGTGCATATAGAAGGCTCTAATGAAAAGAATTTCCAGCCATTTTCTGCTTTTGTGACCTTGGGTGTGTCTCTTCTCCAACTGGGACTCAATCTCCACATCTGTAAAAATAAAAGGGTGGGACTAGATCTTCTCTAAAGCTCCTTTCATCTCTAAACCTATAATCCTATGACCCTGTGACTGGTGATTCCTCGTCCATTTTGACTCTGCAGAGAGCATCCAATCTTCCAGCATTTCTTTGTATGGCATTCACAAAGCATTAAAAGCCCCTGTGAAAGGTTTCCAATGTACTGGGTGGGTCTTCTGTGCAGAAATTATAGGAGTGACCCAGAATCACAGGGTAAGAAGGTGGCAGGCAGCAGGTTCAGATTTACACTGGAGGAAACATCAATCAATTCATCAACAAGTGGTCTACACTGATGAGTTCACTGAGCCACTGAATTATCAAAGTGGTCAAGAATGTGAGCAGTCCCTAGGGGTTTGTGAAGTGAAAAGAGATCTCACCTGGGCTGTAAGAGTCCTTCATGGCTTCTAGTCCCAGCTGTTACTCATTTACTGGGTCACCCTAGGCAAGTCACTCCTCCTCTCTGGATTTCACTTATTCCTACTTTTAACTGAGAGGTCCAGACTAGATGATTCCTGAGGTCCCTGCCAGCTCTCACACTATAGTTTTCTTTGTACTCAGGAAAGGCCCTTGAAATTCTTTCAGGGTGGGGGAAGTGACAAGTTAGTTCAGTGACTCTTTTGTGTTTTTCAACCTCTCTATCTGCTCCTAATAATAGTAATAAAAATAAGAACTAGTTTGCATGTGGCATTTTGAGGTTTGCCACTGTTTTCCATATATTATCTCTTAATTTTCACAAGGATGTTATGAAGAGCTGTTATAACCCCCCTTTCACAGATTAGGAAATAGAGGCTGAGCTCGGTTAAAGTAACTTGCTTTGAGGGACCATTAATGTCTTTTAATGTCAGTGACAGAGGCAGAATTCAAACCCAGATCTTCCTTACTCCAAGGCCATTACACTAGCCCTTACTCATATTGCTGTTGAGTTTTTTTGATAGCCAGAGGGACTTTTAAAATGACTTTTGATGGCAGTTTCTTGATTTTCTGGAGTAACATCTTTTTTTTCCTCCTTGATTCAGATTCAGAATTAAAAATTGTTTCCATCCATCTCATCCTCCTGAAGATGAGGATAAAAACAAGGCGCCAGATTTGTTCCAATATAGTTCTTGGCAACAGAGCACAAGGCTGCTCAGTCTAGATAGGGCCGAGAGATTGATAGCTGGTTTTGCTAGAACAATTGCCGGTGTGTGCTGGAAAGACAGGAAGAAGCCCTTCAGTTTTATCAGAAAGTCGGGACCCCCTGGAAAGCTGCCAAAGAAATTAATCAGGAAGGAATAATCTGAAACTTATGGGGTATTTGCCAGATTGGGAGGTGACCCAGAAAACTTGGATCATATAGCCCAACACCCCCATTCTCTTCGCAGTCCCAAATCTTAGTTTATTTCATCCCTCCAGGCCCTTTGAGTTTACGAAAAAAAGGAGCCGCTCAGCGTTGCCACCACAGTACCGATGGGGAAGGCGGACGAGCACCAGATGGCAAAACTTCCCCCTTCCAGTTTTCGCAAGGACTCTGGGGAACCGGTTTGGAGGGAGAGTCCGACCCGATCTCTCTCCCAGGATTCCAGAGACCGTGGAACCACAACTCCCAGGATTCCCCTCCCCTCGGACTGCCCTCCTCTTGGCTGGCGTGGAAATCCACTAGACCCGCCTGCCAGTCCTCCGAAGGGGAGGGTGACTCGCTTTGGAGCCCGCCCCTGGGACTCGGCGGGTGGCCTGGGAGCTGGGAACGTGGTTTGCTGTGGCTTCTGTTTAACTGCGGCTGCAGGGCAAGAGTCCGAGCGGTAGCGAGAGACCCCGGCAGGATGCCTGTGAGTACACAAGGGCTGCCTTGGTCAACAGGGTTGGCCACTTGAAATGGAGAGTGAGCACTTGACCGCTGCCCTGTGGGTGACGTTCTTGGGAGCCTGGAGTATCTGAGCTGGAAGGGACCCTAGAACATGGAATTTTAGAGCGGAGAATGTGGGAGCTTGAAGGGACCCTAGAATGGAGGTGCTCCAAAACAGGACCTACCAGACCACTTCCTCCAGCCCCTCTTAATTTTTCAGCTGGAGGAAACAAACCCAGAGAGAAGAAGAGACTTGCCCAAAGTTGTTTTGAGGGCGTGTGCCCCCCTGCCAGCCGTCCTCCTGCTACTTTCTGCCTCTCCTCAAGAAAAATGTGCCCTTCCCTCCTGTGAGCTAGAAGGGGCTTGCGAAGGACTCACTTTGGGAGTGAGGTCCAGGGAGGGACCCAGAAATTGGAACGAGGCACACCAAGATTTCTTTAACTAGAGTTAGGAGAGGAAGCAGGGGCGTCAGGGGATTTCCAGCGGCCTCTGGTCGTCCCCAAGCGCCCCAGTGTGTTGTGTGCCTTGTATCGGGGCATTTTCGGAAGGAGCCCAGGGCAAATTTGACTTTGGCCTGAATTGTTTTTGTTTTTGTTTTTGTTTTTTCGAGGGGGCAGATAGGCAGAACAGCTGGCTCCAGAAATTCGGGTGAGATTTTGTTTCAATTTAAAAGGCACCCCGCCCCATGGGCCTGGCTGGTACAGACTGCTGCCCAGCTGCCAATTTCAGTTGTCATTCCAGTTATCAGTCTAGCCTGAGGACACACCGTAGCTCAGATCTGGAAAGACTGGGACAAAAGACACCCCTCATTTCAAAGGTACTGAAGATTGACCAATGTACCAATCACCATTATAACTTTTTGGCCTTTTTTTTTTTCTAAAGCTTACAGTTCTTGCTCCTAGTACCCATTTTAACAGAACTTTGAAAGTTAGGAAGAACCTTGGAACATAGAAGGTAGAATGTCAGATAGAAAAGATAGAATTAAATATGTGAAGATAGAATAAAAATATAAAGGTAGAATATTAGAAGTAGAAGGGACGGAAACTATTAGAATATAGAACACAGAATACTGGAATTGAAAGTCACCTTAGAACATTACCCACCTCCAAGAGAGGGGAAGGGACTTACAGGCACATAGCTAGTTAGTGGCAGAATCTGGATTAGGACACAGGCCCCCTCCTAAAGCACTTTTTTTTTTTAAACACATGAGGAAACTTCTCTAAACACAAACTGCTAAAAAAACAGACAAAAGTGTTGGGAGTGGGGAGAGGAAAAGATCAGAGAAATGCAACAGGTAAGTTGTTCTCTGCCCCATCTCTGCTAGATTTCCTTCTAAATTCTTGATGTGCACTTTTGCCTGTTTCCTGGGGCATGATTAAATCAAGGTTGTGTCCCACAGCCTGAAAAGCAGGTAATCTAAATCTATTTGCTGAACGATGAATTCTTTCCTAATGGAGAAAAACAAAAAGACTTTTACCTCCATTTTTGCCTATTTGCCCACAGAATAGTGAAAACTCTGTCTCCCTTTACACACACACACACACACACACACACACACACACTCACACTCTCATACTCACACACACACACACTCTCTCTCTCTCTCCATCTCCATCCTGGGTGGGTCCTTCTGAACTAGGCTGTGGTTGAGAAAGAAACAAACAGCATGTAGGGAAGGGATCCCAGTTGTTCAGGTCCAGACTGAGCAGGCTGGCCCAGTCTCAGGCCTGGTGGGAGGAAGTCTCCCTGTCATACATTCAGAGGCCTGTTGCAATTAATCACCCACCATTTACAATGCAGTATTGCATGCTGATGGCTTTATTAAGCTCCAAGCAGGTATGACAGACATATCCATCCATGTCCAGATGTGCTGGAGTGGGCTGTTGCTAACTTGAGTGTGTTAAATGGGAAAAATAAAATAATCTCATTCTTCCTATGGTCTCTTAAAGTTTCCTTTCCTAGAAACAGTGGAACAAAACAGTATTTATAAAGCACTTAAGTATTGAATTTGCTGGTGACACACAAGAGCAATGGAGACATTGCTTGCTCTTTTGGAGCTCACATTCTAGTTGGGAGACAGTGCGCAGAAAGGAGGATTTGTGTTTATGATGACCCTGTAAGCTCCATTTTACAAATGAGAAAAATGAAGGTCAGAAAGATCAGGCGACCTGCTCTGGGGCCATGGAATTAAAAAGCACTGGAGCTGGGAACCCGTGTTCTAGTCCAGGGCTGGGGAACCTGAACCAATGTCTGTCCAGACCTTCTCTGGAGGGCTTGGCATCCTGAAGTCTCCCTTAGTCTAAGTAAATAGCCACTACCGAAGGGATGTGTTTGCCTGGATTTGATAGGATGTCAGAGCTCGAATAGACCTTAGGGGCTATTTAGTTTCGTGTGCTTATTTCACAGGTGAGGAAACTGAGGTCCAGAAAAGGGGTTATTTTTCCAAGTACACACCAGTAAATTCAGGAGACAAGCAGGGTTAAACCCTTCCTGGTCTCAAGACTGTGGTCCAGGGTTCTTTCTACTGTATCACACTGCCTCTCAATCTTTTTTTTTCATTGAAACAGTTGTACTCTTCCTGTTCTATTTGTGAAATACTATGTTATACTAATCAACTCTGTGAGTGTGTCTCCTTTTTGTTGAGTGTAGAAGAGGTGGGTGGGGAGGCTGACCCAGATTGCTGGGCAACCAAAATTGGGGCTCTCCCCCACATTCCTGGAAAAACAAAAGCAATTTCCCGAAGAAATGTTTTCAAAATGACCCATGTGACTGGGACTGTAAGTCCTGTTTTTCTTGGTGGTAATTAAGTGCATGGACAACTAGCTGGTATAGTGGGTAGAATTCTGGGCCTGAAATCAGGAAGACCTGAGTTCAAATCCAGCCTCAGACACTTAGTAGCTGTGTGACCCTGGGCAAGTCACTTAACCCTGTTTGCCTCAGTTTCCCCATCTGTAAAATGAGCTGGAGAAGGAAATGGCAAACCATTCCTGTATCTTTGCCAAGTCACAAAGAGTTTGACATGACTGAAAATGACTGAACAACAAGAAGTGAAATATGTTGGCTATTAAAGATGCCAAACATGCTCATTGATGGGAGACAAAAAATAAGCAGCTGGTGCTGAAAAGACAATATCGTGCAGTGCTGTAAGCATCCTGGGATGTCTGGGGATGTACGCCAAGGCCTCAGCCAGAAGTTTTATTTGCTAGTTGTTTTCAGTTCAGAGTGTCCTATAGAGGCCCATAACCTGATTCTGAATACCTTTCCCCTGTCTGTTTGTCAAAACCCCATGAATTTGTTGAGGGTTTTCACCAGATCATGGGGTTTTGGAGGGGGAAGTGTTCCATAGTACTTATCTCCAGGGCTAGCCTTACCCGATGACAGTTTTGCTCTGGTAGTGGGATCTCCATTCATCTGTGCTTCAAGTGAGAGGCAGCTCCAGTGAAAAAGAAAAGTGACTGGATTTTGGCTCCGAGGCCTGAGGTTCAAACCCCAGCCCTGCCCCAGGCTACCTGTATGACTATGGGCAAGTTGCTGGCTTTCTCTGGGCCTCTCTTTCCTCACCTGTAAAATGAGGGGCTTGGGGTAGATGACCTTCTGTGTCTAAATCTATGATCCCTTTTCTGAGCATATACTATGACCTGTTCCATGCTGCTCACATAGAAAAACGGTGTCCATAGAGGCACTGCCAACCAGGAGAGGTAGATCAGATTGCTAATCCTCTAACAGCCGGGTTTGAAAGCAGAAGCCCAAACTGCAAGTGGCAAAGGCCAAATCCATGGTTTGAAGGATGCCACAGACTAGAGAAAACACACAGAGAAACAATAACTGGCCAAAGGCCATGTTCTTCCTCTGTTTCATTTTGTTTTTCTACTCTGGGTGGGGCTTGGGGGTCAGCTCAGTTCTGACCTAATTCATCTGAGGACAAAGGGTATATATCAGAGCCCAGAGAGACAGAATGTACCTGGTCAGCCTCCATACCTGGGATCAGGAAAAAAACCTAAAACATTAGAGTTAGAAGTAGGTGAAGGAGTGAACCCTCTCATTTTATAGATGGCAGGTTTGAAAGTGTCACATTACCCAAAGTGTCACATCAGGTCACTTGTAGAGAGAGGACTGAAACGCAGGCCCCCAGACTCACAACTGATCCCCTTTTCACTATATTCTTCTCTCCACATGAATGTTGATTAGCTGGGAGTAGAACATAGGAGGACCTCAGTTTCTCTAACAGTTAAAAATAAATTCTATGATTCCATGATCCTACAGGTTGTGAGGGAAGGAAAAAAATGGAGAAGGCTGCAAGGCTTTATTTGTATAGCCCAGGGGTGAGGGGAGGGACCTGCAGCCTCCAGGTTGCATGTGGCCCTCTAGGTCCTCAAATTCCGCCTTTTACATGAAGTTTGAGTTCAGTCAAAGGGCCGCACTTGAGGACCTAGAGGTGACCTCAAGGCAGCAGGTTGCCTATGCCTGGTATAGCCAATGTGTGATTAAGCCACAGGACTCCATTGCTCTGGTCTACGGTGATCAAAGTTCCATGACCCTTAATTGGAGAAATATTTGGAAAATTCAAGGTCTCTGACAAGATTTATGACAGCAAGTCTGTTGGCCCTTCTTAATAACTGTCCCAGCCTGATCAGTTGAACACCAAGAATCTGTCATTGCCTTAGTGTGACAACTTCCTCCACCATATGTAGGTCACAATATAACTTAGTAGATAATAATTATTTCCAATTCTGTTCAGCTCCGACATCATCCACAATAACATACAACCTTTCTGGTCACAGAATTGTTCTCTCTCTCTCTCTCTCTCTCTCTTCTTCCTCTCTTCTCTCTCTTTCTCTCTCTTCCTCTCTTCTTTCCCTCTTCTCTCTCTTTCTCTCTCTCCCCTCCATGACTCTTTTCTTTTCTTTTTTCTTTTAATTATTTTGTATTTTATTTTTCCCCAGTTCCATGGAAAAACAGTTTTCTTTTTGGAGGGCAATTGGGGTTAAGTGACTTGCCCAAGGTCACATGGTTAGTTTTTGTGTTAAGTGTCTGAGGCCAGATTGGAGCTCAGGTCCTCCTGACTCCTAACTCTATTCACTGCGCCACCTCGCCTCCCCGAAAAACAATTTTCAACATTCGTTTTTTAATACTTTGAGTTCCAGATCCTCTCCCTTTCTGCCTCCCTAGTCCCTTCATCAAGAAGGCAAGCAGTTTGATGTAGGTTATATATGTGTAGTCATGCAAAGCACATCCATAATAGCCTGACTTTTTGCTTCATGAGAACAGGAAATCTTCTATTCTCCAGTCTCATCTCTGTCTTCTAGCCCTTGTTATGAACACTAGTTCCTGAGCTAGTGAGAATAAGGCCTGCTCCAAGGCAAATTCTCCACGAACATGGGATCATCTTGAAAAGGAAGGGGATTAGATGAGTTCATCCCAGCTCCCCTTGGGAGCACTGAATAAGCCATGAGGAAACAAGGTTAAGGTTAATGTTTCTGGAGCTTCTGTTCCTTGTTGGCTGGGGAAAGGACTAAGGTGGTGACAAAGGTGTGATTACACCATGTCTCCCCAGGATCAGAGGGAGTTCCTGGCATCTGGGGCTGTTTTTGCCAAACTACACAAGAACAAGATTAGAGTGATGGATTTAACTGATGTTTTAACTAGGGCCATCCATTACCTAGGGTAGAGTGACCTTTCATTTAGAGGCTACAGGCAGTTTGTTAGCAGTATAGAAAAAACAGAACTTAGGAAGTTAAAAAGAGTAATTACTTAACACAAGAAACTTCCAGATGGTGAGAAAGGGTGAGCTCCTCTGCCATGTGGTTTGTCTCCCTAGCAGCCTCCTGTCCCTGTCCTAGGATTTGAGTCCCCCATCTCTCATTTACCTTCTAGTGCACCTCTGCATGTTTGCCCCAGGGCAAAAGTGCCTAGTTACAGTTCCTTTGTATGGAGATACAGAGGACTGAGGGCAGCTAGGTGGCACAGTGGGTAGAGTGCTGGGTCTGGAGTCAGGAAGACTCATTTTGCTGACTTCAAATTCAGTCAGCAGACATTTCCTATCTGTGTGACCCTGGGCAAGTCACTTAACTGGTTGCCTTGGTTTCCTCATCTATAAAATGAACTGGAGAAGAAAATCGCAGACCATTCCAGTATCTTTACCAAGAAAACCCCAAATGGAGTCACAAAGACTCAGATGCGACTGAAAAAACAGCAAAACAGGATTGAGGGTCCGGAGCCTCTTTTGGGAGACCGGGTGCCTTTCTGAGATAACAATAATAATGTAGAATTCATTTCCTTTCCTCTCATGCTCAGTCTGTTTCCCAACTTCCACATTAGCTATTAAGGGCACCACTACCCACATAGCCAATCAGCAGCCACAAGTCTTGTTAGGTCTCCCTTCGTAGCCCAGCTGCCCCTGTATTTCCTGCATCTCTGCGTTCCTACAGCTACCACGCTACCATCCTAGTTCAGGGCCACATCAGTCCTTACCTGGCCCACTACAACAACCTCCGGATTGGTCTTCTTGCCTCCATTCTCTGTCCTCTCTATCCTCTACAGAGCTGTTACAATGACACTGATAACTCACAGGACTGCCCATCTCCTCCTACTGCTGAGAAGTTCCAGTGACTCCTGTTAGCTTTAGGATTAGATAGGAATTCTTCTGGATGTTATTTAAAGCCCTTCACAACCTGGCCCCAATCCACCTTTATAGGCTTCTCGCTTATTCCTTTCTCTCTTGTGCTCTGGCTTCCAGCCGAACTGGCCTCCTGGCTGTCCCCTGGCTAGGCCATCCTATCTCCCATCTCTGTGCCTTTGCTCAGATGATCCCTCATACCTGGGATCCTCACTTCGTATAATTTTTCATTCTCTTTTAGGATTCAACCTAAGAACAACCTACTACCCAAGGCCTTTCCTGACTGGTCCCAGATACTAGCACACCCCTCTTCTCAAAGTTTTTACATTTATATGTGAGAGGTAAGGGGGTGCACAGCTGGAGAGCTGGCTTCTCATTCAGGGAGATCTGGGTTCAAATCCTACCTTTGACATATACTATGACCCTAGGAAAGTCACTTGACTTTTCAGTGCCTCTAGGAATCATTCTAACAGGTTCAGTTTATATTAGTTCAGTAGCTTTCAGTCGTTCCCACATTTGGAATTTTTTTTTGAGGGGGGAAGATAAGACAGTTGGGGGTAAGTGACTTGCCCAAGGTCACACAGCTAGTAAGTTTGTCAGGTGTCTGAGGTCAGATTTGAACCCAGGTCCTCCTGACTCCAGGGTTGGTGCTCTATTCACTGTGCCACCTAGCTGCTCCTGGCATTTTCTTGGTAGAGATAGTGGAGTGGTTTGCCATTTCCTTCTCCAGCTCATTTTACAGATGAGGAAACTGAGGTAAACAGGGTTAAGTGAATTATCCAGGATCACGCAGCCAGTAAGTGTCCGAGGTTGGATTTGAAGTCAAGAAGATGAGTCTTTCTGACTCCAATCCTGCCTCTCTATCCACTGCCCCACCCAGCTGCCCCTGTACTTACTTATATTTATGCGTGCTGACTCCAGGCTAAAAGATGAGCTCCTTGAGGACGGGGACTATTTCATTTGGGGCACATAGCACAGTGCCTGGCACATAGTAAATACTTGTTGATTTCGATAGCACTTTAAGAATTGTAGAATGCTTTCCTTATACTTCCTCGGTGTTGTAGGTAGCATTCATTTTATAATACCAGTTTTACAGAAGGAGAAACTGAGGCCAGAGAAGTTAAGTGACTTGCCCCGGGGCACACAATTGTCAGAACTTTGATGGGCATCTTCAGAAAGGCTGGAACAATGGTGGGGGCAGACAACAATAGTTTGTGGTTGAATGAATTCGGGTTTGTGTGTTATCTTAACCAATCTAATTGGTCCACAGACATCTATTAAGGGTTTACTATGTCCCAGGCACCATTCGAAGCACTAGGGATACAAAGAAATGCAAAAGCAGCCCCTGTCCTCCAGGAGCTTATGTTCTTGCAGGGAGACTTGTAAATAAATTGACATGAGATCCCTGCAAATCCTCCCTCTCCAGGATGTCTGCTCTGCTGGTTACTCCAGCCCATTTTGACTCCTAGCATATCTTCCCTTGTCTTTTCCCTACGGGATTGTAAGCTCTAGGAGAACAGAGAGGGTATTTTCTAGTACTTTTGTATCTCCTGCGGCACCTGAACTTGTATGTAGTAGGTTTATGGAAGGTATTCCATAAGTACTTTGATGGACTTTAATTTCACCTTAACCAACTGTAGAAAGGCAACAGTATTTGTCATCCCAGATGCCCAATATTTTTAGAAAAAGCAATCCCAGTAACAGCATGCTTCCACGGTAACCTTAGAATTACAGAAAGTTAGGCTTAGAAGGGATCTTAGAACACAGAATGTTAGAACATAGAATGTTGGAGCTGGAAGGATCCTTAGACCCAAGAATGCTAGAATTTTTTTTCAGATGATTAAAACTGGAAGGGACCTATAACAGAATATTAGGCCAGAGAGGTCCTTAAAGCTTAGAATGTTACAGCTGGAAGGTGGACCTTAGAACAAAGGATAGGGGAGTGCAAAGGGACCTTACAACAAAGATTGTTGGAGATGGCAAGGGTCTTAAAACAAAGAATGCTAGAACTTAGAATGTTAGAACTGGAAGGAATCTTAAAATAAAGAATATTTAGGTTAGAAAGAACCTTAGAGCTTAGACTATTAGAGCCAGAAGGGAACTGAGAACAGAAGATATTGGAGCTGAGAGGAACCTTAATCCTCTTCATTTAACATATGGGGAAACTGAGACCCAGAGTGGTAAAGTGACTTGTCAGAGATCAATCATGGGGTTAATAGCAGAGCTGGGACTAGAGCACAGATCTCCTGACTCTAATGACCTTTTCACTGTATCATTATACCTCTGGCAAGGTAAAGGATACCTTTGAGGGCAAACAGCCATAACCCTTGGTATTTCTCTGCCATGATCAACACTAGTGGGACTTGCTCTAGATGAGGGCAGTTTTTCTAACCTCAGCACCTGGAGAAGAGAAGTCTCTTTATGGTTGTTAACTGTGGAACAGCCCACAGGAAAGCCAGTCAGGGAGGCAAAGCAAAATGACCTTTCGGATGAGTGGCCTTGAAACCGGCCAGTGCTATGGTCAAAAGAAGCAGATATGGAGAGAGGCCCTGACCCGGCCCTAGGGATAGAGCTGGGGCTGAACAAATGGGAGTCATATTCAGTCTGGCCTTCTGTTACCCTCAGACCCAAGTGTCTTAAGAGAACTTAGTAACCTCTGTTAGAGCAGACTGAGGTGTCATACACAGTAAGTGTGGCAGAAACCAGATTAAAATGTAATTGGAAAATATTTAACAAAATGAATAAAGATACGATAATACATAGTTAATGTTATAACATCATTTTATAAGTCAATATGCAGGGGCAGCTAGATGATACAGTGGATAGAGCATGGGGCCTGGAGTCAGGAGGGCCTGAATTTAAATGTGACCTCGTACTCTTACAAGCTGTGTGACCCTAGGCAAGTCACTTGACCCCTATTTGCCTCAGTTCCTCAACTGTAAAATGGGGACACACTGGAGAAGGAAATGGCAAACCACTGTAGTATCTTTGCCAAGAAAACCCCAAAAGGGGTCACAAAGAGCCAGACTGATCCCACAGAGAAGACTGAACAACAAAGTCAGTACAGTATGCAGCTAGCAGGGTTACTTATGTGGTTGTGCCCCTCCGGTTTACATTTGACTTCACTCCCCTCAAGCCTCCTGCTGTGTCTGAAGGCATTCTTTTAGGGGCTGTAGGAGGCACTCCCCAAGTGCAAAGATAACCAAGTTTGAAGTTGCAGAGGTCAGTGAACTGTGGCATTTCCTCAGAGGCCAGTGAGTAACACATGGATCACATATCTTGGGGAGTCACCTTGTATTTCTGGGCCTTGTTTTTCTCTTCTGTAAAATTAATGAATGGGAATCTTCAAGGACTCCTAGCTCCAACCTTCTATGACTCTTCTGGTTGTGCTCAATGGCTCCCGGAGGAGTGGAGGGCTGAGCAAAGTGGCGACCACTAAGTGGCCGAGCCCCTGTTTTGGAGACACATCTCACCTGGGATTGGGTGAGATTTAGCATTTGCTTGAGAGGCCTTGGCCGGGGGCCATTCTCTCAATCTCCAGAATCCCTGACTGAGAAGTGAAAGCCTCTGGCAAAATGAATCATGTACGTGGCCACCGAGGAAATGTGCTGCACTTGATTATTCATGCTTACAACAGATGTTCTGCTTTTGTTTTTTTTCTCAACCTGGGGTGCAGTGGAAAGGAGAGAAGCTGACTTTTTGGCTGATTGCAAACCCATTTTAATTATTTTTAAAAAGAAAGTATTTTCTTGTCTTTGGCTATCGGAATTCACGTTAGCCCATTTCTTGGTTGTTGTGGAGGAGGTGTGTTAGGAGAAGTAACAAAAATGCTGGCTCTCGTTCCGCCATCTCGAATTTCACCCCCACCCCCACCAAGAAAGTATTTAGCTAATGGGTTTGAGGGGAAATAACCTACAACAAACATTTAAATGCCTTGAAGGCATAGAATGTCACTTTCAATCTCTGTATCCTAATCACTTTGTGGAGTGGTTTCATAAATACTTGTGGGCCCAAAGAGATCTTGCAAGAGGGAAAAGGACTTGCCTGCACAAAAAATATTTATAGCAGCTGATGCCCATCCATTGGGGAATGGCTGAACAAGCTCTGGTATATGAATGTAATGGAATACTACTGTTGCTATAAGAAAGGAGGAGCAGACGGACTTCATAATAACCCGGAGAGACTTTATGTGAACTGATGCTGAGCGAGAAGAGCAGAACCAGGAGAACTTTGTACACAATCACAGACACATCCTTTGTGTGACGACTGACTGAGAAAGACTGGGCTCCTCTCAGCAATGCAAGGCTATCCACCCCAAGGACTCATGATGGACAGGGCTATCCACATCCAGAGAAAGAACTAAGAGTCTGCAGGAAGACTGAAGCAAATTACCTGCTCTCTCTCCTTTGTGTTTTGTTCTGTTCCTTCTTTCTCATTGTTCCCTCCGTTGGCTAATAATCCTTCTTTACAACCTGACTAATGTTTAGTGTGAAGGTATTTGTAGAACCTATATTGGATTGCATGCTGCCATGGAGGGAGAAGGGGAGGGGGAGAAAATTTGGAACTCCAGGGATCGTGGAACTGAGCGTTGTAAACGAAAAGTAAATAAATAAATTTTTTTTAAAAAAGAGCAGAAAAAAAATAAATACTTGTAGGGAAGAAAGAATCCTTAACATCCAGACACAATGCACAAGGCTAAGAAGGCTGCAGACAGGGCGGGTACCTTGGAAACCACCTACTTAACCCCCTCATTTTACAAATGGGGAAACTGAGGCCCAGAAATAGAACATGTATTGAGTTCCATAACTCATGACAAGCATGCTTGCGTAAGAACTAATATGGCTTAGCAGAAAGATGATGGACTGGAAGACATGCATTTAAATCCTACCACTGATACTTATGTGAATCCCCTGCCTCTCTGAGCCTCAAAATGCTCCACTCTGTAAAATGGAGATGATAAATAATTATAATATCTATTTCACCAGAGTTGCTGTGAGGATTGAAAGAGTTAATTAGGCTAAGTGTTTTGCAGACCTGAATTATAATAATGGCTAGCATTTATAGAGCTTTGAGATATCATCCAGTTGGATCCTGTGAAGTAGGTTCTTGCTATTATGATTCCCATTTTAAGAGATGAAGAGACTGAAGCCTCTATCCAAATCCTCATGCCCTGGACTACAGCGATAAAGAGCCTGCGAGTTGGTGTTCCTGCCACCAGTCTCTCCCCACTCTAATCCATCCTTTACTCTGCTAAGTGATCTTCCTAAGGTTTAGATCTGGCCATGTCACCTCCCTAACTCAGTAAACTTCGGTGACTCCTCCGCATCTCCAGGATCAAGTTACAAAATCCACTGTTTGGGGTTTAAAACCCTTCACTGCCTGCCCTTCCCCCTCCCTTCTCGCACCTCCGTCGCCCTGCCCACTGCCCCCCCCCCCTTCCTGCTCTGCACTCCAGAGAGTGAGGCCTCCTTGGGCCGTCCCTCAGCTCTGGACGTCCTCTCCGCTTCTCCCCCATGCATTTCCTCTTCATCACAACGCTCTTCCTCCTCCTCTCTACCTACTGGCTTCCTATAAATTCCAGCTAAAATCTCTCCTCCTACAGGAATCCCCTTCTGATTTCTCTTAATTCTAGTGCCTTCCCTCTGCTGATGATTTCCAAAGTATCTCGCATGTATTTTTGTCTGTACAAATTGTTTGCATGTTGTCTCTCCTCTTAGACTGTGAGCTCCTCAAAGGCAAAGACTGTCTTTTGCCCTTTCTTTGTATCTCCCCCTCCCCCAACCAGTGCTTATCTCAATGCCTGGCCCACAGTAGGATGTGCTTATCAACTGGTGGGCAAGCTAGAAAAAAATGACCCAAGTATTTCCAGAACTTTTCACCCTGTAACAGTGTCCTCTTGATTCTGTATCTCATAGTCATAGAATTTAGAGCTGGCATTCGTTGCCTTTAGGAATATTCTCTAATCCCCCTCACTGTACAGGTGAGAAATCTGAGGCTCAGAGAGGTTAAGTGATTTTCTCCAGGTCACACAGGTAATAAGGAGCAGAACCTGGGTCAGCCCAGGTTTTCTGACTACTGATTCCCTGCTGCCTGGCTGCAGAAGCAGGAAATCTCCATCCCTCAGGGACTGGCACAGCACAGAGTCAGGTTCATGCTTGATTTAGGAACAGGTGTATTTGTCAGAAACTGTGAGGTACTCTTCCCTTGGATCCGAGCAAGCTGATTTAACTTTTAAAGAAAACAGTATTTATTTTTCCAGGAGGCTGCCCTTGACCTTTTCTTTCTTTTCTTTCAGATGCATTTCATCTTCTCCAGTGAGGTGGAACTCCTCTTTGATTTCTGGAGAGTCCACAGTCCAGCCGGTAAAAGTGTGAAGCCCCTTTCTCCTTCCCCCCCTCCCTCCTCCTTCCCTCTTTCCCTTCCCTCCCTCCTTCCCTCCCTCCCTCCTCCTCTCCCTCCTCCTTCCCTCTTTCCCTTCCCTCCCTCCTTCCCTCCCTCCCTCCTCCTCTCCCTCCTCCTTTCCTCCCTTCCTTCCTCTCTCTCTCCTTCCCTCCCTTCTTCCCTCCCTCCCTCCTCCTCTCCCTCCTCCTTTCCTCCCTCCCTTCCTCTCTCTCTCCTTCCCTCCCTCCTTCCCTCCCTCCTTCCCTTCCTCCCCTCTCCTTCCCGCCCTCCTCCTTCCCGCCCTCCTCCCTCCCTCCCTCTCTCCCTATCTTCCTGACCCTAAGTCCAGTACTATATCCACTATACTTCCTAAATGTGACAAGCTGTCGTTATTAGTCATACATGGAGTCTGTTGTTATTGTTGTTCAGTCATTTCAGTCGTGTTTGACTCTTCCTGACCCCATTTGGGTTTTTTTTGGCAGAGATACTGGAGTGGTTTGTCATTTCTTTCTCCAGCTTATTTTACAGATGCGGAAACTGAGGCAAACAGGGTTAAGTGACTTATTCAGGGTCACACAGCTAGTAAGTATCTGAGGCTGGATTTGAACTCAAGAGAAGTCTTTCAGACTACAGGCCCGGTACTCTATCTACTGAGTCACTAGGGTCACATTCAGGTTTTCCTACTTACTAGTTTTAGGAACTTGGCAAAGACATTAAATTCTGAGTCTCAGTTTCCTCAAATATGTGAGTTGGACTTTAAGATGACCCTCAGTCCATCTCCTGATTCTCCATTCAGGACTCATCTGTTGGTAGCTGCTCCAGTTCCAGGCTGGCATTTATGCATGGTGTACAAGTCAGTCCTAATTTTGAGAAGCCTCTTCATTTAGTCTTAAACTGTTAATTTGCATATCTTTGTAAAATATCATCCATAGGCAAACCAAGCCCTCTGCCAACATCTTATTCACTCCTCTCAGCAATCCCTTGAAGTAGGTATTATTTTACATTCCCTTTTTACAGATGAAAAAATTAAGGCTCAGAGTTAGGTGATTTACCCAAGCCTGAACAGATAGTTTCCGAGGGCTGACTCTTAAATGTAGTTTCTCTTATCTGAGCCTAGAGGGGTTACATACTACAGTGAGCATTTGTTAGACCTTGTATATAAAACAGATGTAGCAATTACAAGCTTTTAAAAAGTGGCTATGCTGAGCTCTTAATTTTTTTATGGGCTGCCTCCAGTGTGTGGCTTCTTCTCTCTCTCCTTTCTTCTTTCCTTCCCTCCCTCCTTCCTTCCCTCCTTCCCTCCCTCCTGCCTTCCCTGAGGGTCTTGCCCTCTCAGTTTGATTTTTTAAAAAATTAAACAGTCCATCCCTTGACTCACTTCTTTAAGAAGCCTATTCTCAAAGGGAGAACCTGAAAAGACCTTAGCCAAAAGGGCCAGGGTCTCCCATTGCATCCTGGGCCATCTCCAGTTGTCCTAATCTATAACTGTGCACTGGACCCAGATGGCTCTGGAGGAGAAAGAGGCTGGTGACCTTGCACAGCCTTCCCTCCCTCAAATCTAAGTCAACTGCAAATCATGTCATCATCTCCCTGATGTCATGGTCCTCTTTGAGAATGAAGGATGGGGCTGCTAGGTAGTGCAGTGAATAGAGCACAGGCCCTGGAGTCATGAGGACCTGAGTTCAAATCCGACCTCAGACGCTTAACACTTACTAGCCGTGTGACCCTGGGCAAGTCACTTAACCCCAATTGCCCCTCAAAAAAAAAAGAGAGAGAGAGAATGAAGGACAAACACAGCAACAGTCTTCTCCTTCCAACCCTTTCTGTACTTGCTGCAAGATATATAGAATCAATGAGAGTATCCTGGCTGGGTAGAGGGGCTACTGCTTCTACATTTGCTCAGCCACCTGAGTCAAGGAACAGGAGGCAATAAGATCATGCCTGGGAAGGCCTGGCATAGTGTCCTTGGAGTCAGGAAGATCTGGGTTCAAATCTTGCCTCGCCTTGGTCATTTGCTAGCTGTGTGACATTGAGCAATTAATTCAATCTCTCTGTGCTTTCAGTTCCTCATCTGTAAAATGAGGTTGGACTTAATAGTCATCAAGGTCCCTTCCCACTCTATATGAGGGAAGTGCAACTGAGGATTATAAGGTGGGGTGCCCTTTGTGCAATGTCCTGAATGTCTTAGAGGAACCAGGTTTTAGGCCTTTGGGCCTAACTAGGACAGGGCCATCAGGATAGCCTCTCTCAGTACTGTGCAGGAAGGGGAACAGAATAGCCTTCCCAATCATAGCATTATTTTGAAATTTTTAATTTAATTTTTTTTCTAGCTGTGTGACCTTGGGCAAGTCACTTAACCACAATTGCTTCGCCTCCCCCCTCCAAAAAAAAAAGATGACAGGAAAAAACCCATCATCAACCACAACACAGAAATATAAAACATGAGACCAAGTCCTAGCATTTGAAAAAACAGGACCTCGAGTGAACAGTGAAGAAACAAATAAGATGCTTTTGGTCTGTGTGTCTCCCCACCCTTCCCCCAGGCCTCAAAATTCTGCCACCTCTGATCCCTTTTCCTTCCTTCTTCCTCTCTCCCTCTCCCCTCCTTTTCTCTATAGTCGTAGTTAGTGTGTTTACAATTCTGTCTGATTGTACTGCTTTTTAGGTCACTGATTCTTCTGGTGTATCAGGCTGCCTTTGAAGGGCAGAGTCTTGGAAGTCAAGAGAAGTCTAACATGACCATAAGGGGCAAAGGACAATGGGGTGAGGTAGAGATAACACCAGATAGAGAGTCAGAAGTCTTCAATTTAATTTATTTATTTCTAGTTTTCAGCATTCACTTCCACAAGATCTTGAGTTCGAAATTTTCTCCCCATCTCCCCCACCCCAAGATTGTGTACATTCTGATTATCCCTTCCCCCAATCTGCCTTCCCTGTCACGCCACCTCCCTTCTCTTTTTCCCTTCCCTTCTATTTTCCTGTAGGACAAGATAGATTTCTACACCCATTGCCTGTATATTTTATTTCCTAGTTGCATGTAAAAACAATTTTTAACATTCATTTTTCAAACTTTGAGTTCCAAATTTTCGCCTTTCCTCCCTCCCTCCCCACCCTCACTGAGAAGCCAGGCAGTTCAATATAGGTTATACATGTATGCTCATGCAAAACACTTCCCTAATTGTCATGTGGTGAAAGACTAACTATATTTCTCTCCATCCTATCCCCGCCCCCCCCCAAGAGAGCCAGAAATCTTACTGGTTCTATATAATATAATATATAATAGTTACCATGCAGGAGAGCCAGACCTAGAGTCAGGAGAATTGGGTTTGAACCCCATCACATCCATTCATTGGCTTTTGTTGCTTATAGGTCAATCATTTGAGCTCTTAGAGGCTCTGTTTTCTCATCTGTAAAGTGGAGATTGTATCACTTTCACCACCTGCCTCACTGGGTATTGGGAGGAGAGTGTTAAAGTGCTATACTCATGCAGTTGTAATTATTACCTAAATGACCTATAACAAGGCATTTCCCCTCTCTGGGTCTGAGTTCTGTCCCTGGTAAAATGAGGGGATTAGATTAGATGACCTCAAATCTAATTCTGGGATTTTAGGATGTTTTGACTCTAGGGTTCAAGATCCTAGGCAGGAAGCATGTGTGTGGGGAGCACAGGTCAGGGTCAGAGGCAGTGGAGAGAAGCAGCAGAGTTCTTGAGCTCAGTTTCTGGTATAGAAATCATCTCTGGAACCACACATGCCCCTTGGGGGTTGTCTGGACTGTGTTGGGGTCGCTGGAGCTGGGCTTCCTTCTGCAGGCATGGCAGTTTCTGTGCTGGTGGTCCTCCTCTTGGCCGTATTGTATGAAAGCATCAAGGTTGGCAAAGTAAAGTTGTTCCACTGGTCCCTGCTCAGCCAGCCCCCAAACCACAGCCAACCGCTGACGGAGTATACAGACCGGGAGTCTACAAGCTCTGGGTCAGCTCAGGCCAACGGTGACCGCACCAGGTAATGGATGGATGGGGCATGGAAGCATTGGACCAACCCAGAAGGCTTGGGCAAAAGTGCTCCAAGTTTCTCACTTCAGCTCCCAAACCCACATTGGGCAGCAAGGACTGGGGCTTTCTTAGCCTAACAGCTTGATCCAAGGCCCTCCTAATCTCTTTGGTTGGCCTCCCCAAATTAAATATTGTCCTATCTCCCCACCTGCCCAAAGGCAGCTGGGAAGAACTATGGCTTGAGACTCTCCAGGTAGCGAATAGAAGGCTCTTCAACCTGCTAGTAGGATTTCCTTTTCCCATGTACTCACGGCCAGCTTTCACAGGCCAGCCATTAGTGGTACCCAATGTAGCTTTGCTAGAGTTCCACAGTATCTGATAATACTGCTTGTAGTTATGTAGTGCTTTGTGGGTTATTAAGTGCTTTCACATCAACTACACCAAGTAGGCAATATCATTTTCTCCATTTTATAGATGACGAAATGGAGAGTGCCATGACTAGGTCAGAGTCACAGTTTGAAATAGTCTTCCAGCTAGGGCAGGCTGCCTCTCTAAGGCCATTTTTTACCTTATAGCCTTACTTTCCAATCTGGAGCACCCTCCCCTTCCCCCATCTCTCACTTCATCCTTCTCTAACTTGGCTATCTTGTGTATCTAGGTTGTTTCTGAGTCACTTGGGCCAATCTCTGATACATGTCGTCCAGGTGGTCATTGGCTACTTTGTGATGCTGGCTGTGATGTCCTACAACACTTGGATTTTCCTTGGCGTGATCCTGGGCTCAGCTATTGGCTACTACTTGGTCTACCCATTCCTCATTGTGGGATAGAGCGCAGCCTGGGCCCCAAGGCTGCTGGATGGTTGTTCAGGCTCAACGGGTTGGAGAGTACCATCTCTACTTAGTGATGAAAACCCCACCATATTTAGAAACAGGCACCTCTCAGGACAGTTGTTCCACATCTCCCTCATCTTCTTCCTTCTGTGGCCTTTTAGTTAGAGGTACAGAGGGCCTGGGGAGAGGAGGCATACTTGCCCTCCTTCCCCAGGCTGGCCTTGATGGCCACCAACGGTATTCACCAGGGACCTCTGGTGGAGGTTCTGGCTAAACCCGAGACTTTCCAAAAGCCTGGAGGAAGGAGAGGGGAGCCAGCTAAGCCTCAGCAGCTGATGACTTTGTTGAGCCTGTAAGCTACTCATGGATTTCCTGACTTGGGGGAGGAAGGCAAACTATTTGAAAAGGGATCAAGGGAAGGGCAGGGCTCTCCTCCTCCTTCTTGTGCCTTAGTTCCAGTGGAACAAACCATGCCAGGTTAACTGCCCTTCTCTTACTGTGGGAATAGGGGACATGCCAGCTTTTCAAATTCACTTTTCTGCCTTAGGAATGCTAGAAAATTGAGACTGTGTGTATGTGTGTGTGTTTCAAAAGACCTAGATTCATTTTCTCCATTCTTCCCCTCCCCCCCCAGCCCCTACATCACGTCCCTTGGGCATTATCAGCGAAATTCAGGTTTTTAATGGAACATTCTCCCATTATATTCATAGTGATTTCTAAGTCTAGGGGTTGTACACTGAGCACTTGAGTGAATCCTGATCCTGAGGCTTAGCTTTGTCACTTTCCCACTCTGGGGCTCAGTTTCCTTATTTGTAAAATAAAGGGAAGGGGTTATTCTAAATCTTTCAAGTATCTTCCAGGTCCAAATCTGATCCATTTCCTTCACTTTTTCTGAGGGGATACAATGAACGAATTAAGTTAAATGATGCCAAAGGAGACATTTTGAGGGTTGAAGAGCCTGAGGGGGATGGGGACACTCAAGGGTCTGAAGGGACTGGGTCTCAAGTGCTGCAGAAGTGACTGCCTGCAGTTCAGCTGTGCCTTGAAATGATTGACTCTGGGATTCTTGGGTTAACTTTAGCAAGTGCATGTAGCTTGTTAGTGGCAGATGTAGGGATGTTACCCAGGGTTCCTGACTTAGGCAGGGCTCCTTCCACTGGACAGCACTCCCTCCTCGATGTTTAGAAGGAGGCTGTGAAATTGTACTGAGGAAGCAGGATAATTTAGCCTTGCTAGGAACCTTATTAGTCTGGATAGAGATTGATGACCTCCCTTTCCATCATCTTATTCCAATCCTTTTCTAATTCAGAAAAAATGTCAGTGTCATCTAAAAACTTTCAAGATTTCATCTCTCTTCACTGTCTCTATCTACCCTGTGACTTGGCAGAGAAAACACTGGATATTCACTTAAAATATTCGTTAAACCATCCTAGTCTGCTGTTGGACAAAGATGAAATCAAACCTAAGCCATTTATTCCTGCCCTCAAGGAATGTATGGTCTAAATAAAAATGTAATTTATATCTGATGTCTTATTAAATTCATTTTTTTTAAAGGTGGATTTTAGGGGAAGCTAAGTGGCGCAGTGAATAAAGCACTGGCCCTGGAGTCAGGAGGACCTGAGTTCAAACCTGGGCTCAGACACCTAACACTTACTAGCCATGTGACCTCGGGCAAGTCACTTAACTCCAACTGCCCTGCCCTCCCCCCTCCAAAAAAAAATTAAAAAATAAAAAGGTGGATTAAAAAAAAGTTACTTTGATTACGCCATTTTGGAGATTAGTGTGGCAAACAAAAAAAAGAGAGTAGCTCTGGAAGCAACAGAAGAGGAGGAAGGGATAGGAATAATGGAAAGAATATAATAAAAGAAAATCTTAGATCAGTGGAATTCATTTCAGATAATGAAATTTAAATGAATGGAATTTCAGATATCTAGCTGCTCTACCTAAGGTTTTCCTTGGGTTTTTCTGCTTCCTGAGGGTCAGCAGAATAGGGATGAGTGGCCTTTAGGAGGGAGAAATGAGTTCTGATGAGACGTCTCTGGAAGCTGCCATGACGGCAGTCTTTTGATAGAGCAGAAATGAACCTCCAGCCCCCTTCTTGACTTTCTCATGGTTCCCAAGGGGCAGGAGGGCAGACACGGCTGGGAAGCTGTATTTGACAACAGAGCCAGACTTATGTATAAGTAACTAGGCCAGTGGTTCTCAACCTGGGGGGTCGCGACCCTTTGGGGGGGGTGTCGAATGACCCTTTCATGGGGGTCACCTAAGACTATCGGAAAACATATTTCCAATGGTCTTAGGAACCGAGACACCGCTCCACTATCCGTCTCTAGGCGGGTCCACCCACATGCAGATATGCCCACATACAAGTATTAAAGGGTCGAGGCATTAGGAAGGTTGAGAACCACTGAAATAGGCAATATTGGTCAGGTTACTGGTATGATGGGATTTCAAGAATAACACAATTCACTCACAACCCCACCCCAAAATGCTTTGGTTTTCTGTTAAATAACTAAAAATTTAATGAACATTTTAGTTCATTAGGAATCTTATTTTTGGCTTAAGGTTTTTTATTCCAAAATGCGACTCTGGGAAAAATCACACTAAGATGTAAAGGACTGAAAAGCCACGTAGTTCAGGGTCCTAAGTATTAACAGATGAGGAAACTAAAGCCCAGGGAGATGAAGGGACTTGCCCAAGGTCACTGCCTAAAGCAGGATTTGAGCCCTGGTCCTGATGACAGAGCCAGGGTTCTTGGTACCATTGCTAGCTGTTATCCCTGGGGAGGGGTAATCATATCAACATGTGTGGAACAAGGAGGAAGGAATTAAGGTTATGTTGTCACTTTGGGGGGAGGGGCAGGGGGCTACTGTAGCCCTTGGATTAGTCAATGAACACTGACACCAGGGGGAAAAGTAGAAATATAATAGACTTGGAATCAGAAAACCTACATTTGAATCCCAGCTTTCCTATTTAATAGTGTGACCTTGGACAGGAGGCTATGAATATTGCAGGAGGTGCCCCTAAGGGTGAATATGCCAAGTGGTAGTGGCTTTTGGAGAGCAGCAGGAGATAAGGTTGGGGAGGCAGCAAGTCATAGAATCTCTTGGGATTTCTTCAAACTTCTGTCATACTTTCCCCACAAACATACTTCCCAGCATTACAGACTTCTGTTTTTCAGTCTATTTGCAGTGGAAAGATCCGTATAGATCTTTGGGGGCAGCTTAAAAAAATCACATGGGGAGAAAATTGAAACTATTGGCTAGAAAGTCGATGTGAGATTAACTGGCCTTCAGCCATCACAAAGGGCTTGTTCCACTTCTTAGGGGTATTAATAGGGGCAGCAGCAATTGCAGAAACGGTCAAGATTTGGAACTTCCATCATATAAAACAATACACTGATGTTTCTTCATATGGCAAATAGTTTATTTCATTTATAGTCATTTCGGTGTTTTTCCACACGTCTCTTTATAGTTTCTCTCCAGCAGGGTTGTTGATTTCTCATTCTGTACCTCAGAGGGCAGGGACTGAATCTCATTCATACTGCAACCAGCACAGCACATAAAAGACCACTGCTTAGACAGGGAAGGAGACATTTGGGGGCAGCCTTAAGGGATGGGAAAGGATTTGGCCCCTCGGGCTGTCATATGCTTTTCACCTTCAATTGGAACAAGAACAGTAGCAGCTTTTGGGAAACACAGAAATCAGAGTTTACTATTCAAGTTGTCATCTTAATTAAAATTCTCCTTTTTAAAGCCCTATAGCTGTAGGTCCATGCTGGCTGCATGGTCCATGTAAGATACTTAAATAAGACACTAGATATTGAGCTCTTTTCATCTCCAGTTTCTGGTTCTGTCCAGACCACTTGGAGCCCAAGTTGTACCCAAACAGGTCCATGGTCCAGGAGATGCAACAACTGAGCTATGGGGATCCTCTAGCTATACCTTCTCTTCTGCAGTCACTGTCAGGTTCACCACAAGGAGTTTGAACTGGAGAAAGGAGGTTGCGGTAGATGGCCTATGGGATAAAATTCAATGAAGTACTGTTCAGTCATTGACTCTTTTTTTTTTTTGCAATAGGTAATAAGCTCTGGATACATTTTTGCACATATCTGGTCATGAGCTCCAGATGCCAAGATGCTCTTGACTTCATTTATTCATTCAACAGTGAAACATTTATTAATTTCCTACTATATGCAAGGCACTGTGCACAATAAGGCTACAGGCTCAGGGTAAAATGGAAATCTCTCCGTTTTCTTTGAAAGCCCAGAGTGAACCAGGAACAATCTACTAGGATGTGAGTTGTCCTAAAACTACAAAATTGGGTAATCTCCGATTTCCAAAGGAAAAGAAACAAAACTAACGAGTTTAAGATGACCCAGTTTACAAAGAATTTTAAGAATTGGTTCCTATCGATTCTACCCTCCCTCTCTCCGCACAGCGCTTAATTCCTTCAGAGAACAGTGCATACTCCTCAGGTAAAACCATTACAACCAAAGCTGATTTCATCCCAGAGCATTTAGAGACTGAATTCCATTGCTGACTTTTATTTTGTTTGTTCTTCTTGAATATTCATTAATATGTAATATCAGACTTAAGGCAGAGAAAAAGACACATCTGAGAGCCTAGGACTGAACTCCTAAAGTAAGAAGGTGGTCAGCTAGATGAAGTCCATTGCACTGGATAGAGTTTCCACAGGATGGGGGTGGGCAGTTATCTATGTGTTGTCAGTAAGAGGTCTTAAGGTCACAGATTAGTATGGTGAGGCTCACTGGATCAGACAGGCCAAGATCCTATTTGGTTCCATTTTAGAATTAGCAAGGAGAAGGCTTAGTAACACAGCAATGGGTTCCATGAAGCACATTAACAAGGCAGGGATGGGGACAAGCTGACTGACAGCAGCTGGTTTTAGGACTGGGCAGGAGAGGCCATCAAAGGTCCCCAACACAGGAAAAGCAATTCTTCTGAGGTTTCAACTCTTCCTCTCCAATGCTGGTGCTCCTGCTATGCACAGTACCTACCAACTTCAGCTCTGGCCTTACTTACAGAAAGGACAAACTCGCTAAATTGACGTAACAGGAGGAGACTAAAGTTCAATCATTCCAGTGGCCTGCAACAGCAGCACTTTTGGTGAGACAAAATTCCACAGACAAAGCCATGTTCCTTTTCAACAGCAAATGATCAGTGCAGAGGGTTGTGGGGCTTTGTCAATGGGAAATGCTTTCTGGTGCAGAGCTCAGAATTTGGTTCTCAGTAGGATACTCTGCCCAGTGGTGGGGGGAAAAAAGGGCTAGGAGCTGTATTTGCATCTTCTAGTAGAAGAAGGTATCACAGGATTATTCCAAAGGAATTGCTGAAGATCAGAGTTCCATTTGCTTTATTACTTAGAAAAGATGTGTGTAGACAGGAAAATGCTAAAGGCTGCTTTCTGCACCAGCAGCACCAGACACCGGGGTGGGGGGGGATGCCCCCAGATGGAAGGATGCTGTCCCATTGCTTACTGGGATGGGCCAAAAACTTCAACTCTGGAGAGGGTTAAGAAATTCTGGACCTTACCCTGTTGCCCACCCAGAACCAGGGTCAGCTGTGCAAAACAGTGCTCAGAAAGAGAAAGGCAGAGTAGGGCAGGCCGAAAGACCTCTGTGTTATCTCTCAAGTCTTCATCCCAGCCAGTCAAGGTCATCGTCATCATCATCGTCCCCAAAAAGGGGTGCTGGGGGTGGGCGTCCCTTCATGCTCTGACAAAACAGAAAACAGCCATGATTTTTGGATACCACCAGTGAAACAGACACTTTCCTAAGCATCAAGATTCAAAACCTTCCAAGGCAAGATGGACAATGAGCTGTTGACTGAGATTGAGAAGTCACTATTTAGCCATTACCTAGGTGTGCCTGGCACTAAAGAGGACAGGGAACTAAGACTAAGCTGTCTATGCTTGCTCACTTAAGAAAGTGAATCCAAGTGAAAAGTCAAAGCTTATCTCCTATTCTTGCCCTTAAGTGTATACATGTTTAACCAAACAGATAAGAATATGTAAAGAGGAGAGACTTAATACAGAAAAAAGATCATCCCTGTTTAGTTCCTTTAAATCTTGCTTCATTTATTTATTTTATAGTTTCCCTCTCATGCAGTCAGTCACTTCAGCACTTTAGACACAGCAGTGGAGATAAAAGGGGGGGAGGAGGAGGAGGTGTGGAAAAACTAGTATGGACAGAATGAAGTGAAGAGAAACAATAACACATAGGAGAGAGTGTCATCGAGAGGGGAAGGAGGTAGAAGGTCATGAGAAAGACAGTAGGGAAAGGGCATGCAGGTAGAAATGGACTGTTGTGAAGAAGACATTTTGATTTAATGTGCCATTAGTCCAGCCTCCTGTTGGAGCTCTGTCACCATAGTTTTTCTGAAAAATTAGGGTAGATGGTGGGGGCCCCATCCCCAAGTCACTGTGCACTGAGTAAAGGTCCCTCATAGGTGCTGAACCCCAGCCAGAGATTCCTCCCAACCCAACTTTGGCAAAGGAAAGGCTTTCAGATCCACTCTCATCCTCCCCATCCAGGTTCTGATTTTGGATACCGAAGAGCCAGAAACCAAGGGCTGTACAGAAGGTCTCCTCCCTCCCAATCCAGGATGCCCTGTATTACCAGCTCTACTTACTCACAGCCACCTGTTCCTATGAACAGCTAACATGGGAGGGGTAGTAACAAAGGGTATGAGGAAAACTAACACTTCCTTTTCCTGTGGCCTATTCTGAACTTCTTACTCTGGATAGCTGGGGAAGGGGGTGGGGGTGGAGGGACTGACGGACAGATAACAGAGTTCTTGGGGCTAACACTGTAGCTTAGCTTTTATAGTACACCCCGCTTAGAAGCAACTTCTGCCCTTTTAACATACCACTGGTCCAGGTGACCCCCAGAATCTATTGTCTGATTTCAGATGGCAGATCATAGAGAAGGCAGTATGCCATAGGGAAAAGATTCCTGTGTCAGGAGCTGGGTGAATAATGCTGAGAAAAAGATGAGTACTACAGGACTGGCTCAGGGACCTCTGGATTTTCTCCCATGTCTTATTCCAACCAATTAAGGCCATTACCATTGTCATCAATCACCCCTCCCAAAGCAGCTCTACCTCTTCCCTGCTGTGTGGCCTTGGACATTCAGCTTCCTCATCCAGGAAGTGCAGAAAATGGCTTAGCTGCTACCAAAGGTCCCCTCCATCGCAAACCTTTTGAGCTCTAAAGTCCATTTCGGTTCTATGAGGGCAGGATTCTAAGGCATGTTATGTTAGCGGGCTGTCAAGGACTCTCTGGTGAGCATTAACTTTTTAAGGTGGTAAAAAGGGATGCCCAAACCCTCAGCAATACTTATTCTGTGGCTCTTCCTCTGAAGGAAATCTAATTTTGGAGGGAAAGTCGGTAACCCTGTTCTGCTAAGCAGCTGAAATAACACACTTTTTCCCAAGGACAGGGAAAAGCTTGAGCACCTGAGCACAGGAGTGAAGGATTCTGGAACGAAGACTTAGGATCTTGGAGTTATCACTGACATTGCTTCATGTGCCTGGAAAATTCACTCTGGCCTAAATTTTTCACTGATACTGCAAGAGATGTGTCCTTGTACATTTGTATGTTTTAGTGGTCAGGCTGGGCCTGAAAAACATGTGGTTTCTGCATATGTTTAGCATCAATGCAAGTCTTAACATTATAGCTGTAACATGCAACTGACTGAGTGTCTAAAGCAAGAGCACTTGGCTGAGAATCACAGAGCTTGGGTTGTGGTTCTATCTTTGCCACTAATTTGCACTATGACCTTAAAATTTCTATGAGACTCAGTTTCTTCCTCTATGAGAAAGGAGAGACTATCTGGCCTATTTTCTCCAAGGAAATGTTTAGGGGATTATAGATCTAGGGATGAAAGGGCAGAATGGGATCCCAGGTTAAGAAGCACTTTGAGTAAATCATGACCCCTAGCTGAGGGGAGGGAAAGAAAGCAAAGAGTTGGAGTCTAGTCCTAGGTCAGTTGTGTGATCTTGGACAACTCAAAGAGTCTCTTTAGGACTCAGTTTACTCCTCTGTGAAAAGGGGGCTGGGTTAGATAAGGTCCCTAAAAGCACTGGTAGCTTATGATTCTATGATTTGTAATCCTGTTCATGGCCAGAGGAAGTTCATTCTTTATTTTGAGCTGACATTACAGTAGGGACTAAGCTGTAGATGTTCAATTAAGAAAGTGAGTCCAAGTCAAAGGCCAAAGCTTATCTCCCGTCCTCCATAAAGAATAGGTATGTAAGCACCTACCACCATGTTTATAGGATGGCCCCACTTCAAGTGCCAGATTTGTTTTGCAGGGTCCAACACAAAGAGCCCTCTCCCAGTAGGCTACCCAGATGCCAGATCCCTTGACCTGGATGTTGTTTCTTAGAGCAGGTCATGAGGGTCTCTTGTACGGTGGTGTTAGGATGGGAGCAAGTCCTAAATGTCCTTACCACTTCATCTTCATCCTCATCCTCAGGCAATGGATCTGGCTTTGATGCTTTTGATGTGGCCCCTTTAAACAAGCAATCTTCATCCCCATCTGTGAAACTGAAAGAAAACCAGGGATCAGCAGCAGAAAGTATCACTGTCTTGGACATGGTGGGAATTATTGTTCCTGCCTGGCACCAAAAGCTTCAAGAATCACTTATGTTTGGGAGAAGCTGGATTTAGAGTTAAAAGAAGCCACATTATCTCTCTAGGCATGATGAGTTTCTCAGGAATAAATTTACTAACCCTGACAAAACCAATTCTGTGCCTGCCACTCTGTAATTCTGTGTTAAGGGAGGATAGCAACCAACCTGGCGTGCTGGGGCCCATGGCTAGGTTTGAGGGGGGCTACTGGTTTTGCAAAATTTATATCCGTGTCCAACCGCTCCTTGGCTGTTCTGGTCACGGCAACAGGGTGATCCTTCTCTTCATCGTTCAGGGGAGGCTTCAGTTCTTCCCTTGAATGTCCAAGCTCTGTTGACAATGGGTTCTCTTCCTTGTGACTTACAACTTGATGACTTCTTGGCTGCAAAGTATTTTCACTCTTCTGTCTCTGGGTACCTGAGGCTTCTGACAGGCTGCTTTCGTGACGTTTCATCTTGTTATCAACAGGTGTTTCTTCACAGTCAGGTTCCCAGACGACATCATCTCCAAGAAGTGGTGGCATGGGTGGAATTGAAGTTGGGGGCCCTGGAAGACCTCGACATGGAACTCTAGCTGACCCTGGTGGGAGAGGTTGATGAGGCACTTCTAGACTTTTCTCTGCCTCTGAAATCTCATCCCTGTGGTACCTTTCCTCCATTCCATTCTGTGTCTCAAAGGCCTTAGGTGGTGGACTCTCTGGCTTGTCCTTCTGCTCCCCTGGCTTAACTGTCTGCTTGAGCTCCTCCTGATTAAGGGTTCTAAGAGCTGGAGTTGGAATGATTGAGGCCAAGTGCTCCTGAAGTGGTTTCTGGGGCTGCTCTTCTTCCTCCTCACTGCTGCACTCCTCTTCTGGCTCCTGGGGAACCAAGAGAAGCAGCGTTTCCACCTGTCAGGAAACCCAAGGAGTAGGACATTAGCACTGACAGAACAGCATCAGGCAAGTTGTTTCTTAGTTCTTCATAACTGAAAGAAATTCCTGTCTTATCACCTAGACTGGCCTCAGTATGACTAACCAGCCATGACCAAATAAAAGTAACGCAGGCTAGGGATAACAGATACTGCTGCTGCTAGTACCATTTCCAAATCTTGTCCCAAAGAAGAGGTATGAGAAGCTTATCTCCTTTCCTCCTTTCTAGAGGCTCAGGACTATGTGTGTGAACACCACAGAAAACACTAGACTTATCTGATGTGTTGGTTAGTTTTCATCAACTGTTTTTCCCCTTTTTTATTCTCTGATATAATGGATGGCTCTCTGGAGGATGGGGGGGAGGGGGGCAGAATGCTATTAGGAGATGAAGGAATGTAAAAAAAGGATATACATAAAAACCTGTATAAAAGCGGCAACTGACATTTATATAGCACTTTACCATTTGCAAAGTATGTTATACAGATTATCTTATTTGAGTCTCACACAACTACAGGTATTTTTTTGCACTGTGGAGAGGAGGAGCCTGAGGCTCAGGGAGGTTGTGTTTGAACAGTCACACAGGAAGTGTCAGAAGTAGGTCTCCAAGCTGAGCCCTTGATCCACAATCCCACAGTGCTTCTCATATGAAATGCCTTTAACAATTTCACATCTCTCTGGACTTTAGGAGATCCAAAACAACGAGATCCCAGTTGCTGGACATACCTTGATCGTATTCATGACAATGCTCAGAATGGTCTTGCCATCATAGGACTCTTCCAATTCAAATTCTCTCCTTAGAGACTGGAACACTCGGTTCATGATCTTCTTTATCTGGACATGGGTATGAGAAGAAGTTGGAGCAAGATCAATTCCAGTGCTGGCAAAAATAAGCTGGGTAGACCCAGAGAAAAATCATAGCAAATGTTTTATTTTAAGATATTATTCATCCTAGGCCATGTCCTACATGAAGGTTGAAGGACAACATGAAGGTTGTCACCTTAATCAGGACATAGTAAGCAATGAACATTGCTTTGCTTTCTAGAAGGATCTCTTCTAGGGTCCTTGGATCTCTATACTCCTGACAACATACCTGTCAAAGCTGTGCACCCATAGACAGAGGCTGATGAAAGCAGAGGATGATTTTCATTAGTGCAAACCCTGACAACAACACCTTCCTGTTTCTACCACCGTTGGGGATGCCCCTGGTCCTAAGAATTGGCACCCAACAGGCCTTTCCAGGAGCCAGAGATAAGTACAGAATGAAAAGGACTAGAACCTTTAAAAGGCTGCCATTTGTACATCCTCTGCCTGGTCTGTTCCTGAGATCCTAGAATAATACAATATCCCAAGAAAGTAGTGGAAAGACTCAAGAAAACACAAGCTCAGCCCAGATATTCCCTGTAGAGTTGGGCCCTGACATAAAGTCAGAAGTCAGTAGGCTGGAAGAAGGAACAAACAAAAGGCTGTCTCTTTCTGGCTAATACTGCAACCCGGAGACTACAGAGGAGAACACTTGGGGAAACAGAACTGAACTGAAATATGTAAAGGGAGAAAATAGATGTACTAGGTAGAATGTTGCAGGGTGGTAGATTATGCTTCTATAAAAATAATAAAAAATTTTCTTGGAGCTGTTCAACAACATGAACTGCCCTGAAAACCTCAAAGTTCTTCTTCCCAGGAAGTCTCTGAGCTGAGAGTCAGAGGCACACAGAGTAGTGTCCTATGCTGGGTGGGCAGCTGGGTTCCCATGGCCTCTACAGGCCCGCGTGACTTTAAAACTTTGGGGCTCTACAGCAGGACTGGACAGAGGCTGCCAATTCTCGTGAGCCGTTTATTCAGATGAAAATTGATCACTTGGCGAAAACTTCTCCACTTGGTAAGAAAGGAACAAGGACAGGCCTGAGTAGTATTTACCTTAGGTCGAACGGGACCCAGAATTGTCCCTGACGAGGGGCTGGGGGGTTGATGGTGATCACAGAGCTGCGACAAATAGTCACCAGGTACAGAAGCTTCTGTATGTGAGACCTGAGCACCCCTCGTACTAGACACTGCCTGTAGCATCTTAACATTATTCCTCCCTTCCTGACTCAGCACTCACAATTATTCAGGGTTGACAAGCACAGTAACATCTCCTATATCTGCTGTGAGGAAATGCAGTGTAAGCAATTTCTACTAAACTGAAGTTACTCCTAGAGGTACCAACACTTAAAAGAATTGTACCTGTTTTTGTTAGAAATCCTACTAAAATGTATAATGCAATTTTTTTGCCTTCTTAATATGCTAGAAATAATCTAATTTCTTCTAAATGACTTCAGTTCTTTAGTGCTTATGATTAGTACTTGCTGTATGCAATATAGTAGTTCTCTCAGGGACTTCTCTTAAAGTATGATGACCTTGTCTCTACACTGGAAGGTCCCAGACTAAGGTATTCTGGTAATTGTGTCTGCTTTTTCTATTTTTCTGTCTTCTCTATGAGCCCATTTCTCTGTACTGTCAGCTGAGAAGAGACATCTTACTGTCACTTACTATCTTTTTTATAGCCCAATATTTTGAGTCTCACTGACTTTCCCGCTATGTCCCTGTGTCATGTACCTCCCCACTCCTTCCAGCTTCCTTTTGGGGACTGTCCTCTTATGTGTATCCCTGGCACTTAGCACAGGGTATTTATTGTACATAGTAGACACAAAACAAATGTTTACTGAATACTGACTATTGTCTTGTGTGCCTGATAACCAAACTTCCTAGAAGTGTAAATCAAGAGACTATACATCAAGGCCTTTCCTATGAAGTATGAAGGTTCTGGTATAAGGGACTTATTTATTTTGGAGGGGGGAGGGCGGGCAATTGGGGTTAAGTGACTTGCCAAAGGTCACATGGATAGTAAGTGTTAAGTGTCTGAGGTCACATTTGAACTCAGGTCCTCCTGACTCCAGGGCTGGTACTCTATTCACCGCACCACCTAGCCACCCCTTTTTGTTTTGTTTTGTTTTTTTATAAAGGGTTTATAATAGCAACTTTAGCTACTCAAAGATCTTTTACAGTAACTTTTGAGATATACTTATATGTTAAAAGGTTTAAGTTCCTGGATATTAGTGGAGTGTTTAAAAAAAACCCCAAACTCACAGGTAAGATCCCAACAACTTAACAATGGTTTACACACTATGATAATCATCTGATGCTTGATACGCCACCTCTTAGGCCAGTTTTCCATGAGATGCCAGCTTACCTTCTCTGAAGTATCTGGTGCTTCTGATCCATGTTCAGTTTCTTGTGTTTTCTGTTTTTCTAGCTCCTGAATCCGCTGCTCATAACGGACTCTTAGGGTATCAATTCTGGATTGGAGGGCTACACACTGCAAATAGAATAGGTTATGGAAACCAATCTTAGAATATGGACAAAACAAAAAATATATGAGATGGGCTAGAAAAAGACTGCCTCTGCTTGGGCTGCCATCCTCATCATCCCACCCAAACTGCTCTCTCCAAAGTGATCAGTGATCTCTTAGTTGCCAAATCCAATGGCCTTTTCTCAATCCTTATTCTCCTTGACCTCTCTGCAGCCTTTGGCACTGCTTATCACTCTCTTCTCCTTGATCCTGTCTTCTTTCTAGGTTTTGGGGACACCACTCTTTCCTGGTTCTCCTACCTATCTGACAGCTCACTCTTTCTCTATCTCCTTTGTGGCATCCTGCTCCAGATCACTATAACAGCAGGCATCCTAGCACACCCAGGATGGCCTGCTAGCACAGATTCTTTGATCTGCTTTTGTAGGAAAGACTACTCAAAAAGGGGTCACTAGTTCAGGGGAAAGGTCAGCACCATGAGCGACAGAAAATACAAGCAGAGAAATCAGCATAAAGACCCACAGACAGCCTGACCAACTCTGACTCCCTGAATCAAAGCAATATTGCTATATACTTTACATACAACACTGCATTGAGAGAGCCTTTACATCTGAGCAGTCCGGGGGGTCTGAACATAAAGCAGCTCAGAATCTCAACCAGGAAATCACAAGGTCCTTCTCATAAAGGAACCCCCAAAACAAAATGCTAACTCAGAGTATATATACTTCTCAGGACCAGAAGGTATCACAACCCTTGTGACTCAGTGCCTAATCAATTTAGTACCAAAAGGCATGGAAGCCTTCCTACAAGCAAGCCTCCCCTAAGCAAGCTCCTCCTTAGTCAAGTCCCTCCCCAATGGGCTCCATGTGAGGCCTATTAATGGGTGGGGAAGATCTTATTATCCCATTAACATTACAATCACACTTTCTAACTGAAGGTGTCCCTCAGGATTCTGTCCTGGGCCTTCTTCTCTTCCCCCTCTATACTACTTTACTTGGTGACCTTACCTGCTCCCAAAGATTTAACTACCATCCTACCTTAACCTCTCTGCTGACCTCAAGCCTTGCATCTGTAACTGCCTTTCACACATCTCTAACTGGATGTTGAGTAGACATGTCCAAAACTGAACTCACTTATCTTTCCAATTAAACCCACTCCCCCCCTTTCCTATTACCACAGAGGTCAACGCCATCCTTCCAGTTGCTCAGGTTCACAATCTAGGAATCATCCTCAGCTCCTCACTATCTCTACTCCCTCCTACCCCCCAGCAACCAAGCTGTCGACAAGGCCTGTTGATTTCACCTTTGCAACATCACTCAAACTCACCCCCTTCCCTCTTCCAACCCTGCCACCAGTCCGGTGCCTCACACCTGGACTACTGCCATAGCTTGCTGCTGGGTCTGCCTGCCTCAGTCTCTCCCCACTCCAATCCATCCTCCATTCAGCCACCAAAGTGACTTTCCTAAAGCTCAGGTCAGACCCTATCATCCCCTACTCAATAAACCTGAGTAGCCCACTATCACCTGGAAGGTCAAGTACAAAATCCTCTGTTTGGTGTTCAGGGCCTTAATGTCTCCACCTCCTTCCTTTCCAGTCTCCTAACACTTTACTCCCTGATAGGCACTCTTCATTCACTGGCTATTCCATGAACAAGACACTCCGTCTCTTGGCTAAAGGCATTCTCTCTGGCTGTCCCCCAATCCTGGACCACCTGCCTGCTGCCTTCCCTGGCTTCTATAAGTTCCAGCTAAAATTTCATCTTCTACCAAAAGCTTTCCCAGCCCCCGTTAATTCTAATGCCTTCCCTCTGCTGCTTATCTCCAGTTTATCCTGATGTAGCTTGTCTGTTTGCAAGCTGTCACCTCCATTAGAGTACAAGCTTCTTAAAGTCACAGCATACCCTTCTCCACAAGCCAAGACTAGGGGCAGCATGGTATAGTGGCTAGAATGTTGAATTTGGAGGCAGAAAGAGGTTCCGGATTCAAATCCTATGTATCTTTCTGCCTCCAAACTGACACTGTACTATGCTCCCCTTAGTCTTGGGGTTAGTGGCGAGGGGATGTGGGGTGCCCTTCTTTCTGCTAGTTCTTTGGGCTTTTATTTGATGGAAAAGTCACTGTGTTCGTTCAGCTGTTGAGAACCTGAGATAAGTATAATTAGGCATGATTGTAAAACTACATTAGTTTAAAAAAGAAACTGAACCCACAAGTTCATGATCAGTTGAGTTCAGATGATCTGAGTTTCATTTAACAAACAAAACATGACACTAAGGCATTTTAAAAAATATCTAGGAAATCAGGTACTTAAATTCTGGCAATTTTTGGTAAACACATTTTGGTGGTTTTGACTGATTAATGAAGCTTTACTGTGCTAACATCCTTCAAAGAGGAATTTTTGTCACTTAGGCTATGGGGTGAACCAGTCCCTCTCTCTTCAGAGGCATCTTCATCTACAATAACCAATACCATTCCCCTCAGAACTGGAAAGAACACTGGCCAGGAAGTTGGAAGATCAACTTCTTAGTCCATTTTTTTGTCACTGAACACGTTTTGAGTAAGCCACTTGCTTTTCTGGGCCCTGATTTCCTCATCTGTAAAATAAAGGGGCTGGGCGAGGTGATCTCGAAGGCTCCTCCTATCTCTAATATCTCTTCTTCAGTATCACATGTCCCCTCCAAACAGGATGCTCACTGGCAGCAATGGCTTAAAGGATCTGCTCTTCTGACTGGTACTTACCTCCTTCTGCTTCTGTTCTGCCAGCTCTTGGTATTCAGAAAGGTTCTTCTCCTCTACACCTTGCGACTGCGCCAGCACCAGCGCAGAGAGCTGAAACAAGATAGCACAGTGAAGACTAGCACACCGACGACTTGCCACTGCTCCCCAGGGGTCTCAGAAAATGAGTCCTCAGTCTGAGTCCTCTCAGTCCTCTGGGCTCTACCTCATATGCCCAAAAGCATCACTGATAACCTTACTGTACAACTTGGTTTCCTCTTTCTTGGGAAAGTCAATGAAAGGAGGAAGCCATCAAACAAGCAGAAATGCCAAGGCTGGGTGTCAGTAGCTACCTATTCTATCAACATCATCACCCCATTCTTCTACAACTTCAGGGCACTGCGTGGGGCACAGAGAGATTAATGGATACGTCCAAGGACACATAGCTAGGAATTATCAGGGGCTAGATGTGCAGACAATCCTAGCACCCTCTGTACCCTGCCAAACTGCCTCTAATTTAGCCACATCAACCAGACCAAAGAAGCTTAGGTGATATGCCTCAGACATAATAGGAAATGTGTCCCAAAGCTCTGTCCTTGTACTTTTTCAGGATACTGAGGCTTATTGTCACATCAACAATAAGTCTAGAAAAGACAGACCTTGTCAGTTGCTGTGCTGGGGCAATTTTGAGGCTAATGAATTTAAAAACAACCACCCTCTTCCTCTCTGCTGCTGAACAGCTATAAGATCCAAATAATCCAAAGAGGCTGACTGGCCAGCCCAGTTGCTTGCTCACCTTTTCTTCCAAGCGAATGAGTTTCTGCTGAGTAGCATTTCTCTGCTCACACACTTCTTGCAACTGTTGAAAATGCTCATGCCTGGCAGAAGCCAACAACTGCTCACACTTGGCTTCCCACTGGGATTTTAGCTCAGCTTGCATCAGAGATACCTGCCCAGAGAACTTATGTAAGATCCTAAAACTTATGACGATTCTTAGAATATTGGGGAGGGAGATTTTCTAAGCCCAAATAGTTTCTCCCTGTATCGGATAATAAGCCAATAGCTCTTAATATGTTTATTCTTCCTCGGTGAGGCTGGCCTAGCAATCCTTTTAAGTTCTGGGACCCTTGTGGTAAGAATGGAGAGTATATCAGTAATGTTACATCTGAAAGTTAAGGTAAACCAAGAGACGATGATCTGAGCATAATCAATTTATCAGTTAGGCTATCAATAACCCAGTAAATTGGGTCAATGGCCTCTTTCAATGACCAAAGACCCAATATAGTTTTGGGGAGTACAGAGTTGGGTAGGTGGGAAAGAAAACATAACTGGTTACAGGGTAGACAGTTTCATAGGGATGGGGACAACATGATTGGGTTACTTTAAAGAAAGCAGGCATTAGTGACCTCCCTCTCTGACAATTAAGGAATGTTAATTTTTTTATGGGATCCATCAATATTTTGCAGGCCTTGTTAGCAGGCCTGAGTTAGCCAACTCACTGGCCCCTAGAAGGGAGATGAGACCCTCAAGGCCATGCAAGGACAGGCAATATACCTTTTGGAGATAAGTTAATTTGTGACTTTAACTCAGAGGAAAAGCTGACTCAGGGATTGGATGGAGACCGAGCAATTATACAAAATGGGGCAGTAACATACAATATAGTCAATTACAAAATAGAATCAATTATTAAATGATACAGAATAATTTTAATTTCCTCAGTAAGATATCCTCATTGCTACTGAACCCATGAGGACACAGAGGCACCCATACCCAAGAAAGGAGCACCCAACCGGACAGCATCAAACAGCCTTTTCCCTGGGCTCAGAACTTGCCTTGGTGCCTCCTCTTTTTCTTATGCTCTCTTGGACTTCTCTGGCTGCTTGGGGTCTGAATGGCAGTTGCCTGGACCTTTTATAGCCTGGCCGATCTTGTTTATTCCTTCTGGAACCCCACCCCTTCACTGCCTGCTGTACCCATCTAACTGGTTGGGCTTGTGCTCCTACTCAGGTGTGCTTTGGCCACCTCCCTTTGTGACTTCCTGCCATATCTTTTCTCATCTCACTGGAAAGCCTTTGATCCTCCTTCTTTTCAAGCACTGAAATGTCCCTGGAAAGACATCATTTTACTTGCTATCCATCCCCTTTGGTACCTGTAACTGAGGTCTCCAAGGAACATTCATAAAAGACTAAAATGGAATCTGGGAAACTTGTTCTTATGTTTGAGATTTTTACTTCTTCATGCAGGTTTGTGACCTTCTATTTTCCAACTCCCACATCTCCCCTGTACCTGTTCAGCAGCTGTTTGATCCGAAGACACTTGAGCCTGTTTTAGGAGTTGTCGAAGTTTTTCCAATTCTTCCTGGTATGATTTGCGAATTTCATCAATCTCTTCCTCAGCCTGGCTTCGCTCCTGGGCAGACTTCTTTTTCCTCTCTGAGAGAGTCTTTGAAAGGAAGAAACTAATCTTAATTTCTAATAGTCTAGTAGAGGTTAAATAAGGGTGACTATATCCCTAGGAACTTGCTTGGTTCCTAGAAATTTAAAATATTTTCTTATTGAGTTATTTTTCCCTTTATATCTCAACTGAAATACACTTTACGACCAGAGATCTTTGTCTCCAGGGTACGTAGTCTTTCCTGGTGCTGAAATGAATTTCCAAATCAAGGATCCTTCACAGACCAAGAAGACACCCCCTAAAACTTCCCCAAAAGCTAGAATTGGCTGACTTGGCTGACTGATCTAATCATAAGTCTTGGTAAGGAAGTTAAGCAACAAAACTTACCTTTTCCAGAGATTCTTTCTCAGCCTGAAGGTCAGTCAGCTCCTCCTCTAGAGTTGCCAACTTCAGTTCCAACTGCTTGCGGCTTTGCTTTTCAGTTTTAAATTTGGACTGAGCTTGCTCCGATGTTTCTTGGAGCTCTGAAAAACAGAAGCAGATAGTTGATCCAAGCACAGGTGAATGAAACTTTAATGGCTGGGCTTGGCTGCGTGGGTGATCTAAGCATCTTCAAGGCTTCAAGGTATGAATCTTTCACCGTACCATTCCATTTATTTGGCACAATTCTTCCTTCTTCTGATTATTTTGCCATCTCTCTAGGAAGTTTACTAAGGCTGCTATGCAAAGATATACTCACAAATTCATTCCTTTACCCACTCACATTTAGCTGATAGACAAGGCACTTGGTTGTGCCTCAACTTGAACACGTATGAAGTAAAGGAAATATCCCCAACTGGAAGACATGGTAATTTTACTCTGGAACATAGAACTTCTTTTCGTTAACCACAGAATACTGAGCCTCGTTAGTCTGTACATACTGAGTCAGATCAAGTAGGTCCCTGAGTCAGGGAGATAGATCCAAGTCTCTGGTACTGGTGACATTTTTGCTGACTGATTTTTTATGACCACTCTCCTCGCTCCCTTCAAAAACAGTTGTGTGACATATTTAATTAATGTAAATTTAAAATAACTTTTTTTTCAGAATTGCATATCAACCTTTGAGATGACAAGGAGTTCCATGGGACAATACAAAGGCAGGGCTAAGAATCACTGGACTGAACCCCAGTTCATAAAGGACAACAAATGTAATAACTGATTTGTAGATATTTAATAAATGTTTATGGAACTGGACAAAAGATACTTTGCTTCACATGGCAAATTTATATTCTGCTGACATCTACTCCCCAACTCTCCTACTAGAGAGAGTACAACTGTATTTCTTAAGACATACCTAACTCATAATCACAGAATATGTAGGGGGAAGGATTCTGTTGTTCACTACAGTGGTAGAGTGGAAGTACAGGAAAACAGAGAACTCCATACTACACTGCAGTTCTAAATGTACCACTGATGAGAGAAGGAGCTGTGGAAACGTGAGTCTATTTGCATCCTTGCATGAACAGTCCTTTTGGAGTAATGAATATGTTGTCTTTTATGTTAAAAAAAAATGACATTACTAACCAAACAAGTATTAAAAAAAATATTTTTTTAGTACCGATGATAGAATTGTACCAATTCATCCAATTGTACTTTTTTTTTAATGCTAGATTAGATGGTCCCAAGGGTCCTTTTTAGTTCTCACCTATTAGGAGTCTTTTTCACTGTTCTCCAGGGGTCTCATGAACAACCCACTAAATGAAAAAGGTTTGGTAGAGGTTTCCGGTCAGGGTTTAGAAAGGTCAAAGTCAGTCCAGCCCCTTTTACCAATAACAGACCTGTGACCTGTGCCTGCAGCTGGCTGATCTGAGTCTCCCGGAGATCTGCTTCCTTCAGGCGTTCTGTCAGCTGCAGCTGTAGGTCTGTTTCCTTCTTCTGCTGAGTGGTGAGTTTCAGCTGCAGACTGGAGACCTGGGCAGTCACTGAGGCCAACTCTTCTGTGACCTTAGCCTGGTTAACCAAGCAAAGGAATTAGGAGTAAACTTAAACCACAAATTCTACAACTAAGCACCAGGCTACTCCTAATGCTGTCCTCTACCAACACACAAAAATTATGCAATGAATAGGTAACAGCTCCTTACTAATACTGAGATCAGGACCCCAAGGATGATAGCGTTTGGCATCTATTGCTTAATGTGACTTAATTGAATGTGAGGGACATTAGCACATATGAAGGTAGTTTGGAGTTCTTAGAAGAAGGTTATTATATAAAAAGATAGTCTATATACTCTATCTACCAAGATTTGATTGATTTATTTCTGAGCTAGCTGGTTCACTGCACTTTAAATCAGATTCTGAACTTGTAAGTGGCTGGTCTTTTCCTTGTAAAGATATCAATATACCTGAGTTATTAAATGAGAGGGATTCACTGGGTGAATAAAGCTTAACTGCATATGAATAACAGTAAAGGATAATTTTTTTTGAAGGATTAGGTGTTGAATTAAGCAAAGGGAAGACTTTGAAATGTACATAATGTATTTCAGAAAAATAAAGCTCTTTTCAGTTCTTATGATTGGACAAGAAAATAAAATTCAAGAGGCAGGCAAAGGAAAGGCCTTTACGAGTTAGCAGTACTAATGGGTCTGGGTGATTTCCACAGGTGCTTCATTTAAGAAGATATCTATCAATGAACCAATGGCTAATTATATGCTAGACACTGAACTAAGTACTGGGGATACAAAGAAAGACAATCAAATAGTCCTGCCCTCAAAGAGCTTACATCCTTTAGGGGAAAAAGGAAGAAAAGAAAAGCCAAACTGGCAGATGTGACTGTAATGTATTAGATTATGAAGGCAACAAGTAGGCATAGAAAACCATGAAGATAGACAGTATACAAATTCAGAGGCACAGCAGTCATTTCATTGAGGAACACCAAAAGGTAAGATTTGAGGGCTATTGACAAAATTTGCTTCTTTCTAGGGATTGACTCAATCTGCTTAATTATGACAAATTTTCTGCAACTAACCAAAGATGCTGTGAGGTCTTCAATCATGAGACATGGAGAAAACAACTCCCATGTTTCTATCAAAGCAAGCCCTCTCAGGTTAACTTCTGAGAGACTGAGATTTAAGACTACTTAAAAACTGCTCAATATGCAGTTAAAAAACTTTCCCAAGTGCTCTATGCCATTCATTATACCAAGATTATTTAAGATGCAGTTTAGCCAGTACCTATGTATGTATATTCTCCATAAAGAGAGCTGCTAAGCCAACAGCTGCATTTATTGGAGAAAAAACCGAAATAAAACAATAAACATACAATCTTAGCTCTATGGTAACTGAACATGAAATCAGCAGACTCCCTTGAATATACTATCAAACATTTTTTCTTCTGAGTTTGGATAACAGAAGTAACTGAGAATGAAAAACTCAGAAGAAAAAAATGTCCTTTTTCCATTATTTTTAAAAATTCATTATTTATTTGTTATTCTTTTTAAATTTTGAGTTCGAAATTCTCTCCCTCCCCCACCAAGAAGGCAAACAATATATCAGTTATACATGTGAAGTCATGCAAAACATTTCCATGCTAGCCAACTTTTTTTTAAAGGTCAAAAAAACTGAGAAAATTATACTTAAATTTGTACTCAGAGTTTATCCGTTCTCTCTCTGGAGGTGGATAGACAAAACTATCCGCCTTTGCTGATGACATAATTTTCTTTGGAAACTTACTGAGATAATGGCTTCAGTAAATTAGCAGTATGCAAGATAAATCCACAGAATCATCAGCATTTCTACATAATGGTCACAGAATCTGGAAGGAAATAATTAAAAGGGAAATGCCATTCAAAATAACTACCTTAGGCATTCTCTTCAGATATGAATGCCTTCCTTTTGCAGCCAGAAGCAAGTATCTGTAGACCAGAGCTACTTCCTTAGCCCTGAACGTTTTTTATGGTAGTCTAGCAATCTTAAATGGGCCTAAAAATAGCCTTCAACATAAACTCTTACGTGACACTACTTACAGCCCTTACAATGCCTATTTTCTCCTATATTTATTTGTATTATTCATTCTTAGAAACTTCAAGAAGATATTTATGGAAATAATCATCATTGGGAATTAAATACTTTGAAAAATTAATGAGCCATACATACATGAGGTACCCATTGTCTACAAAATTTAAAAAGAATGCTAACAAACAAATAAATAAATAATGGATTTTAAAAAATAGTGGGGAAAGAGGACATTCTTGCTTTTATTCCTGAGCTGACTAGGAAATCCAGTGCTTTTCCATTATAAATAATGCTAACTTTTTTTAGGTATATAGTTTTTATCGTGTTAAAAATGGCCCTCCTCTGTCTATGCTTTATAATCTGCATACGTAATTTAATCATGTGTATTGAAGTATACGTATTTTTAATATGATTATGCTGTATACCTAGTAAAAATCCATGGTAGTAAAAAATGTTTTGTAATTGTTTTACTGCTGTTTATTGTCTTTTTGTTGAGATTTTATTCCAAATTTTTGAATCAGTATTAGCGATTTGTAGTTCTTTGCGTTATCCTTTCTTGGCTTTAGGAGTATTATTACTTATAGCTTATAATAGGTATTTACTAGAGTATTTTATTTCTAGATTTTTGAGAATGACTTGTATAGTACAGGTATTGATTATTCCTTAAATGTTTGCTAGAATTCAACTAGAAATCCATTTAGGTGAAAGATCCCCCTCTGCTGCCTCTGGGAGGTTCCTTTACTGCTAGTTTAATTTCACTATCTGAAACTGGATTATTGAAGATTTCTATTTCATGGAGGACTTTCGTATGAAAACAGATAATATTCATATAGATATACATACTTGAAACCCAGACGTAGCCAATATAAAATTCAGGAATAATAATGATGTTCTAGGTTTCCTCATACAAAAATGAGGCAGGTAAGACTGAGCCCAAGTCAAGAGAAGCAGCACTTATCTGCTGGACTGTTGGCATATGCTGGGCACAGTGTCACAGTAACAGGCAAAATCTGTTGTATCTGATTTAGACTTCCTTATCTGGGCCTCATGAAGAGAAATATTAGCAATGAAATTCCCATCTAAGCTATTTCAGAGCCAATCCCAAAGCAAAGTCCTGGATTCTAACTAATCAATGGGCTATAAAAAGAATGTGTGTGTTTAGGAGAATGTTTTCATTTGGGTAACAAGAAGAAAGGTTAGTTATAGTTAGTTAGTTATACCAATAGTATGTATTGGGAAAATTCTCTAGAGTTAGCTTCAGTTTCTAGCTCTTTGCTGTTGGGATACCAAAATATCACCATGTCATATAGCAAGAATAGCAATGAACCCTCTTCTTGACCAATGAGTTTACTAATGCTTTAATGCAGTGGTTCTCAACCTTCCTAATGCCGCAACCCTTTTGTGACCCTTTAATACTTGTATGTGGGCGAATCTGCCTGTGGGCAGACCTGCCTGGAGACGGATAGAGGAGCAGTGTCTCGGTTCCTAAGACCATCGGAAATATGTGTTTTCTGATGGTCTTAGGCAACCACGTTCAACCCCCAAAAGGGTCGCGACCCACAGGTTGAGAACTGCCGCTTTAATGTATACTGTATTAACATAGAAGCAACACAGGGCTAGGAGGCAATACCTGGATCCTAGTCCTGGCTCTGCTGTTGACAGATTAGGAACGAAACTGTGGACAACTAGCTTAATCTCTCTACAGCTGTTTCCTTATCTATAAAATGAGAATAATACTATTTGTCCTACCTACCTCACATGGTCACTGTAAATATCAAATGAGATTGTGATATGGAAGTACTTTGAAAAATGACATAGTACTATGCAAGTATAAAGTATTATTATTATAATTAGTATTAGAAATATAACTGAAATGATTTATTTGTAATCCATGCTGTTTTTTAGTGTATAATTCAAATTTATGCTAACCCAGTACCAGAAGTTTCCTACTGATTTCGTATGGGAGGCAAATGACTAACAATACTGACAGTACAGTAATACCTCATTTACCTAGAATCATTGAGATGAGATCAACTATTTCCAGATAAGTGAATTTTACTCTGTGAAGTGCCAATCTGAATCAAACTAGACAGAAATCTTCCTAAAATGGAGTATATATTTCGCTTCCCAATTAAGCAGAGTACATAGAACATAATTTTAAACCTTTCTTAATGATTAGTTCTGCTATGAGGAAAGTAGCAGTAAGTGGAATTGGTAGTATAAAGAAAATCATGAAAACTGAGAAAATGGCATTATCCCTAGCAAAAGGAAATTGACTGGCTTGCCTCAAATGAGTGTCTGAAACTTAGAATTGGGTCTTGGTGGTTCTGTATCTACCCATGGTTTGAATACATGCCCAGATGTGAACCAGTAGAAAGCCTTGCTGAAATTAGCCAAATAACCAGGAGGAATTATGCCTAGAAATGATACACAGCTCAATATCTTGCTCCCTTATGCAGAGCTGCCATGCACAAAAGCCTTGGACTCCTGCTTACCCAAAGTCAGTAAAAAGCCCTATGTCCCACCTGAACAAGCAAATAGCTACCTGAGAGAGCAAGTCAGTGAGCACATGCGAAAGTGTTGGAAAGAAGGCAAACACTAAACACCTACACCATGTCCAGGCAGCCTCCCTTGGTCCCACCCCTCAATGAATCCTGCTGCTGACATCAGGTGCTGGGAGAGAAAGGAGCAAGAGGAAAAACTAAATGTTCTGAAAAACAAGCAGCACAAGCATCCAAGAACATCAGACCAAGAATGATGAGTGTCAGAGAGAAGGTGGGCTGCAGGGCTGGGCCTAGCAAGTCACTGAGGAATCTGTAAAAGGAGGGGCATAAATCAGATCCCCTCCAAGATCCCTGGCTATTATAACAGGTTATGGCTATACAGAATACAAACAACTATCCTGTCACAGTGAATACTCAGAACTATTTCTGGTTAAAGTTAGAGTGCTATGTCTGAGTCAGGAGACCTTTGGTCTTCTCCCTGACACAGGAAGAGTCCCAAGGAAGAGAATGAGAGGAAGCAGGTATAGAATGAGAAACCAGGAAGCGGGGTTGGAATGAGGAGGAAATGGTCAAAGTCAGTTCAGTTTAAATGTGATTAGCAGGGATGAAGGGAGATCTATGTGGCTAGTCTCTCATCATGCAAAGCCATGGTCAGCAGCCTCTTTAGCCCCTGCTCGCCTGAGTGGGACCAAACAACATTCTGTAGGGCTCGGCAAACCTGGGCCAAAGGGCAAGGAGATGAAATGTGGGAGGGAAAGAAAGGGGACAGAATGAGCAAAGAGGAAAAAGAGAAGGGAATAACAGAATTATCACAGAAGAGACATATGGGAGGCAGCTGAGGGACCACTCAATGTCATAAGGTGCCTACCCCTAAATCCAGAATGGGCTGGGAAGTGAGCATGGGGACCTGTCACATTTGGTGGGAAGAGGGGGGCTAGAATATACCAGAACCCTCCTTTAAATGAATGGATACAAGGAAGAACTCATGTTAATGGTAATAATTAAAGAATATAACAAGAACATCAGGAACACCTCATGAAAGAATCCTCAATTATGAGAGAGTAAGTCAGTGAATAAACCACAAAAGGTTTGACCGTGTGTGTGTGTGTGTTTGTGTGTGTGTGTGTGTGTGTGTCTGTGCACAGTTATGCAATGTCCTTAGTGAATTTCCCATCAAAATAAAATGATCAACACAGACCATTTCTCCTCCACCATAATGTAATCTCCAAAATACGCAGGTGAAAAGACCAATATTTCTCAGCTAAAGACCTGTAGCCCAAGCAAACAGCTTCCAATCTCATTGTTAATGACAGGAATGTAAACAAGTTTCCTCCTTAAATCAGCCAATCCCACCCAAAGGCTTCAATCCCAGGTACTGCAAACACTAATGGTATTTTTTGACTCTGACACTACAGCACTCACAGTCTGAAATCACTTTCAATCTAATACTTCCACAGCAGAAGCAGTGTGGTGGAACAAGAAGAACACTAGGCCTGTCCTTCCTCTTCTCCTGGGGTGGTGCTAAGATAACAGCTATGAAGCTCAAAAGCACTACACAAAAGTCATGGAGTAGGACTGAAAGGAAAGGCCTTCAGAAACACTCTTTAAAGATGTAAACTCATTAGAATTGAATCTTAAGCCCCAGAGAGATGTCCCACCAAAAGTAACTTGGGCTATGACGGTTATCAAACAAGGTTTACTGTTTATTTTGTTTCTAAGTATATAACAGGAAAACTGTTTCTACCAACCTGAGTTTTTTTTAAGTCAACGTGTAAGTCACACACACCTTTCGTGAATTCAGAACATGTTAGTAGGTGAAAATGTGAGTCATGTATGCAGGAATTACTCTGAAATAGGGATTGGGATTGTGTTCACTCAAAAAATCTGGGTTGTCTTTTTAAAAGGTCTTAGCTGTCTCCTGGCCCTCAAGGCTGCTGTCTGAGGTGCTCATGTTTTTACCTTCTCCTGCTCAGCATGCAATACTCTTGCCTGTGTGTTTTCAGTGGCTATCTGAAGGGTGCTATTCCTCTTCTCCATCAGCAGGTTACTCTGCTCCACATACCTATGAAATAGAGGATTAGGTCCAGCAAACTGCATGCACACAAAAGTCAAGTAAAGGGTTAGAGTGGTCTTATACAATGTCATACAATGGAGAGGAGGCATGAATGTTTGAAACCTCCTTGGTACAGACAGCTCTCTCTCTCACTGCCATACATAAGCCTGTTTGATGGGGCATTAAATAAATCGTGTTTGTTTTCAGAGCCAGTTAACTGCACTATTACCTCTGACTGCGTTCAATCAGATCAGTAATCTTGTCATTTTGTTCTTCTATCCGATTTTTCTTCTCAAGAACCTCCTGCTTCAATTTTTCATTTTCCTAAGTTTAAAATACAGATTATATATATATATATATAATACATATATACACACACACACACATATATATAAAACAACTTTAAGAGAATCAACATATTTAAGTCAGCAGAAGCACTTTGTAAAAGAAGTGAGATCACCCTTACCTGAAGGATCCTTTGTATGTTGCTCATAATCATACTTGTTTCCATACTGACTGATAAGCTAGGAAGGAGCAAGGAGTTGCTAGCACTGTGCCTCTGTAAATCTTCCACCTTAAAAGGGGATACCAGAGGAGACTCATTAAGAAGGATACAAGCTAGAGTGGTCTTCTAAAACCTGACAACCTAGATACCTAACCACCTTTACATGGCAATGATAGTGTACACTGTAAGGACTAACCAACCAAGAAAGAGTTCAGGTCTGCCACTACTGAGTGAAGGCCTACTTTTCTGCAGATGCTGCAATCAGTCACATCTCAGGCCAGGTGGCCCCACCTCCCTCCTCCTCCATGTTATCTCCTATGCCCTCTGCAGAGCTACTCACCTTAGCAACAAGATGGTCCATTTTATCAGCCACCTTGCTCACTGCCATTCTCACTTCCGTGTTGTGCTGCCGAGCTTCGGTCATAAGAAATGAAGCAATATCAGCTGAGCCTAAAAACAGATATATTCCACAAATGAAACAGTTTAAGCAGAAGATCTGGTACTCCTTTTGGAAAAGCAGGAGCAGAAAAGGAGCTGGAATAAAAGCAATGATCTCATTACCAGTAACTGAAAAATGTGTCTGCGATATGATAACCACAGAAGAATATAATCTGCTGCCAACTTAGGACAAATTCCTTTAGAGGATAAAATCAAACTGCTTTCTCCTTTATCCCCATCCTTCTGGAACCATGAGCTATAAAAACCCTCACCAAAAGATTTTGGGGGACATCTTTCACAATATGACTTATGTGGAAATAAATATGTTTAATATGATTGTACATGTATAGCCTATATCTGATTACTTGCTATCTTGGGAAGGGGGGAAGAGAGGGAAGGGAGTGAGAAAAAATTGGAACTCAAAATCTTATAAAAGTGGATGCTGAAAACGATCTTTACATGTAATTGGAAAAAATAAAATACTATTAAGTGAGGGAAAAAAAGAAAGATTTCGTGGGACTACAACAACGTAAATCAAGACAACAGTAAAAGTCAACCAAACTCTGACAAAAGACAATGAGCAATGATGTAAATCATGAAGGTTAAAGCATAAATTCTATTCTGTTAACAATGGCTACATAAAAAAGTGGAAAATCACATGTACTATCAGTTGCAATCATTCTATTAGCTGGTTATATGTAACTGTTTTGGGGGAATGCATTTTTGTGTACAGTGGGTTGAGGGTTTACTGGGTTGAATCTGCTGTACTGAAGCAAAATGTATAAAATGAAAAACATTTTAAAAGAGATACTGTGGGATCTCTTTGTTTATTGCTATTAATTAGTAATAAACATTTATTAAGCACCTACTCTGTGCCAAAAGGGAGCTGAGGAGGGAGTGGAGATGGGAGAAAAGTCTAAAAGAGCACAGCTGGATAGGAAAGGAAGAGGTGGTTGGCCTGGGTTCTCTTCTTAAATGCAGGTGTTGGCATTCCTGGTCCAATTAACTAGGTGGTGCAATAAACAGAGCACTGAGCCTGGAGTGAGAAAGATCTGAGTTCAAATTCGAACTCAAACTAGTTGTGTGACCCTTGGCAAGTCACTTAATCCCTATGTGCCTCAGTCTCATAAAATGGGGATACACTGGAGAAGAAAATGGCAAATCCCTCCAGTATCTTTGACAAGAAAATTCTATGAACAAAGTCCATGGGGTCACATAGAGTTGGACATGACTGAGCAAATAAACAATACCAAAGAAGCTTTCGGTTGAGAAATTACTTGGGAAACAAAGTAAACGTCCATCAGTTGGAGAATGGCTTACAAATGCTTGTATGCAGGGGCAGCTAGGTGGTGCAGTGAATAGAGCACCGGCCCTGGAATCAGGGAGACCTGAGTTCAAATCCAGCCTCACATACTTAACACTTACCAGCAGTGTGACCTTAGGCAAGTCACTTAACCCCAACTGCCCTGCCTTCCCCCTACAAAAAGCAAAAACAATGACAACAACAAAATGCTTATATGCGAAAGGAAGAAAGCATTAATGCATTATAAGAAACAACAAATATAAAGAACTCAGAAAAACTTAGATGACCTGTACAGGTAACTTAATAACACGAGCAAAAGCAAAAGGACAATTTACATAGTACAATAATAATGTAAAAGAAAGCAATGATGAGAGACATGAGAATGCTGATCTTTTCGAGAACTGACAGTGAAAGATCCCAGCAGAGGAGTGGCACAGGATGCAAGCAAGAGTGAGCATTTACATAGTTGCGAAGCATTTCAAACGGCAAACCTGATCCTCACAACAACCTGTGAAGTAGGTGCCATGATCATCTCCATCTCTTGGCTGGGGGAAACTGAGTCTGACAGAGATTAAATAACTTGTCCCAAGTCACAGCCTACAAACCTGAGAAAGGATTTGAACTCAGGTCTTTCTGACTGCAGGTCTGGTGCTCTCTCCCCTGTGCCACCCAGCAGACTGTGTGTTCAGACTGTGGCACACAAGGTTCTAGATGGCCGATATATTCACTATGTTGTTTATTTACTCTTCTTTGTTACAAGGAAGGGTTCCACAGGGTGTCAATGGGAAATAATGATAATATTTTTAAAAGAATCAATAAATTTTAAGTGCTTGAACAGAAAGCCATCAACATTCAAACATTTTGCTTGGTAATTTTTGCTCCCTGTTTTATACACATCATAGTAATTTTGAGAGTGGGGAGAAAAAGAAAGATAGAGAACAAATGGAGAGGTGAGAATAAAGTAGTCATGGTCGAGGAAAAGTAAATTTCTCTTTTCACATCCAGATGCTGAAAAATAGAAATAACAAGAATTCTTGACTCAGGGAAGAAAAGCAAGAAAAGCATCATGGAGTTTGGGGTTTTTTCACCTTACCTTGAAAATGTGGAGTCTGAGAAAGTGGTCCTGCATACATGGATCCCACAGGCTGTAGTTGGGAAGTGACTGGGGTAGCATTCTGGTGATAGGCACAAGCCTGCATACCTGCATAGGGCTAAGAAAACTCAGAGTTATAAGTACATTTTGAAAATAACTAAGTGCCGAAGATGGCGGTGTATTAGCAGGAAAACTCCGCAGCTCCCCCCATAACCACCTCAAATACCTATAAAGATATGACTCTAAACAAATTTTAGAGCTCCAGAACCCACAAAATTACAGAGCAACAAAGCTCCAGCTGAAGATAGGCCAGCAGGCTGATGGGAAGGGGTTCATCGCATTGTGCTGGGAGCCCAGACCAGCACCACATGAACCCGTGGCTAGAGCCCTAGGGCGGCCAGAACAAGCCATGGCTGGAGCTTTCAGGAGAGTTGATCACTGGCAGCTGTGGTGGTTTCCAGAATTATCAACCCATGAGAAACAAGGACTAAGTGAAAGGTCAGTGGAACTTGGCTAAATTTGGGGGAGAGAGTCCGGCCATCTGCCTCCAAGGCAAGAAGCAGTGGCTGCGGCCCTGCCACCAAAGCCATCACATGGCTGCTTCAGAGCTCCCGGCCTGCAGATTGCAGGGGGACCAAGTGATCATTCAGAGGCTAAGTGCTCTTGCCTAAATGGGCCTTGATTGGGATCAGGGTCTTGGGTCGTGGTGAAGGGGCAAGGTAAGCCCTTCTGTACAGAATAAGATTATACAAACCAAGGCCCTAACTCAATAAGACCTTTCTATTACCCTGAGTTGTTTTGGAACAGAAAATCCTGGGAATATCCTGGCCAGGACCTTGAGAAGAGATATGGTTAACTGTTCAACTCCTGGAACTAGACATTCCAAGGAAACATTGTTCTTC
>CM053581.1:229070903-229096083 GCA_028627135.1 Pseudochirops cupreus
TTGCTTGTCTTTCCAGTGGGGGTGGGTGATGAGGGAGGTAGGGAAAGAATCTAGAATTTAAAGTTCTAAAATCAAATGTTAAAAAAATATATATATATATGTATATATACATACACACACATACACATATAAAAAATAATTATTTACATGTAACTGGGAATTGACATACAGGCACTGGGGTAAGGAGATCCATCTTGCCCTACTGGAAAGTTAGAGGGGTGATGGGAGAGGATATAGGAGAGAGCAGATTGGGGGAGGGGGTAAACATGGGATTGCTGTTTTGAGGTGGTAGGTAGGGGAAAGACGGGGAGAAAATTTGTAACTCAAAATCTTGTGGAAATGAATGATGTAAACTAAAAATAAACAAAAGTTAATTAAGAAAATAACTAAGTGCCTCCTTTCAGTCTTGCTCACAATTAGCTGACATCTTAATGGGGGTGACAAGTACACATAAAACATACGGCATAAACACAATGTCCCAAAAGTCTTAGTGCAGTTCTAATCAAGTATAAAGTGAATAAATGCAAATATATACAAAGTAGTTAAATACAAAGTAGTTTGGGAGGGAAGGGGCTAAGTAGTAAAGGCCTAATGCAGAATATGGTTCTTAAGCAGCGTCTTAAAAGGAAGAGAGAGCCTCTACGAGGTGGAGGTGAGGAAGGTGTGCATCCCAGGCATGGGGAATGGTCATTATGTAAAGCCACAGAGAAAGGAGATGGAGTGTTGTGAATGAGGAACACAGAAAAGGCCAATCTGCCAAGGAGCAGAGAGTAGGAGATAGAGTAATGAGGCTGGAAAGATAGGTTGGGGGCATGTTATGAAATCCTTTAAAAGCTAAATAGAGGAATTTATATTTTATCCTAGAGGCAATCTGAAGCGACTAGAGGTGGATGAGTTGAGGAATCACAAGGTCAGTTTTGTGTTTAAGGAAAACTACTTTGGCAACAGAATCTTTGTTTGACAGGAATGTGGTTAAGACTTGAGGCAGAGAAACCAAAGAGGAGGGTTTTGCAATAATCTAAGCAAGGAGAGATGAGGGCTTGAACTAAGGTGGTAGCTGTGAGAGTGGAGAGAATGGATCAGATAGCTAGACTGGGATGTGAGGCCATGACTGCTGAGTCTGGCATTTCAGAGCCGGGTGAGATCATCAACATTCGGAGTTATATGAGAGCAAATGCCTGCAGCACATGTCTACTTTAAGTGGTTCTCATCAGGAAAACTTATCCTGCCGAGAGAGAGGGAGGGAGAGATTCTTGAGCATCTTCCTAGCTTTCTCATAATATGTTTTAAAGTAAGTTGTATAAACAATTTGCAAACTTCTGTACCACCAGGCACAGTGACTTTTTAAAACTGATTAAGTTGTGTCTGTAAGTGTATTTGGGTAAAGGTAGAATTACTGACTAAGATCCCAAATGAAATACGTCAGGTTGCAAAGTGGCAGATTTGCCTTTCCATACTGGCTCCTCTTTATATCAAGAGGCTGATGAAAAATCTCCATCAGTTACAGGGCATCCCAGTAAACATGGAATGGTTGATTTCAGGTTACTATCCCTTTTCCTGTTCTAAGCTACTCCACTGCCTACCCCCAAGTCAGACAATGTCACAAGAAACTGGTGACAGGCCCCTAAGTTGTTGGGCACTCTAACATAAAGAGGGATGAGGATGACAGTTCACAGATGTCTCTTTTGAAGAGGCCCCTTTTCAAAAGCTACCTCAGAAGCACAGAGCATGCCAAGTAGACCTATGTTAAGCCTGCCTAACCTGCCATTACTCTGCCAGTCTACACTGTGGGCCTTCTCTGTTTGCTGGGCAAGAAAAAAAGTCCAATAGCATTGACATATAGTCCTCAACTGGGAACAAATACAACCACCTACCTTTTGCTTAAGAAAATGTTAAAGAATGACCAATGAAGGTAAAAGATAGAGCGGAATTAAGTTATAAAAAAATTTCTAATGCATCTTTATCAATGTTAATACCTGAAAGGACTGGGAAATTCCAGGCAGATTTGGGTGAGACTGGAGAGTTGTAACTGGCATTAAGGCAGCAGAAGGTGCTTGGATCGCAGGGACGGATTGTTGAGATGCTAAAATAAAACAAGATTTTAATTTTTATCTATCTCTTTGGTGCACAGGTGGATACTAAAGTTTGACTGGCAGCCTGTGTACTATCATATTCCTCAGCATTTAAAACTGTTTCTATGCCTATCCTTTCAAACCTTGTGGTTCTGCTGCAAGCCCCTATTATGAGACAGGACAACAAAGCTAGGTGCTGTTATATGCTAGACACTCAGCTCTAAGATCAGTGTCAACTATCTGGGAGATAACTCAGCTGAGTGCAGGTTTCTTGCACTATTAAGTTGTGAAGAGGAAGTGAATGGAGCCACTGAGTTTCCTTTTTAAGCCATGTTCAAGGAATAAAACTGACATGACTACAGAAGTTTTACTGATTCAATTCATGCACCCCAAAGGTACAAAAATCTCTTACTTGGGGACGTCCTTGGCCGAGGTGGTACATGGGCTGGCTCAGGAGAGGGATGGATGGATGAAGTCATCAGGTGCTGACCTGCTCCTCGGAGGGCATTCAGGTCCTAAAGCAGGCAGGCACATAAGGCTTAGTTATTCAGGAGGGGGGAGGGCACAAAAAAAATTTATGCTGCATGGGATCTTCCTACAAATAGAATCATACCTTCTAATATACATGGTGTCCCAAAAGTCTTAGTGTTATTTTAAGTTTGCTTAAAGGCAAGCCCTGTATTTGCTTCTCAGTAGACACATAACAGAAAGGAAGGCTAGTCAAAAGGAAGTCTATGAGAGCTGGGTTCATTGGATATAAAGCACTTATCAGGCTAGCTGAGAACTTCCACATGCAAACCACATCTAATCCTTAGTAAACACAAGCCAAATTTTAAAGATTACAAATTGCTGATCTTCACTTACACTAATTGTTCATTTTTGCTCCATCTGATGAGGGTAACCTTGTCCAAATCACCAGGTCAGTCATCTATGCTGACAGCTGAAATAGTTTGTTCCCATAGAATAAGGGGAAGCAAACCTAAGGAACTACGTAGCACTGCCCCCACGCCCCCCAAAGCATTCCTGGGTACTCAGTGAATAGTAATGACCAGAATGCATCATGACTCTTTAAGATGCTAGTTATATTTTTCCTTTAATAAGAGCTGGGCTGATCTCTAATAACTGCATTGGGAGCAGTAGTATCTCCTTATTCATATGTCTTATTACACCTCTATCAATGACAGATCCACTTGGGACAATGGTTTGATGGAAAAAGAGATGGAAAAGGAAAATGTTTATAAAATAGCTTTAAAATGACACAGATTGGCATGGAGCTGGGAGGCAGAGCTGACACGCCAGATCATAAGAATCAAGGTCCAAAACATTTGTTGATAGGTTAGAAAAATAGATGAAATCTGATGAGATGAAATTTAATAAGATTAAGTGTAAATAGTAAGTGGCTTATTTAATAAGATTAAGTGTAAAATCCTACCCATGAGTTCAAAGAGCCAAATACACAGGTACATGACTAGGAGGGACTAGGAGAGACAACAGATTTGGAGACCAGAAACTCAGTGTGATTCAACAGAGTGACTTGGAAACCAAAGGAGCCAATGTGAATTAAGACCATTCAAAAATAGGAATATCATGTATCTCAAAGGAAGCAACTGTACTGTTGAGTACTTTGTTTGGTCCTGTGTGCCAAGTTCTACAAAAGGACATGGAAAAGCTGGAGCATATCCAGGGAAGGGTAACCAGGATGGTAAAGGGACTGAAGACCTACCTTATGATGGCCAGATGGAAGAAGAGGGATGTTTAGCCTAGAGAAGATGGAGAACATGATCGCTATCTAAATATTTGAAGGGCTATATGTAAAAGAGGGATTAACGTTGGTTTTGCTTAGTTCCAGCAAATAGGACAAGGAGCAATGGATGTAGGGAAACAGATTTTAGTTCTATGTAAGGAATAATCTAAAAATCAGAACTATCCAAGAGTGGAAGGAGACACTTTAAGAGGAAGTAAGTTCACTATCACCAGAGGGTCGATGAGTAGATGATGTTGTTGGTTGCTGTTATTCATTTTCCAAGAGTACCATAATGACATCAAATTAGGTATGTCCGACTGCGGTTGATCAGACCAAAACAAGCTTGGAATGTTTTACCACGGGTCAACAAGCATCTCTTAACCGCTTGCTATGTGCCAGGAAGTATGCTGAATGCTAGAGACACAAAGAAATAGGGAAAAAAAATTCCAAACATTCCTTGACCTTAAAGAGTCAATATTCTAATGAAGAAAACATATAAATAATTAGATTTATACAAGATACATCTAATAGACAAAAGATAATCTCAGAAGGAAGGCACTACCTACTAGGAGGTGGGCAGGCCAGGAAAAGCATCCTGCAAAAAGTGGGATTTAAGATGTCTTTTTTTTTTAAACATAATTGTTTTCAATTCTGAACTTTAAAAAAAGGCCATTTCCATATATACAACAGTACACAAAAAGGGGATTCTATATGCAACCATGGATCTCTATTCTATACTGTCTGCTTTTTAAAAAAGTATCTAAGAAATTCTAATGTTACTTTCAAAACCATCTGTGCTTCCCTCTAATTTCTTTCTGTTACCTGTGACCTAAACCACTTAACCTCCATTTGTCTCAGTTTTCTTAATTGTAAATGAGGATAATAATAGGGTTGTTGTTAGGATCAAATACCATGTCTGTACCTGGCACATAGTAGATGCTATATGAAAATGTTTATTCCCTTCCGCTCCTATTTTCTTCTGGGCATCTTAAAAAAATATTTAAAGACTTTTTTGGCATCACTACTGCTAACTTTCCTTTTTCCCTACCTCAACCAATTAAAAACCAAAAGAAAGAAAAAAAACTTGTAGCAAATAAGCATAATGAAGCAAAACAAATCCACACAACGGCCATGTCCCAAATGTGTTTCTTTATTTACCCTCAATCTATCACTTCTCTGTCAGGAGTGGAGTAACACACTTCATTGCAACATGGCTGTTTATTGCCCTGATCGAAGCTCTTGAGTCTTTCATCAAAACTGCTGGAAAGTCCTCTGTTCAAAGAAGGTCCATTTCCCCCTGCCATCCCCCCAACCCCACCCCAGTTATTTCTAGTTCTGCAGGGTAAGTTATTCTTGGTTGTAAGATAATCTCTTTTGTCTTCTGGAATATTGTATTCCAAGATCTCGTTTACAGTAAAAGCTGTCAGGTCTCATATAATCCTGATGTTTGTAATATTTTTTCTTTGATGTGGGAACTCACAATTCTGGCATTGGTGTTAATGGAACTTTTCCTTTTGGGGCTCCTTTAAAGAAGTGATCAGAGGGTCCTTCTATCTTCACTTTGCCCTCTGGTACTAAGAGATCGGGCCACTTTTTCATTTGTGATTTCTTGAAATATAACGTCCAAGCTTTTTGTCCCACAGTTATTAGATAATCCAAAAATTCTTAAATTATCTCTCTTTGACTTGTGTTTTGAGATCAGACATCTGACATTTTTGTCTATTTTTTCTATCTTTTGGTTTTCTTCTAATATTTCTTGCTGTCATTGATTCCTGTTTGGTCTATTCTAGTTTGTCAGGGAGTCTGTTACTATTTACCATTTCCTCCACTGAGGACTGATTGTCCTTCCAATTCTTTCCCGTACAGCTTTAAATTTTTATCTCTTTCTACATCTAGGTATTCACCTAATTCTTGGGGAAGATTCATTTTTCCTTTGAATCTCTGATTGCAATTGTTATGGAGTCCCCCTTTTGAAAGACTTCTAGATCTACAATAGTTTTTAATACTAGTCAGTCACTGGTTTTCTCCAGTAGTTAATGAACTGGCGCTCTGTAGACTCTTTCCCCTCTTGTGCTTCTGGGCGGAGTAGACAATATTGACCTGTTTGATCTCGCCCAGGGTCCCCTGAGTTCCTCTACCCTGAGGTCAGGCCTCCTCTGGTTTTTGGGCATTCAGAGCACCGGATCTCCAGGGCCCTCTATGGCATTTCAGGCCAGAGTACCTGACACTCAGAGTGCTTGGGACATTTTGGTCTAAGTGTTGCTGTGCTATCCTAGCTGCTACTAGTCTCTCCAGCGCTTCCAAGACCCTTAACCTGTGACCTTCTGACCATGCTGGGCTGTCTTAGCGGAGCCCTCCCTGCCTGCTGTCTCCAAACAGAGCCTCACGGTGTACATGCTTTTCTGAACTACTTCTGACAGGAATGGGAAGCTGTCAGCCTGGCCAGCCAACCAGTCAACGGGCACCGATTTTGTTGGTGGCCCTTCCTACTGCCTGTGACTTTCTGTGAGATTCCAGGGCTAAAGAAGTCATTTGTTGCAGTTTCCCGTTGTATTTCTGGATCATTATTCTGTGTGGTGCTAATTTCCAGTTTTTGCAGGGGTAGCTTAAGTATGCGGACACTGGATGATCTGACCTTCCTTTAGATAGTCATCTTGATCAGAAGTCTCTAGGGCTGAGTACTGAAGGAGGCCAGGGACATTAGGAGGCAGAAGTGAGGAATGATAGCATTACAGGCATGGGACACAGCCAATGCAAAGGCAAGGAAGTGGGAGCTAGAATGTCCTGTGTGAAGAGCAGCAAGTGGCTCAGGGTGTGGGAAGGAGAACAAAGCACAAAAAGGCTTAGAAAGACAGGACAGAACCAGGTTCTTGTGGCCTCTAAATGTCAGACAGAGGATTTTATATTTGATTCTGAACACAAATAAGGCCCACTGAAGCATACTGAGCTGAGGCTGGGGGAGGGGGTGACATAGTTGGAGCTGCACGTCAGCACACTCGCTCTGCCATCTGAGGAGGATGGACGGGAGAAAGCAGAGACCAGAGGGAGACTTTCGTGGTGGTCCAGGGAGCAGTGACAAGGGCCTGAGCTGGGGGGTGGCCATAGGAAAAGGGGTCATCTAAGAGAGATGTTGTAAAAGGGAAAAGCAACAAGAAGATGTGACAACATGCTGTCTGTGCAGGGGAAGTCCTATTCAAGCATGGAGTAGGCCAGATGACTTCTGAAGTCCCTTTCAACTCTGAAATTCGATCTGATAAACGGGCACACCAGCCTTTCTGCAAATGTACTTGTGGCTGTATGTACTTGTGGCAAATGTACACGGCTGTTTTTTATGCCTGGAGAAACTGGGAGGGTAGCAGGGTGGGGTAGCTTCACCACTGCCACAAACAGGCATTCATGCTCACAGACAACCCCCATAAAACACTATGTGCAGATGTGTGATCTGCTAATGCCAGCACCTCAGAGCTGCTCAGAGACGGAAATCCCTGTGCCTCTGAAACTATTTCAGCCCCATCCAAGCATTCTCACACAGCCATAGACTAGTGCACTGTCCAGAAAGAGCCCAAAAGCTGTCATATAATTGCTAAGATAGTCTTTCTCTGCCCAGCTGGAGGAGCTGGGATATTTTAGTTGGAACAGTTCTTCCAAATAGTAAAAGAACAGATGAAATGAATTTCATTTACAATGGTTCTCAAGGCTCGCCTCTTGCTTTAGTCCAACACACACCTATTGAAACCTTTACCAAGTGCAAAAGAAGCCTTGTGTCAGGTACTGGAATTAGAAAGTGTGGTGCAATGGGATCCAATCCAAGGACCTGGGTTCAAATCTCTCTTTCAATGCTTACAACTTGTGTCACCTTAGACAAATCACTTTCCCCACCTGGGCCTTGGTTTCCTCATTTATAGAATAAAAGGATTTGTCCAGGTGGCTTCTGAGGTTCTTCTAATTCTAGATCTATGATCCTAAGGCTCATGCCTGCCCTCTCAAGTAGTCTATGCTCTCCTATACCAAAGTAAGAAATATGTAATGTAGAATAAGATGGAACAAAAGGAAAAGTTATACAAGAATCCTAGGGAAATCTGAGGCAGGTTTTCAAGAGGTATGGGGCTGGGCAAACGGGGAAGCTTCATAGAAAAGGTAGTATCCAAACTGAACCTCAAAGGAGAAAAAATCTGGTGAGCAGAGATTAGTAGGGTATTCATTCTAACCACAGACTTACAAGAAAGCTTGGCGGGCAGAGATGGCAAGCTGAGGTCAGATAAGAGAAAGGAGTCCAGTCTGAACAGAATGAAGAGCACATGAAGGAGCCTAACATTAATTCAGGACAGAAAAGTTGGTGGAAGTCAGACTGTAGAGACTTCCACTGCCAGGCTAACTGTTTTATTCTATAAGCATTTGAGAACACCGAAAGTTTTTGAATAGGGAAGAGAAATGGTAAAAAGTTTTGCATTAAGTAGGATTATTTGTCGGCTCTAAGGTCATTTGAGAAGCATAGGAGCTTTAATTCCATATGCAGACAAATGGGGAAGAAATTAACTAGAGGCTTGAAGTGAAAAAAAAAACACAACTGAAACAAAATGAAACAAAACAAAATGAAAACAAACCAATTCTTTTTAGCAGGATCTTAACTGCCCAAATAAGCAAATTTTTTTTGTTTTTTTTTTAAAGCAGCCCTTCTGATACCTCTCTTCCTCAGAAGTGAGCGTTACATTCTTTCTCTATAACTCATTAAACCCTACTTTCAGTTCAATCTTTAGTAATGTAAGAATTTGTCAGAGAAGAGTGGAAAGAACTACATTTCCTGAAGTAGAAAAACCATAATCTTCAGTGACACTGCAAAAAACTAATTGAAGGTTCAATTTACTCCTTAAATGGCCTGGCTCATGAGGCAGCTGCAGTCTTGTGTATATTCATCAGGTAAAATGCTGACCAAATCTGAAAGAGACACTTAATATTGCCAATATATCTATATCTCTATCTATCTATCTCTATATCTATATATATACTGGCTCCTTTCCTGCTGCCTATAAACCCCTTAATCTTCAAAAAACTTTCATTGAGCCCTATCATCTTCTCCAACTATTATCCTCTTATCTCCCTTTCATAGCCAAAACTCTCTTCTTGCATTTCCTCCCATATACTGCTCACACCCTTGTTGGCTTCCTATTTCGCTACTCTCTAGTTACAATCTCTTAATTTTTAAATACAGCCACATTTTCTCAGTCTCTATAATCCTTGACCTTCTTCTGACACAGCTGATCCCTCATTTCCTCCTACAGGACTGTATCCTTAGCACCCAACTCAGTGGAATGTCAGGCATTCCCTCTTTACCTCTGCCTCTTAGAATGCCCTTTGCTTTTGTCATGGGTCACTTCCTAAAGTCCCTTAGTTGTTACTGTTCTTTTCTTTCTCAAATACTAAGCAAATATGTGTGTATATAAAATATATACGATCAGTTTACCTCACCCCCCCATTATATGTAATGTTGAGAGAAGATACTTTTTTCACTTTGTCTTTGTATCGCCACATAGATAATAGATACTTGTGTGTGTGTGTGTGTGTGTGTGTGTATACACACACACACACACACACACACACACACACAGATCTATATAATACACCAATGAGGTCCTCTAAGCAAAAAGACTTCACCAGGGCCAGAGACAATAGCAACTCGCAGTCCATTTAGCCTTTGTTTCCTACAGCCTTAAGCCCCTAGATGTCTACTACCACTCTCTGGTACAGAAGAACTAAGAGGACATACCTCAATCTCCGAATCACTGGAGTCCAGGTGGGGAGGAACAATGGGTAGCATGGGCTGTCCCATTTTAGCCATCCTAGAGATAAGCTTAGCTTTGGTCACATCAGGATTCTGTGGAGAGAGAAGACAAGTCATAAAATGCAATGTTTTCATGTGATTTGCCACTATTTTCTCATGCTGATTATAACTCACAGTGTTACCTTATTCTCCTTAAGGCTGCACAATTTCTCTACCATCTATTTCAAAGAATGTAAACAGATCAAATCATTGGTTTCCAGACTCTCAAGATCTCTGAGTTTTAATTCCTAACTTAGAAGTTATCAAAACCAGAGTGGTTCACCAGCAGGAGCAGGGAATGGATGAAACCAAACCCACTGCACACCCAGGTAGGAGTTAAGGCATTCAGAAATCATCAGTCTTGGGAGAGGCTACAAGGAGAAGCTGGTCTGAAGTGGGAGAGATTGAGATTTAGAAAGATAGCTGTGATGAATAGAAATAGGTAGTACTTAACAACTACTTGTTTGGAAACCTAAGATTATGTTTCATTTTCACCTTGAACGTCCTACCTAGAAATGATAATATTATTTGGCTTAAGATAATATTTTAAAATCCATATCTGATCCTTATCAGGTTAGTGTTGTTACTTCCTTGAACTTCGCCCTTTAAAGAAGGGTTAGAGAAGGAATTCACACAAAAACTCAACTACTGCTGTCTTTTAATCTTATGCCAGGTGATGAAATTGGAAATCTACAGAAACTCACAGGATTTAAAAGTGGAGAAGTGACTGTAGGCACTTTTTAATTCAATTTAGTCATTTGACAGATTAAGAAATGGAGGCCTGGAGAAGGGAAGTGACTGTACTTAAGAGATCTTCAAAGGAATGGAAATGAAAGGGGATGGGCAAGGATGTAATGATGCAGGTTAGCCTGGAACATAAGACTGGGGTGGGGGGAGGGGGGAGTTGGCCAAACTATGAGACTATTATATTTCACCTCCATCATCCACAATTTTCTTACCATTTCCCTTTAAACTATCCCTCTTTAAATGCATAAAAGTTAAATATAAATTTAAATTGTGTAAAGTGCACTTGAAAATCTTAGAGGGCTACAAATGTTGCCTACTATTATTGGCAGTTCCTTAGCTGCTTCTGTGTGACAGGGGGAAATCTTTACTCTAAACTGAGCTGTCCTTTTGGAAATCTAAAACTTCTTTTAAAAAGTGACAGAAAATTTTTTAAAGGGAAAATTTTTAGAATTTTTTAAAAAGGAGTAGAGCTTAAAGGAAAAGAAGAAAAAGAGAAAAGGAACAAACGCAAATATTTTAAGAATGACAACAATAACATTTATAGCAATCGATTATTCTTTTTCTTAACTGAAGCATAATACAATTATATCCAACAGGATACAAATGTAACCCAAAGGCTTTCACGATAAAAAACATATATTTGATCTACTTTCCCCCAACCAACCCATCCTCAAAGACACATTCTTTTCTTACCCTAAGATTTCACCTTTCACATCACACTGAAAATAAGTTCATGTTCAAAACCACCTCTCCAAAATTTTCTCCTTATAGTCTTATTGAAAAGAATCACATTAAAGTGTTTATTCTCATTTTTACAAAAATTGTTAACACTTTCCAAAGACACCTACAACCTCCCATCCCCCCAAACAACTCTCATATAATTAAGTTCAACTATGTGAAATATGCTATATTACATACATACATAAAAATAGAACAGTTAAAAAACTTACTGCAAGTTGCTCACTGATGGAGTTTGACTTGGTTCGAACAGCTGGCTCTCTGAATGGAAAAAACATATATACTCTGAGGTAAAGGTAGACAAGATGACTAAGAAACACAAGTTCAAATTACACTTAGCTTCTGAACCATTTTAACAGATAAAAGTTTGGTAAAGGAATTCTTATTCTTTAAAGTCTCTCAGGGCAACAGGTCAAAAAGATGAAATTTTCTGCTATTAGAGTTACAGATCCTATTTTAAAAAAAAGTTTGTATCGATGCCTTTTGTTTTTATATCTCCTTCGTTTTTCTATATCTCTCCCCTTCTCCACTCAAAGAATTTCCATTATAACAAAGAATTAAAAAGAAAGCAGTTTGGCAAAAATAGCAAACTCAAGAACAGAGTTTGACAGTATATGCAGGGTTCCACACTCATTGCCCCCCAACACAACAAAGAGAGAGAGGTGCATTTTCATCTCTCATCTTTACGGCCAATAGAAGTGGGCATTATAATTGCTCAGTGTTCAATTTTGAGTTTCCTTCGTTCTTTCCATTTACTTTATTGAAGTCAATGCATATAGTATTTTCCTGGTTCTGCTTACTTTGCTTGAGTTCATGTAACTTTTCCCATTAGTTTCTGAATTCTCCATTCATTATATCACAATTTGCTTAGCCACTCTTCAATTGATGAGTATCTACTTTGTTGCTAGTCTTTGCTACTCTAGAAAGTTCTGCTATAAACATTTTGACATAACTGGGACCTTTCTTTCTTTCTATTTCTGACCTTTATCTCTGGGTCAATGGGTACAGAAATTTTATTCATTTTCTTCAGCATAATCACAAACTGCTTTCCAAAACTGTTGAACCAATTCATAGCTTCACCAGTGTGTTACTGGGCCTGTCCTTCCACGATCTCTCAACACTGACTACTCCCGTCTTTTGACAACCTTGCAAATGTACTGGGTGTAAAGACTGAGCCTCAAATTATTCTCATTTGCATTTCTCTTATTATTAGTGATGTGAAGCAATCTTTCATTTGGTTCTTTATAGTTAGCAATTCTTTACCAAACCACCAAGGGAATATTAGACAACACAATAATAAAATTCATTTGGAGGAACAAAGGTCTAGAATGACAAGGAAAATAATTTTTAGAAGGAGGAATTAAAGGGAACTAGCACTTTAAGACCTCAAATTATGTTTAAAGCAGGAATCAACTAAAACCGGTACTGGGTAAAAAAAACTGAAACGCTGATGAGTGGAGCGGACTCATCTGGAGGAAGAATCAGTAACAACTGAATTCAATAATCCAGTGTTTCACAAATGTGAAGACAGTCTCACTTGGGAAAGAACTCCTTATTCAATGTTATTTAGTCATTTCAGTCATTTCTGACTCTTTGTGTGACCCCTTTTCTGGAGGTTTTCTTGGCAAACATAATGAAGTGGTTTGCCATTTCCTTCTCTAGTTCACTTTGTAGATGAGAAAACTGAGGTAGACAAGGTTAAGTAGCTTGCCTAAGATCACACAGCTAGTAATTGTCTGAGGTTGGTTTGAACTCAGGTCTTCCTGACTCTAGGCTTGACACTCTATCCACTGTTTCACCTACCTGTCCTCCCTATTTAACCAGGAAAACAGCAGGAAAACAGTAAAGCAGTCTGGAAGGAAATCATGCTTAGATCAACACTTACACCACATTCCATAATACATTCCAACAGATACATAACCTTAATATTACTGATTATACAACAAAAATATTAAAAGAGAGGCAGATCATATACTTCTCCCAGCAATGGGTAGGAGATGTATTCTTAACCAAACAAGGAATAGAGGTAATTTATTATAAAAGATGACTTTGATTGCATGAAACTGAAAAAGCTTCTTCACAGACAAAATTAATGCATCCAGGATAAGAAAGAGAAAAATCTTTCTATCAAATTTTCTGATAAGGAGTTAGTATCAAAAATACATAAACAATTAATAAATACACAGAAGACTTAACAGCCAATTCCCCCATATATAATTCTGAAAAGAACGACAAAGCATTAGGAAGAAATGAAAACCAAAACAACCCTGAGGTTTCACTTCACACTCTGAAAATTGGCAAAGATAAAAAAATAGCAATAACGAAAGTTGAAGGAGTTTTGGAATGATAAATACACTTATTAGTGTGTTACCCTTATTAGTGCAGCTGTGTACTGGTACAACCATCCTGAAAAGCAATCAGGAACTATGCAAATAAAAGTAACTAAAATGTGCACACCCTTTGATCAGAGCTTCCATCATTGGACTTATACCCTGAGGAAGTCACTAATAAGAAGAAAAATCCCCATAGATACCAAAATATGTATAAGAGAACCTTTTGTGATGGCAAAGAATTGGAAACTGAGTAGATGCCCATCAACTGGAGAATGGCTAAACCAACTGTGGTATGTGAGTGTAATGGAATATACCTGTGCTGTAAGAAACTATGAATATGTTTAATACAGAGAAGCATGGAAAGAGCTACATGAACTGATGCAGAGTGAAGTAAGCAAAGCCAAGAAAACAATATTCACCATGACAACAACATAAACAGAAAGAACTATACACACACACACACAAAATCAAAAGTGAATATAGCAAAATTACAGAGATAAAGCATGATTTGAAAGACCTACGAAAGGCTGTTTCCAACATACTCTCTCATGTAAAGAGAAGGCCCACAGATGTTGTGCATGTTTTTGAACTTTTCTATGTACTAATTAGCTATGCTGATTTTTTTTGTCTTTTAAAAAAATATAATTTGCTATATGGGATGGCTCTCTGGAAGGGGTTAGGAGAAGGATATTGGAGAAAACTATGAGGATGTAAAAAACAAAAGACACCAACAAAATCTTTTTAATAAAGAAAAATACTTTTGGGACACTGTGTGCATATACATACACATATACTTATATGTATGCATAGATATACATAGACTGACCTAATTTCAATATAAAAGAGGAAGATCCATTCATCAATAAGTGGTCAAAAGATACAGTTGTCAAAAAAAAAAGCTATTACTAACCATAGGAAAGATGGTTCCAAATCATTTAAAAAAGAGAAATTAAAATCTATACAACTCTGAAGTTTCACCAAGTTGGCAAAGAGGACAAAAGACAAACAGAGTTAATGTTGAAGGGTTTGTGGAGAGAAATACACACTAATATACTATTTGTAGAAATATGGATTGGTCCACTTTGAAAAGAAATTTGGAAATATGCTGCAGGAAGTGACTAAAATGTCTATACTTCCACAGATCCTATTAATGTTACCCATGGCAGCGTTCCACAGTGCATGTGAGAGTATACACCAAGATGCCTCTTTAAACCTGGTAGGTAATTTCTCATGTTTCTGATGTTGAAAGAGCTGGTTAAGGCTCTAGTTTCTTACCCAGGTTTAAAAGGCACTGCAGTGGGTGGCAGTAATACTGGTTCAGCACTAAAGTTATCAGCACCAGGTGTTGGAGAAGGAGTTGCAGAATCATGGGAATTAATGCTGTGCCCATCAGAGCCAGAATCTTTGGCAAATTTCACCTAAGGAAAGAATAATCAGTACAGAATAGAACAATTGTCTTGATTTAACAGTTCGCTGGTCTTGAGGAAATCAAGGTGGTTTATTATACACTGCTAGCCATAACTTGCTTAAGCTGAATGGTAAAGAGAGGAGATTAAAAGCAGTCAAACTGGTAGACTTCAAAGGTCTCTCCTAGATCTCATGTTCTAGGGTTCTGTTCTGTGCAAGGGGCAGTCTCCTAGAGGAGCAGGACAGGAGAAGAAGACAGAAGTGTCTTCTGGGGTTAGACTGTCCTGGTGAGAGAAAAATCTTTAAGTTTAGAATTGGGAAGGGTGGGGGAGGGGGAGAAAGAACAGTATTTCAAAGTAGGGGAAGATGCCTCTGGAGAAACAAAATGTTTCTGCAAAGATGAGAATTTAACTTTTTGGAGTCCATTTTTCAAATTCAGGGCTTTGTTGTGTCTTGGAGGATGGAAGTAGGCGAGTCAGCAAATCAACAATTTGTGGTTTATCATATATTTATCACATTTAACATGAATTTGTCAACCAACCTCACACTGAGGCCCCAGATGTTCCTTTAATTACTCCCTAACTGATTCCTGTATTTCCCAAAGAAGCTATTCTTCACTTTCTCTCCTGGGCTCCCCATCCTTTCTCCTTTCCCCTCTCTCAGTTAAGGACTGCAACTGCCTATCTTCCTAAAAAAGTTAAGGCTTCTTTTCTTCTATTCCCTTCATCTCCAAATCTCTGACATCATCTCCCATTGTCTCTTCCCTTCCCCAAGTCCCTGACAAAGAGGGGCCCTTCTTGCTAAGGCCATGCTTTTTACGTGGGCACTTGATATTCTTTCTTCTGTCTTCTTTGGCAGTCTGCACGCTCAATCATCCCCTTCAACTTCTTCACTCTTCAACTTCCCCTAATGAAATCTCCCCTTCCTCTTCCCTTCAAACATGCCTATATGTTCCCCATTTTAAAAAAATCTGCATTAGATTCTACTCTCTCCTCAAGCCATCACTCCTTATTCCTTCTCCCTTTTCCAGACATACTCCCATTTTTTTGTTCTCACTAGGATGTCCTGGTTTTCCACCCTTTGGTTCCTTCCCAGACTACCACTCCTTCATTCCCTGCACTCTTCTCCCTTCCCTAACTTGATGCTCTGGTGGATCAGTTCAACTAGACACCAATGGTGTCAACTCAGCTCGGAATGGGTTCCTGTGGGCCCATAGTGAAAACTACAAATTAACATAATCTATATTGTACTGAATTTTTACTGATTTTTGTTAAGCATTTCTCAATTACATTTTAAGGGGAGGAGCAGCTGCTCTATACCACCTTGTGAACTCCAATCCCTGCCCCTGGTCCTCTTCCTGTCACGTACCACCTTCACTCCTACACACACAGTGCTCATTAGAACTGGTTAGGCCCAATACTAATGTATGTTACATAGTCTCAACTGCCCCCTTCCTGTGGCAAAGGTGATCATTTTACACTCCTCATCAATCTGCTCTCCCACTCACCACAAGGGCTCTTCCAAACCTTTTTATCCCACCTTGAGCCTCCATAGCACTCCTTCATACTTTACTGAGAACACTGAGGCCATTTGATGAGAGCTGCTTCTCTCCTCTTTTCATATCCCTTGGATGTCTTCTGCTCTATCTTTGCCTTCACCCATCTCTCATGAAAGGTGACCCTTCTTGACAAAGAAAACTCTTCTTCGTGCATTCTTTTTTTTTTTTGGAGGGGGGAAGGTAGGGCAATTGGGGTTAAGTGACTCGCCCACAAATTGTTGAATAGCATACAGCTGACTCTGCCTACTTCCATCCTTCCTCATACGGGTAATTTTTGTGTTAAGTGTCTGTGTCCGGATTTGAACTCAGGTCCTCTTGACTCTAGGGCTGGTGCTCTATTCACTGTACCACCCAGCCACCCCTCCCCCTCCATGCTTTCCTTTTTTTTTTTTTTGCTTTTTGGAGGGCAGCAGCGGTTAAGTGACTTGCCCAAGGTCACACGGCTAAGTTTTCGTGTTAAGTGTCTGAGGCCAAATTTGAACTCAGGTCCTCCTGACTCCAGGGCTGGTGCTCTATTCACTGCACCACCTAGCCGCCCCTCTCCATGCATTCTTTAAACCATTTCTTCCCATCTTCTCCAGCAGATTTCCCTTCTATCAACCCCAAATCGCTCTCTATTCAATCTCTCCCTAGCTATTGGCTCCTTCCCTGCTGCCTATAAACACGCTCATGTTGTTTTCATCCTTAGAAAATTGACCTAACTCTCCCTCCTACCTATCCTATAACCTCTCTGTTTCTTTCTGGCTAAATTGTCAGATAAGGCTGTATATACACAACTTGCTTACTCTCCTGATAATGGATTTTAAACCCTCTGCAACCTGGCTTCCAACTGCATCACCTGACTGAATCTCCTCTTTTCAAAGTCACCAACGATTTCTTAATCACCAAATCTAGTAGGGGTTTTTTCTCCTCATCCTTCTTGACTTCTGCAACCTCTGACACTGCTGCTCACTCTCTTCTTCTGGATACTATCTCCTCCTAGGTTTTCATGACATTGCTCTCTCTTGGTTTGACTACTTGCTCTCAGTCTCCTTTGCTGGTTCACCTAAGTTACACTCACTAACCTGGGTTTAATCTGTGCAGATGATTCCCAGAGGTAGATAGATAGACAGACAGATAGACAGACAGACAGAAAGAAAGAATTGCTCTCTTGAGCTTCAGTCTCCCATCACCAACTGCCTGCCCCTTGTACATTTCCAACAGGTTGTCCTGCAGGCGTTCTCAAATTGTCCAAAGCTGAACGCATTATCGTTCTTTCCCAAATCTTTCTTCTTTAAAACTTCCCAATTCCTGCTGAAAGGACTAACATCCTCTCAAATAACCCAGGCCTACAACTTGAGCATCATCCTTGACTCCTTTCTTATGCTCACTCTACATATACAATCTGGTGCCAAGACTTGTCATTTTCACCTTCATGACATCTTCTTTATGTCACCTTCTCTCCACTCATATGGCAGACATCGCAGTGAAGGCTTTCATCACCTTGTGTGCATTCAATATCCTTCCTAGCCTTGCCATTTCCCAGCATTCTTATACTTTTATTTCCCTCTACATATTTCACAATCTGGTAAAACCTGCACTCCACCTCCTGACTCTGCTTTTTCTCTGGTTGTCCCCCAAGTTGCAAATGCTCTTCTTCCTCACTTCTGCCTTATGGGCTCCCTGGCTTCTTTCCAGACTCAGCTGGAGTCCCACATTCTGTAGGAGTCTTTCCTCAATCTTCCACTAGCAGTACCTTCCTTCTGAGATTAACTTCTAGCTATTCTGAATATACAATTATTTGCACCTTTTTTCCTTCACTAGAATTCAAGTTCCTTGAAGAGGTCGACCATGTTTTTGCCTTTTTTGGTAACCTTAGTACTTAGCACAATTCCTGGAAAATAGTGAGTGCTTCCTTAATAAATACTTGGTGACTGATACTTGCTGCTTCCTCTAATCTCATTACTTCTCAAACCTTTGTAACCTGGCTTCCAACTTCATCAGTGAACTGAAACTTCTCTCTCCAAAATTACCAATGATCTCCTAACTGACAAATCTGATGGTCTTTTCTCAGCTCTCACAGTTTTCAATCTGCCTGCTGACAACTCTCTTAAGATTTTCATGGCTCTCCTCTCCTGGTTCTCCTTCTGATTGTTGTTTTCCATTCTCTTTTGCTGGCTCATCACTCACATCACATGTCCAAACTGCAAGTGTTTTCCAAGGCTTTCTTTACTCTTCCTCTACACACTTAGTGACCTCGACTTCCTTAGATTTAACTACCACATCTATGTAGATAACACACAGATCTATCTATCCAGCCCCAGCCTCTCTTTTGAGCTTCAGTTCCATACCAAATGCCTACTGGATATTTCAAACTCCCAAAGACATCTCAAACTTCCCATGTCTAAAATTTAATTCATTTTCTTTCCTCCTAATCCCTTCCTTCTCCCAAATTTCTTTTTTTCTGTTGAAAGAGTCATCATTTCTTCTATCCAGTCACCCAGGTTTATAACCTTGGCATTAGCCTTGTTTCCTCATGCTTCCTCACCCCATACGTCCAATTAGTTGCCGAATTTTGTCAAATTTTGTACCACTACAACATCTCCCACATCTACCTCCTCTCTACTCACACAACTGTCACCATGGTTCAGGCTTTCTTGCTTAGATTATTACAACAGGCTTCTATTTCCTCTCTTCACTTCAAGAGTCTCCCCGCTCCAGTCCAACCTAAATACTAGTGTCCATACAACTTTCCATAAGTGTAGATTTGACCATGTGACTACCCTATTCAGTCATCTGCAGTGACTCCTTATTGTCTCCCGGAAAAAATATAAAGGGATCACCTTAGCTGTTGAAGTCTTTCACAACCTGGTCCCAATTTATCTTTTCAGTCTCACTGCACATTCCCCTTCCCACACAGTCATCTAGCCAAACTGGCTTTCTCTCTCTTCCTCATATGTGATACTATATTTCTCCTCTCTGTGCTCTGCATGGGCCATGGCCATTCTCCATGCCTGAGGATGCATTACCTTTCTGTTTCAGGCTTAGAGTCCCTCTCTTCCTTTAAGATGCATCTCAAGCACCATCACCTGCAAGAAACCTTGCCAGATATCCAACAACTATTAGTGCTCTCCTACTCAAACTACTCTGTTAATATTCATATTTATTCACTTTGCATTTATGCTGTATATACAGCTGCATATATTCTTGTTACTTTGCCCATTAGAATGTAAGTTCTTTGGAGCAGCTATACTTACTAGTTATGTGACCCTGGGCAAGTCACTCAACCCCAATTCCTCCCTCCCCCCCAAAAGAAAAGAAACAGAACAGGAAAAAAAAGAAAAAAAAAAGAACATAAGTTCCTCGAGAGTAGAGACTGTTTCATTCTTTGTGCTTGTATCTCCATCACCTAGTGTAATGTCTGGTAGTAGTTGCTTAATAAATGCACAGTGACTGATGCATGTTGAAGTATCTCTATAGCAGAGGAAAATGAAAGCCTATCCATGCCACATCTGTTAGTGCTTCACTCACCCTTCTGACTTCCACTTCAAACACCAGGGTTGAGTCTGATGGAATATGTCCACTTATGCCTTCAGAGCCATAAGCATATGCTGGAGGAATAATGAGAAGTCTTTTCCCTCCTTTCCTCATACCAAGCATTCCATCTTCCCAGCCCTTTAGAGATCCAAATACAACATTAAAGATTAGCTGGTGTGAATTGAATTAATAATGATCAGTCAGTCAATACACATTAAGTACCTAATATGTGCCAAACTCTGTGCTAAGCTTTGGGGACAAAAAGGCAAAAGACAGTCTATGCCCTCAAGGAGCTCACAGCCTAATGGGTGAGGTGACACACAAACAACTATGCACAAAATAAATTGGAAATAATCCACAGAGGAAAGGCACTAGAATTAATAAAGCTCAGTAAAGGTTTCCTGTAGAATGTGGGATTTAAGCTGGGACTTTAAAAAAGTCAAGAAAGTTGGGAGGTAGAGACTAGAAGGAAGTGTTCCAGGTATAGGAGAAGCCAATGAAAATCTCTGGAGTTGGGAGACAGAGGGTCTTGTTACAGGAACAATAAGGAGGCCAGTGTCCCTGCATCAAAGAGTACTTAGAGGAAGAAAGTGGTAAGATATAAAGAGACTGGAAAGGAGTATGTGTATGTGGAGAGGGAGGGGGAGGATAAGCAGGTTATTTGAACACCAAAAAAGATTTTATATTTGACTCTAGACTCTATTTGAGAGGGAGCCACTGGAGTTTACTGAGTTGGGGTGACATGACTGGACCTGCACTTTAGAAAAATCACACTGGTTGCTGAGTAGAGGACAGACTGCAGTGGGCAAAGAATTGTGGCAGGCAGACCTATCAGCAAGCTAATGGAATAATCCAGGCAAGAGGAGATGAGCACCTGCGTGTATCAAGGCAGTGGCATTGTCAGAGGAGAGAAGGAACTCATTCAAAATATGTTATAAAGGTGAACTGCTAGGCCATGAGAACAGATTAGATATTTGGGGTGACAGACAGGAGTCGAGGATGACACCTAGCAGCAAAACACCAGAGCCAAGAGGATCAAGACACACAGGACCAGAGGTGACCACTAAAAGCCATCTAGCGCATCACTGTGCCTCAGAGAGCAGTATCTAAAGTAGATTTTCCAGGCTTTTTCATTGTAGAACACACATATACAAACTCCTGAATTTCCTAATAATAGATCTAATGTCCACTGTTAATATCAGGCCTTTTTTGATTAGGAAAGACTGTCTGCCTATGATGATAACAAAGAGAAACAGAGAACAACAAGGGGCAAGAACTCAGCGGTGATTTGTGCTGGCCACGAACCAAAGTCAGACCATGAACATGGGCCAAGAAAAAAGCCCAGGAAGGGCCTTACAATCCACCAACATATCTTCAAGTACTTGGAGCTAATGTTAAGGAATGCCAGACAGATGATATCTACCTTGCTTTGAAATAGCTGGGTTTTTTTGGAGGGGGGAAGGCAAGGCAATTGGGGTTAAGTGACTTGCCCAGGGTTACACAGCCAATACGTGTCAAGTGTCTGAGACTGATTTGAACTCAGATCATCCTGACTCCAGGGCCAGTGCTCTATTCACTGTGCCACCTAGTTGCCCCTGAAATATTTTTCTGAAGAGAGAAGTTCTACCATTCTCCCTCAGTGGCTTCTTGGTGAAAATTTAGTTAGAAGAGTTTCTCCCAGGGCAGAAAGGAAAAAGGTAGGAGAGGTGAAGACTGGGATGAATTTTCTTTTTTGCATATTATCTTAAAGGTAACATTTAAGAAAATGCATGTAGTAATTCAAAAAACTTTTTTTCCCTCCTAGCTTCCAAACAAGCCTTTTAGGATAATCAGTCAGAAATATGCCAAATATTGAAAATCAGAAGTAAGTTTCGTAAATTCGACCCATAGCAGTTTACAGATTCAAAGAGAGAAACAATCAATGTGGCACAGTAGAAGAGACACTTGACTGGCAGTCTAGGAGGCCTGGGCTCTGTTTTGCCATTAATTATTGTGTAACTTTGGACAAGTCATCTGTCTATGCTTCAGTATTCCTATATGTCAGGGGGGTGGACGGATAGGGGGGAGTCTACCCTGCCAGCTTTAAAATCATTTCAGTCTGATTCAATGCTTTACCTTAATGACTTTTCCTGATCCCAGCTTTAATCGAAGTAGTTTATCCTTATTAACAGAAGAGTCGAATACCTAAATGTGAGAACAGAATCATTCAATAAAGTCCCAAACAGTGAAAAAATTATAATGAAGATCAGCAAAGTTTTAATGTAAGCCCAAACAACTACAGGAAAAAAAATAGTTCTAAGGGTGTGGAATAGGCATGGTATAGTTTGATTAGGCCCTCACAGGTGTTATTAAGCTGAACACCTCTGCCAACACCATGCCAGCACTTTAGAAAACCTGAAAAAGGAAAACTCAATTTGAAAGACACAAGTCCACATCAATCAACAAACATTTCCTTAATCTACAAAGTGCAAGGTACTATCTTAAAAGCTGCATGTGTGGGAGGGGAGCATATGTAAAGACATAAAAAGAAAACATTCCAAGAGGTCCAATCACGATGAGGCCTTGAGACTAACTAACAATACAAGGTAATAAATCACACAGGCCAGAGAAGTGCTGGAGGCTGTCTTTGGAAGGAGAGATATTTTAGCTTTTGATGTCAGGAGGCAAGTTAGATCTGATATAAACCAAAATCAGTATACTGGATATAAAGCCAAATTTATACCACTTAAACCAAAATCAGTATACTGGATATAAAGCCAAATTTATACCACTTAATCATTCCACCTGGCATCTGTGAACAAAGTCACTTGAATCTGGTCTAAATCCTTCTCTCTCTGTCCCTTCCCCCACCATAACTTCATGACCCCGATTTTTACATTTTCCTAAAACATGATGCCACAGAAGGACTTTAGATCACTACACACACTAGGCCTAGCATCTTGGGTCAGAATTAGCACTCATAAAATGGAGAACACTCTATGAAGCACTGGAGGAGTCAGGAAAAAGTGTCTTCCTTAGAGGCACATACAGCAGAAATGGGGGGAGGGGACTGGGTGGGGGAGTCAATGATTTATTAAATAAATATCCAAACCATAGTTTAATAAAGTAGTTAAGTCCAGGGACTCTATCTTTGGAATGGAAGCCAGATATTTTGTTCCTCTCTGGTTTTTGACAACTCTTATCTACTTCAAAATTTTAGCCACATATTATGAAAACTGATGTGTAAAAATTTTTTAAATGAGAATATAAATGAGAATTTAGCTCAAAAGTTATAAAAGTGTAAACTGGATGGTGGTGTATATTTGGTGACCAGTCAGTCTCTGACCTTCAGGGAAGTTCTAATACACAGCACATGCTCACTTTCAACAAAGAGCTTGTCTTTTAAGACACATTCTCAGCAATCAGACTTCAGTAAGCACTGATGCTCCAGGAGCTGTACCACACATAGGGGAACAAAGACAGAAATGGAACAGCCCCCATTCTTCAGAAACTTATGCTGTGTCAGGGGAAACACATGAACAAACATCTGTGTATTCATACTATAGGAAAAGGACTGGATCTCTGATTTCATTGGTACAGGGAGCTCTCAGGTGAGAAAACTGCCATCTACTAATGCAGACTGGTACCTTCTCTGAAACCTGGTGTCTTAGGGAACTGCCTGGAGCATTGAGAGGTTAAATAACTTGCCCAGGAACACAAAGCAAGGATGTGTCAGAGGTAGGACTTGTACCCACCTATGTCTTTCTGGCTTTAAGAGTAGCTCTCTACCTACTACACCACACTGCCTTCATCAAACTATATACAAAATAAATACAAGCTAATTTTTTTGTGGGGAAGATACTGGTAGTTGAGGGACTAGCAAATGTTTCTATAGAAGGTGCTTAAGTGCACCTTAAAGGAAAACAGAGTTCCTAAGAAGAAAAGAAAAGAAAAGAGGACACTCTAGGCATGGGGCATAGCCAGTACAAAGGCTTGGACAGCAGAGATATGGTATCATATATGAAAAACTGTAAGGAAGCCAGTTTGGCTGGACTGTAGAGCTTATGAGTGGTAGTGATATAAAATATTAACTCTTTTGTTTGGTATTTGAAGCCTCTTTTAACCAGTCCTAGTCTACTTTTCCAGCTATAAGAGTTTACTGAGTAGAGGAATGACATGGTCAGACCAGCATTTTAGGGAAATTGCTTTAGCAGCTGCGAGGAGGCCCAGTCCCCACAGATACACAATAATGTAATAGAATTAGAGACAGAATGGACCTTAAAGATCAAGTCCAAGTCTCATTTTACAGATAAGAAACTGAAGCCAAAATTGTTTAAGTACTTGCCTACGGTCTCATACATATTAAGTGGCAGGGTCAGGATCTGAACCCAGGTCTTCTGACTAATCCAGAGCTCTTTCCACAATACTAAATTATCCCCTTGGAGGAGCTTTTTAAAATTTCTCAAAGGCAAACTTCTTTGTCCAACTCAATTTTTTTGTTTCTGAGTGTTTCAGGGCCTGACTACGTTACTCATCTTCATTTCCTCAAGTCAGGAAACTTATAATATCCCACATTCTCTCAGACAATTACATCTCCAATTTGTAATACACTTTTTATTCATTCATTCATTCATTTATTTTTGGAGGGAGGAGGTCAGAGCAGTTGGGGTTAAGTGACTTGCCCAAAGTCACACAATGTTAAGTGTCTGAGGCCTAATTTGAACTCAGGTCCTCCTGACTCCGGGGCTGATGCTCTATTCACTGCACCATCTAGCTGCTCCTGCAAAGCACTTTTAATGAGACTGTAAAAGGAACATCCTTTTTCATATAGAAAATATTGTCACAGTTCTTAGATCTTTGATTATTGCCTGATATTCTCCAAATGGCCTTTCCTGAAATTATCCCTGATTGTCAAAAAGGACATGAAAAGACAGAAATGGAAGACAAGAGAAGACAATCACTGTAAAAGGTTTAAAAATATTTCTACTTGCAAATTGTTACTTGACTGGTAAACAATCATAAAATGGAAAATCATTTAGCATGAAATTTCATGTGCCTTTGTAAAGGCAAATCCATTAGTCCTAGTTTGGACTCTGAAGCCATACTGAAGAAGTCTTTTACATATTAGTTCTTCAAATACATAAAGACAGTGATAATGTTTCCCCTTACTCTTAATATTTCCTGGGTAAAACCATTCCTCATCCTTTTAGTCATTCTTTATGTTTTTCAGACTCCTTATCAACCTCACCGCCCTCCCCTGTTTGCATT
>CM053581.1:229103281-229148371 GCA_028627135.1 Pseudochirops cupreus
CAAAATTTGGATGTATCCTGGCAGAGGTGATTGGTTGTTGCTGACTTATGTAAATGAGAATTCTGTACTGGAGTCCACCAAAGATGGAATACAAGAGCAAAAAGAGAAAGCAAAAAATGAACAGAAAATTTACATTAGCAGATACTAGTAGCTAAAGCCTCCAAAGACCTTACATTGCTTCCTAACTTTGTTCCAAGGAATAATCCCTTCCTTTTCAATTTTTCCTTCCAATTTTGGTCTCTAAATTCTATCCAACTGAACACCTTCTACTTTAATGTATTATATTCCCATGTAAAGAAAGTGAATTTTAAAGTAATGGAACTAATTCAACAGAATTTAAACAACTGAATTAATGCTTTCAAAAATGGCAGAGTCCTCTTGGAAAGAAAAAAAGCTCCAGTATGACAAGTACAGAGAAGTAAAAAAGAACAGTTTGCACAATCTGTAGTTATGTGCAAAATATGATCAAAGGCATCACAACCTTGGCTTTCAGTACAAGATGATGTCTGAGTATGTTCACTTCCCCATCAAAACTGTTTTTTTGTTTTTTGTGTGTGTGTTTGTGTCTTTTTGGAGGGGGGAAGGCTGGGCAATTGGGGTTAAGGGATTTGCCCAAGGTCACACAGCTAGTAAGTGTTAAGTGTCTGAGACTGGATTTGAACTCAGGTCCTCCTGACTTCAAAGCTGGTGCTCTACTGACTGTGCCACCTACCTGCCCCTTCAAAGCTGCTATTTAAGAGAACAGTTCACTTCTTGGAATCAGAAACTTCTTGGGTGAAAAATCTATCTGAAGAGTACACATTAGTCTAGGTGTTTATAGCATTTCTTAAGCTCAAAAAGACAAGTTAGTTCTTGAAGGAAATGATATTAAATCCGCATTAAATATGGTGGCCCTTAACCAATGGACCACAATAGTGAAAAACAAGAACATCAAGAAAATTTGGGAGGTCATCCGGGCTTCTGAGAAAAGAGTCCAAGGGACACAGGAAGATGGAGTTGGAAAAGTGGTACAGATTCCAAAGAGTATACTGGAGACTCACTTAGATGTTATTAAAAAAAAATTTAGCTCTGGAGGCAATTCTAAAGATGAATTTACAAAATGCTTCATATGACAGCCTCATTGTTAGAATAAGGATAGAGAAATTGAAGATGTTGGATTTCTCCCTTCTGCCATCAGAACTCTGTGACCCTACAAGGCTTATTAAAACTCTCTTTATCTACAACAATAAATACTGCTGATGAACCAAACTAGAAAAGGAAATGTTCCTTCTAGCTAGCTTACTTTTAAAGTCTAAATTCTTAAGAGAGATTCAAATGATAAAAAAAATAGGTCAAGCACAAATTGGTTTATTCACAAGAATGAACAGAAAAGCATTATCTACTATGATTTAGACTCATAATCATCAGGATGGTAAATAACCATCCTTATCACAAGAGCAAAAGAGACAGTGGGCAAGGTCAAATGACAACTGCTACCTCAACAGTTTTCATTTAAAGAAAATCAATTCCCTGGAAAGAAAATTCCACAACTAAGAACTCATACAGCACAATACTTGGGTAACAATACCAGCAGAAAAGCAAGATAAAATTACAAATAGGATCACCACAAGCTCGACTATAGCATTGTGTTGAGCCAAGCAAAGACTTCAATGCATATGTACACACACGTACACACACGTACACACACACACAATACATGTATATCACAAACATACATTCAGATGCACACATGCGTGTGCTTATACACATGTGTATAAGCATGCACAAAAGCCTGAATAGCTTAAATCTGCACTAAGACTTTGGGCAGAATATGTGCATGTGTATATAGAATTGGGGCCCCTCTTACCTCTTTGGCAGTGTGGTTCCCCAAGACTGCAGCACCAAACTTTCCCTGCTTCACATATTGACCATTTGTGCTAAAGAAACAGAAAAACTGCTTAATAAAAGTGATACAAAATAATTAAGTAGATCCTAGTAGATCAACAACGACTGCAACAATGTAGATTTAACACTATTGAAAGGAAGTCAAGCTTTTGACTGATTGGAAACCAGGCAAGGCCTTGTGAGCCCAGCCAAATGAAGCCAATGACTCGCGACAGGGGCAGGCAGAGGAGGACCAGAGAGGAATTTGGCTTCCGAGGTCAGGTGGGGCAGTCACTGCATCAGGCTTTGGTTTGTACTGTTTTCCTTTTTCACTAGAGAGGGCTCAGTGTATGTGAAATAAATGTGATTTTTAAAAAAAGGGCATCAATAAACTTACTTTGAAAATAACAAAAATAATTAATTAGGAATAAGAACTACCCAAAAAGGAAACCAATTAGTCAGCCATCAAGAAAAGTGAATATCTCACAACTGAAACTTTAAAAAAAATATCTCTAAGAAGATACGTGCCCTAACAAGACAACATGAGAAGGGAGGCAGGGCAAGGGGGGAGGGATGCATGAAAGAGAAGCTGGAGGCACCGCACATTTAGAACCCGTTCCACAGAGAGAGGAAGGCTATGTTTTTGCAAGGGTCATACATGGAATCACAGAGCTACGGTCATAAGCAATAGTGTTGACTTCCTGTGTCAAGCTAGGAGCTGGCATCAGAGGAGGAGGGGCAAAGCCATGAAAGAAAGAATGGGGGCAGGGAACAAGTATTTAAGTTCCTAATACATGCCAAGGACTGTGCTAAGTGCTTCACAAATATCTCATGTGACGCTCACCAATAACCCTATGGGGCAGATGCTATTATAATCATCTTCAATTTGCAACTGAGGAAATTGAGGCAGACAGAAGTAAAGTGACTTGTCCAAAGTCACGCAGCTAACCAGTATCTGATGTGGGATTTGATCTTAGGTCTTCCTGACTCCCAGACCAGTGCTATATTCTTTGTACCATCGAGCTGCTTTACTGATGCTGAGAGTAATGTGGACAATGCAGCTCTGGGATAAGAGGTTCAGTAGGGACCACTGAAAAGTGAGTTACCTGACTGTCTAGTCAATCTAAATGCTTTCCCTTGGCAAGTAGGACTCGACCCCAGGATGGGAATAATAAAGTCTAGAGAAGTACATTGGGCCCAAGTCAGGCAGGATTCCCTGGAGAAGGAAGAAGTATTTTGCCTGTTTTGAGTCTCCTTTACGTTTTTTTGGTCAGGTGAAACAAGGCCTCTCCTATATTTGATGGTTTACTAGCATGAATGCTTGTGTAGGAGCTAAGAGACCTTTCTCTTTTGCTGGGGAGACTTAGAGAACATGAATCAAATCCCAGAGTTCTCAGTAAACACTGGGTGAAGGCATCAGTCAAAAAGAGAGATTTTGCGGGGCGGCTAGGTGGCGCAGAGAATAGAGCACTGGCCCTGGAGTCAGGAGGACCTGAGTTCAAATTTGATCCCAGACACTTAACACTTACTAGTTGTGTGACCTTGGACAAGTCACTTAACCCCAATTGCTCTGCCCTCTCCCCTCCAAAAAAGCAAAAAAAAAAAAAAGAGGGAGATTTTGTGAAGAAGACTAACAATGAATCTAGTCTATATAAACCTAGAACTTGAGCTCTGAAGTATGGGTTACAATAAATTATTAGAGCTAGAAGAGATGGTTTCTAGATGAGATCTGGAAAACTGATAAAGAAATACACCTTCTTCCTCTCAACAGACAGGTGCAGATAGGGGTGTGTTACAGCCAGCTCCAACAAACTCTCTATTGTTAAATTTTCAGGGTATTTATACCTTGGAAATCAGCAAGCTACAAACCAAGTAAACTTAATTTACTGTTTGTTAACTGGCTAGACTTAAGAAAGTAATGGAGAAAACGTTAATAATACAGATTATAGCTAAAAGTGTGATTATACACACAGACGCACAAACACCCCCTTTAAGTATTTACCAGCATACCTCTGGCTGCAGATTATGGATCTAATATCAGACATGGCCACTATGTAGGCTGGCTTTGTTATTATAAGAAAGGGTTCATTGTGGGGGGAAGATGGAGTTTGAAAGGGAAATGATTGACATAAACACAAAAGGCAACAATAAAACTTTTTAAAGTCATCTAATCTTATCTAAACCTCTTATTTTAGAGGTGAAGACACTGAGAAATCAATGCTGGACAAACCCACGTATTGTCCCTTCACCACAAGAGTTATTTAATTAGCTACTTACAATCGGTATGCATGGACCGCGGTGGCAGCCAGGACGGTGGGAGTTCCAACAGGGGCTGGAGGAGGAGGAGTTTTCTGTGCTGGCGGATTTGCTGGAGGGGAAGAAATGGGGATTTCATTCATTTCATACTTAGGAGAAGTATTCTGCCCTTAAAAAACCTCAAATTTTGATCTTGCCCTTACATCTGCATGTTTTAGATTTTTCCATGAATCTGTCCTGTACATAATCTCATTTAATCTTTACAACCAGGTGTCGAGCAAAGGACAGGCATTAGCCCCATTTTGCAGATGAGCAATCTGCAGACAAGTCATTGGAAATTTGCTACCCAAGGTTACAAGTTCTTCTAAACTCTTTTGATAGCTATGGTAGGTCAACACAAAACACTGAATTTAATACCCCTAAGATATTCTCATCTGCTTTTGTTTCTGTTCTCTATTTCCCTCTCCCCCTCTCTCCAATGTTCTCTCTTTCTCTTGTAATTCATTCTCCACATATTTTGCAATACATACATTTGGGTTAATACATTCTTTTTTTGGGGGGGGGGGCAATCCTGGTTAAATGAATTGTCCAAGGTCACACGGCAAATAAGTATCTTAGGTCTGATTTGAATTCAGGTTCTCCTGACTCCAGGGCAGGTGCTCTATTATACCACCCAGTTGCCCCAACACATTCCTTTTTAAAGATACTCCCATTTTTCTTTAAGAGTTAAGCTTATAGAGTGAGCTTCATAGAGTGAACATTTTTAAAAGCAATCAGATCAACTCTGAATTCAACAAAGTGACAAAAGCAGTTAGTTAATGGCCAGTCTGACAGAGACAAGAAGGTAGGGGCTGATTTTGGTGTTTGAACCATTTCTAGGCAGGAAATTTGTGGGCGGGGGTGTGGTGGGTGGGTGGGTAGCTGCTGAATGTAAGGGAATTTTTAGGAATCCAGAACCAGAAGATATCAGAGATAAACTCTCAATCACTAGGACATTTTGTCTTAGGCAGGTGGCAGCCTATGTACACAGAAAACTATCCCTCTGCTAAAAGGGACTTGCAGATACAGAGTTAAGATATCGAGATTTGTTAGAAAGGCTGTTAGCAAAATTCTTGGGACTTTAAAAGATAATACTCTCTTGCCATTAGAATTATACTGTCGCAGATAAAGAAGATGGACACAAGCTGCCTACTTAATGGGCTTCTTTGAACTTTCTCAGAACATGGTTCTCAGGAAAGACTGTGAGATCCTTGAAGTTAGAGCCTCTCCACAAAGGGGCAATGGGGACCAATCAAATAACCCCCTTCCTATGGCTTCGGCCCCAGCCTCTCCCCTCTCAGGGACTCCTACTCAGGTCCAGGTCACTAGTCTTGCTGAGGTGCCTCCCTCTGCGGCCCCTCTCCCCTCAGCAAGGTCCAGTCCCAGTCACGGGTCCCACTGAGCCAGCTCCCCCAGCTCCTTCTGCTGCACTCCAACCCTCTTCCCCCTGTTATCCCTTCCCTTTTCCTCTAGCCCAACACCCCTCATTTCCTGCCACCTACACCATGCATATCTACTACCCGGCATCTCCCAGCATGGCCCCTCCCCCCTCAGGGACCCCTGCTTAGGTCCCAGCCACTGGTCTTGCTGAAGTGTAGCCCTTCCCCCTGAGGCAACACCCACTCAGGCCTCAGGTCCACTAGAGGTATCTTTTCTTCTGACCTCTTCCCCTCCTCAGGTGCCAGCTGACCTTCCCCTTTGCCAGATCCCTTGCCAGCCCGATCCCCCAATCTTGCAGTCTGATCCAGTTCAGCCAGCACCTCCTAGTCACTCTCTCACAGGAAGTGAGACTTCCAATCTCCCTTCCCAAGCCTCTGTCCCCACAGCACCTTCAGGACTTTTTCCCTTAAGGCAAGTGGCTCTCTTGGCTGGTGGGACAACTACAGTGCATGTCCCATTCTCCATTTCAGATCTCAATCAAATTAAAGAGAAACTGGGTAAGTTCTCTGAAAACCCCACAAAATTTACTGAAGGCTTTAGGGACTTATCCCTACAATTTGAGCTTTCTTGGGGTGCTTTGCACATCTTCTTCTCTACCTATTGTTCCACTGAGAAGAGGACAATCTGGGAACAAGCCCAAACATTTGGGGATCATTTGGCTAGCAATGACCCCAGAAAATACCCCCTAGGAACAGCTGCTGTTCCTACTGGTGACCCAGGATGGGATTATCAAATCCGGGAGGAGAGAGAGAAGAGAGACCATATGGTACTTTGCCTGTTGGAAGGCCTAAGAACTGCATTTCAAAAGCAAATAAATTATCTGAAAGTTAGGGAAATTACTCAGACAGATAAAGAAAACCCCGCCCTTTTCCTAGATAGACTGGTAGAAGCTATTAAAAGGTACAAATTTAGATCCTGACTCTATAAGAAGGGGCAGAAATCCTTAACATATATTTCATTAGTCAGTCTGCCCCAGATATTAGGAGGAAACTGCAGAAATTGGCAATGGGACCCCAAACACCTCAGGCCCAATTACTGGAGATGGCCTTTGGAGTCTTTAATAACAGAGACTTGGTTGCAGCAGAGGAGAAAGAACGCAGGGAATGAACCAGAGGCAGAGAACGTGCTCGATTCTTGGCTGCTGCCATGGCCAGGAAAAGCCCCTCCAGGGGACCCCCTGGGAGGAAGCCTAGTCACTTGGGCAGAGGGAAAACCTTCTTTCGATCCCATAAGGAGAGTCACTGGTTCAAGGAGTGTCCCTTCAAGGCTCTTCCCCAGAGGGAGCCCCAGGAACCAATGCCTCTAGCACCGTGTCCATCTGACCAGGAAGGACACTGGAGGAAGGATTGTCCCTGAGGTTGGAAAAGTGGTAGAGCCACTTCCCAGTCCCCTGTCCTCCAGTATTCTCAAGACTCAGAATGATGGGGAAGCATGGGACTTGGCAGTACTCCCACTTTCTCCATATCTCACTGAACTCTGGCCAAGCGTTGTGGCTAAAGCTTACCCACTTTATTATGGCTAAGTTCTCTGTTCTAACCAATTGGTTCTACCCTCCCCTTGACCAGTAAGGTCAGGGGCATGGAAGGGGAAACTAAGGGATGTCTCTCGACATAACCCAGTCCCTACCTGCTTGAGGATGTATTGTTTGAACTCTCCTTCTTTATGCTCTCCTTATTCTGTCCCCTTGTTGGGAAGGGGCCTGTTGGTGAAATTGGGAAGCCAATTTTCTCTAGTTAAGCTTCCCAGATCTCCCCATGTTCCCTCAGGAGTGTGGGAGACAGTTGAATCATTCAATTGTTTGGGATCAGGAAATTATTCCTGGGTGAGCTATTTCTGCCATCCCAGCATCTTTTTGACTCTTAGGTCCTAAAGTGACCCCCCATCATGATCTATATATATTTAAACCCAAGGCCTGGGAGGGACTCCCGCCATTAATGGCTACTCGAGGCCCTGACTCATTCTGTCTAGAGTGGGGCCCAGACCACCAGGTGAAAGAAACTTTACTCTCTACGATGAAGGAAGGAGAGAGCAGGCTCTGGGAGTCGTTGTCTGTTTTTGAAAACTGTTAGATTCTGTGGCTGCTATTGCTTTCCACGTGCTAAACGTCCATGGAGCAATTGGAAAGGAAAGGGATATCTGGCAGCATTTTGGCCTTGCCATAGTCATCTTTAATTACTACCAGGAAATTGTTCTTTCCTATACTTTTATGTGCCTGTTTGGTCTTTGTTTGCTTAACCTCTTTGCCAGATTTGTCTCCCCCAAGAGAGACAACAGAGACATCAACCTCCAGATGGCCACTCAGGCTATACCAACCTCTGACTGAACCCAAGTTCTCCAGCCCACTGGACCTGGCATCAGGTGTGTTCCAGAGTCTGACCCCTTGGATGTGAAGTCTGACCCCCTTGACATCCAGAGAGGCAGGGACAGCTCTATGCCCCTTGCCAGCAGGAAGCACTTTCAGAAGCTGAGACCTTCGCCCTTTACCCCAAAGGAATTTGGGTCCCATTTGTCTGAAGGGGGAATGATGAGGTACAGGCTCTGGGAGCCCCCTTGAGCTCTCCTTGAATGAAAGCATTTGCCTGAGGTCATGGGCCTTAAGTTGTGGTTCTGCACAAGTCTTCAGCCCTGCTTTGTTCCAATAGTTTCCCACCCTTGAACTGGCCTGGCGCATCATTGTCTATGGTCTCTAGGTAGCCTCCTGCAACTTCCCACCCTTAATCACTCATTACTGGAGTCTGACCTCATCTTGACTCCTGAAGACCCTCCCTAAATTCATTACTGGAGTCTGACCTCCTCTCCTCCTGAAGACCCTCCCCAAATTCCTCCTCTAGATCACCCCTAGATTCCTCCCACAACTTTTCTGTATATAGAATCCCATCTTCCCTCCAAGTGTGAGAGCACCATATAATAGCTTAGCACAGACTTACTGTGTTAGACTTGCTCTGTGAGAGCGCCATAGAATTACCTAGCATAGGCTGGCTCCTTGAGAGTCTACCCCATATGGTGAACTATTAATAAACTTTGTTTTTCTTTGGCTGAGAAGACTTGAGCCGAATTCTTTCGGCAGGACCTGGCATGTTGGTATTTTGGGGTTTCAGGCAACCTTAACTCTCTTTGTGGGTAACCTCTTCACTCCCACAGTCAAGTTAGTGGCCTCGGTAAAATGGAATTCTCACTAAGCCTCTTTCCCTCCACTACTGGAAGAGACAAAAGGAGGGAAAAAAAGAGGAAACTGAGATATGTACATGTGCCTTCTAGGGTAAACACATGTCAAAATCCTATGGTCATGAGACTTTATTTCTCTCAGTCTACCCCAACCTCTCCCTCCCTCCCAAGCTCCTTCATCTTAGTATCAGTATAGTAATTTACCAGATTTCTTCATTTGCTAGGAACCTTTAACAGATATTTCCCCCAAAAGAATGTCTATTGCCCTGACATTTTATTCACATATATAATATAGATAATTTTCAAGTTAAAATGTCATTACAGTTTAAAGTTATCATTTACTTATATTCTTCTTTCACTTACTTAACTCAAAAGACCCTTAAGTATATTCAAATAAAGGAAGAAAGGGAAGGTAAAAAGCAAAAGGTCCCCCAAATCCCTGGCAGGCCTGAGTTTGGACAACAATGCCCTCCGCCAGGGGTTGACAACCTGTGGAACCTAAGCCAAAGGTGATACATGCTAGAGGTTAGGACATTACCAATGGATCAGGATTTACAGAAAAGACTTTTTAAAAAATAATTTTTTTACTGCTAATATTTATTTTTACCTTACCTACATTTCCCATTATTATCCCTTCCCTTATCCTGAGCCATAAAGAATAAAAAAGAGAGAAAAATAACATTCAGCTAAATTAACATATCAAAAATATCTGAAGACTTATGTTCCTGACAGATTTTAAATCTCTAACCTAGCAGATCTTTGAGGTGGCTAATGAACCCCCTCCCCAGCTTGATATTCTCCTAAGGAGGAAGGGGCAAAAGTGCCCTGATGCCTCTTTTTCTATCAGACTTTAGAGTCTTTCCTTTCTCAAAGACTTTGATACAAATGTACACTGCTCCATTCACCTCCATCTTCCTGCCCTAGTGCTCCAAAGCTTAGAGAAAATGAAGAGCAGTTCTGCTCACAAAGAAACTAGAAAACCCTAACTTAAAGTAACATGGTAAGAGGCAGTGGGGCATAGTAAATGGAGAGCTGCCTCAGAGGCAGAAAGATCTGGGTTCAAGTTCCATTCCTGATACACCATGGTTGTGTCACCATGGCAAGTCACTTAATTTCCCAATGTCCCAGACAGTTCTCTAAGACTAAGTTGGAGAGTAGCTGCTAATCTGTTTTGTAGAAGGAGTTCTTCGCTGAGAGTTCCCTATACTGATTAATTAAAAAAAAAAAAGAAGTAACATGGCAAATCTGGCTATGAAGAGAGGGTCTGTGGTTCGCACATCCGCTACCCCCTGCCCCTGGCAAGGGAAAAACAAGAAGCCACTTTGCAGTTGTCCACCTAAAAGGCTGTGTGCTTTGGGCTTGCCGCTACTGAGAGAGTTGGCAGTAAACTTACCAGCCGTTGTTATTGTCTGGCCTTTCTTAGGCTGCTTTGGAGCTGTATATTGGAAGAATTCATTTCCATGGCCCACAACCACCTGATCCAGTCCAAAGAGAGAGGCCAATTTAGCACTGCCAAAAAAAAAAAAAGAGGAAGTGTTCGCGACACTTGATAGAAACCTAAACATATCACATGCTTAAGACATTACAGAAACGACTCAAGTTCAGTCCTCTCCAAATGCCAGTTGGCATACTTCACTCCCTGCAAGACTCACAAGATGGCCTTTTCTCCAGATTAGTCTGCTGATAGTGGGCCTGAAAGGCTTTCATCAGATGGCCCCATTCTGCTTTCATAACTGTGGGAAAATCACTTTCCCTGCACAGGCCTGCTTTCTCTGCTTGTATAAGCTGAGAGCTCAGTGATCTCTAAAAACAGCATCCAATTATCTTTTCTGGGTTTACTACAGAGTCTTAAATTCAAGATAAGAAAATACACTTTTCAAAAGTTAAACCATGCATTTAGATTTTTAGTTCGGAGAATATGGTCACTGCAATGCTATAGTCTCTCTTTTATCTCTCCATTCTTTGATTTCTGCTTTCATCTCCTGATTTATATAGGATAAAGGCAAGTTAAATGTATTTAAATTGAGAACTACCTATATGTATACATCCTTGAATTAGGAACCATACATATTTTTCAAACAGTCATTCTCAGAGTTGGAAAGGACCTTAGTGATAATCTAATCCAACCTCCAAATGAAACAAATCCTTTCTAGAGACAAGTGGTCATTCAGCTTCTGTTAGATGGTAGCCAGTAACATGCAAAACCTGCTCACATTTAGACTGCTATATATTCACAGAGCACTTTATACACATTATCTCATTTAATTCTCATAACAACCCCTGGGAGGTAAGCAATATAATTTTCATCTTATGGACGTGGAAAAACTAATTTGCTCAGAGTTGCACAGTGGCAAAACCAGGCCTCCAACTAGCCTGGCTCCAGGGTCAGTGCTCTATTCCGCACACCTGATAAGCACATCTGATTAGCCAAAACCTTCGGACATAACTCAAACATGCATACATCAGACACTCAAGTCATATTTGCTTATTAAGACAACCGCTCTGCCCACTCACTCCAGTAAGCCAAGTGGCTTGATGTACCCAACACCCATTTTCCCCTGGCTAGTGTCCTTATTTTCTCTTATGCTCTGTCATTGGTAGAAAACCTTTCTTCATTCCAGCCAAGAGGTAACAACATATATTGGGAGCCTCTGTCTAGCTCTTCTTCTCCAATCAAGCCACAAATCTTTATTAAGTACCTAAGTACCGGGTACACTGTGTTGCTAGACCCTGGGGATACAGAGAAACAATCCCTCAATTAAGGGGCTTACATTCCATTGGAGAAAACAGAAACATCTGTATGCATATATGTTTGTATGTATACACAGAATGCATTCAAAGTAAAAAGGGTGGGCACTAACAGCTGGGGGAGGGGACAAGAAAGAGTTCACAGAGAAGGACATGCAAGAGCTTCATCTTGAAGGAAGAGGAATTTGAAGAAATGGAAGTGGGAATGGAGTATGTACCTGACATGGGGATCTATCAATACAAAGGAAAAGAAAAAAAGATGGAGTGTCATGTATGAGGAACAGGAAAAAAAAAAGGGCCAGTTTGGCTCAACTATAGAGTGTGGGAGGTGGAGAAATACATAGGGAAAGGAAGGTTAGGTTTAAACTGTGCAGGGCTTTAAAAGCTAAACTAAGGAGTTTATACTTTATCCTAGAAACAATAGAAAACCATTGAAATTTATGAGGTAGGAGAGTGATAGTAAAATCCACATATAAGGAAAGTCACAACAAGAAGCCTTTATAGTTTAGGAAAGAGACACTCTACCACCCGTCTTCTATGGGTGTGCTGCATTATTCCTATCTATTCTACTATCCTTTTTCAAAAGTTATCTATTTCTCTTATCACAAATTTTAAATCCTATGTGCGCAAGTAATCCTCCTCTCTCTATATTACATAATTGCTATAAAGAAAGGGACGCAAAGGTTGATTGTGGACTAGTTTTAGCTGTGGGATGAACACATATTCCTCAAGCACAGAGAAATTTTCTATCTGAGTAAAATGCCTGTCATTCATGGCACTGAATAACTCAACATATGAAGTATTCCTTTGATAGTTTCATATAACAATAAAACAGTAAATTAATCTAGGTAGCATTGCCATTTTTATTATATAGGCATAGCTAGTCACAAGTGTGATGCATTATTTCAGTTTTGGGTTCATTTTTTTTGAGGAACGCTGTGTAGGTATACTGCCCTCGTAGGTGATTCACAGATTTTGCAGCTATTTTGGATGGGACTTCTCTACCACATCCTCCTTGATTTCATTATTACAATATAGAATCTGCAGGTGATCTCTGGGGACTTATCTTGTACCCTTATACAATTCATTCTAAATCTTATTTCAGCAGCAATGGCAACCTTAAGTTGACAGTTTTGTCTTCACTCTTTTCCCCAACCTAATCACTCCTACTTTTAGTCTTAAAGATTATAGCAGAAGAAAACAGCTAAAGGTATTAAGTAGGGCTGAGACTCTACAATAATGAGGGCTAGCATTTGTTAACCTTAAAAGTTTGGTTAAAGGAAGCAAACAAGTTAGGTGATACACATTTTGGTATGTATTCCATATTATTCCCTTAAGCTAGATGAAGCTTACTTGTATGTACTAGGAGTCAGAAGCTAAGTTCTAACTGCCTGATACAAGATTTAACAAAGATTGTTTTTGCACAATCACAAGATGTTTGTGTCCCTCAGATTTATGACATCCATGTGAATACAGGACAAATGACAAGATAGTGGAGATCTACATTCTCAGGATGTCTCAGTCTTCCCTATCTGCAATGTATCCCCAAGAGAATTTCTGAATTTCCAAGCATCCTGTCACAAGGGATGAGGGGGCGGGGGAGGGAATACCTATTCCCAATCTTATCAGGTCTTTCAAGTTGTGGACACAAGAAAAGGCATTTTAAAGCAAAGCATTCTGTTTAATTAATTCAGACTGGATAAATTTGATCTTTAATGATTATCACATTAAGGTATGTGTTCAAGAACAAGACAGTCCAGACAAAGATAGAATAGATAAAAGTGTCTTTTGCTAGGTCTAGGTCATGCTGTTTTTGATTCTGGGCTCTCCCTTCCCCCCGACAAACATTACATATAAACTTCCCTTTTCACCAGGCTCCTTCTGCTCACTTATTTTAGATTAAAGTTCTTATACTGCAATTTAACTTTTCTTTCCTCTCCCTATCAAGAAAATGTATTCATTTGTGCTATTTCAATAAATCTTACTAAGCTGTGCATTCTTTTTTTTTAACTGTTAATACATTCTTTCTGGTGAATAAATTATCCATATCTTGTATCTACATAGTAATTATGACCTACAAATTCAAAATACTGTTTCAGTGTCACCCCTGTTAAGATGGAAGGCACATACTACAGATAAATAGATTGAAGAATATATAGAACTGAAAACTCTTCAAGAGGCAGGGTCAGAGTTTGCCTCCTACGCATTTTACACAGAGCTGAAGAATGAGTTGCACAGCTGGTACTTTGTATACAAAGTCATGGAGAGGAAACCCTAAAAGGCCCAAAGTCACCTGGTGGTCAGCAAAGTCAGAGATCCCTGCCCCACCTGACATTTTATCTAAGACAATACTACTCTGAGAATCTTAACTATTCTCCTCCCATGGCTACTAGCCTGTAAACCTCAGGAGGTCAGGAACCCTGTAGTGTCATTTAATGTAAAGGCTCTCCTGCCTGGAGTCAAAAGATTTGGCTTTAACAGAACTCCTCTGAGCCTCCTGGGTAAAAAGGGCATACAGCTGCTGTTCTGCAAAATGCTCTATAAATGTGAGCTAGTATTTAACCTTGGTACCTTCTCTAACACCTAGATCTTGATAGGCATCCAATAAATACAAGGTTGGATCAAATTACTTCTGTCTTTGGTAAAGAAAACAATTAGGTATACTTAAGTAATGACAGCTAGCACTTATACAGTACTTTACACTTTGCAAAGTGCTTTACAATATCTCATTTCATCCCCACAACAACCCTGCTATTATTATTCACATTTTATAGATTAGAAAACTGAGGCCGAGAAAAGTTAAATGACTTGCCCAGATCACAGAGCAAGTAAGCAGCTGAAGAAGGATTTGAACTCATGTCTCCCTGAGTCCCATTATTCTAACCACTGTGCCACCTAGCTGCTGGAGGCAGAGAGAGTATGGCTACTAGCCAGGCCTGGGCATTAACCAACCAATATCATGCTTGTGGGGAAAAGATTTCGGATGATTCTTGTATCATCCCAGGGTACGACCGTGAGGTATGATTGAATTTTGTCTCCACAGAAGTTATATGAAACATGATTTGAAGCCATACTGATGGCTAATGTCAGGGCAGCGGGGGATGCTGGTGCCTGCAAATCAGCATATCTACTACTTTTCTTTGTTCTGAAAAGGCCTCTTCCTGTATATCAAAGGAACTGCCAGGATGGGGAAGAGGGCCATAAACTCAGCCTCAGCCTCAGATAATGGGATTTTCATTGGTAATATCCTGGCTTTGAATCTCCAAACTCATGTTTTTTTCAATTCTCTTAGCCATTGAGGAAAATCCTTTTCTCATGCTATCAGATGCAGACAAAAGGGAAGGAGACTAGAAGCATTTTTGCTTTCCTTTAAGTATAAGGAAATATGAAAATGAGAAAAGGGGGGAAGAATTGAAATGTGGAAATGAGAGGATGTAATCAAGGGGTGGGATTTAGAGAGTGCTAGAATGCCGGACAATGGGAGGCAAGTGGGAAATTCAAATTGAAAGTTGGGCTTATTGAAGCCTGGCATTTGTCTAAAGAAAATGTACTCTCCATTGAGGAAGGGTTGAGGGGCGGGAAACCTGTTCACTAGGAATGCAGAATTGGCTAAAATAAAATAAGAGCTTTCTTAACTTCACAAAGAGTATTGTTCTTTGTTTAAAGTGAGCATGTTTTTCACAATATGGGGGGGGGGAAATCTGAGTTCTTTTCTGAGAATGGGCCTATCACAGGGATCTTCCTGAGGTGCTAGTACCTTCCTTTGCCTAGAAAGTGCTGTGATACCCACAAGTGTATTTCTTTTTTGGTTTGTGTGTTGTTTGTTGCTTTTTCGAAGGGTAGCTGAGGTTAAGCGACTTGCCCAAGGTCACACAGCTAGTAAGTGTTAAGTGTCTGAGGCCATATTTGAACTCAGGTCCTCCTGACTTCAGGGCAGGAGCTCTATTCACTGAGCTACGTAGCCGCCCCACAAGTGTATTTCTAATACCCTCAGCCTAATGAGAGGGGGAAAAAACCAAGTTTCTGATTAAGAGACCTTGATAAAAGCTTGTGATTTCAAAAAGTTTGCTCTTGTCCTATAAGGATTATGTGGTAAACAATGGTAGTTTAGGGGACAAGAGGATAAGGAAAAGGAAATACTCTCCATGTCTTCTGGTTTGAGGGAGGTAATGATCTAACTACTCTAAATATTGAGAAATAAATAAAGGTCTAGAGGCTCAAAATAGAGATTATAATTTCTCTACAGGAGAAAAGATCAGTAGGAAGGGCCTTGAGGACAAAAATCTGCAGAAAAAGACCAAAGCAACTACTATACAGTTTATTAAATACACATAAGTAGATTCAGTCATCTTCAGGGTTGTAAGTTTGTCATTAATGTTTTTCCATCACGAATAGCAGAGGGAGCTAATCTAGGCACTCTAAAAAAATACACTTTTGCTATTTTGCATAATCATTTTTAGGCAACATTGAAGCACCTATAAGAAATGTTAAAAGGCTTACTCATAATAAAAATTAGAAAACTTTCAAGTTTCTAAATTACTTTGGAAGAAAAGTAAATTTTTATATTCTGAAGTGATCTGGAATTTCTTAGGTAGATTTAAGAAGAAACAATAGGATAGAGGTATTTAGATTTTGGTTTATTATAAAAGTAATGAGGAAACCTGTGCATCCCCATACCCTGGAAGACAAAAACAAGTTCAACAATAGTGAGGACTCCTTTCCTGGATGAAGTCTCCCTTTTGTTTATTCTATTACAGCTGCAACCATGCCCCAAGACTGGTCATGATTTTTACTTTTGTGGGCTTACTTTGTATCTATGTACAGTTTACTCTAAATCTCATTTCAGTTAAAGTGGTAATCCTGACCTGATTCGTTAGCTTTGCTTTAACTTTCCCAACCCCAAACCCTGCTACTTTTGATCTAATGGCCCTGAATATTAGATATAACTACCATTACAATAGTTCATTTATACACTTTGAAGTTCAAGTATGATGAGTTCATCTTCAAAGATATAAGCTACAGTAAATGGCTTCTGACATCCCTTCCAACTCTCAAAGTCTGGGACTTTCTTTTGAACTTGATAAGCAAGGTATGTAGAAAAATCTGATACTCTTACTTGAATGCCTCCAATCTACTGAAGGAAAAACAATTCAATGGATAATTACAATGAAACAGAAACAAAAATTGCTACAGTGTTTAGTGCAATGTTTTCCATTTCCTTGCAAAGAACCAATAATAGAAGAATCATGTAATGATAGAATGTTAAGAGTAACTTCCTATATTCCTAACAGGAAATCAACTAAATCTAACTTGATTTTCCTAGTAGCTATCAGGGGGGAAAAAGGTTTTCTTCCTTTGCAAAACCTTTTCCTAACAAAGCAGCTATTTTCACATCCTGGGAATTCAATCTTGACCAAATCTGCTGGATTTGTGTTCTCAAACTAAGAAAACCAGCATATCACTAAAACCATCACAGGTTTTAGGCCAGATACAATGGACAGTACCTGATTACCATTAGAAACTATGATGGTGAATTGTTGAATGGAATTTCTTAACCCAGTCTGACTATTCCTCTGACCCCTTCCCCACCTTCATTAAGATCTATTCATTGATGTTAATTAAGTAGTTTGAAAGAAGGAAGGTTATCTTATCAATGCCCTCAAAAGCAGGTTGGAGCTAGTGGAAGAGCACTAGATTTGGAGTCAGATTGTACAGGGTAGAATCCCTGAGGCACCACTTACTTCAGTTTTGAGGGGCCTTGGGCAAGTAAGTCATTTAATTTATATGGGCCCCAGGTTCCTCATTTGTGAAATATGGACTCTGCATACAATCTATTTTCCATCCTTTCACTTCCAGTTAGAATAGACTACTCCGGCCTGAGTTCTTTGGTCTTGGATGTATTTTCATGTCCTCCATGCCTGGAATAGACGCTCTCATCATACCTTCCCCCATCAGAATCCTTATTTTCCTTTCGGGCTCAGCTCATTTCAATTTAATAAATATTTACTAGCTCCTACAGATGGGGTACTTGGGTGCCTGTGCTTGAACCCCAGTTTGTAAAATCACATCAGTTTGCAAAATCACATTTCTCTCTAGCCTCAAGTCTCCCTAGCCCCCAAACACTGTCTCAGGCAGTTTCTCCCCAGCTCAAGGGCAGCACACTCTAACAAAATACTTATCTCTCTTCCAGTTACAGTGGTCAGCTGCATCTATAGAATTTAGTAGTTTGACCCAACTGTGTCCTGGCTGAAGCAGCTGTGTATAGGTATCTATCTATCACATATATTGTAGACTCAGTCATGTGTATATTCCTTAGCTCATTGTACATATCCTGGATCTCTTGTTAGCTTGGGACATATGTGTACTTCCAACATCCATCTTGTCAAACAGGACATTGATGGGTAACAGACTGGGCACTTCTCAGTCAGCCCTGACTGCTAGTTGACTTAAGTGATGTTTCAAGCCTAAAACTACACCTCCATGTAGCCCCATCCTTGGGCTATTTCCCAGTGAATTATGGGCAATAGGCCTGCACAGTTGATGTTAAAAATGCATGTCCCTTTAAACACTGACCACTGTAGTAGACCAGACTTTCAGGGGTCCCCTGACCCCATTAAGGAATTGCTCCCCTCTTCTATGAGGCAGATATGCAGGAAGAGTATAATCTTGTCGGATGGATGCTTTCATTGGGTCTACGAATAACTAAAGAAGTTTCAGGGTAGTTAATTAGCAAGTCTTGTTTGTGACTCCCTGTTTTGTTTGTGTCTCTGAGAATGGTCCTAGGATGAAGTCTCAATGAATAATTAGCCTTGGGCTGGGGTAGGAGTGGTAGAATCCAAAGAAGGGTCTGTGCATTCCCTCATGTAGGGATTTCTGCTATAGGGAATATAAACCTTGTGATTTTCTTGTATCTTGGGCCTGTATGAAATGGTTCTATAATAAACAGACTATCCAATACAACCCTGTCTCTCTCTTTTATTCAGCTGGTTTCTGGGCCATATTATTGTGCTGGTCACAGCAGACCACTCCTTAACTCATAATTGGCACAGGTTATACTATGGATTATTATATAAAAATATACCTATGACTCCTTCAAGGTTGCAGGTTCCCTAAGACCTCCTGCCCACTGTTAAGCCTAACAATAAACTTTTACCAACTTGACTCAGAATGCTTGAGCCTAAGAATTCATTCCAGACTGCCCACCCAGGGACTCTGGTTATTGGAGTCCCTGAAACACTTATCATTATCCCTATGTGCAAGGTGGCTTGGTTGAGATGACAGAGAGCAGGCCTCTAAGTCAGGAAGACTTGAGTTTGAGCCCTCGCTCTGACACATACTGTTCACATGAGTTTAAGCAAGTTTCAGTTTCATAGGCAATTCTAAATTTTAGAGAAACTGCCAATATGCACTGGTAGAGACAGTTTTTCCTGCTGGGAGTTGGTTACTACACCAAAAAAAAATCACAGATTAACTAACTAACTAACCAAATAGTGCAGAGCACTCTGTTAAGCCAGGGAGCTATAAGGACAAAATGAAGCATTGTTGCCTTCAAGGTGCTTATACTTGACAAGGAATGGTGAAGGTTAACGGTAAGTTTGATGATTAGTAAGCATTTATTGATATCTCACCAAGGAAAAAATAACCTTACACGTCAAAGAAAGGGAATTACAAAGTTGTATAGAGAATCTTATGTTGCTGCCAAAGATGCTATTTTATAGTTGAGGAAAGTGGGACAGAGGTTAAGTGTCTTGCCCAATGTCACACACTGTAACTGTTTGAAGTCAATGAAGGAAAGGTCAGAATCAAGGTCAACATAAGGGATGAATATGGAGACCTAGAACTCTCCTGGAATCTTCCCACTAGAGAGGCTATAATCCCTGCAACTGGCCTTTCATCTATGCACAATTCTATTACTTTGAACCCAGCCCAGGCTTTCATTGTCGGTTACCTCCCAATTGCCTCTGGCTACTTTCTACCCTAGATCCAATCAAAACCCCATTCTCTGGGTTTCTGGCCTTCTGACCTCTAGTCACCCCAGGCTATTGGCCATTCCCATTAAGATCCTCCCCTAAACTTCACCTCTAGTCACCCCAGACTACTGGCTGCTCCCATCAAGAGCCTCACTAGACCCCCTCCTCCAAACATTCCAGACTATTTGGTTAACCCTAGATCCCTCTCACAGTCTTTCAATATATACAATCAATCTCGGTCTCAATGAAGGTGCTCAGCTTAAATCTGAGCAAATGTTCAGATTCCTTAAGAGTCTGGCCAATATAGCGGACTTTTAATAAACTTTATTTTTCACTGGCTGAAAGAGGGATTGGGTTGAATTCATTCAGGTGGGACCCACGTATCACTCTTTCGGGAGTCCCAGCAACCCTAAACCTCAACAAACCTAGGTGATAGAAGGAAGGTGGTATTCCTTCCCCTTGTTAAATCTCAGCTGAAATGGCAGAGGCTAGGCTCTGCCTCACTGTATCACAAGCACCCAGTCTGCCCTCCAAAAAGTATTTACTATAGCCAGAAGCTCATGGACAGGTAAGGACTTTGTCCCCTGGAGAGGAAGGGAGCTAGAATTTTCCCAAAGGCAGCTAAGTTGCTGTGGGTGCCAGGGTAGTGGTTAGGGTTTAATTGCCCCCAGGGCCTAAAACCTGTCTTAGAGGGGAGTAGCTAGCTCAATTTATACAAAATGGGGTGTAACAGAAGAATGTTAGTAAGTGTGGTTGTGTTAGAGATAAGACCCATGATTAGTTATTATGGGGAAAGTAGGATGTGATCCATTTCCCACCCCACCTCACTGGTTAATCATATACCTCTTAGGATCAAGCTATAGCTCCCCTATGGAGCCCTAGGCCCCACTTTGTAGACCACTGCACTAGGTTACACTGGATGTTGTCTGACATTGTAAGCTCCTCAAGAGCAGAGACTTTCTTTTTCTTGTTTGTATCCCCAGTGCCTAGTAAAACTCCAGGCACTTAATAAATGTTTACTGAATTGAACTGCTATTGAAATAATCCAGTCAGGTGGTAATGAAAACCTGTACTATGGTGGTGGCAGCAGGATTCCAAAGGAATAAGTGGTAACTGATTGATACAACAAATAAGGTTCTCAAGATCACAGATATAGAACCAGAAGCAGGATACCTTAAAGGTCAACTAGTCTATTCCCCTTCACTTTACAGGAAATTGTCCAAGGTCACAAAGATAGCAGGTAATAATGATATAATAAGACCATAACGGTGTATGCTAAGCAATTTGCAATTATAAGGTCATTTGATTCCCAAAACAACCCTAGAAAGTAGGTACTATTATTATCCCTGTTTTACAGATTAGGAAAACAGAGGCTAAGAGACTTGCTCAGAGTGAGACAGCTAGTAAGGTCTTGCTGACTTAAAAGCAGGATGCTCTATGCACTGCACCACTGATCCCAAATGCAGATGCCTTTCCACTACACCTGAGAAAAGAGTGAACACTAACCCTAAGGTTTTCAGCATGGAAGACTTGGGGGGAGGGGAGGGCAGGCGTGTTATAGAGGGTACAGGGACTGATTCAGCCATTCAAAAGTCGGGGGGGTGGGAGAGCCAGAACGTCGGCTCATTTCATAGATATAGGATGAGGAACCAAAAGTGGAAAAGAGGAAGAAGTGTGGTGAGGTTGAAAAAGCACTTGATCAGGGGTCAATCCCAGCTCCTGTCCAATTCATTCTCCTAACACTCCCAAGCTGAGCCTCAGTTTCTTCCCTGTAACATGACAGGCTGGGCAGGGGCTCGCAAGGGTCTCAGGCATTCTGATTTCACGAGAAAGGGAAAGGGAGGTAGTGGAGGGCGGGGCCTCGGTGGGGAAGGGAGGAACAAAACTTGGGGGGAAGTTTCGGGGACTGGTCTGAACTGCCCTACTGGACTTGGCAGCGGGGCCGGGCGGAAGGAGAACCAAACGAGAGCGCCCGGCCAAAGGAGGGAGTTAGGGGCAGGAGAGGGCAGGAAGGCCTGGGCGGTTTCCTGGAGAAGGTGGGCAGGATGCCAGTGGCACAGCGGGAGGGGAGTAAGGGGGGGTGTGTGCCGGGGGGGGGGCGAGGGGGGAGGGAGCCGGAAGTCGGGCAGGCAGGGAAGGCCTCTCACAAAAAAGGCCTCTCACGGCACTCCGAAGCCGTCTCCCCGGGCCCGCCACTCACCCGCCACTGGGAGAGAGGAAGTCGGCGTCATCTTCGTCGCCAACCCCGAACATTGCGCTTAGGCCGTCGCTCCCAGGGAGGAAAAAGGACGGGGTATCTACCCGCCGCCGGTGTCGTAAAAATGCCGCGGTGCCCCCACCCTGCTTTCCGGCGCCTGGGACAGGCGAAGGAACGCCGCTAATTCTAAAGGGGAGACTGGGCAAAAGGAAAGGGGGGAGGGAAGAAGAGAGAGGGGCTAGAGGCGGGCCGGGAAACCACGTGAGCTTTGTGTCACGTGACGCGAATCGTGCCGGCCCAATCGCGGCCAATGGGGCGTGGAAGGTGGGAAAGAGGTGGAAAGAGCGGCACGTTGATAGGACGATTCTAGGAAGTAGGCGGGGCGAGGTGAGACTCCCGGGCGACCGCGACGGCTGCTGCTGTGGTAGTGGACACGTAGGGCTGGGGTCTGGTGGAACGATTGAGTGTGGTTGAGGAAAGTCGCGAGGCTGAAAGGAAGGGGCTCAGAGGAGCTGGTGGCGGCGTTTGGATCTGGGACGGTAAGGTCTCATTCCCTCCTCCTGGTCGCCTCTATGAATCCTTCTTTAGGGTTCTTTGGGGGCCCCGACAAGACTGACCCTTCTCGGTTCCCGTGGTCCCTCCTCCCCTCCCCCACCGAACGTGCCTTGTCTTTGCTCTGTACCTGGTGGGAGTCTTGAGTGCCTGTCCTTAGGCGTGAGTGTAGAGTAGAATGAGAGTAGAAAACACAGGACAGATATCAGTGCTTTGGCGATCTAGATCAGTCATTGGGGGGTGAAGGGTAAGAGTGCGCCATGGGGGTGGGACTTGCCTCTAGCCGGAGGAAAAGGTTAATAGGGGATCATTTAATTATAGGTTCCTGGATTTAGAGCTGGGAGAGACCTTGGAGGCTTGTCTAGTCCAAACTTCTCATTTGACAGTGGGTGAAACTGTGGTGTAGAGAGGTTAAACGACCTGCCCAAGGTTACCTGTTTTTATGGATGGGGAAACTGAGACCTTGGAAGGGGAAGGTACTTGTCCAAAGTCACACATCGCGTTAGTCATAGAGATCATAGTTTAGCTCCCTCAATGTATCGATGAAGAAACAGATCCAGAAAGGAGCGTTCGCTTCCCTTAAGTTATCTAGAGTTAGTCATACAAAATACAGCTCTCGTTCCTATTAAAAACACTAGAGAGCATAGGAATAAATGGAGTTTTCCTCAAAATGATAAGTAGTATCTATCTAAAACCATCATCTAGCATTTAATGGGGATAAGCTAGAAGCTTTCCCAGTAAGATCGGGGGTGAAACAAGGATTCCCATCATCACCACTTTTATTCAGTATTGTAGTAGAATTGTTTGTTTTAGCAATAAGAAAAATAAATCGAAGGAATTAGAATTAGGCCATGAGGAAGCAAAACTACCACTCTTTTTTTTATTTGAGGGGGGCCATAGAGCAACTGGGGTTAAGTTAAGGTCACTCGCCTATCTTTGTGTTAAGTGTCTTAGGTGTAATTTGAACTCAGGTCCTCCTGACTCCAGGGCTAGTGCGCCACCTAGCTGCCCCAAACTGCCACTCTTTAGATAATACGATAGTGTACATAGAGAATCCTAGAGGATCAACTAAAGAACTACTTGAAATAATTTAACAGTTTTAGCAGTTGCAGGATATGAAATAAACTCATAAATCATTGGCATTTCTATGTAATACTAACAAAGCCCATCAGCAAGAGAGAAAGAGAAATTCCATTTAAAATAACTGTAGACAATAGAAAATATTTGGGAGCCTACCTGCCAAGACTCAGGAATTATATGAACACAGTTACAAAAAACACTTCTCAAACAAAGTCAGTTCTAAACAATTGGAAAAATTTCAATTGTTTACCGGTAGACCGAGCTAATATAGTAAAAATGGCAATTCTGCTTAAATTTATATATTCAGTGCCATACCAATCAAACTACCAAAATTTAATTTATAGAGCTAGAAAAAATAATATTTCATCTGGAAGAACAAAAAGTCAAGAATATCAAAGGAATTAATGAAAAAATTGCAAAGTGAGGTGGACTAGCTGTACCAGATCTAAAACTATATTACAAATCTGAGAGTTAGAGAAGTAGAATGAAAGAGAGCTAGAGGGGATCAATAGCCCCCTCCTCCACTTCCTAGGAAAGCCTGGTACTGTGGGGTGACCCTTGAACTTGAAGTCTGGAGGTTTGAGAACTGTCGCTTAAACTGCTTTGCAGAATTGTTCATCGTAATATGAGAGAATGTATATAAACTACTTGATTATATTAATAGATGGGGAAATGGACCCATTGTTACTGAAAATCACAACTGCTTACTGGCTTACTGAAGCTAGGTAGGGAATTGTTTCTGCTTAGAAAGAATCTCCTTCCGACTACTACATATATGCTTTACTCCCTTATCTCTGTCTCTTAGAATCCCTAGTTTCCTTCAAGCTCAGCTCAAATCCTGCCTTCCGTTAAGACTTTTTCTGTTTCTCTTAGATGCTAGTGACTGCCACCAAAACATTTGCTTTCTATTTATTTTTATATGTGCTTATGTGTATGTTGTCCTTGAAGGCAGAGACTGTGTTTGTATTAGCAAGACGTGACATATAGTTGAAACTTACTAAACATCTGTTAATTGGTTAATTGTTACTTACTCTTCTGGTATTCACACATTGCCTACTATTATATTTACCTGTTCGGTAGTATCTCTTATCTCAGCAGTTAAGATTGTAAACTCCTAGGCTTTTAAGGCATCTTGGAAATCTTCCCACAACGCCTACTACAGTGCCTATTATTAAGGAATAATTCCTTTACAGTATGGTGCTTTATAGTTTTCAGAGCACTTTTATAACTCTTTATTTCTCACACTACAATAACTTTGTGAAACAAAAAAGATAACATACCCATTTTACTGATGAGAAAATTGAGGCACAGAAAGAATAAGTGACATTTAAAGATCACAGTCAGTAGGTGGGGGGACCAAAGTTAATTCTGCTGACTACTGATCCAGGGCTCTTTTTTACTGTGCTGCTGATCTGACAAATTTTAGGTGTAGTTCAGCCTTCCTGCTTCTTCCCTCCACAATCATTTACCCATTACATAGTCTCCCAAGGATAAGTGTGATTTGCCCAAGGTCACATTGCTAGTTAGTAGTTGAGTGAAATAACTAGGCTATGACTGAATGAAAACCTCTTATTAAGAGCTGTACTTAAGTACTGTGTTTTGGGCCCTGGGGATATAGATACAAAAAGTGAGATGGTCCTTCTATCCAGGAGGAAGATAAGAGCATTTATTAAGCATTTACTAGTTACTAGGTACTAGAAAACTGAACATAGAAGGGTGGTGACCAAGGAAGAGGGTGTCTGGGAAATCATAGGGATAGTGACTAGATCCATTGGGTAGTCATTTGACATACTCTTTTCACAAGCCATAATAGTATTAATTTGATTACTATGTCCAGAGCAAGAGGTAGAAAGAGTGATCAGGCTCATTCCTATCTTTAAAATTTTTCTGTTTTAACTCTTGCTCTTTTTATGTGGGCTCCACAGAGACAGTCATATACCACCATATATTGCCTGTGGTATGGTATATTAAATTACTCTGGCTGTAGAGGGATACTGGGAAAGGAAAAAAAGGGACTGCCTGTTTGTGATTCTTCCCTAATTAACATCTATAGATCTGCTTGTTCCCATTTTACAAATTAGGGTGGGGATAGGGTTTTTTCCTATGAGGCAATGAAATTGACACAGAGTGACATGGATGGCAATGATTTTGTGTCAGTTAATAGTCCTAGTTTATTGCAGCCTCTTGCTGAAGAATGTAAATTTCTGTTGTTCAAGTGAAAAGATTCATCCAGTTTATATTTTAAAGTGGTCATTCCCCTCTCCAAATCATTGTTCCAGAACTGTAATTGTAGCATTTTCATATGAAATATTGTTGGTGCCAGTTGACACATTTTGATATTTTTCTCATCCTTGAATGAGGATATTATCTCTCTTAAACTTTAGAATTCTCTTCCTTGGTATTTATCTTGAAGGTAAGGTATAAACCTGCTTGTTCGGCCATTTCCAAAGAGTTAGGAGGCCTGTTATCAAGACTAATAATTTTTGGTGGGTGATAAGATCCAGGTTGCCAAAATTACCATTGTAGGAATACTGTTGCCAAGAAAACTGTTACCATAAAATGTTTTGGCACCTTAGCCTTTAGTTACAAATGGGGATCAGAGTTGGAGAGCACCAGCTCTCTTGATAATTTCCCACCTTCACACTCCCCTACTCCAACCACAACCTAAAAACTATAGAATTGGAGACATTCACATATTTTCTCAGAATGCATTTTAAACAATTTTACATTATATCTGAGCCTTGTAAGTCATAGATCATAGAGAGTGTAGGATTTTAGTCCCAGCAAAGACCTTAGAACACCTAGTCCATTACTCTTACCTTCTTTAGATGAGGAGTTCTTAACCTTTTTTGTGTGTATAATGAATTCCTTTGGCAATCTTGGGAAGCCTATGAACTCCATCTCAGAATGTTTAAATAATGTAGGGAAATTCTAAATATTAATTAGAGTTATTGAAGACAAATATGTAATTTTTTTTCCCCCATTCACCTTCATGGACTCCTTGAAATCTGAAGGTTCACGTACCTCAGGTTAAGAACCCTTGCTGCAGATGAAAACTCAGATAAAATGATGCCTAAGGTCACAGCTAATTAGGAGCAAAGCAAAGATTTGAATCTAGGTAGGCCTTCTGGAAGTTAGTCTGCTCCCTTTTTTTATGTGTACCCTGGAAATTGCCAGTCTACAAAGATGTTTTCAGACTTAAAACAAAGGTGTGGCCAGTGACATAGTAATGAATAATTTAAGGTAGTAGGGTATCAGAATGGGATCTCAAGTTCTAGACGTTTAGCAGACCTATATTCATTTGTATGATTGGGTTCATTTTAGAAGTAATAATATTTTAAATTTATAACCACGAATCTTTCATTTGTTTTCACTTGAGAGAGATAGTGGTGACAAAATGCAGGTTCTGAAATCTTGCTTTTTTTACTGCATAGTGAAGTGAAATTTTCTGTGTCACGTCTCAAGAATTGCCACTACAATGCAGCATTTGGTTGAAAGAATAACACAGTGTCTGGGCTCTTATTCCAAGTCATCTCCAGGGTTGGTAGTTTAGCCCAAGTGAAGCTTCCTAGCAGAATCTGGCAGTTTTAAAGATGACTACTTATTTCTAAGTTTTTCATACATAGACTTATTGTGAAACTGCTGCTTCCTTCTGTCATTCACTTTCTTCCCCATCAGGAAAAAAAAAAAGACATCTTAAGTAACACTGAAAATAAGCATTCTGGGAACTGGTTGGAAGTAGACACATTTCTGGCTTTTTGGTGACTTCACCCCTCAAAAATTCGGGAAGAAGCCAGGTTAAATACTCTGCCTTTTCCTCCTACCCCCAAGGAAGAAGGATGCTAATGCCTACATTCTAACATTCTGCCCTTACCAGAGACAAGCCTTTAAAAAAACAAAAACATTTTTAGTAATTTCTGACCAAGGATGAGAAATCATTGAAAATTTTAAAGTAATAAAAAGTTACAAAGTTGTCTGTGCCATGAGAACATGAACTAACCTTTTAGGAGAAATGGACACAGGGAAGGAGGTGTTTTTGGTGCCCCTTTGCTCCTAGTGGGATCATGATTTAGGGATGGGCCCTATGCAGAGGAGGACCCACCCTTAGGAATACAAAGCCAGCTGAGAAGGAAAAGGTTGCTAGGACCCACTTCCAACCCCTCCTTTCCCTTACACAATGGCATTTAGCTTTTGTATACAACCTGCTTTTGTAGGCATTGTGCAATACAGCATCATGAGATGGAGGCTTGCCTTGCAAAAGTAAATAATGGGAAATGTTTTAAAGGACAGACACACTGGAATGGCTTTTCCAACCAGTAAATGCTTAGAGGCATTTTGGACAGGTTTAGGAGTTACCCTAAAGAAGTAGGAGATAGCACCATAATAAAAGAAGGAAATACTGTTTAGTGTGTCTGAGTTTTAGTTTTGTTTTAGATTTTAAAGCAATTAAGTGGTGGTACCTAGAGCAACTGAGGAATCCATAAACTGCTTTTCATTATTTCATGTTTAATCATATAAACTGTAATCTAAAATGCTATGAATCAATATATTTTATTATACTTCACTAAAAACACAAAATCCCGAACCCTACTGTGTCAGATACTGAGAAGTAATATGTTCATGAGCCATCCGAAATTTACATGCCATTTCTGTATCTTGTCATGATAATTTCCCTAAGAAGTTTACAGGTGAACAATTTAAAGTTCAGAGCAAGAAAATTTGTGTACCTCTTTATTTTCAAAGGAAGCAGTTAAAGTTCTTTGTCAGTGTGTTATCAACCATCATTGAATCAAGTATATTAGTACTGGAAGGAACCTGAGAGATCAGCCATCTCATTTTATAGATGAAGAATCCTGGGATTCAAAGAGCTAAGATTAAAAGACAAGTATTTTTTCTTCCTAGTCAAAGTTTCGTTACAATATTTTTTATCTTAAATGTTATGTTGATGCTGTTTTGTATAACTTTAACTTTCATTATGTCCCTCTAGCCCTATAATTAACTGTTTTAACAGATTGTGTGTTCCTGTATAGCTATCCATCTACCTATAGGTGTATGTGTACACATACACACACATACACACATTCTCTCTCTATCTCTATCTCTGTTGTCTTCCCTATTAGAATGGAAGCTACTTGAAAGCAAGGACTTTTTCATTGTTATCTTTGTATCCCTAGCACTTAATAGAATTCCTGACTGGTAGTAAGCACTTAATAAATGCTTGCTGACTTTTTGATTGATCCAGCCTGTTGAATACCTCATTTTCCTGAAAATGATTTTCAAGGAGCAGGTGGGGGGTGCATTGGATAGAGCACTGGCCCTGAAGTCAGGAGGACCTGAGTTCAAATTCTGCCCCAGAAACTTGATACTAGCTAGCTGTGTGACCCTGGGCAAGTCACTTAATCCCTATTGCCTTGCTCCTCATCCCCCCAAAACTTATCTTCAAAAGGCAACAAAATGGCATGCAATGATGAGGCCTATAGATGACAGAAGTATATTTCCTTCAGTGCTGTAGGGTTTTTTTATCCATCAAGCTGTTGGTCTTTATAATAATCCCTTGTGATTAAAATAATAGGAGTACAGGGCTTCTAATTCCATAATGTAGTGTTCTTTCCACCATCCCATAGTGTCCAAAACCTTGGGACATTTTTGTAGAGATGACACTTTAAGCATTAGTAGATGCACAGTGTTAGGGATGTGCTAGAAGGGCTTAAAAGTATAAATCTCCTGATTACTTCATTCCAGGATGTGGCTTTGTAAAAAGGAAAGGTATCTGATGGTTGGAGGATCTGCTCCCTGTTGGACTTGGGCCCTTGGTTTATTGCATAACCTTTTAAGTTTGTGTTTGTTTGTTATATCAAATTTGGATTATCCCATTCTGAATAGTCAAAATGTCTCTGTAAAGACCTTTGTGAAGAATGTAGTTGTACACTTGATCTTCTTTGTATTAATAGGTGAGGTGACAGTGGATAAGAGAAATAGGAGCTCCTACATTCTTTGCTACCAAGCAGGAATGTGAAGGCATAGAAACCTCTGCTGCTGAGCAGAGCAAACAAATGAGCAGGGGAGGGAGGTGGTTAGGGCAGGGTAAAAAAAATATTATAAAGTGAGAGCAGTTAGGAAATAATAATAACTTATATTTTCATGGTACTTTAAAGCTTGCATATATATGTGTGTGTGTGTGTGTGTATATATATATATATATATCTCATTTTATCTTTCTAACTACCCTAAGATGTAGATGCTGCTAATTATCCCCATTTTAGAGATGAGGCTAAGAGAAATGAAGTGAATTGCTCAGGGTCACACAGCTAACAAGTTTCTGAGTTAGGATTCAAACTCAAGTCTTCTAGACACCAAAAACCATTGATGTGAATAAGATGGTCATTTTCCATAAACTGTGTTTAGAAAGTAAGTAAGCCTTTTTATTATAAGGTCGGTCATAAGTAGAGACAACTTCACAAAAATTATATTGAATCACAGAATAATGATAGAAAAGTTAGCAACTTGGAGATTTCTCCTACTTTATAGAGCTGCGGTTCTCAACCTGTTATGTTCAATTTGTAACAATGAAAATACACCCTGCATATCAGACATTTACATTACAATTCATAACAGTAGCAAAATTACAGTTATGATGTAGCAATGAAAATACTTTTATGTTTGGGGGTCACCACAGCATGAGGAACTGTATTAAAGGGTCGTGGCATTAGGAAGGTTGAGAACCACTGCTATAGAGCAATATAAGAGAAGTATTAGTTTACAAAATGTTTCATCTCTATAGAAGACAATATTTGTTTGGCTAATTTAGACTGGGAGCTAAAAATAAAATGCACCTGCGACAGCTATGTGGCCCAGTGAGTTCAGCATTGGTCCTGAAATCAGGAGGACCTGAGTTCAAATCCAGCCTCAGACACTTGACACTTAGCTGTATGACCATGGGCAGGTCACTTAACCCCAATTGCCTTGCCTTCCCTCTTCCAAAATAAATTAATAAATAGATGCATCTTAAGCCAAGGAGTTTGTTCTAGGAAGTTATAACTTATAGAGATAATACATAGTATCTCTCTTTATCCAAGGAATTTGTTTTTCAGTTGTGGGAGAAGAAATATAAAAAAAATAAATTCTTGATAATTGAAAAAAATGTTTAGAAAAGCCAAGAAATTTACACTTTAAGAATTTAGCTTAGAGATATGATGCACACAGCCACAATCTTGCATATCTTCCCATTACTTTATTTATATGTCTGGTATATATATGCATATGTTGATCTGATATATACGTGTGTGTGTATATGCTTCCTCTTCCAAGAAGCAATTTTTTAGTTACCCCTCATCTTCAACCCTTCTTTAATAGCACATTTACTAAGTGCAGGTTTGATATTAATGCAGAACTTGAATAGGGGAAGATGGGAAGAGTTAAAGCCAAGAGGCCATCTCCAGATTTTGTAATGTATTTGCCTTTTTTTCTATTTATATTTTTTCACTCTTAAAAATTTTCAGTTCTAAATTCTTTCCCTTTCTTCCCTTCCCTAGCCATTGAGAAAGCAAGCAATATGAATATACAGTATGGATGCAGCTAGGTGGCACAATGGAGAGAGTACCAAACGTAGAGTCTGGAAGACTCATTCATCTTTTTGAATTGAAATCTAGCCTCAGACACTTAATAGCAGTGTGATCTTGGACAAGTCACTTTAATGTTTGCCTCCGTTTTCTCATTTGTAAAAATGAGCCAGAAAAGGAAATGGCAAATATATTTCCATATTAGCTGTGCTGCAATATTGCAATAAATAAATAAAGAGCAAGGAAAATAAAGGGAGCAGAAAAAATATACTTCTCTCTATTCAGAGTTCATCAGCTCTCTGAAGGGGAATAGCATATTTCATCATGAGTTTTCTGGAATTGTGGATCATTGTATTGATCAGAATAGCTAAGTCTTTCACAATTGGTTATCATTGCAAGATTGCTTTTATTGTGTACAGTGTTCTTCTGGTTCTGCTCAGGTTTTTCTGAAATTGTCCTCTTTGTCATTTCTTAGAGCTTAATAGTATTCCATTACAATCATATACCACAGTTTGTTCAGCTATTCCACAATTAATGGGCATCACCTTAGTTTTCAAGTACTTATTGTCACAGAAAAAGCTGCTATAAATACTTTTTGTAGGTATGGGTCCTTTTGCTTTTTCTCTGATGTCTTTCAGATATAGACCTAGTAGTGGTGTTGCTGGGTGGTTCCAAATCATTCTCCAGAATGGTCGGAGCAGTACAGGCTCCATTAGCAGTGCATTCGCATGCCTGTTCTTCCACATCTTCTCCAGCATTTGTTATTTTCCTTTTCTTTCATCTTAGCCTATCTAGTATGTGTGTATGTGTACCTTAAAGTTGGTTTGATTTGCATTTGTCAAATTTTTAGTGAGCTAGAGCATATTTTCATATGACTAGTCATATCTTGTATTTCTTTGTCTGAAAACTTCATATCCTTTGACCATTTATCAATTGGGGGATGATGACTCTTTTTTTGGCTCAGTTCTCTATTTGAGAAAGAAGACTTTTATTAGAGAAGCTTGCTGTAAAGTTTTTTTCCCCAGTTTCCTTTTTTCATTCATTCAGATTTTGGCTGCATTGGTTTGTTTCTGCAAAACTTTTTAAATTTAATATTATCAAAATTATTCATTTTTTATCCTGTGATCCTCTCTGTTATTTGTTCGTAAACTCTTCCCTTATCCGTAGATTGACAGGTAATTAATTTTCCATACTCTTCAGATTTGCTTATGATATCACCCTTTATGTCTAAGTCATGTACCCATTTTGATCTTCTCTTGGTGTACAGTCTGTCTATGCCTGGTTTCTGACAGACTGCTCTCCAGTTTTCTCGGCAGTTTTTGTCATATAGTGAGTTCTTGCCCCCAAAGCTTGCATCTTTGGGGTTTATCAAACACTAAATTACTATAGTCACTTACTTTTATATATTATATACCTAATCCATTCCACTGGTGAACCATTCTGTTTCTTATCCAGTGCCAGATTATTTTGATTATTACCACTTTGTAGAATAGTTTGAAATCTGGTACTGCTAGGCTGCCTGCACATTTTTTTTCATCAATTCCCTTGATAAGAAAATTCTTTACCTTTTGTTCTTCCAGTTGAGTTTTGTTATTTTTTCTAGCTTTATAAAGTAACTGGTAATTTGATCAATATAGCACCGAATAAGTAAATTAACATAGATAGAATTAGCTTGGCCTACCCATGTGCAATTAATATTTCTCCAGTTATTTAGGTCTGTATTTGTATGAAAAGTGTTTTTTAATTGTGTTCATATAATTCCTGTGTTTGTCTTTGCTGGTAGACTCCAAGATACTTTATACTGTCTGCCATTATTTTAAATGAAATTTCTCTTTCTATTTCTTCCTGTTGGGTTTTGTTGGTAATATATAGAAACACTGGTGATTTTTGTGGACTTATTTTGTATCCTGCAACTTTGCTAAAATTGTTATTGTTTTACCTAGTTTTATAGTTGCTTCTCTAGGTTTCTGTAAGTATACCATCATGTCCTCGGCAAAGAGTGATAGTTTTGTTTCCTGATTGCCTAGTCTTCCTTCAATTCTTTTTCCTTGGCTTATTGCTATAGCTAATATTTTTAATATAATATTGAATATTAATAATGACAATGGACACCCTTGCTTTACTCCTGATTTTATTGAGAAGGGAATTCTAGTTTATTCCCATTATAGATGCCAGACCTGGAAAAACTCAGATCAATATGGTGATCTGTAATTAAGGTGAGGCATTTATTCAGGGTCAGGGAATTGCACTTCGAGACAACTTGCTGCTTTTTCATAGGGGGATGTCTGGGGAGGGAGGGAAGAAAGGGGATCCCTTTAGGGTTTAATCATGGGAAACAGGAGAGTATTACCAGTTTACATGGAGCAGCTGAGCTGCTGGAGGGAGAACTGTCCTTGTGATTATCTCTGTACTGGAACAGGGCAGTGGTTAGAAACAGCTGATATGCCAGAGTCTTCTTGGGGGCATTTAGAAACTTCTGGTCAGAGCAGAGGTTCCCAGGGATTGGCCTTGAGGGGTCAGGGGAACAGTTAGAAACTGCTAGTCAGAACAGTGTAGGGGCCCAGGGATTCCTAGGAGTTGACATTGATATAATGCTTCCGCTTGCTTTTAGATAGATACTACTTATCATTTTAAGGAAAACATCGTTTATTCCTATACTTTCTAGAATTTTTTAATAGGAATGGGTGTTGTAGTTTGTCAAAAGAAAAAAAAAACTTTTTCATCATCTATTGATATAATCATAGTGTTTTTGTTGTTTTTGTTATTTGATATCGTCAATTATGCTTCTACTTCTCCTAATATTGAACTGGCCCCGCATTCTTGGTATAAATCTCACCTCGTCTTAATCTCATCTTTGGTGATATATTGCTGTAGTGTCCTTGCTGGAATTTTATTTAAAATTTTTATATCAGTAGTCATATGTCTGTGTTCTTTGACTAGAAACCATCATGTTAGTGTTGTATTGTCCCTAACAGATTACCAACTATTTCTCCTCAGTTTGTTTTTTCCCAGTTTTTTCCAAGTATGTTAAAAATAGCTCCAAAATATGTCAAATCTGCCCAGGTTAAAGAGGTCAATTTATGACACTAAGGTAAACTTTCAAAGTCAGTGGTGGCCACCTTGAAGTGACAGTCACAGGGCCTTCTTGTGTTCAGTGTCACCATGTCAGACTTCATAGTTTGTCCTTTTCTTGTGCAACCATGACATACCGTTCTACCCACTTATTCTGGCTCAGAGAAGAGGCAGAAAGTCAAGTATCTCCAACTATGTAGAAAAAGAAAAGCATCCTTCCTGCCTTCAACCCCAAACTGAGGTTTCTTCAGTTAAATTATATTTGCCTCAGTAGACCCTGACCCTTATTTGTAGAGTTATAAACCACCTCATTTGGGATAAAGTATGTTAAGACTAGGCAACTCAATAAACTGAAACCTCACCATTCTCTTCCTATCATTGCAAGTTGGCTGGCAAAATTATAGTTGCTCATTTAGAAAAAGCTATTAAAGAAGTAATTCTTTAATTCAGCAACCTCTGATTTCAAAATAAAGAAATTTGCCTGTAGACCATGTTGTAATTTAAAACTCTTAACAATTCTCACATTCAAGAAAAAAGTAGGTTCATTTCTGACTTTTGTGCCTAAGATATAGGCACAGTGAAAACATGTGGACCCCACACTTTGAAATGTATGGTGGGACCTGTAGTTTTCATTTGTCATCTTTCTTTTTGTTGTTTTGTTTTTTGCTTTTTGGAGGGGGGAAGGCAGGGCAGTTGGGGTTAAGTGACTTGCCCAAGGTCACACGGCTAGTGTGTCGAGTGTCTGAGGCTGGATTTGAATTCAGGTCCTCCTGACTCCAGGGCCAGTGGTGCTCTATTCACTGCGCTGCCGAGCTGCCCCTATGTGTCATCTTCTTTTGACAAGTCGGAGCTTGGTATTTCAAATCTTTGGATTTTTTTGGGGGGTTCACTTTTGCATGTAACTTATATGATTTAGGAAAGATCCTATACAATGTTCTATGACCTAGCACAGAAGTTGGGTTTGTTTGTTTTCAGTATTGTCATTGAGTCCATGGGATGCAAGGCATCCCAATTGCTGTGCCACTATTGAAAATAGGTGTCATCCTTACGGAACCTTAAGGAAATTAGAGGTAATAGGCAAATATGTATATGAACACAAAGATTACATAGTCTGTGTAAAAAGCAGCTTAGGACAAGCTGAGATCAAGGAAACTCTAAGTGTGTTTAGCATTTTGAGAATTGGCAAGTGTCTGTAACTCTTCCTTGTACATTGCCAAGTACTGTTGTAGGGGTTGTAGAGAACATAAAAATCTAAAAGGCAAAATTCCTGCTTTTTTTAAGAGTTTGTAATCTTGTTCAGCAAATGAGATTACTTCTCATGAAATACTTACACAAAGGGACATGATGGAAGTCTTTAGGTATTTGAAGCCTCATAGGGAGGAGAGATTAGACCAGTTCTGTAGGATTACAGAGGATGGAATTTCCAAAGAGCTTGATTTCAGGAAAAACTTCCAAATAGCTGTTCAGAAATGGATTGGACTGCGTAGATAGAAAAGTTAAAGGTTCTCCCTCCTGGGGAAGGAGAAAGGGAATAAGCAGTTATTTTGAAACTGTTATGTGCCCGCACTGTACTACGTATTTTTTACAAATAGTTTCTCATTTGATCGTCACAACAGCCCTGAGAATTAGGTACTATTATTATCTCCATTTTACAGTTGAAGAAACTGAGTCAAAGTTTAAGTGACTTTTGCTTGCCCAGTTTCTTTGAGCTAGTAATTGTAGTAAAGCAAAGAACTTCACAAGAGACAAGGTTTCCTGTCTGGAGCAGTGGTTCTAAACCTTCCTAATGCCACAACCTCTGCCCATATGTGGGCAGACCCACCCGGAGACAGATAGAGAAGGAGTGTCTCAGTTCCTAAGACCATCAGAAATATGTTTTCCGATGGTCTTAGGTGACCCCTGTGAAAGGGTCATTCAACCCCCAAAGGCTCGCAACCCACAGGTTGAGAACTCCACAGTGTGGAGTAATTAATGTTGGAAGTCAGCAGATTAAAAGAAAACCAACTCCATGTTGGTGAAGGGACATTGGCAGTCTAGATATGTTTATTAATATGCAAATTTTATGTGAGGATGAGTTGGCTCAGCCCTTATTTTAAAAGTTCAGTATACATAGTTAATTTCTTCTCAGTCCTGGTTTTAGCTTGGTTTCCTTAATTCTTGTTAATTTTTCTTAACTAAGTTTCCATTTCTTAGATTGTATAAAATAAATGCCTCTAATACCGATAATAGCTCCTAATAAAAGCCATTACTTGGGAATAAATTTGTGGAGGTCTTCAAAGGTTATCACACCAATATTCCAACCAAGAGTTGATTCGGTCTAGAAACTCCTTCAATAACCACCTTCTTTCCCATTGCAAAAATGGCCTTCCAGCTTACTTTGATCTTCCGCAATTTGAATCCTCAGCACAAACTTTATTCCGTTGCTCTTCTCTCTTACTCCATCTTACCTTCTGACATAGTCAAGCTTTGTACTACCAGGTTAATTAAACTATACCCAAGGAATCTCCCATTCAGTAAACCTTGCTACATCTTTCACCTTTTTCTTACTCTTACATGTATCAATTCTATAGGCAAGAACAAGCTGGTATACTTCCCAGGTGCTTTTAAACTACTTTTTAATGCCACCTTCACTCAATAACTTCTCCCTTTACAGTCTATCTTCCAGCCCTACCTAAGGGTGCAGTCCTTAACTAAGACTTTTGCCAAATTATCCATGCTACTTAGGTAACTTGAGACCAATACAATACATCATTTTGTAAACATCTTCATTGACTGGCTACAAGGTTACGGAATTTAGAGATTCCCTTCTGGGCTACCCTGCCACAAATTACAATACAGGGTAGAAGATAGAAATCAAAATACATGAAGATAAGCACTGTAATTTTATGTATGCATGTATAGGTCTCATATTACATGTATAGGTTCTATGTATTACATATTACAATTTCATGTGTGTATATATATGCATACAGAGACACACACATAGATAGCATTGTGTAAAATGTAGGTACAATAATTTTGTAGACTGTGTCAAGAAGTAAGGCATGTTAGGTAAGTTCTGATGAACCCTCGATGCCAAGTTGTTGTAAGTGGAACTCGGATTCATTTGATCTATATAACTCTGTGTCAAGACTAGAAGCAGTCAGATTAATTAAAGGATTTACTATATATCCAGTACTGTGCTATTAATATTGCAAGAAATAGAAGTATAAGACTTGATTCCTCCTCTGCAAAATTTTGACTCTAATTAACAATATTTAGTACTTTAGAAATCTAGAAGTAGGCCTTCTAGAAGTTTATTCAATGATACCTGGTTCCTGTGTTAATAGTCACTCATGTAGAGTACTAATTGGGATGTATAAGAAGTGATCCAATATAGAGGCAGAAGAGAGACTTGCTGCTACAAAAGATTTGGGTTGTTTTCTAGCCAGTTGCTCTTGCTGTTACCACGTGACTAAGTCAGATGTGTTAGGTTGTTTTTTGTTTGGTTTTTTTAAAATTGCTTTTGATTGGCCTTGTACCCCAGGAAGGAAAGAGCTGTGGAGAAATTTGATTTTAGTTTTGCTGTATCCCCTGTGCTTAGCATATAAAAGCAAAAGCTATTTCCTTTAAGTCTTTATGGAATATTTTTGGGTTTTGTCCTCAGGATATTTCCTACGCTTGAATGAATAGATGTCTAGATTCTGAAAAGTGGAAAAGGATTTTAATTTATGGTTGTTTAGACTTTTTCTCTTTATCTGTGAACTTGTCTAATAGAGGTCCTTAAAGGAAGGCCCTGTTGAAAGGACCAGTAAATTTGAAATGTGCTGATGTGAGGACAATGACAGAGATTGAGAACGACTGAGGTTTCTTTTAGGAGATAGAGGTTTAGCTCCGGGAAGTAGAGACTAAAATACAAATAATAGGTTGAGAAATATATGCAAATATAGTCACTTGAAGTTGGCTTATCAGTATCATCGTTAAATAACTTAGTGCTCACATTTCCAAATACACAGTCAGTATTTGGCTTGGCTGGAAGGAAAGAGCCGGCTTTGGTAGAAACAAGAAGACCTGTCTGACAAGTCATTGTGTCATTTGTATTGGGAGAGGTGTCAGATATGTCATTTCTGAAGTGCCTTCTACCTTAGAAAAACCCTCTTGCCTAGGTTGCATTCACATCAACTATATTGGTTCCATGTGTGCTGTGGATCTCTGCATAACTTAGAGATCACCCTACATTCTTGAAGGCTTTGCCACTGGAGTACAGGCTCTGGCAGGCCCTACAGAATTGTTGATAACGAGCCTTGTTATGAATTGTTGGCCTCAAAGTGATTTTCCCTAAGCAAAGCTTTGACCATGTCACCCTCCTGCTTAGCAGACTCCAATGGCTGGCCCCCTGTTGGCTCTAGGATAAAATAGAAACTCTGCTTTTTATGGCCTCATTATGCAGTTCTCCTTTTGTGACTCTCTGGCCAAATTGGTCTTCTTTCTTTTCCTCACTCCAATCTCCCATTTCTCCTTCCTTTGCACTGGCAGCCCCATGGGACTAGAACATACTCTGCCATCACCTCTTATTTCATTAAATCTCTTTAAGACACAGCTTAAATGCTCCTTTCTACTCACAATTGTGTGTCTCTACCTCTCTTGGCTTGCCCCTCTCCACCTCCGCCAGCTTTCTAAGAGGTCTTTGAGGTTAAAAGTATTTTCATAATAACACTAAGATTTTTTTTTCTAATATGATAAGTATCAATGGATATAACACACACAAAGAAAAGCTCTGTTGGTCTTGAAGCCAGAAAGTTTGAGAACCACTGTTCTACATGATACTTTTCCTTGTCCCACCCCAACTGCTAGAGCTTCCCTAACTACTTTGTATGTTACTGCCTTGCATTTTAAATTTCTATTCTGCATATACTTTTATGTACCTTGCCTCCCTTGATAGAATGTAAACTCTCTGAGGGTACAGATTATTTCATTACTTATATTTTCATCCCTGTCACCTGATTCATAGTAGATATTTGCTCAATAAATATGTCTTAATTGATGGGTTAATTTCCAGAAAATTCATTACCAGATGATTTGTTTTGTTTGTCACAGCAACTCATGAGACTCTACTAAGATGTGGAGGGATTTCAGTCTGCACTGGTGGGAAAAACAGCCTCACTGCAATCAGTTAAATCTGTGATTCCTTGTGGCTTCTGGCTTGTAAGGGCATCATGCCCTATTTTTCTTTTTAGTTTAGTTTTTTTTTGGGGGGGGTTGCCTTTTTTTTTTTAAAACATTTTATTGATGCCTTTCGCTTTTATATCAGTAATTTCTGGATGTTCTCTAGTCCTGATGTCATCATATCCAGTGAACCTGTAACAAAGGAAAAAACAGGCAAACAAAACATTTTGCACCCAGATTCCCCTACTTCTGCAGTGAAAGGAAGGAAATGTAATCCTTCACCTTTTCTCTGGGGCCAAGTTCTTGTAATTTTACGTAGTACTTTTTCCCTGTTTAGCATTTGGACAACTTCCAAGCATATCAATCAATCAAGTAATTTGTTACATAACACCAGATATAGTCTCTGACCCCTTCTTTCCCCAAACTAGGTTATAAGGTGGGAGGTAGAAGAGATTGAGGTTTTTCTAGAGTCTTTGAATGCATCATGATGTTAAACTTTAGTAAATTCTCGCTGGAAAGCAGTGAAAAATACAGAAGATTACAAGGAAACCTTCTTGAGGCATTTCTTTGGGGGCCAAAAAATTGTAAAATTGCAGTGTTATACCTGAAAGAGAAATTAGAAATCATCTTCATTTTATAAATCAAAGGATTGAGGTCCTGTGAGTTAAAGTGACTTTCCTGCAGTCACCCAGTACTTAAGTGGCAGAGTGAAGACTAAAAGAATTCAGCTTACCTGATTTCCAGTTTCATCTTTACTGTTTCTACTACAGTCCACAGGTTCCCAAAGTGAGTGATATCACTCTCTAGGGAACCCTAGGGAGCACTGGAACAGTTGGGGGTAGGGTGTTGGTAGTAGCCTTGGGTGCAATTGGGGGGTGTTGAATAAAAATAAAGGAGCAATGGAAGCAAAAGGAAAGAAGAAAAGAGAAGAATGTTTTGAAAAACCATTTGTACATGTTTCATCTATTGTGTTACAGAGTTAAAGTAGTAGTGATTACATTATTTTCCGAATAAACACAAAATGCAAGTTATAACCAATCAGTGGTCAAGTCCACTGACAGGTCTTAACAAGTAAGTGTTGGCAGGCAAGTGCATTGTCTAGAAGTCCAGCATGCATCAGCAGGAATATGTGCCAATTTACAATACAATACTGCATGATTAAGGGAGGGGAGAAAAATCTGAAACTCAAGTGATTGTGGAACTGAATCTTGTAAATTAAAGTAAATGAGTAAATAAAAAAAATTTTTAAAAAATACTGTATGATTACATGATGGAATATTGTGTCATCAGAATTTCAATACAGGAAAATACCCACAAATTGACAATAAATTGTTAAATTTAAGATGCGGCATTTTAAAAAATACTTTATTTTTTTGAAATGACACATTTCAAAAAAAAACATTAAAGCGTTAAAGAAAGCGTATTTCCATGAGGGCACTGAGTAATTTTTTTTAAAGGAGGCCATAGGCCAAATAAATTTGGGAACTTCTGTACTATACCATGTAGCTTCCATGGTAGGTGCATTCCAGTTGAGGTTTGCTAGAGAAGCTGAATGAATGATTCACTCTTGAAAAAATAATCAATGGTTCATATTAGCATGTTTCTCTTAAATTATAATCCAAAATGATTGTCTCTTTTAGCTTACTGTCCTTTCCTCTGACTTCTCTGTTCAGCTTAACAGAATAATGGAGAGAAGATGACATTGTTGAGGAAGATGAGGGCACCCTTGAACTAACCTCTGGACCAAGTGTCTCCTTTCTCTATAATTAGACCCAAACTGAAGATTGACTTTTTCATAGAACTGCTTCACACAAGATTTTTGGTTTTTATTTTTACTTTTGGCCAGATGTGTGATTTCATCAGTGGGGAGGGAGTTGCTATGAAAGCACTTTCTCTTCTGACGCAGATTGGCACTTTTTTATGACTTGCACAGTATCATACAGTCAGTATGTGTCCAGTCTCATCTTGAACCTAGGCCTTGTGGCTCAGAAGATAGCTTTCTCATATTATTGCTACCCATATCATCATATCCAATATCACCTACCTTCCACCAGAATGCAGGGTCTCTGTGAGGCAGGAGGGCCCCTGGGATCATAGATTTCAAAATGGAAAGGACTTCAGAGGCCATCTAGTCCAACGTCATCATTGTATATGCACTTTGCTCTGAGTAGAAAAACTATTTCTCATTCACTCTTGGCTTCTCATGCTTTAAGTTGCAGCTGTTTTCTTCTAAAAACTCCAGGCCATGCTCTGATTCTTGCTCACATGGGTCATTTTTATTGGTCTCATAAATGAAAGCTCTTAAATCTGGGTTTTTTAATATAATTGTTTGAAGTAGTTTTGCACCTTATACCTTTGTCATTCAAGTGCTTCTGGGAAAAGCTTCTCTTTTGATGCAGCCTATTAGTCTGATTATGAGATAGATACTCAGCCACTCAGTTTAAGCTGCTACTTGAACATTTTTACAGTCTGCAAAATTCTCATCTTGTCTCCTTTCAGTGAAGAGGCTTTTCAGAGAATTCTATAGAGATGCTGTGAGTGTAATGTACAGTACTTTTCTTAAGATGGTTTATTGTATAGTAGGTAGAAGGGGAAAATATTATCATAAAAATACACAGAATAATCCCTAAACATAGTTTTGGTCAGTCCTTTCAAACTGTCTTCACCCAGCTCTTTATTTGATGTTAACAGGTTGGAAAATGATCTCAGCTCTTCTTCGCCCCCAATCCTCATAACTTAGGTGTGTTGTAATTGGCAATGAAGACAAGCTGCCAGAAGGAGAAGCAGGAAGTCTGGATAGCTTGTTTCTAAATCAAAAGTTTATTGTAAAAGTACTTTTAGAAAGAATTAAACTCAAGCTTCATTGATTATTTTTCTTCTGGATCCTGTAACTTATTCTAACTTATAACCCTACAATTAGTGACAAAGAACTGGCATCTTTTCCACTCTGTATTCATTAACATCCCCAACTTATCTAGGAATCTATATTCTGCCCTGGATTTGAAATTTCTCCCTCTTTTGTTGACTTATCTTTCTTTCCTATTTCATTATTTTATGTGCTCTGTAGCTCAGTAGGGTAGAGTAATTGGGATCCTAGCAAAATCCTATTCCTAGCAAAATCTAGGATGTATTATTAAAGAGATGGTTAGCAAACTTATTGAAAAGGAATCAGATCACAAAAGGCTAACATGGCTTTAGCCAAGACAAGTCATGCCAGACTGATGAGTTGGAAGGGACCTCAGCAACCATCCAGTCCCATCAACCCATCTCTAAAATAAAGAATTCATTCTCCAAAAGACAATCGATATGGATCATCCAGCTGTTGCTTGGAGATCTCCAGCAGGGGGCAAATTATATAATGCCTTAGGTGGTTCATTTTGCCTTTGGATACCTCTAATTGTTAGGGAGTTTTACCCAGCACCAAAATTTGCCACTTTTCAATTTCCCATTACTTCTAATTCTGCCTTCTAGATTCAAACAAAACAAGTGTAATACTTCTTCCATGTGGCAACCTTTCAAGTACTTCAAAAAAGCTATCTTCCCCTTCTTGATTCTTCTGTTTTCCCCAGCTAAGCATCCACCCACGCCGCTCAGAGAAAGGTTATTGATGGCTCGTTGTCCACTTGAAAGAAGTAGCTCTCTAGCAAAGTGCCCCAAATACCTGTGCCTGAATCTGTGTCACAGCATTTTTTATCAACAGTGTGTCAAAGGCATAGATGACTTACTCATCAAATTTGCAGATAAGCCAAAGCTAATAGGGAGAGCTAGTACATTGGATAATGAGTCAAGATCCAAAAAGCTGTTGACAGCCTAGTACCTTGATATAAATCTAATAGGATGATAGTAAGGGTACGTGTAAGATATTAGTCTTAGACGAGTTTAAAAAAATAACTCCCAAGTTATTTTATATGGGTCTAACCATGTCCCCCTTGTTTTGTCTGAAAAAGATATGGGGATTTTAGTGATCTACAAGCTCAGTGTGAGTCAATACTGATTTTTGCAACCAAAAAAGCTAACAAAATCTTGGGCCAGGTAGAAAGTGGAGCTTTCAGGCCTGGCAGTAATAATCATGCTATACTCTCCTCTTCATCTAGTCATTCTAGTGTATCGGGCCCAGGTGAGACACAATAAGGGGTACACAATTAGGTGGTGCAGTGGATAGAATGCCAGGTCTAAAGCGAGGAATCCTCATTTTCCTGAGTTCAAATCTGGCCTCAGGCACATACTAGATGTGTGACCCAGGGCAAGTCACTTCACCCTCTTTGCTTCAGTTTCATCATCTGTAAAATGAACTGAAGAAGGAAATGGGAAAACACTCCAGTATCTTTGCCAAGAAAACTCCAAATGGAGTCACGGACAGTCTAATACAATTGAAAACAAGTGAACACACAAGAGATTACCTTAGTTGAGGTTCCTTTTTTTCACTCTTTCATAATCATTAAGGAGTAGCTTTTAAGTTTTATTGAGACCTTTTGTTTTTCCATGTACTATTTCCCAATATTCCTTCACCTTATTACGTTAAATCCTTCCTTGTCACAAAGGAACACAGTTAAGCAAAAAAAGAATTATTTCTGACAATGAGCATATGTGATAAATCACAACACCATGTATTATTTTTGCTCCACGTCCCCTCTAGCTGATGGTTCCTAGCAGGGACATTTCTCAGAACATCTTTCCACTTGGTTAGTTCAAGTCATTAAAACCCAGGGCTGCCCAGGTTTACTTGTCATATGATCACAGACTCCAAGCTTAAAACTGCTTTATGGTAGTGTACCTTGACTTTGAGTTTCCCATCTCTCTTCCGTGCCTAGAGCTCAGGGATTGTATGATGGACACAAAGCTGAGGAGAGACTAGACTTCTTTCTTTTGTTTGCTGCTTATGTGAATTTGAAAAGAAACATGACCCTAATCTTCTTAAGAATAAAGACATTCTCCCCTGCTCTCACTATATAGGAAGTTGTGGAGAGAATGGAGGCCGTCTCCAGAAGAGTTGTCTGAGACTGCTGATTGCATCTTTTTGTCTGAGCCAGAGGAAAAAGGAGTCTCTGCCAGGTGTTTCTCCACACCTTCTTTCTAACTGCTCTGTGAGGTGTAATCTTCCCAGTCCCTGTGGGCCCTAGTTCCTTATCCATCGTTGTGCAATAACAGGAAAATGCAGAATAGACTGGAGTTTGGACTAAGCCTGGAAGCCCTATTGGTCACCACCAGGTCAGTGCTTCAGTGCCCCAGACCAGAGTTTCCTGACTGGAGTGCTTCCATACACTGTAGGCAATAATAGCCTGAATTTAGGTTCTGGTGTTGCTGAGGGATCCTCACTCAGCTTTACTGTCATGATCATGGGGGACCCTATCCTTTCATGTGCTTCCAGTCATTATTATATTGATAATGAGCATTTTATTTCTTCAGTTTGCACCTGTGATTTTACTGCTGTAGGGAATTCCTGGCATGGAAACTCTGCCCCCGGCAGACTGATACTGCTCTGTGATTGATTGTCGTGGGTTAAGTGACTTGCTTAGGATCAAAAACTATTGAAAGGCAAAGGTGAGGTTTGAACCCAGGTCTTCCAGGGTCTTAAGTAGATACTAGGGACTTATGCTTACTTCTCTGTGTCTTTAGAAAGGATTTGAAAACCATTTGGATCATAGGTGGATTATAGGATTTAGAGCTGAGGAAGGGACTGGAAAAAGATCAATTAGTCTAAGCCTTTTATTTTATAGATGAGAAAACTGAGGCTCTAAGAGGTTCAGTTAAATGACTTGCCCAGAGCTCCCTGAAAGTGAGCTCTATGGCCCTAGAGCCTCAGGCTTCGAGTGCATGTTACCACTAGAGAAGTGCTGCTCTGGGGATGGGCATGTTAAAGTTGGTGTTATGGGAATCTGAAGATCTTCCCTGCCCCTAGGCCCTTTGCTAAAGTGTCTACGTGACTGAGGACCCTTGGATATTTGAAAGTATACTCTGTTCCCTAATAGGCTGAATGTGATCACGTGGAGCCTGTGGCGCCAGG